>JAVJGI010000035.1:12095281-12199979 GCA_035590275.1 Ibycter americanus
ACCCCCCCCCCCCCCCCCCCGCCCCCGAAGAAATAAGATAAGATTAAACAGAACAGGAAAAATTGCATAGAAGGACATCATTGGATGACCAGAAATACTGAAGAGTGAGATCGTGGCTGTCTATTAAAATCATGAATGTGACATCAAAGAAGATAAGTAGGAAACAGCTTTTTTCTGCTTCTTTTTTTTTTTCTCTCTCTCCCTTTCTGTTATAGGAATTAGGAGGTATGAAATCAATGTAGTAAGTGGCTGCTCCAAAATAAGCACACACAAGTATTTATTTTAGTTTCTGTTCACAAAGTTTCTTACCATATTGTTGTCCTAAAGACTTGCAGGGTTCAAAGAGCAGCTAGACGCATTAATAAATGAAAAGCCTATCAGACTTAGAGCACTGCAGAGCTGCTCGAATATGTTCATCTTTATGCTAGGTTGGTGCTTACTCTTTAGAACAGCTAAATGGATGGGGTTATATTTTTTTTAGAAATTAGAATCAAATAGTTTACAAAATCTATATTATAAGGCCCTTTACATTTTTTCTTTTTTTAGAAAGGATCTATACCTGTTATTAACTTGAAACATCCCTATTTTCTTTTAGACATTTTCTTGGTGGACTCTAAGATGTGTGAATATTCACCAGCAGTTGTTAGAGGAGAGATCACCTGAGCTATTTACTCTTGCCCAGACCTGTATAAAACAAGGTACGTTTATAATTACTCAGTTTATTGACCTACAGCATGAGTTGTAAGATATGGAGGAGGGGAATTTGTAGGCACAACTCTCACAAAGTGATGCTTATCAGATGCTTACGTAACTATGGAGAGTAGAGGGAACAGAATTCACTTACATTGACATGCACTTGTATGGCATGTGCTATTTTCTGGCCTCCAAGATGAAAATGGGAATATGTGATTGTAGACGAAGGTTTTCTTCCCCTGTGCTTAGAACTGTTAACTTATCACAAGTTCACCTGAATCCATTCTGTAGGTTTTATTCCTTATTTAAAGAGCTCATTTGGGTTTAAAAAGGGAATGCGCTTGTTCTTCTGTATCTTCAGATAAACTTATATTTTCCTTTTTTCTCTATCCCCACCTAAGTTTTGAGATTTTTTATGTCTGTGCATTATACATAGAGAAAATAGACAACATTAAAACTAAATTATGTAATACATATATTGATGTTTACAAAAGCATAAAGTAGAAAGTTAAAATGTCAAATGTAATTATATTGTTTGGGTTTTTTTGCTAAGAGGAATGAACTTTTTATGTAGACTGTTAATGTCATTTGCTACAACAACTGGTATAGCTGGAAAAAGAAGGCAAGCTTTTATGTACGTTTGCCCCTCCACAATTAATTAGCTAAAGATTCTTCATTTAATTTCACAAGCCTAAAATTTTCAACCAATTACATTTAAGAAATGTAATCTGTTGCATTTAGGCATTAATTGTCATGTGTGTTTTATTTTGATATATTTGATTGCCGCCTTTGGCAATCTTAAATGCCAAAGTTTCAAGTCTCTCCCCACCTACCACACCTTCATGGAGCTTTTTTGATCTGAACCATATGGAGGTTCAGGCCATGCGAATTATATGTAAAATATGAAGTGGATTTTGGTCCTTGAAGAACTTCCAAATAGACAACAATGGTGATAGTACAGTAATGAAACTGAGCAGAGGATTTTATTGGGTCTCTGCAGTGAAGAAGAAACTGACAATGCTCTTACTGGATGCTAAAACGACTGGAGTGGAAGGATTTTGTTGCAGTTGATGTAAACTATTTTTGGTTGGTTTGGGTTTTTTATACTCTATTAGAGAGTTTTGAACTAAGTTCTAGAGTTATCTTGCACAGGTATGGGAATCTTAAGGTTAAATTTTACTTATTCTTTAGTCTGTAACTTTAAAATTTCTAGTTCTTGGAAAGTTGGAAGTGTTGCTGAATTGACTCTCATGCTAGAAAGTAATTGACAGGTGTAATTTAAGTACATAACAATAAATTTGTTGGCATGTTAATTTATAGGCTAAGGACTGGGGATGGGGGTTGGACTTTAAGAGGTGCGAGGAATGAAATCTAAGTTGCATTTTTCATTTCCAAATTAAATTATAGGAATTAGAGTTTTACTTCAAAAATGGGTGTTGTCAGTGTAGTGGGTTAGTCTTACAAGTTTAACCTGTTTATATGCTTGTATTGAAAGTAAAAATTCCTTAAAATGGGAATTCCAAGATATGTTGTAAAATCTAATCTCACACCTACTTCTCATAGTCTTTTTAGAAATAGTTGCGTAGAGGTGGTTAACTGATCCAGAGAGGGTTAATTTCTTTAGTTTGATGGTTCGGGGTAAGCTTTCTGAGACAAAATTGTTGTTGCTTAGTTTTAATGTAGTAAGGCTTGAATATTTGTGTGTTAGGTTTTATAGTACTTCTAGAATGTATATTTTCTAAATATTTACCTAGAAATATCTATACATTTTATATTATAAAATAAGGAGTGCTGGTGTGCTTTATTCAGGTAAGAAAGGTTAAGCAGATATGTTTATAATATTGTTTGAAAAAAGCTTAGAAACTGTAGTCTTCTGCTCATTTCTAGGTAATTTTTTTTTGTTGTTCTGAGTGTGTGTTCCATAGATGCCCAGCATCAAAGATATTTAGATGCCAGTGGTTTTGCAGCTCTATTTGAGTCCTGCAATTCTTGTTTGACAAAATAGTTTTATTATGTTAATTCTAGACAATGCAGAGCACATGAAAACACTTTTGGTAGATAAAGTCTCTAATAGAGAAATTTGTAGCACATTTATGTGACTATTTCTTCTTGGAAATACCTAAAAACTTGAAACAAAACTGAAAGAAATAATAAAATTAATTAAAATTGACTAGATGGTACTGTGTAGAGATACAGTAGTTTGTGCAGCCCTCATCTGTGTAGATGCTGCTGCATATGCACAGATACTAAGCTGTCAGCTTTCGGTGACCTGTTTTAAGACTCTTGGATATGGTTTTAAGAGAAGATGATGTAAAGTACACTTGAATCTAGTGAGTTTTTCCAGGCAGTTTTTGCTGCCTCTAACAGTTTATTTACTTTCTAATTAAAGCCATCTGGTATTTCAAACAAGTACCTTCATATTCCATGAAAGAAATATTTAATAAACCTTTAAATAGTCTTTGATTAGAGCTTGAAAACCCACTTGCTTGTTCTGAATCAACTTGACTAAAAAACCTTGTCTTAATTACTAGAGAAGACGACCTTCAAATTCAAGAGAAATTCTCTTTTCTATTTAAAATACATCGTTCTCAAGTGTAAGGTCAACATCATCACCTGAATAGAAGACAGCTGCAGTGATTCCCTGCTGGTCTGAAGCAGCTGCTGTGTAAAACCAACAGGGTTCACTGCAGTGTTCCATCCATTTGGCTGTGTGCCAAACATGGTATTGGATGCCAGAGGGCTGTCTTAAGTTTGGGTCATCAGTGCTTCTGTGTCACTACAACAATACTAGTAATGATGTGAAGCTTTCCACAAAGGTCCACTTACCAAGTTTTGGGATTAGCGCTGTACATAATGATACTTAGATAGGGAGTAGTAAGACTGCTTCTCAATCTATCGCTTTAGTTTGTTAGAGCAGTATATATACACAGTTTTAGCACAAGTAATTTTGTATTCAGATCACTGAAACTTACTAGCTGTGGAAAATCAAGTGGTAATGTATGATTATAGACTATAACCTGGGTTTTTATTCTTTGAAATTGAATCAAAATCATTCTGTTGTAAAGCTGCATTTTTGTGTGGTTTCCACAGGTGTACCTGCACATTCAGTATCTTGTAGGCTTTGTTGCACTGACAACAGCCCTTCAGGATTTAGTGGCTCAAAGTAGGCTGAAGAACTGATGCAAACCTATGTTTACATTTGTATAACCCCCTCAGTGCATTTTTGAGTGCTTTTAAAAATACCTCATAGAAAACCACGTTTTATTTTTTCCTCATGTAAATAGGTATTTTGTCCTTTGGGAAACCATGAAAGTGGCCTTGTATATGTATGGAGTGTGAAAAGCAGGTAAAGAGGACAAAAGTCCCAAATAATTTACTGAAAATTGGTTTTTCATTCTTTTTTACAAAAAAACAAATCTTTTGTTAGAAAGGCAGATGTTTTGTGGTCCTGTGGGCGTTAGTCTCTTTTTTTAGAAAGAGAATACGTTTGATGATAAATATGGACAAAAGCATTAAAACCTCAGATCATTTCTTAAGGAAGGGTATACATTACTTAAACGTGAGGTTAACATTCAGCTAATTTTCTCAGTTTTGAAGTAATGTGTTTGAATTAGGCTTTGTGTTAAAAGCAGGTATTAAATTGCACAAACTGTTTTTAAATACTTGTAGTCTCTTCAGGGTGGTTTTTTTGGAAGGATTAAGTTGTAACCTACTGTATTCTCTATCCTACTTTAGTTGCAAACCATTGGAGCAATATTTTTAAATTACTAATTTGCTTTCATTAAACAAAATCTCTAAATTCAGACTTTGAAAAAAGTGAAGTTACTAGGCAGGATTTATCCATGCAAATTCTTATTTGCTGAACTAAAAAAGCTGTGTAAAAATATGTTCAGATGTAACAGCTTTCTATATTAATTGAAAGATTTTGAGAATTAACAAATAGTGTGAAAAAAAAAAAGCCTAGGAGGTTTAAACAATAAAATCTGTTCAGGCTAGAGATGACTGCCAATCTCTAAATTAAAAAGTCAGATAAAAATATTAAAAAAAATCCTTGATAATACTAGTTTTTCATATAGTAAGATTTTTTTACTAGTCTTAATAAACACGTTTGAAAAATTAAGCATCCATTAAGCAACACAGCGTCTCTGTTAATCTTGGGTACCAGTCTTTTTATGTGCTTTGATGCTGTGAGCTTTTGAAGAACTCTGTTATGTAATATTTTCTGGCAAACTAAATAAATAAAGCCTGAAGCAAAAAAACCACTTCCATTTAAGAATAATTCACAATAGTTGTTTTCAGCTTAATGGTCTGTATTGTACTATACAATAATATTCTTTTGTCATTTACTGTATGTTGATAGGTAGAATTTAAATATATAAGCAATACAAATGATTTTATGCTGGATGAAAAAAATATCCGATCTTCTTTCCTAAGGATTTCAAATTTATTTACCAAGGTATTTTCTCCTGTTTGGATGGAGAACATGATTTCAATGCTGAGCAAATCAGTAAATACAAAAAAACCCCAAGCAACACCCACCCCATCCCGCCCCACCCCAAGCAAAAAAACAAGCAAAAACCCCCTAGAGAGTTCTAAGTCCCCATTCAGAGCTCAGTGTGCTGGTGACGCTTTCTCATTGAAAGCCTGCTACTTAAGGGAGGGTATTTGCTCAGTATTCTGTATTCTGAGTTCCTATGTTCTTTAGCAGGTCCAAGACAATTAGACTTGTTTATTTCCTGCAAAAGTAATATATCCCAATTCAGCTTTGCTGTAAAATATAAGTGAATATTAAACTTATTCTACTAGTAGTCCATAGATATAAAACTTGAAAAATACTTTAAATAGTGCTTATCTTTTGTACACCGACTGTAGATTTTTTTAAATTTGTGGAGATATAAAGAACAACAAGTCTACTTTAAGCATAACAGACTTTTTCTCCTGGTATTTTAAATGTATTTTTAAGATATCATTCACCTGGACTGCATCCTGATAGCTTTTCTTTTTCTTAATTTGCAGTGACAGAAGCAGAAACTTTGTTCACAGGCGGTGAAAGCTGGCACTTAGCAGTTCAGTTCCATCTTGAGTGTGCCTATACATTTTTGTATTACTATGAGTATAAAAAAGCTAAACAATGTTTCAGTATGGCTAAAGACATAACGAAACTTCAGATTAATCTTACAGGTAAGTTTTGCTTGTACAGTCCATGAGGACGGTTGGTTGGACCAAACTAACCTATGGCTTGTTGGGGTGTTTTACATATCCAAGTAAAAAAGAACTGTATGTTGAAAAATCTTGACTTTTAGTGGATAGGACTTATATGTCTTCTAAGAATTAGCATTGCTTGGAAAAGTGAAGAGAAATATGCCATCTAGTTACAATATCATCCCTAATATGGGTGTCTAAGCATCTGTGGTATTACAATCCTTCTTTTTTGTGTTTTATATAAAATTCTAGGTCTAGTTGTCTCTGTTACAGGAATTCTGAAACTAGTTGGGGTCCTGATGAATAATTTTGTTTGTTTGGAGACCCTTATAAACAAGTCTGCCTGATAATTCGTTGCAGCCTTTCACCTTTTATGCCACTTGCCTAGATCTACTCCATGTAAATAGCGTTTAAAAGTCACTTCCAGGACTGTTATCATCACAGGAAATATGTAGAAAAGTCAAATTTCTGATGAACAGAAATATCAAGGACACAATCACTGTGGAGACTTTATAAGTATCTTTTCAGAAGCTTTGGAGTCACGCAGATCAGATTGCTGCACTTGCAATTTCATTTAAAATTACATGTATAGATGTGGGACTGTTTGGTCTAGCTGGTCCTGCTAGGTAATCAAAATGACATAAAATGCACACCTTTCCTGTGTGAGAACTTTTGGTTGTGCCTAAGTAGAAATGCAAAAACCTTGACACAGTTATTTTTATAGACTTAATAGTGGAGGGCACTATGAAACTGAAACTTGCGATCTCCTTACCTATTACACCACTGCATGTTACTAGCTGTTCCTTTATATTGAGATTGGAACTGCAGCTACCCCTGCTTATAACCCGAATCAGTTTAATATTTTAATTTAAAACAACAAACAAAAAACTTGAAGACACACATTAAAAATAACCCGACAACTTTTGTGGAACTCCGTGCTCATTTTTTCAAAGCTTTTAAAGGTTTACTTTAAAAATCTGTTTTTTGAATAACCATGAATTTATTATATTCAATGGCATCTGTTTAAAACGTAGGAGTTAATTTCTATTTATTTGTTTGAAGAAGTTCCATGCATTTCAACTGATCCTACCTTCTTTTCCTATGTGCAACATGTATTGTATGTATGACACATTCTATGTGTGGCATGTACTGCAAATTTGATGTTATAAGGTAGTTTTGTTTAAAATTAACCTAAATTTTTCTTGGTTTTTTATTAAAAACATCAGTGCCTGTGATGATACTCAACAAGTAAAATCAAAGTGGCAGGTAGCTATTCACTGATATTCCTCAACTTACAGCTACATGTTGGATTTTTTTCCCCCTTTAAAGGAGATCTTTAGGTTTTGGATGAGTGATTTCCTTAAGTCTAACTTAGGAAAAAACATCTTGTTTGGAGGGGAGGAAAAAAAGTTTGGATGCAGTGGAATTATTTGTATTTTTGATTTTTTTACCAAGAGGTTATGCTAGTCCCAGAGAGAGATTGTGGTGATACAGTCTCTTGGAAAAGTGTTGTGAAACTCCTAAAAGTTCTGTGGTTTATCTCCATCAATCTATTAGAATAGTTATGAAGGATGTCTAACCTAAAGGCAAATGAACTAAACTGAACATGTGGGAATTGTTGGCATTCTAGAGAAATTCATTTGACATGCATGTTTGGGCTAAATGGAAGGAATGTTGCATCATTAAAAAAGACTTTGCTTTAATGTAAAAATTCAACTTCTAGGAAAGACCTTTTTATAGCTTTTGGAAGGAATTTCCTTTTTAGGTAAGGATTTTAAGAGGTTTTTATTCTGTAATGATTGTAATCCTTACAAGCTGAACATTTAATTATAGCATGGAAATGTATGCTGTTCTTAAATACAGAATTTAGAACCAATGTTTGCCAAAGTTATTTTAGAAATGTGTTAATAAATCATACTTGATTTTGCTTTTTTAAATCCCATTAAGTCAGGTCTGTGCTGTATTCATCATTTATTAAAAAGCATCCTTATGTCCCTCACAATGACTCACAAGCATCAATAACTCCACAAAAAAAGAGAAGGCTATGGTCCTCCTTGCATATAAATTTACCAAAATGAAGGGTGGTAATCCAAAATAAATTTAAGATCAACGATACTGAACTCTGAGATCTGCATGTTATCTGCTTGCTTTCATGCCCAGTAATGCACCCTTGGGAACTTTTAATATGGAACAGAAAGTAAACTCTCTGTGCAGATTCCCTCTCTTTTGTGAGGATATATGGTGGTGTAAACGAAGCAAATTTTCCGCCCAGCTTAATCACATTTGATTTTTATTTTTCAAATAAAAATTACCATGTTTTGTCCCTGTAATAGCAAGAATTTCTTTGCTTAAAATAATAAGGTGGGGGTGTGTGCATCTCAGAGAATAAACAAATCACAGCTTCTGGGTAGTAGCAAGTAAATTTATTGGTAACCAGCATAACTCTGTGAGTGTTTTATTCAGTTTTTTAAGCAGTAAGACATAATAGGAGGCAAATTACAGCAGCATGATTTTCAAGCATTATTAAAATTGAGAATTGAGTGCTACTTCATAAAATTAATACGAATGAGTACCCAGTATTTCTCTCTCTGTCTCTTCTCTGCAGCATGCCTTGTGATATTTTTAGAACCTTTTTCATTTCTTTGTAAAGTCTTAACACAGGGCTTTCCCATTAAAAAGGGTAATTGGCAGAAAAGGAGAAATCAGTTTAGTTTCTGGCTTCCCTACTGCTCTCTTTCCACATCCAGGAAGAAAAGGGGGTAACTGCTACTTCGGTGCATGTGCCAGGTGATTCTTACCGACAATGGCCTCATCTTCTGGCCTTCGGCACATGAGCAGTCAATCATCTTTACCTCAAAGATTTTATGTCCTGCAGAATATTCAAAATTATAATGAAATTAAGAACTTGGTCTTAATTGGTTCTGCAAAAGCAACAGTGGATCAGCATTCAGTCCTCCATTTCTGTTATTTGACTTTCAAAGTTCACACTATGTGAGCATTGTATCATAGTCACAATAAGCAAGCAAACCTCCAAATTATATAGAGTAACTTTTAGCTCCATTTTGGCTCTGGTTAGGATTCTGTTATTTCCAGTTACTGTTCTGAAGTCATTCTATGATTTCTGTGATTGCAGCTTGCAAACAGGTTGCTAACAGAGGAAGAACAAGCATGTTTTTCTTTTCAATTTAGTATAAATGACAATTGCCACCCTAAAAAAATAGTAGAAGTTGACTGAGGGTCCAATAAAGAACCGAAGAAACAACACTGAGAGGGATTTCACATTGTGCATTCTGAATATTGATTAATTCAGTAGACAGCCTTCATTGGTTTGCTGTTTCACTCTCTCCCATGTTAATTTTACATGTTATAGTAACGTCATGTCTGTGATCCTTCTTCGTAGACCTAAGCCTTCAAATGAACATTTGAATACTTAAAATGATGGCCTGTAAGATATTATGGCATTTTCATTTGCCTAAGTGTCTCCATGTTGTCATTAACTTTTAGCAGGCAAATCGAACAATTGTTTGTGGTTTATTGCTGAGGAATAAGTAGGGAACTGATGAAACTTGATCACTATGAGTTTTCAAGGAACAATATGGTGGGCCATAGGGAATTTACCTAAAAGTAGCTTTGCAAGAGCTATCTAGTTGTGTTTGTATGTTTGTAGTACATATTTCTTTGTATGTCGTAGCTACCAGTGAGAATGCATGTAGTTCACTGCAAAGAGATCAAGCAGAGTTAAACCACTGCTAAATTTCATAGGTTAATTCTCATTGTGTTTTTCTCTTTATTTTGCTTTTTTTGTGAGCAACTTTTAGTATATTACTGGTTTTTAGTGTTCATAATACAAACTTACCTTAATTTTCTGTAGGCGCTTTGGGGAAGAGAACACGATTTCAGGAAAAATACGTTGCACAGCTTATTTTGGATGTCCAAAGAACAGATGGGTTTCTCCTTCCTCATAGTGAGCTAAGTCCGGCTCCAACACCTCTAGTAAACTTAACAATGGTATGTATTTGAGAGGAATTGCTTTAATTTCTTAAAGTGAAAATGTTCCGAAGTTTTTCTCGGGTGTTTGCAAAAGGGCAAAGTGTGTGGTGCCTAAGATAAACTGGATATCTGAAAGTTTTTGGAAAAGATGAGGGACAGTTGTTTGCCTAATATTAAAAGACATGGGGTAAAACAACATATGCCTTTCTGCAAGGCAGATGTGGCTACTCAGCTAAAAACAGGTGAGAAACAGATTTTCAAAATAGTCTGCAAGGCATCCCAGAAATGCACAAATTCCTAAGGATTGACAGACATGTTTAGTAACAGTGTGAAGGTAGGAAATCAGTCTAGGTATTCCTGCTGGCATAAATTATGTGATTTGGCCCTACTGATCTTAAGGGTGTGCATGATGTCTTCAATTATAAATTGCTCAACAACCACTGAATTGTTTTGGGATGGCATATTTCCTTCATGAGGAGAAGCTCTGGTCAGGATTTAAAGTAATCTCTGGCTTCTTTGACAAGCTGAAATAAATTGAGGTGTTATGGTCCAAGATTTATTCTTCAGGTTAGAAAGCCTTTACAAAAAAATTATGTCTTGGTAGACTTCCTGATCAAGTAGAGATTTTAAGCAACAAATTTGAGAATACTTCTCCATTTCTAAATTGAACACACAAATATCTTAAGAGACTATCCTAGCTTTTTTTGTTGTCCATTGATATGTCCTTAGTGTTGTATTTGATTTGATGAAAAGAGATTGACTGCATATATGTCACAACTTGTGCTTATGATAGAACTATGTACAGAAACCCATTTAAAGACAGTGAGAGCTCAAGGGAGGCCACTTAGTGAGTGTCAGTTATGGACTTCAAGTAAAACTTACCTAGAACTAAATGATAGGATGTGTTGTTCTCAGGGAATCCCTAACTGGGATATTGTATGACTGTGTTTTCCAGTTATTCACAGCTTTCTATAGAGCTTGCCTTTGTAGTCTATATCTCATCAGAACTTCAATTTGGAATAAAATAATTATATCATTTCAATAAAAATGACAACACTGTTTCAGGTTGTAGGTATAACCTGGGAATTAAATGTATTATCCTTGCTAATAAAATACTATATTCGTATGTCCTTGTAGTGAACAAACGCAAAGCTGCTGAAGTAAGTTTAGCAGAGAGTTTGAGAAAGAAAATAGGGTATTTGGAACCGTTAAAAATTAGTCATGCTTGTGAAATCCACACTTTCCTACTAAAATTTTATT
This sequence comes from Ibycter americanus, assembly GCA_035590275.1. Taxonomy (NCBI): domain Eukaryota; kingdom Metazoa; phylum Chordata; class Aves; order Falconiformes; family Falconidae; genus Ibycter; species Ibycter americanus. Next base: position 12,106,427 of record JAVJGI010000035.1, read on the forward strand.
GAATGTATCTTGAAAGTAATGCTAGAGAAAGTAAGCACATCTACTCTTTCTGAAAAGTAAAAATGTGATGCTAGAAAGGACTTGAGAGGTTTTGGCTACAGGGAGGGAGCTGAATTTTGTGCAAGTCTGAGCGACTGTGACATGTAATTCTGTCATAAGTTACTCAGGCTGCCTATTAAGGGAAGTTAGGCTTTCTGTTCCCACAGTCCACCTTTAAAAAAACAAATTAAAAAATCAAACCCTTTTATTTCTGCATTTTGTGTGTGTCAGAAACTCTAGAAAATAGTATTAGTAGAACTATGTGCTGCTTTGAGGAAAACTTGAGCTATTTCAAGTTCAGACATTTTATTAACATTGTGTGTGAGTATTCTGTCACAGGTATTAGATCAGGCTTGACTAAGCAGACTCTCCATGTGTGTGTTGAATTACCAATTAAAGGTTTTGCGGGTTTTCCCCTTTTTCTAGCATGTCTTTATTGATCATATAGTATCAAAATGCACCTTATTCATGTGATCTGTCAGTATTAACTTTAACAGTGAGTCCTAGTGTTTCTTTTGCCAAGTCTGGTCTCAAATTTGTTAGCCTTGAGTGTATCCTGAAGTTCTTTTAGCTAAAATTGGAGTTAATGCTGTTCCCCATCTGCCAAAAGCTACTGACAACATCACTGCATCTCTGTCCAAGTTTAGGGTGGATGCTTGATGTGTACTTTTAGAAGACTATTCATGGCAAATGCATAGAAGCTCGGTCTTGAGAGGTGCTGAGAATCGCCACCGAATTAACATATGCATACAGAAAGCCAAAAGGCCTGTGGTCATGCTGCAAAATTATTATAGGGAATTTTTCTTCCCCTCTCCAGTGTTCTTATTTTACATCTGCCATTTGCAGATAAATGAAAATACTCCATTTGTCTAAAGATAGGAATTGTACAGGATGAGTGGAAAATTTCCTAAGAGAATTATAAACTCTGCCAGTATGTATAAAGACCAACTTGAGACTGGCCACATCTAATTTTCATCTCCTGTTTTGGAGTGCTTACTTCTGTGGTTCTCTTCTTAAAGTTCTCCCCCTATTATTGTTCAGTAAGATGACTGAACAAGTTATTTTGCAATTAAATACTCAGTAACTTAATTCCATTAAAAATACAACCAATATAGCAATGTGACCTATTGTTTGACTGGTAGCTGGGCGGATTTCTGGTCAAGTGCTTCCTGCTTCCCCCTGGTACTGAGCAACAGTTATCTCAGATGTTAGCTCAGATGGCATTGAGATAGAAAGAAGACTATTTGCATTTCAAAATAAATATTTGACATTGTAAATTCAAAGCTTTGCTCACAGGTCGGTTTCTGTGAAAGAAAAATCTCAGGCTTGAGATGATGCATAAGGACTCTTGATACGAAGTGGTGTGTTGAAATAGTGTGATTAGTTTTAGAAAATCAGAGCTGTTTTTATGTTTTGGGGGAATGAGTAATTTCTTTTTAAATCTAGGAATGGAAGTCATGCTTTAAAACTCTAGCATACAGTTTGCAGTACAGTTCAGTTGATCAATATTCATAATGAGGTTAAAGCAATTAATACTGTTTATATGGGCTAGATTTTAAAGATTATGTAGACCAGAAGCGGGAAATTTTTAATGAATTGCCTTGTAACATAAATTACGATTTAATTTATATCTGATGAAGTGGTATCATTATACTAGTATAGTTCACTGTTCTAAAATGATTTCTATCTGGAAGTGGTAGATAATCCTTACATATGCTAATGTAGTAAGAGAAGAAAATGATGGTATTAAATACGCCTTTAAGAGTGGGAATGTCTTTGCTATTGCCTTAAAATAAACATATTTTATTCACATTCTATGTCGAATCACAGCTTACATTTATATAATGATAAAATAGTGGGGATGAATGCAGATAACCCACTTCAAAGCATTCCTGTTTGCTTTTTCTTCTGTGAATCCTCATTTTGACCTTGCCAATCAAAGAGATTCATTGGAAACAGCTACTACTAGGACATTGAAGGGAAATTAATAGGAAGTTCGAAAAACTGTTAATAAAATCCATTTTCTGTTTTTAATAGATTGTAAAAACTACTACTGCTAACTGAAAAATAGTAGTACGATAATTGGTTTAATCACTGGGGGGTTTTGTTTTGATTGTGGGGTTTTTTTCAAACGAGGGAGAAATATTATTACAGCTACCTCTTCCTTGCTTGCAGCCAAATGAATCTTTTGTTGTTTCCAAACACACACAAATGTTTACATTTGTGCACAGCAATTTACACCTTTCAGCCACAGATCACATTACTTTCTTCTTTAAGTTAAATGACTGACAATAAACTTCTGGTAGCATACTTGTTTGTAACAGTTAAAGTGAATACTCATTAAACAATTTGTTCCAGAGGAGATTTAATGGAAAATCAGAAGTACTTGTCCAGGAGCAAACCTTTTCAGTATACCCTTTCTTGCCTTTACCAGGACAAAGGAGGTGCTGGCTCAGTGGGGTTTTTTCAGTTGTGTTTCTTTAATTTGTAGAACTCCTTTAAAACAAACAAACAAAGAAAAAAAAACCCCCAAAACAGAGGAGGACCACTTCCCTGTGTAAGGAATTTAGCTGTATTGGCAGAAGGCATGCTTTACTTAGTTGTACTTTGCTGATACTTAAAAAGAAATCCATACATTCCCAGAAGTCCACGGTTGCTAGCCTGAAAACCTGCCTGTTGGGAAAGAATTTAACATTAATCTGTTTCGGTGTGTGTGTGCATGTATATGCGTGTGTATTTATATAGAGATATATATAAAAGGAGGAAATTTTTGATAATACTATAACCAACAATTTGAAAAGGAAAATCCCCTTCAGCCCTTGTTTAAGTAGAAAATCAATATTCAGATAATCTTAAAATTGCTCTGAATGCTGTTCCTCCTGCATGACAACCAGTATCCTCATGGCAAAAGTGGTTTGGATGATGCTTCCTACTACATTACTCTATTGTAATCATGGTAAATTACTTTCCATTGTGTCATTTTCTGATCTTAATATTATCCTTTTTCAAACAAGTCTATATTTTTTTTATTTTGAAGGCATAAATTTCTCTGCAACTTTTTATTTTAAAATATTTTTTCTCCTCCAACAGAATTATGATCTAGATGATGATACAGTGCTTAATGAGATAAAATTAGCAGATGCTGATCAGTACCAGGTACCTGATTTGTGTGCAGAAGAGCTTGCTGTAATCCTTGGAATATGGTAAGTTAGTTCATAGTTACTTAAAAACAAAAATACTGCATGAACCATTGTGATAATGAAATACTGAAGTGGTGAGTTGGTGGGACTTTTTTTCCTTCCTTATCATATAGTCTGGCTAAAACGCTGGAAGATTTGCATTATACATGGATAGCATTTTCAGTTATCTCAGGGTGAACGTTCAGTTCAGAATTTCAACAATGTTTCATTAATTGCTATATAGTTCTTTTATCCTGGAAAAGCTTCTTGTTCTTTGTGCCTCAGATTAATCTTGTTTCAAATGTCAGGTGGCATTAGATACCATATGGTAATGACACTTTGATAAATTTTGAAAACATATTTCAGAGTCTGCAGTTGTCAGCTTCCTATGAGGGTCAACCATGCCTCTCAAGCAAAAAGCTGCCCTGCTGTTCAGTGCAATGGGAATACTCTGTTGCTGGTTACAAGCTATAGTACAAAGTCTGTGTGGGTTTGCACCTAAATTTTTCTTCTTTTCCTGGCTTTCAGAAATTGTATGCTACATGGGTTTTGGAAATGGCGTAAAAGAACAAAAAGCAGCTTGAGATTTGAGGATCATAAGCTGGCTGCCAATGGGTATCTTCATTTTGTAATACAGAAATACTTTTTTTTTTCTATGATGTAGTGGTCATTTAGCTGATGACAGTTATCACACAAGTTTTTGTGTGTGTTTTCTTTCTGAGGTATTAGTACATTGAAGTAAAAATGGTGACTGATGCAGTATTCATCATTGATATCTCTCAAAGCACTTTTCTGATCTGCAAGTTGCAAAATGATGGAATCTGCAGTGCTGCTGAAATATATTGTCCAAGTCAGAAGAAGGCTAGGAGCTGAACAATGCGTGAATCCTAGTTCCCATGTTTTAGACTGGTATTTCCTCTGGGGGGGCACATGGATATTGTAAGATCTGTTTTTGTGATAGGGTGACAACAATAACAGGCCAGTTATTAGGCCCACTAGTCAAAATTTTAAGTTATTTTCCCCTTTCTTGTCCCATAAAGTGCAGTGGAAGTCAGTAGTGGAGCGAAGAGTGTTTCCTTTCATATACCCATTTCTCAGAATGCAGCTTTTTTGAAGCAGCTTTTTGAAGGTTTTTGAAGCAGATGTTTGCTTGGCTATATATCAGAAGTCAAATGAGAAATTACATATCTGTGGTTTCAGCTATGCCCTTTAACCATTCAGCCCATCCACTGTAATCAGGAATTCATGAGTGGAATATGTACTGTGGCTTCATATTTTCTTTATTCCCCAAGTCTTAAACTTACTTTCTTTTCTAGGCCACATTTAGATCTAGTTTGAGGACATAGGAGTGAAGAGTGAGTTGACGTAATATTCTTGGCCCAGTCACTTCCAGCCTTTCACACTGACTCAAGTCTTAAGGCAAAGCCTTCCCCTTCTTGAGAAGCATTTCCATGTGCACTTCATTTTTTTTAACACAGTATTGTTTTATATTCAGATTATATCATCCCTCCTGCTTCCACTCTTCTGAAGGAAATTCTAATTTGCCTATTGGTCTTTCTCCCTCTCTCTTTTTCTTTTTTTATTTTTTTTTTTTAATGAAAGGGTAGAATTTGAATTTTACATTGGCTGGCTGCACAGTAGGTTTCTTGACCGCAGTATGTCACTTTGAAACCACCACTGTCAGACTGAAGAGTGGCTAGAAACCATCTTGACTGCCAGCTGTGTGTGTACATTATAATCCAAGTGGTATGTGAGTTTGGCAGGAGTGAAGGCAAGAAGCTCATTTAAGAAACTAAAAACAACCAACAAAAAGGTTAAAAATCAGTGTTGCTTCCCCATAGGAATGGTAAATGCCATTCAGTGGGTGGGATAATGTTAAGCAGCTGAAACTGTTTCAGTCATAAGTGGAGACCAGACTTGATATCCAGCCATGTTGCAGAAGTGTTAGTAGAATGCCAGCTTTGAGAACTGTTCTTCTGAGGGGATTTAGGATACAGCCTTCGTGACTGAGTAGAGTTTAGGCCTGGATTGCTGGCCGTACTCTTGGTGTCTATACCAACTGTTGGCATATCAATTTGCAAGGAAGCTTATACATGTTAAAGCATTTAGCACTGGCTTTTAAACAAAACATAGTTCTCAAAACTTAGCTATGGCAAATTCCTTGCTTTTCTTTCATGGTTGAGGACTTCAGTTCTGTAGCGTAAATACCTCATTTCATAATTAATAAGTTGGCTTTAGAATTCCTTTAAGTTTCCAAAGCAGTCCTAACTAGACTTTGTTTTAGGTCAAGCCCCACCTTAATGGTATCTGTTGTTGACTGCCATTGTCAGCAGTGGATGTTTTTTCTAATGCAGATAAACTTCTAGAGACCGACCAGGTTTGTTGAAGAAAGGCAGCCTGCAGATAAAGAGAAAGAGTAAATGTGAGCAAATTTTTTTCACATTTCACTGTGCTTGCTAGTATTTGTTTTACAGCAAATGTCACAGAAATGCCCCTTAATTCAACGGAGATTTTTGTAGCTAAATAATATTAACTCAACATGAACAGCATGCAGAAATGTTTCTGGATAGCAAAACAAACTGAAAATTGTTACAACTTCTGGAAAACACTTAATTACAATCATATAGGATCCTAAGGAATTACCTGAATGCACATAATATTTCCTGCTGTGAAATAGGTTTCATTTCAGCTAGGTTACAATGATCAAATGGCTAAACAAAGTACTATTACAGTATCAGTACAAACGTTTTCATCTCCTCCTCCCCCATAACATTTTAAGAGGATATAAAATATTTCTTGAAGTGTTGAAATATCTCATACCAGCTGTCTTTACAAAAATCCAAGCAATATCTCATGCTATATGCTTAAGCCAGCTTGTAAATAACATGCGTGAGCCTGAATCAATTAGTTGTGGGGCTTTTTTAAACCTCTCTCTGTTACACTGATGTAAGGGAAGAACAAGTTATTTATCAGTAATCCGTTTATATAAAGAAAGTAGCAATTTAAATGGTACCCAGCCAGTTCTCTGTGGCATCTGTAATTTGAGGCAGTTTCCTTTAAAGTATTAGGCTATTCTGTTTCTTCTCTGCAAATTCCTTTTCTTCCAAATACTGAACAGTCTGCGGAACTAAATTTAAAAGAAAACATTCACCTGTTATGATAATAAAACTGTAACTAAAACACAGTGTAGAGGGGGCGGGGGGGAAACCCACACCAGTCTGCCTTGCTTTACACAAAGGTTTCCTGTTTTATTGTATCCAGATTTTGTAGGATCTGTGTAAGAAGAGTGTCTAGAGGTGTCTTCAGATCATCTTGCTGCAGGAGTAATGCCAGCCTAAAGCAAACATTAAAAGAAACTCCTAGGAGTGTAGAAGCATCAATTGGCTAGGACTTTTTTGATATTTTATATGACAATAACTAGTCAAGGTGGTGTAAAATTTATTTTATAGTCAAGCCTTAAGACTGTGGTGAAAACTTTGCATAGAGCCTTGAACCAAGCTTTCAGAGGCTGATAGATACTAAAGTTCCAATTTAAAAATAAAACAAAAATATATTTTTTTAAAAAAATAACACCAAGAGCAGGTCAATGTATGATTTCAATAATGTGTTAATATAGTATAAATGCCAAAATGCTGAGAAACTGAGAGGGGAGTGTTTCCCTTGTCACTTACAAATAGCCCGAATTAGATCACTGTTAGAATAGACAACAGCAGCTGTGTGTCAGCAAATTGGGAAGAAGAAAATCCCTTCCCATCACTTGATTCACCATTTTTTAACAGGGGAAAACTTTTAGAAATTAGATATGGCTATAGAAAATTCTAAGAAAGCAAAGAGAAATGTCCAGTGGCTGGTTATTTCTTAATCTTTTGCTGTCTCAACAATCAAATTGGGTCAAAATAGTGTGTTATACTGGAGGTGCCTCAGCTCAGTCAGACTATACACCAGTCTTCAGCTGGTAAGGAAAGCATCAGGAAACCTAACTATTATACAGTAATACATTGGATAATAATATATTATACAGTTTACACACTGAGCTGTAGAACCGTACTTGAAACAGCTGCATAAGCACTAAATAGCATTAGGACTAAAGGATTTTTAACAGAATTACCAAATATGAGCTTTTGACTCAAATAAGAAAAAAAAACCAACAAACCAATATACATGTTGGCAATGAAACATCATGGGAAACTTGGGTAGGTGAAACAGGAAAGCATTTAGGTACTTGAAATGTGAGATTCTAATCTTAGCTCTCTGTTCTCTACTCAATGGAGAAATCAGCACCTGCGAAGTGTGATTCATTGCACTTCAGGCACTTATTTTACAAGGGATTGAATCACTTCCTACACTTATCTGTATTTTTTCATGGACTTTGAAAGATGCATAGACAATTAGCTAGATTAAAGGCCTAAATTTTACATGGTTAAAGTTAGATAAGATGGATTGTGCTCACTAACAATTTTATATATTTATATATATATATATATATGATCACACCTTTCTTTGTGATTTATGGCAAGGCCATGCTATATAGCTTGTATCAGAAGTACAAAACAATAGCAGGTAAACAACTGGTTTCATCTGGTTTTATAAAAGAGAGCATTCTCTCTTCCAGGCCATTGAAATGGAAAAGGTTATGTTAAACTGACTGTGGAAGGCCAGAGCTTACATAAGTTGCCCTATGAAAGTAAAAGCTACAACATAAAATCTTGGACAGCATTAAAGTTGATGAAGGTTTTTCTGTTAAATACTTTTTGACACTCTGGATCATCTTTACAAACACATAATGTAAGTGTAAATTATTACCATTTTTTTGAAACAAACCAATTACAGGTGCCAAACAGTACAGTGATTTCACCGTAGCCATTTTATGGCTGTTTAAAATCATTGCTACAAAATACATTGCTGTGCACCAATATATACAGCTGTGTGAAGAGATTCCACTGGGGAAATGAACTTCCTGTCGTGCTATTCTGAATGTTCACATAAAAAACCACTAGTCACTTGGAATACCTTTGTGAAACCTTGAAAATGCTTGTAAAGTGATCAGTTTGTTGGGTCTGGCTCTTTTTCATTCATAAAATTAACACAGCTTGTAAAACTGCATAGAAATACAGCAAATACTCATAAAAATGCGTATGTGGAAAGTCTGACCTATCTATTCTTCATCTATCTCATGCTAGTTAACTGCAGTTTTAAGCAGTTACCTGAGGAACTTGAATTTGCATTGCCTGCACTTGCAGAGAGGTGACATGCCAGGAAACGTAAACAAACAAAACCTCAGCAGTTGTCTTCATCCATCTAACTTTGTACCCTGTCTTCAAGAGTGACTGTGAGAAGATAGCCAAGAGTGAATAATAACAGGGCAAGCATGTGTTGCCCCCTTCTCCCTAATACTTTCCCAGCTACTAAACAGTGATTTCCTGAGCCTAATCTACCTTGTTTGCATGGATCTCTCAAATATTTGTCATCTTCCATTGAGCCCATGTACATTTCTTGCATCTTTTAGCAAAGGGGTCTGTCTACCATATATTGTGCCTGCTGTTCAAAAAAAAAACAACAACCAGGTAGTTTTGGTTGCCAATAGCTTCATTTAGTGACTTAAGGCTCTTATTTCCTAACAGTTTTGAAAACCTCTGCAATGTCCTTCATTTGATTAGTCCTAGCCTAATCAGACATTCCTTTTGTAGAAGTTGTTACATGTTTATAAGTCATAAAACCTACTTATTCATCTTCATAAAACAACAATCGTTGTAGCTGTCTGTTTCTGAAATGTTTCCAATACTGAATTACTGCTTTTGAAATGAAAGGTCTAGAAGAGAACATAGTATTTATGGGTGGACAAATAAAGGCTTGATGCCATATTTTATGTAGGTTTTTTGTTATGAATTTGTATACTTTATGCAGTATGCCCTAGTATGTTATTCTCTATTACTTTCCTAATTAATTACTCACATTTTAATTTGCCTTTTTAACAGCTGCCTAGTACTGAGCTAATGTTTTCATGCAGCTGCTAAAGAGTTGCTTCTGAATAGAAATGGTCAGATTGGAGCCTATCATTTTTTGTGAGGCTAGGACTGTGTTTCCTATTGTTCATTGCTTGGCATTTTTTTATTACCCTTTTGCTCTATCCTGTAAGGTCTTTCTGCAGCTCCTTATTGTCTATTCACATCTTTACTTCAAAGAATATTGTATCATTTGCAAGTTTTCTTACCTCACTACACATTCTCTTGTTCCAGTTTGTTTATTAATGTTATAGCACGCTGATCACGGCACAAAACCTGTGCAAGATTACACCGGTAACCTTTTCCATAGGGATGGCTGACTATTTGTCTCATACTATTTCCTATCTTTTAATCAGTTACTGACCTTTGCCAAGACATTCCCTCTTATCTTGTATGAATGCTCATTTTCTTTGAAAGTCCTTCTTGGTGAGGGACTTCTCCCAAAAAAATCTTAGAGATCCAAGTTGATTTCATCCTCACACTGGTTAAACCTTCCAAAAGCCCCCAACAGGTTTGCAATGCAGGAATTTTTTGTACAAAAGCCTGACTGTCCACACACATTGTATTTGTCAAGCTCTCTCTAGCCGTTCTGTTCATTATATAGTCTCTCCTTATTTACTTGGAACAGATGATACATTTCCAAGCCAGTGTTACAGTGATCCCCTGACACCAAGTTTAAAGGCTGGCATATTTTTTGTTGCTCTCTTATCATTAGGATCTGAGGTAATTTTAAATGAGAACGTAGACACTGCTTTTGGTGTCTCAGCTATTTCATCTCAAAACTAATTTTAAACCTTTTTTTTTAAATACTGTTTGGTCTTGTTAACTTTCTAGCATCCAGCGTTTTAGCATGTAACCTCTTTTGCAGCTCTTTAATTTGAGAAAGAATCTTCTCTCCTGTAATTCTCTCCCTTACCCAGAAAGGCTTTTTGGTGGGAATTTTACTATATTCTTCTACAATAAATGCTAATGTAATGATTTCATGTAGCTTCTCTGCAGTGGCTTTTATACCAGGGCTGTCATTTTCGTCCTGTAGACTCTCACATTTTTGTTCCTGCTGTATTGGTAGAAGGATTTAGCGCTGATTTTGACTTCTGGTTAATTGCTCCTTAAACATTTTTTGGACTCCATAATTATATTTTTAGAGAGATTTCATTATTATTATTTAATATTCCAGAGGTTTTGATCCTTTCTGTATTCTGCATTTTAATATAAGATCAGCTATTTGAGAACACTTCTATTTTTAATAGCTTTTAACAATGTTGTTTAACATTGTCAACTTTCTAAATCAGTTCTTGAATCAGAACTATGTAGTCATGATCCAAAAAGGGATACTTTGGAATGATTGCTATTAATTCCACTGTTACAAAGACTATAACTAATTAAGTCCCAAACTGTTTAACTAGTTAATTAAACTGGATACCTTATCCATTAGGCTACCAATGTAGATCTGATTGATCAGATTAAAGAACTGTTTGTAAATTGTAAGCTATTGGCAATTAGTTTTTGCTGATTTACTAGAAAATACTTTTTTCTGCTACAGAGTAGATCTTAATCTAAGGTTCTGTTTTATCTGTCTATAAAGAATGTCTGTTTCTCTTTGTTTTCTTTACCTCTTCTATTGCATTAAACTCCCTAAGACAGGATTCAAGAGTGGACAGTAAATACCTTGCAAAGCTGAATGATGCAGTGATTAGTGACTTCTCTTCATAGTCTTATGAAAATACGCCTGATCATAGATTCTATGGCGACAGATCCTAAATTCCATTGTGATTTCAACTCCTGAAATTTTCTGGGGTGAACTGCTTAACCTGTCCTTGAAATCAGAATAAATGCAGGGCATGGAAGTGAAACGTGTGTAAAGTACTCTGACAAGACCTAACACAGTCATTAAAAATTCTTAAAACTAAGCTACAGTTCTGCTCTAGATTCAGATTTAAAATATAGCTTCAAATTTTATTTGATTCAGTATGGAAAATCATTAAAACAATTCCATTTTTCTGCTATATTTCAGGGTTTGCATTACTGTACTTAACGTGTCAAAGCATTTTACATGGAGGCAGGAGAAATGGAAATTAGGGACCTATTTTAACACTGCTTTGATCTGGAAGAACTGCATCTATAAGCTTCAAAAATCTGTGACAAAAATCTGTCTAGAATAAGGAAAGGACTAATCCTTTCTGCTTGAATCAATATAGCTTTAGGATGCTGAAAGATAAGTTCCACTTTTGTCAAAATTTAACTGTCCCTTGGTTTGCCCATGCTTTTCAAAAGCTATAGCCATGTCACTTAACATTGTGGTTGCCTAGCTGCTGTGGTGTTCTTGTTACAATATTTTAAAGTTTTCTTGCTGTGTTTATTACTTTTTATTTCTCCCCTACGGATAGAAATTTGTTATTTTTCACCTGAAGTCACATTTGCATTAGTGACTAATGTTTAGTGACTTTAGTCGACTATCTCAAGCTGACTGTATGTATTTCTGCTAGCAGCTGACATTGGACAAGAAAAGAAGTAACTGAAGCAGAGAAATTCTTTATTACTTTCTGTTTTCATGAAAAATTTTCCCAAGGAAGGAAAAAAAAAAGGTGATATATATATGGCAGGATTGTTTACTAGCGGTGTTGTCTAAAACTTTCAAAAAAGCCCACCAATAATTTCGTGGTTTTTCTGTGGGAAGATGGGGTAAAATGCATTACTGTAATAGTTGTTAAACTTTTCTTTTTCTTCAACTGGTCTCTTCACCAAGATTCAGAATCACACAAGTTAAATCAGGAAGGAGGAATTATAGTTAGCTTTCCTTATTGACAGAGTCCAACTTTACTGAACATAACAAGAATAAAAGGTGATGTCAAGGCCTTTCCTTGGTTTTCAAAGGCCTTTCTCATCAATACTCAACCAAAAGCATGATTGGTATTTCTTTGCGGCCATGTTGACACAGCTTGCTCAAGCTGATGGTATTACAAAGCATCAGCATAAATTATGAAGCATGTGTGGAACCCCTGTCATGGGCGTCTTTAGGAATAGACTGGAGAAACATTTGTCTGTAAGTTAGAGGTTTGTAGAGCAGGAAGAAGAGTTGGAGGATCTCTCAAGCTTTCTTCCACTGTAGAAATCGTCTTTTGGCTACTCTGGTCATGTTATTCCCTACAACAATGTGCAAAACATTAAAAAAAATTCTGGTCAGTAATGCCTTTCCTCTCTCACCCATCCACCCACCCAATTTGCTTTATTAGGTGCCTGTGTTGTAACAGGATAAAACTACTCGGTTGATTAATCAGAAGATGATTATCAGAGAGGTGAAAAAGCCCTTTTCATGAAACCTTGAACCTTAAAAGAACTGCAGTTATAGAATTTCAGTTCAGGTTTAAGCAACCTGCTTATGTTTATGTCAGTTCACACAGATGTTTGTACTTGCACACAAATCTCTCAATAGTTTTTAAAAATACGTGCATTTTATTCTTTTGGCTTATGTTGCTGTGAATAATCATCAGCTCAAAACCTAGTATGCGTTTAGATTCTGAATTATATAAATTATATAACAGTTTTAGCTGTTACCATTTTAATGAGTAGCTCCCATATACTGTTTACTTTCTGTGATAGCTTTTTTGTTTTAAATACATTTAGACAATTCACTGCATACACTGACTTTTTTTAATTCGGTGAGGTTTTGTAGTTGTGTCTTGTTGTTGTTGCTACACCCCTCAGAAATTTTGGGGAAAGTTTGATAGGAAAGCATCAAGAAAAGCACTATAAAGAGTAGATCTCTTAAGTTACAAAAAGGGGGGAAAAAGGGATCTTATCTCCTAATAGAAAGAGGAAATTGAATCTCAGAAGGGAGCGTAATTATGCTTTTACTCTGTCTCTCAGCCTACCTGTATTTGGCTGCAGTCCTCTGAGCAGATGATGTTTGCGTTGGCAGAGTAGAATTTGTTTCAGACTCATCCTTTAATTTCCTGAATGTTTCATCTGTACTCATTCCTAGGCTGCTCTAGTTTGATGAATATTGGTGGTTCCCAAAGAATGGCCATTTTAGAAATGCTGAAGCAGTGCTCTCCAGAGAGAACCTTCTCTTCCTGTGTTTCTTTTTCTCTGTTCCCCCATGTAATGGAGGTGGAATTTGGAAGACACCTATGCCACCAGGCAGGAGGCTTGGCACTCTGCTACACAAATAATTATGTTTCTTTTTGTGGGCATGCAAAGATAAAAGAGATGAGAGTGCTTGAATGGCATCAGTTTTCCTTTTCCCTATCTTGAGCGCTTTGCTGCTTACTCTTAGAATTCTTTTATTACATTTTCATAGTTTATCTTGTCTTTTCTTTAGAGGAAAAAACAAAACACATCAGACGCTCTGGCCTTTTCTTACAGCTGACAGATAAGCAGGTGATGGGGGAGAGAACTTAAAGCAATGTAACATTAAAATTTTCAAGATGTGTTCGTGTTACACCTTGGTAGAATTTACCAAAAGAAAATCCATGTGTTTTACCTTTTCTATCTTGACCATTTTAGGCTGTAAACACTTGAAGGCAGAGGAAGGTTCTCTACTGAAAAGCAGATTTTTACTTCATTTGGGGTAGTCACTGTAAATAAACTGCACATTACTGCATTTCTCAAACTTTTCTCTGTGCTGTCTCCTTTCTGCTCTCACAGTTTATGTATAATCTCATTAAGTATACTCAGGTATGAAGACAGTGTAAACTTATTAGTCACATCTTCCAGTGGTTCCTCAGAGCCTATAGTATGTCCTGGACACAGCATAAATGTTACATCTGTTATTCTTCAGGAAGAAAAATGAAACTCAATTTTTTTGGTCTAAGTTTATGGGGAAAAAAACCTTACAAAAACCAGCAAATCTTTCGGTATTCTACATGAGGTAGTTGGAATAGGATGGCAAGAAAGATTAATGTCGTGATACCATGCACAATGTAGGGAGAAATTTTTAAGTACAATGTAAAAAAAAATAGCTGATTTCTGGCTTTCAGTAATAAGTAGACTGTTCTTCCTTCTGTTAACAAAACATAAAGCTGAAAAATGTAAACTGCAAGTATCATTAAATGAAAATGTAATTGCTGAGGTTGAAGGGAACTTTTAGCCATTTAGTCCAACTTCCCTGCCTGAAACAGTCAACTAGAGCAAGTTGTTGACGGCCATGTTCAACTGGGCCTTGACTGTCTCCAAGGATGGATACGCCACAATCTCTCTGGGTAACCCCTTCTTTTGCTTCAGCATCCTCACATTAATGAAGATTTTGCTTACTTTTTTTAATGAAATTTGCTGGATTTCAGTTTGTGCCTGTTGTTTCTTGTCCTTTCATTGGGCACCACTGAGAAGAGTCTGGTTCTGTCTTGTTTAATCCCTGCTATCAGATATTTATACACATTGATAAGATCCCCCTGAGCCTTCTCTTCTCCAGGTTAAACCATCCCAACTTTCTCACCCTCTCCTTGTATGTTGGATGCTTCGCTATCTTAACCATTTTTGCAGCCCTTTGCTGGGCTTTCTCCGGTATGTCGACATCTCTCTTGATCTGAGGAGCCCACAGCTGGTGACAGTACTCCAGGAGTGGTCTCACCAGTGCTGAGTAGAGGGGGAGGATCACCTCCCTTGACCTGCTGGCAGTGCTCTTCCTAATGCATCCCAGGAGGCTTTGGATGACATTGCTGCAAGGGCACATTCCTGGCTTGTGTCCGACTTGGTTTTCAGCAGGACCCCAGGTCCTTCTCTGCCTCCAGCCTGTACTGGTGCATGGGCCTATTCTTTCCCAAGTGCAGGACTTTGAATTCTGTCCGATCATCAAGGTCATTAATGAAGATGTTAAATGTTATTTGATCTCTGGGATACACCACTAGTCACTGGCCTCCAGATGGACTTCATGCTGCTCATCATAATCCTTTGAGACTGGCGGTTCATCTAGTTTTCAATCCGCCATGCTGTGCATTTACCTAGTCCACATTTCATTAGTTTGTCTATGAGGATGTTATAGAAGGCAGTGTCAAGTGCCTTTCCAAAGTCAAGGTGAAGTCCAGCAATCTAGACACCTCATCATGGAAGGCTATCTGGTTAAGTCAAGCATGATTTCTTCTACCTAAATGCATACAGACTACTCTGTCACCTTCTTGTCCTTCATATCACAGGTTGGTTGGGGTTGGAAGGGACTGCTGGAGATCATCTTGTCCAACCCTCTGCTCAAGTAAGGTCAGGACTTGGTTTTGTACCATCAGCAAACTTGTTGAGGGCACACTCTGCCCCATCACCCAGATTCTTAATAAAGATGTTGAACAGTATTGGATGCTGTATTGACCCCTGGGGTACACCACTAGTTACTAGCTTCCAACTAGACTTTGTACTGCTGATCACAACCTTCTGGGCCTACCTGTTCAGCTGAGTTTTTGGTCCACTTCGCTGTCTGCTCATCAGCTTCTTTAAGAGGATCTTACAGAAGACACTGAAAGTCTTACTGAAGTCCAGGCAGACAATCTCCACTGCTCTCCCCAAATCTACCAAACCAGTTATTTCACGACAGAGGTTATCAGGTTGGTCAAGCATGACTTCCCCTTGGTGAATCTGTGCTGACACTCCCTCCATGTGTTAGGAAATGGCTTCAAGGAGAATTTGCTTTATATCGTTTCCAAGGAATGATGTAAGGCTAACCTGGATCTTCCTTCTTGCTCTTGCTGAAGGTAGGAGTGATGTTTGCTTTCTGTCAGTCCTCAGGAACCTCTCTTGATCACCATGACCTTTCAGAGATAAATGAGTTTTCAACAGGCAGCCTCTATTCTGTACCTTGTTCTTGTGGCTAGTAATAAGGTTTTAATCAAAGTCTGACTGTTATTTCTGTAATGGCAATTGTATCATATGTACAAAAAAGAATTAACAAAATAGCAAGGAAAAAGATTGAGTCAAAGTCTTGTCTCCAAATAAGATACTTAATGTAGGGAGCGTAGTTTCAATCTGTAACTATCATCACAATTAATATACTATCTTTGCAATTTTAACCTAAAATATGAAGCCTGCTAAAAAGTTCAAGGAATAGTGCAATACTTTTACACTTATTTATATAGCCATTATATAGGCTTGGTGATGATCAAGCATATCTGTGGTATGAGTTAGTATATATTTTCACTTGATTTTTTTTTTCTTTCCCCATGGAGAGCTTGAATTGTAGCCTTGTTGCTCTTTCTGCCACTTGGAAGTACCTCTTGTAGTATATTGGTAAACATTGGTGGGCTGTTGTCCTGGCTTAGGACAGGAGAGCATCCACCTGTGTGGAGTTGTAAGCCAGATTTCTTTATCATCTCTGTAAACGTGCCCAACTGTGAATAAAATAATTTTAATTCTCATCTCTGTGTGTTCTTCTGGTTTTCCCTCTTAGTGTACCACAAGGCAGTGGTAATGCTGGTTAGTGAGAGATGGACCTCTGTGGTTGTGTTCCTTGAGTGACTAGAAAGAGGGTGTGTGTTTGAGAATACCCTTCAGCACTTTTCAAGCATTAGTGGATTTTTGCTTTGCAGAATCTGTGTTCAATTAGTCATAGAACTTTAACAGAAAACAGACCTCTGTAAAAACAGAGAATGGATTTAAAACTTTTTAGGATTTGTAAAATTGTTTTTTCTTTAAGCTTATGCTGAGTAAGATGTTTCAATTTAGAATGGTGTTGGAAAGGTACTACCAGAAATATCTTGGTCCCCTAAATGGTTCTTTTTTTTCTGTGACTGCTCCCAGGGCTAGGCCACCTTCTGCACTTATCATACTCACATTTGTCATTGTAAAAGTTTTCTAGAACATCCTTTAGATTTCTGCAAGTTTGATAAATGTTTTCTGCATGTTGGTATTCTAAAGGTTAAGTCACCATTGTTATATTTTACTCCTTTTTCTTTACAGTATAGACTTCCAAAAGAACAATCCAATACACAAATTAACTGAAGAGGAACTTCTGGCTTTTACTTCAGTAAGTAATCTATCTGGACTTCTTAGTAAACATGTTTTCACTTAAACATTAAGTTAAGCACCAAATAGTAACCTGTTATTTACATTAATCATGAAACTGTAAACGTAAGTTTCTTTTAGTACTCCATCATCTCTTAACTTTTTCCTTATTTCAAGAAATTTAAGTAATGCTGAAGGTCAACCAGATTTGCAGCCATTGTCATCGTTCAGGATAAGCTTGACATCTAAAAATTTAATTTCACCTGAAAACACACACAAAACTTTTTTATGTGTTTGTTTTAATTTTTGTTAACTATATGAATTATAGTGTAATATTAAACCATGCATTTTTACAGAAAACTCTTTCTAGGGCGCTAATGTTGAAAGTGCTGGTCTTTGAACAGTGTTTAAGTAGAGTTCAAAAGGAATTTCAGCTTTATTCTGTCAGATTTATTCAGTCTATGTATCAGATGTTCTGCTTACACATGTCTCTTCCCAGTTCAATGGCTGATTTGCTGTAGAACAATTCTGTAACTTCCAAAGAAGCCTGGAAAATTCTAAATCAGTGCTTTTTCAATGTAACTTTTTTTACTCAAGTCAAAACAGAATTCACTTCCTTCCTCGATGTTTTCTGCTTTTGTGGTTTTCAACAGTAGTTTGAGGGGAGGCAGGCAGGTGTGGAGGAGGAAAGGCCAGTGATTATATTGCCTTTTTTGCTTACTCTCCACAATGTTAGACTTCAGCTTTGGTGCAGCAAAGAGGGCTTGCTCTCCTACCCAAGCCTTGTAGTCTGAGTCCCTTTTGCTACAGTAGTACCATCTGAAAAAGTAAATTCTTGTTAAGAGTTTGCAGATAGGATCTCAGCAAAAATCACTTTGATTTCAGTTGAGCTAGAATTTTATCACTGACACCTGTAGTTATGTGAAAGGACTAAGGACAGTAATCTAAGAATGACTATGGTAGTGTTTGGTTGGGGTTTTTTTGTGGTGGTAAAAGGGAGTTCAATCGGTAAAAAATGGAAATGTACAAAAAATGAGACTGTCCACTCTCACTTCATGTTGTAGTAATTCAAGTACCCAATAAGGATATTAAAGAATGATGACCAATAAAGAGGAAAAAAAACTCACAGAAAGAATAAATATGTACAAAGTTAGGAAATGCAGACATAGAAAAGGCTGTAGGAATGAAAAAAAATGGTGAGCTGAGTACAGTAAGCTTTTCTAAAAAATAGCTAAACTATTACAGTATAATCTTTTAAAAAAATAATGTTAATGCAAATGAATGAAATTTCAAGATATGCACATAATTTCATTTTTAAAAAATCCTGCCATTTTTGATGTTAATATATTTTCAATTGAGGGTCTTCTGTGAAAATGCAGAATTTTGCTTCTGATATTTTATTTCCTGTAACACTCCCTGGACTTTGTTTTCTATACTCCCTGCTGCATTCTTCCCGCTACCTACTATTGTTTGCATACTTCTTTGGTGGAAAAGCAGCTATTATATACCTGAAGCCTGAAATAACTTATCCATATATTCTATCCTTTTAATATTAAATGGAGTGATACTGTGATAACAGAGCATCTCTAACAAGGTTGGCCCTACTCCTGTAATGTGTACTTCCCAGAGTAATGAAACTAGGAGGGGTTTAGCTGTTTTAACACTTGAGTTTTCAAACATTTAAGTGTTCTTCGGGTTTCACAGCAGAGGAGAAAAAGTCAAGGTAGCACATATACTAGGCAAGAAATATAATCAGTTTTACTGTCATCTTTTATCTGACATTGATGATAGATCATGTTACCTGTTATCTGAGATGTAAGAGATCTGTTAGGTGAATGCTTCATAATGATGTGAAAATTAAACTGCATTTTTCTGCCATCTAGTGGCTGATTCCTCAAAAGTCACAGAACAGCTGATGAACTTGCTCCATAAATATTTATTGTAGTGACTTGTGGGGAGCTTATATTTTCATTCATTTATTTATTTATCTTTTTATAGAGCTTCTAATTCAGCTGCAGCTTGCTTCACCCCTGTAAGATCAGCAGCCACTATCAGGATAGATCTCCAAAGAAACACAGCTGAAAGATATGTGTAGGCTTCACTTTGTGCTCTGAGTAGCAAAAAAGAAGGGTCTATAGCAATAGAAGAACACGAGAATTCGTGCCGAATTCAGTGGACAGCAGTGACTTGAAGAAGTAGCTGGTTACCTAAAAACTAGAGAAAATAATAGATTTCAATATCAGAATAGTACTCTTTTAAACTTTTGCTTAATGTTCCCAAGTTAACTGGGTGTAGGGACACCATTTAATCTTACCGTTATTTTCGCTTTTGATCTTTTGACCTGTGCATGCAAGACACAAACAAGAACAAGTATGGATTGTAGTGTTACCATCGCAGATTTTTGCTGGAAACTGCAACTGGGAATCAGATATTAGCTTATACAAGTTCTTTTCAATAAAGGCATCTTTTGAGTTTGCACCTGAGCCTGAAATTGTGAATAGTCACTGCAGAATTTCATAGTAAAATCTCTGAGCTCTTTCGCACCTTAGTTCTGAACCACTGAGGCAAGCAAATCCATTGCTGTTCTCCCTGGCAGCAGGCATGTTCTGCATGAATGTTAACACAGCCTTGGTTCTTGTGGTGTCTGCTAGATGAGTAAATAAGTGGCGCCGCAAATGTTACTACTGATATTTAATGTTTTTACCAACCTTTGGTACTACCTAGTGGAACAGGCAAATGAGTAATTTCTTTAGCATCATTTAAACTGCTGTGTGTGTGTGTGTGTGTGAGCAGGCATCTTCTCAGCCTACATGTGGATTCCTAAATCTGCAGGCTGGTTAGATGGTTGTCATGCATTCATCTGATATCTGCTGAAATTTATGTTTTCTGAAGAAGGGAAGGCATTTCAAGATATCTTAGGAAACTGGAGAAATTGTAAGGTGTTTTTAGTAGTGAATTGTCAAGAGGTCCTGTTGCTTTGGACATTGCAAAACAATGGCATGTGAGCTGCAGTTTCTCTTGAGCAGAGAGAATTAAGGTCCAGCTAGTATGAGATGGAAAGGATGATCAAAGTAAACTCAAGTAGATTATGTGGTCCTGCCTCATACTAGGTGTAGTTTGGCAAACAGGCATTCTAAACTGCCTTTTATATCTGTAGAAGTTGAAAATTACTAGATTTATTATATTTTTTTTTTTTTAAACAACAGAGCTTATAGTCCTAAAACCAGCACTATTAAGTCACTATTAGTCACTGCTTGGTGACTGCAGTCAAATACAAAAGAATTGCTGCTTTTCATTTACTGAAGTCACTTCGGAATAGTTGCCATTGTCCTAGAATTGCTGACCTTGTAACTAAGAATTACTTTTAGTATTGCTAATTTTTGAAGCAAGGTGTGGGGGTTTATCAAATCCTGTGTACTTGTGTGTTTAGTCTCATTGGCAGGGATAGCTCCTCTTGATACAATAATTTGGACTTCAGTGCTTGAGGTGTTCTAGTCAAATCTGTTCACCTATCATCAGCGTAATAGTCCAAGTTTTAAGCTGTTAATCTATAGCTGAAATTAGATACATTTGATTTTTTTTCTGCTTATAGTTAATTTGTTGATTTGATATCTTTACATGAGAAGTAATGTAGTTCACATGCACTTCAGAATAAACAAAATTAAACATTTAATTTTAAGGGGAAGTAAATATTCTTTTTCTCATGCATAACAGTTCAGGGAAACAGTTATGTTTTTAGTTAACTCTATTAAGGTAAGCACTTGGACTCCTAAGAAAGTGAAGATCTTATTTAGAAATCAAATATCACACAAGCTACTTCAGCGACACAGTTATGCATACACTATTTGTCAAACTTTCTGGTTTAGCTGACTGAATGTGGCATTTAAAAGCCTGTTTTATGAGAGGAAAAGAGGAACAGTAAACCAGTAGTGAAACCCAGTGCTTGTGTGTTACAATTAGTATTTTCTTCCTTATAATAAACTTCTTTCCTCAGAGCTTTCTGTATAGGAAGTGGGAAGTATACAATGCAAGAAACGGAAGAACTTAGTACTGCTTTCACGTTGAGGTTTTGTAGCTTAGTTTACTCCCAGCTCCCCAAGTTAGTTTTACAACGCCTAAATACGCTTCCTTATCCCATTTTTAATTTCAATGGATTGGTTTTAATATAAAAATACAAATGTGGAGTCTGCTGGGTTTTTTACTAGGCAGCAGTTTTTCCCTAGAATTTTACAAATGCATCACAGATCTCTGTATATCAGTGGCCCAAATTATTTTTAGGAAAAAAAATCCTCTTTGTAAATGAGCAAAAATAAGGTCTTACAATAACTTCTATTAAATATTTGCTGTTTACATTATTTTGAATAGGTAATGCAGTTAAGACAGTATACCAAAAGGGAGATTAAATGAACAACACTTGTACAAATGTACATGATATTTCAGTATCTTTTTTTTAAAGTTTTTTTTTTTTTTTTAATTACATTTAAAGCTTTATAAAAGATGTCCATCAAGTGAACATAAACTTTAGAACAGAAAACTAAAAAGTATTTCTGAAATGTAAAAGAGTTCCAGGAATGCATGAAAGCTCTATGTAAGAACTGGTAAATCTTCCTTTATGTTTTAATTTTAAGACTATGCAGTTCTTGCAGGAAAATAGGAGAAGGGTTAAATACTGGATGGTCTTGCATTTTTGACTTACAAAAGAGAAAAATTATTTTAAAAAAACCCAAACATTAGACTGCAATACAAGTTCTTACAGCTTTATAGAAAGCTTATACTATAGCTTAGAGTTTACATACTGGGGAGGCAATTCAGTGTTTTGTAGTCTAATAGAACACTCCAACCGAATACCCAGAATTAAGGAGCTGCAGCTGGTTCTTAACATTACCCCTTCCATCTGTCCTAGCTCACTTTGTCCAGGAGAAATCAGCTTTGTGGTAAATGTGATAAGCACTTAGCCCAGTGTGGGAGAATATTACTTTTTTGCCTTTTTAGTGTGTTGTGATCAAGGGACTTTGAATGGTATCAACAGTATTAACCTATAGGGGACTGAGGAGAAAAAGTAACCAGAAACTGGAAGAGAAGCCTCTTGCTTTGTGCTTCCCACATCTCAGCCCCATATTTGTATTGTTTGGTATCCACAGAAGATAAGAAGGGAAAGAAAAGGGACTGTGGAAAATTTAGCTGCATTGGTTTGTTATACTCCTGGGACTTCTATCATTTATGGAGAGTACAGCAGTTGGTTTCTTTATTAAGTGGTGAAAACCAGGAAGAGGAAGCTCTGGCAGCTCTTCTGTCTATTGACACTTCGAGGAGGTGAGGATGTCTTTCTTAAAGAGGGAAAAAAAAGGTGTAATAGCTTTTATTTTGCTCAGAGTACAAAACTAAAAAATTACTCACAGTCTTCTAACAAAAATACCTATTCATTCTGAAATTGTTCCAATAATGCCATGAAAGATACCTTGTTATCAGGTAGGATGTGGAGGGAGTCTGTCAAAATCCAAGGAATACTGTGTATTCCAAATATGGACCAGATAGGAATGCTTGATATCTTTTGTTTTCCCACTGTGTTGAGCTGCCTGATTCCGTAAGAGACTGTTTTCACTAAGGAATTTGAGAATGGTTGGACAGATTTATTTATTTATTTATTCAGAAGTGGGCATTTATTGAGTGTAATAGAAACTGATGTTGTATGGTACCTTTGAAAATCACAGCAAAGAATTGTAGTGCACATTTTATTGAGAGTGTGTGTGTGTATATGCATATATGAACGCTTTTTCTGCTTTTCACTGTAGGAAAGGGGCTTTGGGAGGAGAGAGTGGAAGATGGAAATGGGAATGCTTTGTTTTTCTCATCTTTTGTATGGCACTTTAATATCAAATCATGTGTTAATGTTAAGCCTTCCTATCAAAATCTCTATAAAACCAACATGCCCATTTGGTTTCTAAAGAGAAGTTGTTTATACAGCTTAAATAAAAGCAGTGCATTTTTCTCTGCTGAGAAAATGGCTGCAGTTTTCTTTATGTTTTATAACCAGCAAGAGTATTGAAAAGCTCATTAAAAGTGCCATGTGTCTGTACTGCAGTAACTTTCGTGGCTTTATAAAAAGTCTCTTTCACTTCTTTTCTAAGCTGTGTTGCCCATTTTGAATAGCCTCTGTTAGTTACAAGATTATAACACTGCAAAGACTTTCTCTCAGCAAAGCCCTGCTAGTACTAGTAAGACTTTTTTTGAAAGTAAATGAATCCAAAGCTGTTCTATTCTTTTTTGCTTGCTTTTTTTCCTTCTAAGCACTTTTATTCAAAAGTCTGAATCATTTTCCAGGAATGTCAGGATCTAAACACTTGCTAATTTAATGCATGTATGTTTTCTGGCCCATCACACATTACTGGGAAATCGGATTGAGTATAGCAAAAGAGAAGCTGCCGCTTTCAGCTGGAGTATCATGTGCAAAGGCTCAACTAGTTTTCTTGGAAGTTTATTCACAAAGTGGCTGGTACTTATGTTTATGTTGTATTGTGGATAGGAAATCAATTTAGTCTTTTGTGCTGCTGTTGTATGCATTTAGATATTTTAGGGTAAAGTAAGTGGGTGCTGTAGTACATGTGTTGCAGGGCAGGGGGGTAGCCTGCATTCCATTCCAAAACTGGGATTAAGTAACAGTCTGTTTGAAGTTGTTTTACTTTACAAAATGCCAGATTTCAACATAATTGACACTTTTATCCCTTTCAACTTGATTCTCCTCTGTGGTCTACATTCTTCCCTGAGTCCATGGGATCCACAGCTCTGCTTGCATCATATCTTACAGGAGATGATTCCTGATTTATTGTGTGCCTTTCTGAGCAGGAGGAAATTTGGGATAACCTTTCCTTTTTAGAATAGTCTGCTCTTCCGTATAATCTGTACAGAATTACTCAAGCAATAGATTTTAGTGGTCTCACTGAAACCGCAGTGGTAAGAGAACATGAAGATCATGTTTAAATATTGATAGATTATTTGCCTGTCTAAGGATTTGATAAGTTAAGGAGGCAAATTTGATGACAGTTAGTAACATTTTTTCCCACAGCAGCCTTTCTTCTCCCCCTCCTCCTTCCTCTTTATCTATCAGCAGCTCACTTACTTTTTCTAGCAACCTCTCTGACAGCCAGTTGACATGTCGCAGGCTTCCCTTCCCCCTTTGTGTCCTTCACCAGTTATAACTATTATAATTTACTTCAGCAAGGAAGATTTCATTGCAACAAGAAGATGAAATTAAACCCCCTATTCAACAAAATGCTGTCTTGAGGTATCATCTGAAGGAAATAAGACATTTTCACTACAGTGTGTAGTGCTTGATAATCTGTATTTGACAATATTCTGATGATCAGTTTGATTCGTATGTTATCAGTACTAGCAGTCACTTTTAGTGATTTATATTCTACTGATCTGCCTCTTTGGCTGGGCAGGGGGCAGATGAACTAAATGAGGGGTAAATTCAAGTCTCCCTTTTTTCAAAGTAAACTTACATGTTTGTTCTTTTACTGTATGTGAAGAAGAATTATTTTTAAAGTTTATTTAGCTGCCCTAATGTCTTGCTCTCATCTCTTCTGTCTAGTTTTAGTATTGTCCCTTCTTTTTTTTTTTCCTAACCCAACATTTCAAATATTACTCTAGTCTGGTTTGTTCCATAGCATTCGAAAAAATTAAGGTGGTTGAATTCGTGTTTGCTGGTCAACTTGCTGCTGTCTCTAAGCAACTGAGTTTAATTTTCTCTGTTTGTATCATGTCTGTAGTTTGGACTGGAAGTAGAACATTTCTCATATCAGCACCCCAAACATTCTTTCTAGTCTATATTAAAGATGAAACATTGAAAAAGTAACAGAATTTTTTGACTTATGCAATTTAGGATAGGTTTGATTAGAATGCCATAGTCCTTGATGCAGTCATGAAGTGTGTCTCTCTTTCTCCCCCCCTCCCCAAGTGTCTGAAGTGTGCAAATCTGATACTCTTTGATTCATTTATCATCACTAAAATGTCACTGTTTTGTTGTTGGGTTTTTTTTAAAAAGAAAAATAGGTGCAGTCATGTCTAGCTATTCTTCTGTTCTAGCTGTTTTGGGAATAATATATGATGAACTCGATAAGAAATAAATCTATCTTACCCTGCTTCTGCATTGATTTCTTTTTCTATTCCCTCAGTACTAGGGTTGAAAAAAAATTTTTTTCCCCCTTTGATCTTTTTAATCCTGAAGTTTTAGGCAGCCAAGTTACTGGAAGGGATTTATAATTGGTATTTTCTTCTGGGGATTTATTGATGGTCAGTTTAAGATTTTTGTGGGGGAAATGATGTTTAAGCAAGCTCTAAGTCTATAAACCATGGGCTTTTGAAAGGACATGTAAAGGGGATTTTTACCTATTTTTGAAAACTTTTGAAAAATTTTGGAAAAACTTTCCTAGACAAACCCTTATAGCTTAGATTCAACAAAATGTCCATTTACATGCTTAGCTGTCCTCATTTGAGTAAACCCCATTCTGTTCAGCAGTGATCTTGGGTATGTTTTTGCACAGTGTGCTGCCCTTGTATAAGTAGTTGGCTTCAGTATGTTGTGGGAAAGCATGGTGCCATCTATGTTATAGAAGGACAAAGGTTAAGCAACTCTGAATCTGGTTTTTCTACAGTATTTCCTTTCCTCTCTTTTATTAAAAGCAAGTTTAAATAGTAAAGTGGAATTTTCAAGTGCTGTTGACCAGAAATTAAGATGTTAAGCTTAAACTAATTTGTGAAACATTTAAATACATTTGCATGGAGGTTGTATGCACATTTATTTTGCTTGTATTTACAGAATGCTTGAATTCTAGTACTGATCATGTACTAAACAGTACATTATTACTAAAGGAGGGGGGGAAATGCATGTATTCTTGCCAGCAGACCCTATCACTCAGCTTTTTTTTTCTTCCAGAAATACATTTTTACTGGGGTAACTTACATACTGATAAGCAAAGTGTTATTTTTAATAATTATTTGTAACATCAAATATGCAAGAAAAAGTCATAAGGTAATTTGAATGGAGTGTTTGTGACCCTTATGAAAGCCAATTTCCAGATGTGCAAATAGACGAATAGGAAAGGTTCACGTTCTGTTTATGAAGGTTAGCTCATTGCATCAGGAAATAGAAACAATGTCAGCTCGTTTAGTGGACTGTTCATGCACTGTATATCATAAATGAATCTCATGAGTACTGTGAGAAAATTCAGACTTTTCTTCTGTGTATAATTTATATGCTTAGCATATATGATAATATAGTATGGCATAAATACTTCTGACATGTTTGGATTGGCTGCATTAATCATGGCAAGTAGAGCTGTTAGTTATGAAAACTATTGAAATAAATGCCAATAAGATGTTTAAATGTCCTATTTGATTCAATTTGCAAAAACGTTTTAAAAATATTTACACTATTTAACATTTTTCTGGCTGTGAAGCTGAAAATTGAGGCCTTTTCTGAACTGCAATAAAAATCATGACACTAGATGTTAGTTGGTGTAGTCTGTATTTAAGAAGATTTTACTGCCTTGTCTCTATGTCTTTTAAGATCTTTAAGACATCCTTAAGCATGTCTTGCATTAATTAAATTGGAGCTTGGGCTTTTTTTTCTTGAAAGACTTCATGTCTTGTGTCAGCTGGATTTTTCTTCAGTACATTTGTCAGAATATGTTGGCCAACACATTATACAAAGACTTCTATCTAGTCTAGACAAAAGATGAGAGAGGAAATAACTTTTACAGATTTCTATAAATAGACTGTGAAAGATTTTTCTCTACGCTGTAAAATGAGATGTTTGATTTTTAAAATTACCACAGATGGAGAGGAACAGCACATGCATTTGCATTCCCCCAAGTTAGTATCGTGCCTGGTTTGGTTTTTATCATTGGCTGAAACTGAGTATGTTCTCTTTGCTTTTTAGTTTAATATATGTTGGTGAAACCCTTTCAGTTTTAGAATAAAGGAAGGAAATATGTTTAGAAAATTGTGGCTTTTTTGTTTTGAACATCTTGCATGGTTTGGAGCTGTTTAATAGCTTAGTAGTAAGATTCAGAAAGCAAACAGCTCATCTAGTTGCAGGCCATGTTTTTCATCCTACAGTTTATTGTGTGAGAACTGCAGTGTGTGTATTTATTTATTTGTATATTCTGTATCTTTCCCTTATCTATGGTCGGCAGATGTTTACTTATGTGTGTGCTGAATCTCTAACAGAGCTGGAAAAATGTGAACCTTGGAGGTGCTCAACTAAAAAGATTGCCCCTTTTGTTTGTCTAAGGAAAATTCTTACAGCTTCTTCAGACTAGATATAAGGAAGAAATTTTTTACAAAGAGGGTGGTGAAACACTGGAACCAGGTTGTCACAAAGAGGTGGTAGAAGCCCCATCTCTGGAAACATTCAAGATCAGGTTGGACAGGACTCTGAGCAACCTGATCTAGTTGAAGATGTCCTATGCTTATTGCAGTGGGGTTGGACTAATTGACCTTTAAAGGTCCCTTCCAAACGAGACTATTCTATGATTCTTCATCCAATTTTCACAGTTATTGTAATAACTGCTGTTATTTAGGTCCATAATACAACTGGACAGATGCTGGACTGTTGTATTTGACTCTTGATCCATTACAGCTCATGCTTTTAACTTCTTTCAAGTCTAAGCACATCCCAGACATTGCCTTTGGTCTCTAATAAATATATTCAGAGTATAGCTTCTCTCTACACAACCCGGTCAGATTTAGGAATGTTACTCACTCTTGCCCACCAAGACAGGATTTTCTCTCATGCAGTCTCACTCATTATTGCTTTTTCCAATATTAGTCACTTGTGTCTATGTCAGCTTCCCTTTTTTTTCACTCATCCATGACACATTCCCCTAAGCCCTCCTTTACCAGCTCGTCTCCTTTCACTCTTGCTTTCATTTTCCGTAACTCCTTTCTTTCTTACATATTTCTGGCTCTATCTTTATTGCTTTTCTTCCTCGCTTTTGGTTGCCACTTAAGGAGTTAGTCTTCTTTCAGGATCATGGTGTCTTCAGTCTCTGAAAGGAAGGTGGCTGCAGCTTTGTTTTGCTCCTGGAAAGTAAACTTTTGCACATAAGGTTTAAAGCCAGGGTGCTGGTGATCTGTAACAGCCTGATTGTATTGCATGTAATGGGAACAGTAGCTCTTTAAAGAGAATACTTCTACTGGTGAAATCAGAACTGGAAGAAATCAGAAATCAAATATTTTTTTAATGAACATTGAGATTTGTTAATATGCTCTTTCCTGATAAACTGCTGAGATTGTCCTAAAACTCACGCTGAAGTTGTCATCTCCAGACTTTGTCCCTAGCTGCCTAGCCCACCAAACAGTAATGGAGGCTTGCCTCTTTCATTCAACATGTTACACTTACTTGTGAACACAAAGTATTGCAGTATGTAGACTGCTGAACAGTAGAGGCTGTTGTAGGCAGAATTCCTGTGGTGGACGCTGGCATTCAAAACAGGGGAAAACCAGGTATGACACGCTTCCTCTAGAATCCTGTCTGGCATTGTGTGAATTTTCCTCTGCTGTGCCTTGCTGTTCTTCTACAGACAGCTGTTCTTGCAGACTTGTTGTGAAGGTTGTGAAGGTGTTTTATACAAATTCTGTAATTTGTTCTGACATAGCTTAATAGTAAAGTCAGTGGCAGCCTTACTATAATTCACTGGTTTAGGCATGTAATTCTTCCTGATTTTTTTTGGCTGTTCCTGTTACAGAAAAAAATGTGATAGCTGATTTTGACTAGTTAACATCATTATAGGATAGGTTCACAAATGTCATTTTTGTAGTGTAAAAACTGTATGCAACTGTTAAATTATTCTTGTTGTGCCAATGACTAATCTTAAAGTTTCGAAATTATGAAAACATTTAAATTGGTTCTTTTCAAGAAGATAATTTTATGCCTTTTACTGACAGTGCAAAGGGAGCTTTTATGGCTCCACTGTGTTGTATAATTTTTATAGTTGTGCTCCAAATCTGAGAACCGGTATTTTTGCTACCCTATCTTCTCTTCCTGAAAAGATACTCAGTTAAGGTATTTTAAGGGTAATTATTATGGATGGATATTTGTCCTGAAGTTATCAATGCAAAAGTAAAGATAAAAGTTTCTGTTAGAGTAAGAATCTATGCTGCATCAGATAGCAGCAGTATATAAAGCAGTATTCTTCCAGAGGTTGTTGATAAACCAAATAAACAGGAAGCATCACTGGCAGTCTATGGAAAAAACATAGTGATGGAAAAAGCATAGTGGTGAGTTCATAAACGTGAGTAGGCAGGCAGAACAGACAAATTCCACCACCCTGGGGCAGTTGCATAAGGAAGCAGGATCTGTCAGACCTAAGGGATTTTTCCAGTGGTCTGGAGTGCTGCAAGCATCGAGTTTGCCCTGAACAGTTCAAACAAAGAAGCAGAAAGAAAAGAAACTGGAACCGTGTTGTCTTACCTGGATTTTGCTGAGTAAGAGGTACTATTTAAAAAAAGCCTAAGAGTTGACCAACCTAAAGAAAGTATTGACAAATTATGGTTCTTCATGTAGCCACAAGCAGCAGTACCAGAAATGGAAAAATGAAAACTCATAACTGTCTCCCCAAGGAATAGATTTCTGTTAGCAGAGAGTAAGTTAACCTATAGCACTGCCTGTTTCAGAAATGCTCCTTGTCAGAGGAGAGGCAAGGCTGAGGGTGGGGTGGAGCAAGCAGGGCAGAGGATTTAAGAGCCTACTGTGGTAGTTTCCAAGGGAATACCTAGCAGGGGGTAGGACGTGTTTCTTCTCCCACATGGCTGATCTGAATGGAACAAGTTAGAAAATATTCTCCATTGGCACTGATTTTGTATCTTTCACCCTTTTTTCAGTCATTTGCTTTGTTTGTCTTGAGGCTGAACAGATTGCAAGTCCTCAGACAGCATGTACCATTGCATATAGTCCTGAAACGTATCTATCATTAAAATATTATATCTAGCCATGCTCAAACTAAATTCACTGTTTTACTACCTGTGCAGAGAGCAATTTCTTTAATGTGCTTTTCTGTTTTTCAGAATAGTATCAAAAGAGCACATGATGTGTTCAGAACATTGGCATAGATGGTGAAATTCCTGAGGCTGAGCAGTTAAAAGGAGAAATTCACTGTTGTTTAATACCTAGGGAAATCCTTATCACTGGTACCAAAGAGTTAAAGTCTAGTCTTTTGAATCCAAAAACCTGATTTATTGCTGTTGAGATTGGGCCTTAGGAAATAAATGCAGTACTGTGATGTGGTGTGGAAGTCTGCACTTATGCTGTTTCAGGAGTAAGTCCAAACCACAGACCTGAAAAAGACAATGCTACTACAGTCAAATCTGGCTGAAGTTGTTTCAGCATAACACAGAATAAGTGACATGTTTGGCACAACAGAGCAAGTGTCAGTAATAATGGCTGGACTCCATTCTGAGTAAAATAGGAGCCATATCTTATGTGGTTTACCCTTCGCTAGTCATTGGAAGCAGATTCCTTTAAATAAAACAGTATCTTCTTTCTTCATGACATTTCCTTTTCTTCTCTAGTTTCTTCCTTCTCCTGAAAAAAAAATTGAGAGCCTCCAAGGAAAATTTACTTCTGAACCTAAGTAGCTCTCAAAATGAAAAGAAAAAACAAACCAAAATACAACCCAAAAATCAGCTTAAGCAACAGGATGAAAAATTATTCTTTTTTGAACTCTTACAAGAGGATACAATATGTATACCACTTAGTATCATTGCAGACCATTAAGCTCTTAGAAACTTGCTAAATATCAGCCCACTGGTGCCTGTTAATGTGGGAGAAAATTGATATAATTTTGGACATCCTGGATATCTCTGCAGTTTGGATGTGTAAGTAGAGCTGAACATATAATTTGACACTCAGATAATATGTTTATACTATTATTAGAAAGTAGAAAATCCTAAGGGGAAAAAAGCATTTAAACATTTTCCTAGCAGAACTTGATTTGAGTTGAATTTTCCAATGTTTCTAAAATTACTTTGAGTTGTGGTGGGGTTTTTTTCCTTCCCTAGGTGTTTCTGGAAGTTACGTACCTGCATGCATGCGAGTTAAATAACAAACTGCATTATGCAGAATCAAAGAATCGTGTTCATAGCTAACTATAAGTGTCTCCCTACGTTTTGTTTTATTTTTGTTCCATGCAAGGTAATGTAAGCTTGCTTTTCTGTGTTTGTTATATTTGAATTCATGCAAAGCTTGCTTGGAGTCTTTTGTTTCCACTGAAAATTCTTCAGTAAGCGTAAATCTTTGTATTCCTTTTATGTAGCTTTTTCTGTGGTCCATATGAGGCTTCCCTTGCAAGGGAATCTTTCTCTAGTGCTTGTCTTCTTTGATCTGTTTTCTCTGGGAAGTGTATAATGTAGGGGATGCTGGGCCCACCATTTTACTTTTATCTGCAGAGCTACATTCACAGCTCGCTGAAAAGACAATCATCACGTGCTTGTGTTTCTTCTACTTCTGACTAGAGATCAGATTCCAGTACACCTATGCCCACATCAAATGATCCCCTTTAATTTCATTTTCTTAATGCAGACATTATTTGTGTGTTTCTGAGTCACAGGGTTATGGAGTGAGACAGGAGATTTTCTAAGAAAAACCATAGAAACATCCAACTTAAGAGAAAGCTCAGGAAGTTCTTGATGTATATTCAGGAGAAGTAAAGACTATAGGGAAGGAAGAAGAAACAGGACTGAGCTTTGAACACAAACATTGTTCTAACAGATGCTTAACTATTTCCCTGTACACTGCTGAAAAGCGTACTTGGAAAGAGTGTTGAAGTTTTGATTGGTATTCTTTCTGTGTGTGAGGAAGTGTTCATGGAAGCAGAAGGAGGGAAAAGGAAAGATGCAACCTTTTACAGAACAACATATTTATATCTGTTAGTAAAAGCAGCAGATGTAGACCTTTCCTATGTTTCTTTTCACTTCTTGTCCTTCAAAAATAAAATAAAATCACTGCAGAGGAGAGCTGGCCTAGGGATGACTTCAGGTTTCAGATGAGATGGTCATGGAGAATGGAAAGGCAAGTTGGATGTTCTCCTAACTAATGATAATTACAAGAACCAACACCAGAGGTAAGGCAGCCTCATTTTACCTGAACGTTACCTATGTTGCCTTTGCTAGAGAAAACAAGATGAACAAACAAGCTGTGAAGTCTGAGGATATTTTCTTTTGGGAAGTCATCCTTTTTCTCTATCAGGACTTGTAGCCGTATTGTCATCTGAGTCTGAATATTGACTGAACAAAGGAAAAGGATGTTGGTGAATATGGAGTAATGTTACTCTGTTGCTGAGAAACAGCTGTGTTGGGTGTTTTTTCACTAAAGAATGCTTTCTTTTAAGGGTAGGTAGAAGAGATAGCTGAAGAAAAATACTGAAGTGTATTGATATTTCTAATGAGGATAGTAACACAGTATCTTTGAACAGATAACATTGTAGTCTTCACAAGGTTTTGGCAGAGCTGAACTTCCAAAAGTAGCAGCTGCATTTATTTTGCAAAAACTTCACTCATGATTCTGTTTTCAATACTCCTTTACAACGTGTTCAGTGAAAAGAGACAATGTGTAGTCCTCTTAATGCAAATTACTCTTGACTTTCTTTGACTGGCTTTTCTAGTGCCGTCTACAGAAATATGACTAATTCTCTTAATTTAGAGGAAATTCAGAAGAGTTGTACACAATGGGGTGTTTTGTTCTTTCCTAAGAGATGTTCGCTTTAGTAACGGGACTACTGATTCATATTCCCTTACATCTATTGCTAGTGTACCAGCTAGTATAATACTGAAACTGATTAAATCTGTGCAGACATTTACGTGTTTCTCAACTTGGTCCTTGTATTGAGTAAAAAACTAGCAGGATGCAAGGTACGCCTTAGGTTTTTTTCACTTTGAAATCTGTGGTCTATAGAGAAAGTTTGGTTTAGAGCATATCTTTTCCACCATCCAGATGAAACAGTCATTCCAGAGATGTCTGCAGCCCCATGACAAACTCAAGGGGAACCAAATGAGATTTGAGACTGGAAGAAGCGATAAAATTATTGTGAACCTATCTAGAGGATTCGTTAGCAGTAAGCACTTCAGTTGGGCATGTAACCACTGTGCATAACCTAGGAACCTAATTTCCTTCATAAAGTCAATGAAGGGTGAGAGGTTTTCTCAGGAGGTTGATGCTTGTTCAAAATAGTCTTTTTAGGGAACCTTCCTGTCACCACTGACTGTGTAAAAAGACCCAGGGAGACTACCTGCCAAGCTCTTCTGCTGATTTTTTCATTCCTTGGAGTCCTAGGTACTACAGAAATGGCACAAAAGCCAGCAATGTTTCCAAGCTGACCTAGCATAAATAATTGCCCAGACGCTGTTCTTTGCAAGGTGGATATCAGGAGTAAGAGATACTGCTCAAAACTAGTGCCATGGAGGGGAAATAGTGATAAACAGGGTGGAATATGAGGATTCCTTTGGGTGGATGTTAACAAGAGCTACCCATTTGCTACAGAATGGTATTTGAGTGGGGTAAAAAAAAGCTGTGGAAAATACAGCTAAAGTGAAATGACATTAGCCTTCTTGTATACACTAGTGGAATACTTTGTAAGTCCTGTGAGAAGAAATTTATTCCAGTCTTCCCATCTAATTTTTGAATTAAGCCAGCTACTGAGTAACTCTTATATTGTATTTAATGTACCTTCAGATGTGATTAATTCCAGAGTGGATGAATTCTAGAGTTGGTCACTTGCAAACTGAGATTAAATGAGATACTTAAGAACTCTATATTGCATCTAAGTAAATGTAATGTAATTGCTGCTATAATGAGTTCAGCATTCATTTCTAAATCAGTCTAGTATAGTCTAAATTGTTAACTGTTTAAGTAAGAGATTTTTAACATCTTTGCATACGTTTTGCTTTATAAAGTGTGGATAGATAAAGAGGAAACTTGTAACAACTCTTTATAGCTGCAGATGGGGAAAAAAGGAACTGTGCATTATGTGTGTGTACATACATTTCATTTTAAAAGTCTCAGAATTAATACTTTATTTCAAATGCATTCAATTTTCTAAGACACTGAAATTATATATGTGAAAGAATCTCGTTCAAATGCATTGAAGTATATAAAAATGCAAAAAAAAATCAGGTAGTGTCTTCTTGTTTTAGCAGTCAAACTCAACAAAAGGTACTGTGTATTTACAATGATGTAATGTTACAACTGGAGTGCCGAGGCTGCCAGACAAGACTAGACAAAGTGAATTTTAAAAATACCATTCTAATTAAACTAGTCCCTTGATGCAGCATGTTTCGGCCTTGCTCTTGACTTTTGAACACCGAGAGATATTTCTAATGGCGGCGGCTAAGAGCTTTAAGCTCAGCTCTGCTCATGATCAGCTAACACCTGTTGCGGTGAAAAGCTATTCTAGTTGTAGAGTCCTAGGATTAGTTTTATAGACCAAAATAAACTCTTGTCATACAGTTGAGTGAATAGCTTTAGACTTTGGAAAAAAATATGCTGAATGTGTGGTCTCAGCCTACAGAAGTATATATGGAATATTAAAGCAGTACTGGAAAATGGCACTATGCACATGCTGATGTCTCAGCCAGTGCAGGAAAGTAAATCTACTCTGTCACTTTAATACTTTCAGGACTTTTGCCTGTCTCTCTGGTTTAACTAACTGATAGTCAGGCACAATTTGTTTAAAAAGAACGCAGCATTTAAATAATGATAATTTGAAGAGACCTTAAAAAAAAATGGCAAGTGATCATATGATTGACTCTGTAATGTGTCTCTTGATGTAACAACCCATTAAAATCAATGAAAGACCTAATAAAGGAAAATGCAGAACTTCTGCTAATGCCTGTCATATAGGCTCACACATTGCATAATTTTTTTGTTTTCTTGTTACAGTGCAGAGGTCTTGGCTTAGTACTCTAAAGGTGCGATGTAGAATTTATATTAGATACTGTTAGGCAAGAAAATATTTAAGACCTAACCAAGTAATAACACATTTTCCCCATGCAACACTGAAAAAGAAACACTAACACAGAACTTGGAATAATGCCCAAAATATAATTAATTTTAAGTGTATAATACAAGTTGTGGTGTTTGCAAAAAAAAAACCAAACCAGTAAATTATCCTTGTCTTGATATTTTGCCCTAAAACTCTTTGATCAATTAGTAGTCTGTAATGCCAAAGACTTCATATTGTTGAGTTTTAAAAAACAAATTATAATTGTCAAATCCATATGGAAAAAGATGTGGTCAGTTGCTAGCTAAAATTACTATCTGTTTAATAGGAAATAAACAGAAATTTTGAAAACCATTGCTTTTGTGTTGATATATGTACAACCAATTTGCAAGATAAGTTGGTAATATTTTGATTTTTCCAGTCCAAACCACCCTTAGAGTGACTTTAAGTGTAGGATAGATTTAAGTGTCCAGTGAAAGCGTGAAATAAAACATATGCGTCAAGCCATATACAGCACAGGTTTTGATAATTGTTAAAACATATCAACAGAGCCTTTGATGTTTGTTTGTTTGTCTGAGCAATTCTTTTGACCTTGAGGAGAGATGTACATGGAGTACACTAGTGTGACTATTCCCTCTATTCAGATCTTTTAAAAAAGAAGAAAAAATTTAAAATTAAAAAAAAGAGCAATTTACTAAGTCTGTTGGCTAGTGCATGCTGGCAACTAGATTTACTAGATAAATTACAGACTTTTTTTTTCTTCTCTACCTTTCTACCTGCTAACCACTAAATATATCCACTGTCATAAGATTTATGGAAGCCTTACATTCTCAAGAGATGAAAATATTATCTTCCTTGTTTGTGACCCTTATCTTGTTCATGTTGCTGAGGTCATAATTATGCCAAGTAGGATTAGAATTTGTCAAGTTTTAACAAGAATCATCTGGAGTGAAATCCTAACGTAATTTTTTTCTTGTTGGGCCTTAGAAAATATGAAGCTGTTTGTAGCTAATAAAAATTGACTGGACAATATACAGCCTTACATTTTCTAATTGCTTGTGCCTAAAGCACTCCTAATGTTTCTAAAGATTAACAGTGTGTTTATCTGACGGTTTGCTGTCTTGAACAGATACCCAAAATTGTTTTTTTCAGATTAGTAGGTCTTATCTAACTACTGACACGTAAAATCAAATATCAAATATTTCTTGTCAATAATACTTAGGAAAGTGAGGAATTTATAGGTGCTCAAATTAGCACCCTGATTAGTGGTGCAAATTCCAAGTTTATTATTTGAGAATGTTGTCTGCAGTGCTGAAGTTGATAGATGACAGAAGCTGCAATGAGAAGATGGTTTGAAATCATTCGCTTCAGCATCCTGTTTGTTTCCAAGTTAACCACTGTTGTTTGTTCAGAACTATCATGTAGTCTTGATGTTTTATATAAATCAAGAGTTGTACTGCAAAATCCACTAGTATAACTTCTCATGTACAAGCACTGAAGCCAGTAGGCTTGAATTTGGTGTATCGTGTATTATTTTGTTGCCACCTTCCAATTCACTGTCCAAGAGGAATTTTTATTTCTTATGTCAGGTTATATTTGAATTTTGAACCTAAAGTCAAGTCGTCATACATTAAGGTGATAGTCTTGGAGAAATAGAAAGTATTCTGTATTCTATTTATAAATATATAGGAGTGAGAGGTGCTTCCATCTGAACTTCAGATTATTCTATTTCAGTAAACTGATGGTTTATTAAGAGACCAGAGGAGGTCCCCAGTTAGTATGAAAAAAACATAACCTCTCCAAAATGGTAGTATTTAGTCTTTGTCTGGGTGAATTAGATGGGGATTTACAGATACACAGTACAAGGGTTCAATTTTAATGCAATTATATAATAATATGTATAGAGATTAACATACAGTAATTATATATCATTATATATAACAATGATATGTAATGATAGAGAGGTTTTGTATATAATATGACGATGGGAAATAAAAAGAGGAAAAATGTTGGAGTAGCATTGAACTGAGGACAAGGGTGGTGGTTCAAAGACAAAAACCTGTTTATTCCAATCGTTATTTGATGTTCTGTAATTCTAAGTGCATTTTAAGTTTATTGTCAGTTTCATCTTTGAGAATACAAAGTATGTATACTGTGATAATTATGAAATACAAACTTTTAATATAAATAGAGCTAGACAAGGAGATAGTTCCTTTACATGGTTGCTAAGCAACTTTATTGCATTAAATGAAATGTTTATACTCACCGGAAGACTAACATTCTGTTCTTAAAACCAATCCTTTGACAAATATATTTCAGTAATTTTAAACATCAAATACTTCTTGTCTAGTTAAATATGTAGCTTACCTTTTACCTATTTAGAAAACAGTAATGTATTTTAGCTGTGTATTTATTATATTTTCAGGTTTTGTGTATGCGCATGTTTGTTGTGGTTTCCTCTCAGTTTCTGGTCACTGAGGGATTAGTAAACTGTTGAGTATTGTGATAAGAATAAAAACTAACAGGGGGAATTTAAGGTCTGTGAAACCTCAATGTTATGTGTTTGCTGGTTATGATATATAATCAGATTTTCTTTTGATTCTTATTTATTTTTAAATCTTTGGGATGAGCATGTACAGCAGAATTTGTATGTATGCTGAATTTGAAGAGAGAAGCTACTTGCTCTGTTTCAGCAACCCGGAAATTTTACATGCTCATACACCAAGCAGAAAAGCAAAAAGTAGTCATATTGACTGGCTTATTTTGTTGCCAAGCCATGGTTCTACTACTTAATTGTAACTAGAAATCTGTTATTTTCCTTATCCCCTTGATATTTATGCTTTTCAATACAACATTAAAAAATGCACTGGTATTGGAAACCACTTAGTCACAAATCTGCTTTATTTTACCTTACAGAGTTCTAAGAATTACTGTTTAAAGTTACAAAATTCATTTCAGCCAGAAGCTGCCAGTACTACTAGAAATCATCTGTGTTCAAGTTCAGTTAATAGAGGAGCTGATATTCTAAGGACATTTTTCAAAACTTGTATTCTTTTTGCTTCTCTCTGGACCTTGGCTTGCCTTAATGTTTCTTAGGTAATTAGAAATAGTTTTGCAAAGCTCATCTAACTACTTCCCAGGGCAAAGTTTCCTGTACGTACTTTTTCAAAATTGCAAGGACCATCTTTTATAAAACACAATTCTGTTAAACATGTACATTAAATTTAAAGAAACTTTCCCACAATAACATGGCATCTTTCAGTTTTTTCCATAAGTCGGTGTTGCGTTAAAGGGGAATGGGGTAATTTAGCAGGAAATACCACCCCCCCCACCCACCCCCAATTTCACAACAGTCAGTTATTATTAATTCTGTTGCATTTTACCTTTTATTGTCACCAGTTCAGTGCTAAGAGAAACTTCCAAAAAAAAAATCAAATTAAACAAGTGTCATTTGAACATGACTTTTTATTAAAAAAGCTTGCTTAGTTACACAGAAATGTAAGTGTCAGTTTATTTGGATGAGACTGTGGAAAACAAAATCAAATTCTCCCTAATCTCATACTAATTTTCTTCTCTCATTTCTTAGGATTGAATTCCATAGAACTTTTTATGTCAAAGAATCCTTTGCCTGTATGCTTAAAAATAAATTAGGCACTTGTAAGGCAGCTTTCAGTGAAAGAGTCCTTCACCAGAGGTTAAGAGATACCTTTGCAAAGCAACTGCAAGAAGCAAGAATTTTGCCTGTTCATGCCTCAGTCATATGCCTCCAACCAGTTATTTTTTAATGTACTCACCTGACTACTGTGCACAATACAGGATGTTGAAAAGAAGCCACAGTATTTTCTCATCTTAGAGAAGTGTAGAATGAGTTATAAGACCGTCATTTTGCCTTTGGTTAAAAGGAAGAAATAGGGCTTTAATTTTAATTATCTGAATGAATTCATCAAAATCATCATATAATGATATACTTGGTTATATGAAGCAAGACTAATGATAAATGGACATGAAATAATCCCGATAAGTAATTTGGAGATCTTAGTTATGTGTGGCTTTTTGGAAAAGCAAACAACAGAGCTGCTGAAGTAGTAAACTGAAATTGGTAATTAAAAGAAACTGGGAAGGGATTATTTTTTTTTTTAGTATTTTTTTCTAAATCCCTCCCAGTGTTCTCTGGTTTTTTGTTTGTGGCTTAAAGTATGTTAGCAAATACCTGAGTGAATCTAAATTAAAGGTCATTTCTTGGAGGTGATGACAGAAGAACAGAGCAATCCTCAGGGTACCTCATGCCTGTGCCTTCAGGTCAGTCATTTCACCACATCCTGTCAGTTCGGCCAATGAGCAGAATATTTTTTGTTCAGCGATGGACTGATGTGCAAACTCTTAGGAATTCTGCAACTGGTTGCAATTAAAAGTGCTCAGAGTTTGAAAGTCCACTTTCAAATGATAGCTCCACCATAGCAATCACAAGAGTTTGCTAGGCTACTTGAAGTTTGTCAGTGAGCAAGGTACAAGAATAAAAGAACGGGCTTATGTAAAGCATAGATTTTTAATAAGGAAAAATCAGAAAATATTAAGTTTATTTAGAACTGCAGTTAACAAGGATCATCTTCACCTGTTCCAGCTTGTCTAGCACACCTAATAAGCCCATGTAAGCTCTTCCTGACTTTGATGTCAGAAAGAATTATTATAGGAACTCGTACTTTTTTAAATAGCAGATGAAGTAATACAGAAGAGTTGGTCTGAACAAACTGTATTTTATAACTCATGGCTGACTGATACAGTCTTACTCATGTGTCCTTCAGAAGACTTTGGGTTGGGTTCGGTTGTGGGTTGGACATCTTATAGTATTGTGTAATGCTCCTCTGCGTGTCCCAGCTTTCCCAGGATTCTTTGGATAACTTTTCTGTTTTATCTTGAATATATTTTATTATTGGTTTTCAAGCTGCAGGCTGCTTTTTCTGTGTGTAGTTTCCTTAAAACCAAACATTGTAACTTTATAAATAATACACTTTTGCATGTATGTGTATATACGAAGTACCAATGGCACAAGCATCCTTAAAGATTCTTGCCAGCTTGTT
The DNA here is from genome assembly GCA_035590275.1 of Ibycter americanus. NCBI lineage: Eukaryota > Metazoa > Chordata > Aves > Falconiformes > Falconidae > Ibycter > Ibycter americanus. The sequence goes on from JAVJGI010000035.1 coordinate 12,146,644, forward strand.
CTGAATTTTGTAGACACTGCAAACTGTGCAAGCATTTTTTTCTCTGGTTCTCTAACAGAAAGTTAGTAGAGTGCTCAGGGAGTGCATCACACGTAGGTTAAATTCTGAATAATGGTGAGGCTGAATCATCCATTAATGGTACCTGAGAATTAGCGTGGGTTTGGTAGAACTTGTGGCTGAGTTTGATCTGGGTGTCATTAGTAATGTGCACCTACCTCACAATTCAAATATGACTTGCCATTTTGTTCTTACATAGTAATGGGGGTGTTGTACAGTAACAGACTACTTTGTTACTAAGATTTTGACGATCATGTTTCATTCCAATGTCATATAAGGGTGATACATTGAATGAAATACTCTGTTTTGTGTAATATTTTAGTAATCTTCCTACACTTTGATATGATGGGAGAGGGTGGTATAAAGGGTTCTTGTTTGTAGGAAAAAATGTGGGGAAGAATTGGAGAAATGAGTTTTCCCATGTGAAAACATTCCATTCAGCGCAGAAAATGTTGCATAACCTTGTTTTCTTTCCTTTCTTCTCACCCCATCTAATTTTTCTGTTTTTCTTTTACTTTATTTTACTGTTCTTTCCCTAAAGTAAGAATAAGGATGACTTGTAAAGATTCTCAGTAGTGGTTTTGTTTTAGAATTATTTTGTTAATTTTCTTAGCTGCCTTTGGTGCAATACAATAAACTTTCCCATATGTTGACAAAACTTGTATAATTTTGATTTAGTTTTTCTTTTTTCCAGATGTTTTATTTTAACCTATAGTCTCATTAGTAGAGTCTAGATTTAGTTTCAGTTGAAAACATAAAGTTTTTTGTCCAGAATATGTGGAGATACTGGGTAGAAGATTAAAGCTTGCTTGATAGTTATGGATACATATTCTGAAATTATTCTTAACAGCCCTCGAGTATAAACATTTGTGCCCTTTATACATGTATTATTTTGTATTTGTGGTGCTTTAAACATTACAGTTAGGCAATGAAAAGGTGAGCATTTGAGTTCTGGTGCAGGACTGAGCCGAGTACAAGTATAAAATTACAAGCGTTTCTTAACTGAAAAATAGGCCTGCTTGCCATTGTCCTGTGCAATTGCAATGCTTTTTTGTATCGATAAAAAAAATTTTTGTATCAATAAAACTGGTAGAGAATTTCAGTTTTTCTTCTGTAATTGTACAGCAGGTATACCTTACATTTTGTTTTATGAATACTTTTAAAAAGCAGGATTGTTATTCAGGGTAAGACTGTCATTGCTCCTGCAGAGGAGTGAAAAATAATTATCTGTGCCTCTCTCCCACCCTGTTTCTCTTCGCTTCTCCTCCCTGTCCATATGACTTTATACACACCTTATACAGCATGATTGCTTAAATCACTGCAATAGTGTGTGGGAGGTATACATAGAGGCAGAAGAGAAGCTTTCCTGAGCTGCTGGTTCTCTTGCAGAGCTGCATGGCATGAACACAGAGGCTTTGTGCTATGCCCTCCTTGTGCCAGTTGCTAAGGTGAGCCAGGGTAAGAGGACGAGTATTCTGCTGCTGGACAAGGGCTGTAATTGGACCTGAAAATATCTTTAGGAGCATTATTAGTCAAGCCTTTTAGTGTCCGTTATTCTTTTGAGAGATGTTGTGTTCATTTGAAAATAAATACCAGTATCTACCAATATGTAGCAGAGAAAAAATTCCCTTTAAGTAAAAAATAAAATAATATGACAGAATACCAATAGTGGAGAAAATGGAGAAAAAGGTAACCTTTCTTATAAAAGAAGCTTTTAAGCTGAAGTAAACAATGTTCAAGTGTTTGCCCTAACAAACTCTTAAGGTTTTTTTTTAGCAGCCACCTGGAATGGCCACTGAAGAATAAATTCAGAAACCAAGGTCCTTTGTTAGGAATGCCTTGTATTTGTCCTGCCTGCAGTGAAGGGTTTGTCTTAAGACCAAACAAAAATAGGTAGGAGATTGAACTTCCCATGATAAGGCAGTAGAGAGATGAGCTCTCAGAACTAGGATTTTAATCAGTTAACAGATTTACTGATCATAATTGACTTGTAAAAGGACACTTGGAAGTATACAGAATATAGAACATTGCAATTGCGTTCCTTTAATTACTTCCAGGTCCTTAGCACATAGAGGACGGTATAGAAGCCTTGGGGTACTTCTTAATGTAATACTGAGTGGAAGTCGTGAAAGGATCAGTGCAGAGATTGTTGGTGACAAGAGGGAGGATCAGCTGATGTTAAAGTGTTTGGTAGCAGTACATGTGCTCATACTGCTTTCATTTGTGCTTTCATTTATGCTTTCATTTGCAGTTGCCTCTCTTTCCATTGTAGTTTTGCTTGGAGATAATTTGTTTTAGCTTGTTTCTTTCTGCTTCCTTTCCTGTGAAAACACTAGGGAAAAGAAAAACAGATTACAATATGACAGAAATTTGTCAGGCGTTTCACACAAACCACCAGCAAAGTATACTTTTTAATGCTTTGGGAAATCTTTGAAAGGAAAGAATAAAACCACTGGGGTTTTTTCTGCAGTCTACAAATATCTATAGACAAATTTATTTTCTCAGAGAAGCTGGATTGTATTTGTAGTGTCAATAAAATTAGCAAGGATGTTTTCCTGCTGTCTCCCTTTTCAAAGTGAATAACAGAAAGATTATATACTGTGTCTGAAACCATACTGGAAAGAATCCAGGTGGTCTGTACATTATTAATGGATATCAAAGTTGTATTGGCTACATATCTTCTATTGGGCTTTCCTAAAAATCAGTGGTTGGAGACTGGCACCAAGTTCTTGGCATCAGGGCGTTCCAAGTGATATCTTACCATACCTTTAGGAAAGCTTTTTACCTAGAATATTCCATATTCCCCATACATCTACTACACATTAAAAATTCTTCCTGTTGCTCTCAAGTCATGGCAAATTCTAAATTAATTAATATTCTTCAGATTCTTAGCAATTTCAGCCTATTTAATGTGGAGGTGCTGTTAATGCAGGCATCAAAGCACCTCATACATGAAGAGGGGGAAAAGAGAGATGGTTTTGTTCAGCCTTAAGAAGCAGGATCCCTGCTGCTGTCTACAACTATCCAGTATGCAGGTGTGTAGAAGGCTGAGCCAGACTCCTCCAGTATCAGATTCTTTATTTTCCTTCCATTCTGAGTAGCCATTTTAATTTGTGCAGTTTGGTGTATACACCATATGGGTACGTGTACAGACTGTGTGCAGTAGCTGAGAAGGAGAAAAAAAGTTTTGATGCCTTTTATATTGAAAATACATTAAGGTAAGCTGTATAGCCTTCAATTCATCAAAGAAGGACTACAACCATGTATTTGACTTTCAGAACAGAAAACAGCATTCATGCTTGAGAACACTGTTAAAAACTTCACTGTCTTCAGTGTCTTTTAAAATGGAATAATGAAAAAATGGGTTTTTTTCCTCTGCAGTGCTTGCTCTCTCAGCCAAAGTTCTGGGCCATTCAGACATCAGCCTTACTCCTTCGGACCAAGCTTGAGAAAGGAAATACTCGCAGAATGGAACGGGCAATGAAGCAGACTCAGGTAAGACTTCTGAGCTGCCTTGTTTTAAGTAGAGGTTTTTTATATATCAAATAGAAACAGGCAGAAGTTAGGAGCTTCTGCAGTTCCTCTCTGCGAACTGTACAGTGAGATAATTTTCTAATTATGTCTCTAAATTAGATCCATAAACCACAAATCCTTTTATGTCTCCCGGTCTTGAGATACAGTCTTACATGTACAAGTAATAAATGGTCACTTTCTTTCAAAAACGTGACAAGTTTTGAAGATTGAAATTAAAATCTGTTTTCTTGCCTCTAGTTTTAGACTTCTGATCTGAGGAGTTTTTTATGTAGATGTTCATGAATGTAAAGCTGCTGCTGCTATCAGATTTTGAAATAGTTTTTGCTCAAGTAAATCATCTGTACAAAGCACTTAAATTTGTAAATAGTCACTGGTATCGTGAGAACAAGAAAACACATTTGTGAATAAAGCAGCACTTTCAATTTGCCATTTTTATGTAATACTTAGTGATTAGCATTTGTATTGCGAGTTTGAGGCAATGATTAAATCATCTAGCTCCAAACAAAAAGATCAGTTTTCAAATACAAAAAAGAAATTTTAAAATTCTGAAGTGTGTCAGCTAGTAGGATTTTTTTTACAAAATAAATTTTTCAAAGGAAAGGTCTGTAAGCTATATAAATATTTTTTTCCTTCATATTACAGAGTTTTGTTAGCCATTTTTCATCCTTATGCTGTTAAGTCTTGTCACACATGAACAGCAGGCATTTCTATGTGTCCATTAGGCAACAGTCCTGCTGACTAAAACAGTTGGGAATGTATAAAACTTAGGATTATGGTGCTGTGTAATTAAATCCTGAAAAGCTGATGTTTCATTTAAAATCATTATTGGTGCTTGGCTCTTTGAAGGAGTGCAGCTTGGGTGTGCTGCTGCATTTTTCTTTTGCTGAAGAGGACATACAGTTGCTATAGTGGAATTTCCTGGGGTCATTAGAAGAGTGTCAAGGAAGCCAGGATTCCAAGTCTGGGAGATGTAGCATATGATGGCATTTGGGAAGCAATCTCAGGATCCTTGATGTCCATAGCCATAAAACAGTTGCAGTGTCTCCAGCATTTTTGTCTAGCTTGATTAAACCTGAGTACCAGAAATTGTTACACTATACAGTTTGACAGTCTCATAATGGAAATCTTCACGAGGGGGTTATTGTTGCAAGTACATTTGCCTGACTTTGTGTGCTAAAACTGCAGTAATGTGAAAGATCTGAGTAATATGTGCTGTGATATTTTGGGAGGTGATCTCACAGGAGATACAAAATCTGTGGTTTTAAATACTGTCTTCTAGTATGCTTATGTTTTCTTTCATTAAGTTTTCTAGACCTTTGAATATGATGATATATTTGTGTTGATTTGGTATGGTATCGAGCTCAGTTTCCAAAAATAGTTAACAGTTGTTTAAGGATTGATACGTGCTAAAATAATCAAATAACTTGAATAACTTTCCATTTAAGGTTTTCATTCCTGAGTTCCATCAGATCAGAATTTTTTAATATCATGGTTTCTAACAGTTGTAGGAAAGAATCAGAAAACATAGAGTGAATTATATTATTTTCATGCATGACACAAGTTTTTTTGATGTATCATCTTCGTGAAGATGCCAAAGAGCTAGTGAGTTCTGCAGCCATTTATTAGTAGAAAATGGATTTCAAAACCATAGAATTTTCATAGAAATTGTTTTGGTGGGGTTTGTTTGCTTTACAATTTCATGTTTACTAGTTCAGATTGCTGTAGAAAGATTAGATATTGAAGATTAAGGGAGGAGGTGGGTGTAAATATGATTAGATTCCCCCCGTTGTTTGCAATATCAAATTTTTTAAGTAATTACAAAAATTTCTGTAAGACAGCTTGAATAAGAAGTGGTAAACTAAATCCTCTAAGTTAGTTACTTTAGGGTTGTCTGAGGGGTGCAAGAGCCATTGATAGGCTCTGACAGTATTGATGCTGGGACTCTCCTCTTCTACTTTAACTCTGCTCCTTTTCCCCATTTCCACCCTTACCTACTTCTATGCTGGATCTCCCACTGATAAGCATCTTTTTAGATTAATATCACTGGGCAGGCATATGCTGCTTTTCAGCTCTAAAGCAAGCCAGGCTACATTGTTGGTTTGTCAAAGCAAGCGGGTTTTGCCTACGTTTTTTTGTGGGCCTGGCTATGTTTGTTTAACTTATTTTAATTATTTGAAAATAATTGCAGCTATTTTTGAAATGAGGGTATATTGGTTGAATTTAGCTGCCGTGCTCCGAGTATTAAATATGTCCCTATTTTATGTTAAACAGTTCTTATGATTTTGTAAGTTTTTTTTTTTAATTGAAAAGCTTCAAAAGGAATTGGAATGATCATTTTCAAAACCTTTTTCTGATTACTGTAAAAATCTGAACTACAGGTAATGTAGTCTTTGAAACAGATTTTAAAATGATCGTTCTGGGTGCTCTGGAACGTACTTCAAGAAAGTAACTAGTAGCTAACTGAAAGTGAAGAAGAGAGATTTTTTTTTTCTTAATTTTTTCTGGATGCTGCTGGTTTTCTCTGTCCAGTTTTTGCCTAAGTGAGGTTTGGATCCACAAAAATATGGTTAGAGATTTCTAAAGCCAGTACTTTTTTTTCAACCATTTTTCTAAGAAAAGGAAACAGTATTTGAGAGCTAAAACAGTTATTTTACATTCCACTAGAATATTTAATCATGACCAGTATAACATACATCGAAGTCTGGATCAAGCTACTGCCAACCAAAATGTGACTCTGGATAGAGTATGATTTTTTTAAGATTGGGTGTTTAGTTTTTTTCCATGTGGGTGTAGGTGAAGGAGGGTGAGAAGTGCTAGGGTGGAAAGAAAGGAAAGAGGGGGATAGAGAAAACAGGAAGAAAAGGGGATAGTTTTTGATAAATAGCTCTCCACATAACCAGAAACCGGCCATTTCTACATCAATTTTGGGATCTTCACCTACCTTCTATTGTAAGAAAGTAGTTCAGAAACTATTAATAGTGGAAAATGGGCTGGAATAAGCTGTTAAACCACAAATTACTGCTCACAGTGCAGCCAGAGCTCAAGTAATAGGATGGGGGAGAAAAAAGGAATTTTGAGTGGTCAAAGAGCTATGAAAAAAGAGAAAAGGAAGGGGTGATTTAAAAAACAAAACAAACCAACCAGTTTAAAGCACATAACAAGTAGCATCCCACTGTAGTTTCTTGATGTATGAAATAAGTGTACTCTTCCATTTCAGTGGATTTTTAAATATTTTTAAGAATGCAGCAAAATGAATTAAAATGCCATGCTTTGTATAAAGGACGGTGGGGTAGAAGTGAGAGCATCGTTACACTGGCAGTGGAAGAGGTGAAACTGCTATGTGCCTGGTAGACCAGTAGCCTGCTCAGGCTTATCCTGCAGTGACTTGTTACAGCTACTGCCTGCAGCTTGGTCTGGGTGGTTACACTGGCTACCTCTATGCTTCCAACTTTTATCAGCTTGTTATGTGCCCCTTTTTGATTGTATTTTCTGCTGCTCGCAGCACCTGGTGATAGCATGCCTGTAAGCTAATGGCTTGGTTTTCCTAACACGCAGTACAACATATGTGGTATTTCATATAGTTTGCTCTTGCTTGCTTTTCTTGGCAGCAAAGGAATTTGCCTGTTAGGGGGAAAGAAATGTGTCTTGAAAGGGTGTTTTTAATAAGACTTCAGGAGACCTGGGAGCAGACTGGCAATATTACGGGCTAATCATTATGTCTAAGATTGAAATGTCACATGAGATCTTGTTTTATATTCCTAGTCATACACAGATGTATGTGGTTGGGAATTCTGTGTCAACTGCCCTGTAATTTTCACTTAAATAAAACTTCAGAGTGTCATTTTCTCCAGCAACTAATGTTTTTCTGTGTGTACAAGAAGGGGAAATAATGATTATTTGTGTGTGTGTGTGTGTGTGTAAATTGTTCTTACTATAGAAACGTGCTAGTTGGTGTTCAATTCTTTTAAATCTGAAAAGAATTTATGTACATCTATAGAAAGAGAAGGCTGGTATCGATCTAACAGAACTGGCATCTTGCGCTCAATGAGCCTGAATGCAACTTTGCTGTTCCGTTATTTTCACATTGATGGTCTTTTAATGGTTATGCAAGGAACTTATGTCATTTATCATAGAAATATATCCTTTTTATTTTCAAAACTAAACTGTCACCTCCTTGCCAACTTGCTCCCTCTGCTTTGCTTTACTTGGCTGTTGTTCTACATTGGACAAATTCAGCAGTTAAGGGAAGAGTTCAAAAAGAAGAGGGGAGCAGTATTCCCCCCACTAGGCTGATCTAAAGAGGTTTGAGGCTAACTTCTTTTGCTTCTCAAGTCATGTATCTTTCTGATCAGGCCTCTCAAGACCATGGTTGGAGCAATATAAAGAGACTTTTAGTATGGCCAAGGGATTGACAGCTCTTGTCTGTTCAGCTAAACTATTGGATCACTGTACTAGGAGTTTCTATTCCTATTCTTTCACCCCTTCTTGTACTCTAAGAGTACATTAAATAAGATTTTAATAGTTGCCTTTAGTTGTGTATGGGATGGGAGAGGAGAAGGAGGAGAAAAATTTATCACTAATAAATCTGTTTCACATAAAGTTGAAAGTTTTAACAGAAAGTTACTGGGATCTGTGAGATGCACTGGTGAACTGAAAGAGATTTAACTCACTTCCTTCAGGAGCGTAATAAGTGGAAGACAGACTACTTCTATCCTGTAGAGATCCTCCATTGATATCCCTATAGTTCTCAACTATTATGTTGTATTTATTATTAGAACACATGTTCCTAAAAGTGCTTGAAAAGAGGAGAAAAGCCAGGTGTCTTACAAAACCTTTCCTTGATGAATTCTACACAAGATCACAAGGTGTCCAGAACCCTAGAAATGAACATTATTGCTTCAGAAAGCAATCACAGGAGAGAGTGACCTCTTGGTGATAGTTATGATTTCAGTCTCAAGACATACATCTCCAGAAAGTATTGCATTTTGTTTAAGCAGATGACAGATTTGACAGACAATACTACATTATACAAGTGATTCTGGGGATACACTGAACTCATTAGCACATTTAAAATAATTAACATGGTGGTGCTTGGCTCCCTCTGGTTTTCTTCCACTATGCAATTATGGGTTTTGTTGGAGGAAAAAAAAAAACAGGGATCCAGCCTGCCAAGAGTTATTCAAGTGCTTTTGTACCACTGGCAAAAAGAGAATATTGAATAGTATAATTTTCCAGGTAATTATTTCTGCCTAGAAGTTTTCTTCTGCAGTGTTGTATTTGCCAGTTTGGATCAGCACTATTGGTGTGGGGAAAAGAATGAAACCATTCTTTCAGTGCTAAAGTTTCTTCATATTTTTGCAGCTAGTAATTTTAAAGTACAAACTTTTTTGCTTATTTGAGAACTATGTTCAATACCTGAGCTGTTCCACTTCCAGTGTCAATGCATTTTCTAAAAGGAGCCAAAAATACTAAGCTCCCATTTTTTTCCAAATGTTTCCCATTGAATATTAGCTCTGAAGACATTTACCTTTCTCCCTTTACAGTCTCTTCGCTCAGTGTCCTGACAATTTGAATGGTGGTGTTAGGTGTCATAATAATGTCAGATAGGAGAACCCTTAAGCCATATTGAACGGTAATATTACACTTTTTTTAACAGAGAAAGTGATGACAGAGAGTTGCAAAGAAAAGTATGAGTATCAACAGATTCCAGGACACAACATTCACATCTTTCTGCCCAAGCTTTGCCCTGGAAGGCATGAGAATTATAAGCTCAGCTTCAGTGAACTAAACAATTAAAATAATTTGGTTCCACATGTAATCAGACCAGATACGAGGCATGGAGGACACATTATTTCCACCTATTGCTAAATTGCATAGATGAAGTTTTACAGCTGTTGCTGAATTTGGATAGATTAATCTCTACTGCTGTATGTCATAAATATCATTGCAAATCTGGAGATAGGTGTCCTGAGGTGAGTTAACAAACCATGTTAGCTATGCAGTAGTGGTAGACAGGTTTTCTTGAGTCACATTGTCCAGTGCATATGCCACATATTACAAACCAGACTATCCCTTATCTGTTAAGGCAGTTGTCTCTTCCTCCTATATTGTAATTAAACTCTGACTTAAACAGTGATAGCTTTTCTTCTTTTTATTTCTTTCTCCATCCTTGTCCTCACTTCCCCCTTTAGTGAAAACCAGAAAGCAATGCTGATGGAAGAAGTCTTTGGATCAATTTTTCAGCATTGACTGCAGTTGTGCCTTCCCCCACAGCAAGCTGATTTGGGAACTATAAAAGCAGTGTAACCACAACAGCTTGGAACTTAATGCAGGCTTACTGTTTTGAAGTGTATGCAGTTCCTCTGCAGGTTTTGTGCCCTAGCAAAGTGTTTCGTAACTGCTGTTCACCAATAGCAGTATCAAAGCTAGCTAACTAGCTATGAACAGGGGACTTGGATCTATACAAGATGCAGTTGTCCTCCGTGGGTAAGTCTCCACATGTGTGATTGCATGAGGCATATGGCTACTGGTCTAGGACAGATGAATGCAGCTATATCAAGCTGTGACAAAAATGCCAAGTCATCTGATAGGAAAGGGGGAAGCTTCAATGCAGATCTCTTTGGGAGGATGGACTACAACTACCTCTCCTGTTCCTGATTTATATAAAGACACAGGTTAAACCTAAGGTCAGTCAGATACATTTGACATTTGAGACTGCAAAGTAAGACTACAATGCTGCACTGCAAACAAATAAGGTGCAAGCATACCAAAAAGGGGGCAAGTTCCATGTATGGAAATGCGGAATGGGGATGTTCTTTCCCCAAATGCCAAATGATCTACGGTATATTTGAACTAATTTTAAATGTACCCGTGTCACGGTGAATTGATGGATGATACCAGTATTCTTGCATTTCTCAGGAAATGAGTGGGCTGGTTTTAAATCCATCCTTCAAAAGCAAACTGATAAATTTAGCCTCTACAGTCTTTAGAAGTTCTGCTTATGCCTTTTGAGACGTCATAAAAATGAATAACATAATTGACAGGTGAAACAGCTTTTTCTTTGAAAGCAAAAACATTCAAGAAGGTACACTTGCTTGATAAGGGAAATGCAATAACTATAAAATTATGTTTCATATAAGTAACATTAAAATAAATAAGAAATAAATGTAAATGGCATAAATAAAATCTACATAGTAGTTTTCTGAAGATTTTGTGTCCTCTGTAAGTGGATTTGTCCTGAGGCTTAAGTCATTAACAGGCTTCAACATTGAAACCCGTATCCTAAGCACTGGCAGTCAGTAACTTCGGGCTCAATATTTGTCCAGAACAGTAAGCTCATGATTTTGAAAGTCAGTAGTGCTGCTGTGCTGTTAGAGGCCTCGTTTGTTTTACCATGCTTCTTTAGGGGGTAGTGTTTGACTACAACAAAATATTCCAAATGGCAGTTGCGTAGGACATGCTCTAAATTGCCTGGTATACTGCTTGGCTCTCTGTTTCAAATGGAAAGGAAATACTGTCAGACACTCATTAATCCAAGTTACCTTCTACTCGTGACCTTGACCTCCTTTGTGCTAATTTTGATATCAAAATGCTTTATATTTCATTTGGGATTTTTGGACTCATTTCCTCTTGTGTGTTTTCCTTCCCCACCCAGCTGCAAAAGCCCTATTATAAAGAAATCGATGCTTTTTTTGGTAAAATGACACTGACAACCTAAGTGAGTATTTGTTTCCTAGTTGGCTGGCATTGGTTTCAAAGAGAAATACACATTTGCAGAGCCTGATATAACAAACAAAAACATTCACCTTAAGAATCTACTACATGATTCATTTTGGAAAAAATACAGACATGCACAGTTCCAGCACCCTAATCAAAAACTTCTGCTCCAGCATACTTTACCTTATAACTCATAACATCTTCTTGCGTCTTAAAAGTTCACCTGGAGTTATGCAAAAACTCTCTTACTGGTAGTCTAGTACTTCAAGTTCTTTTGCATAAATGTCTTACAAGTTTTTGGCCTCCCCGCCTTCCTGTCATCAAAATGATAGTATAGGTAAAGCCAGTGCCTCAGACTCAAGACGTAGTCTCTTCCTGAGTAATTTTGAAATTTGAAGTCATTACAGTGTGTATAACTTCAGATGATGATCTTGCTTTAAACATGTAGAGGATACTTAGGGAATAAGTTTAAAGTGAAGAATAAATTTCTTTGCTTGAGGACAAAGTAGGAATGGAGTGGGGAGAATGAACTACTAGAATATCACAAAGAAGTTCTGGGAAATGTTGTATAAACAGTAGCTTTCCAGTTTTCCGCCATTTAAAGTAGAAAAAAGATACAGCTTTAACTAGTACACCAGAGAATTAGACTGAAAAACCTCATAGATAAAAGGCCTACTAAAGGTAGGCAGTAAAACAAGTGTAATTTTTCTAAATGCTCGCTTTCTGAAGTAAGGTCAACAAGAAATGGTAAATCTATGTTTTTATACAGTAGGAAGTGTAGAAGAGTTGTTTAAAACTGGTAATTTAGCTAAATAATTTCATGCTGAATACTTGAAAATGTGAATATCTTTATGCATTCAATATCTCTATTGATGATGCAGTCACTACCTGTAGAACAATAAAGTTTAAAAGTCCAGGTGATAGCACAGTTGACATAAGCTGGGGTAGCGAAAAACTGGTACATCCAATTAATGTTTAGATATTCTATTACAATATTTATTAAAACTACACTTATAATCAGTAATCTAAATTAACCTACACTTATAATCAGTAATCTGTATTAATATACCAGCAGGACATGTTTTGATGCTGAGGTTTAAAGGCAATTGGGTGCATGATCTGGTGAAAATCATTCACATATTACCTGGGATGGGAGTATGTTGAAGTGGTAAACCAGTCTCCAGCAGCTGCCACGCAGGTGCAAAGGCATGTTTTCTTTCATAGCTCAATACCTAGTTTATTCAGAGTTGAGAAACTCCTTGGGAGCTGATAAGACAAGACAGCATGTTTTCTTGTTTGCTCTATAAAATCAGGCCTGAAACACTGAGATCTACTAATTTTAATGTCTAGTAAAAACAGTGTAATCAGAACCTATTCGTTCCTAAGATAAGTGTAAGAAAGGATCAACTTGTAAATGCAAAACACATTCTGATGGTTGTCTTTCTGGTTACAAGGCCTATAATTCTATTTAATTGGTATAATAATGTACATTTGCTTTATTTGCTAATCACACTTCCATTTCCATCTAGAAAACTCTTAAAACAATGATAAGTTAGTTTCTTTAGGACGTGAGAAATGCCATTCATCATTCTCTAACATTTGAATTTTAAAAAACCCAGGAATTTTAACTAAAGATATAGCTGTCTTAAACATGTCTACATTGGATCCTCCTGGTTAAAAAAAAAAAAAAAAAAAAGAAAGAAGGCTATGTATAATTGAAGGACATTCTGATTCTCATTGCTGATGAAAATTAGTCTTTTAAAGGAACAGAAGTCCCTAATGCAAAAAAAAAAACAACCAAAAAACCCCCACAAAAAAACCAACAACAAACAAATTAAAAAAAAAAGCCACCAAAATTATTTGCTGGCTGCAATAATATTGACGTTTATTAATTCAAATTACATAAATGTATATCAGTCCTTTCTGACTCAAATTTATTTTATCTTCAAAACCACAAGTCTTTATGCAGATTTCACTTGATTAGGGCAGTAGTCTATTAAAAATATGGAAACTATTTACTCCATAAAATGTTTTTTTAAGACCAAATGAAGACAAACAGAATAAGTTTTGCATTCTTTTGAGATTTTAGTAGTTTTCAAGAACAATAAAATTATATGCAGAGCAAGTGTAAAATGCCCTGATGATGACTGTTTTGCAGTTGTAGTTCAGTAGTGGTGATCAGTTTTATAGGTAAGAAATTAAGTCAGTTAAATAAAACAAAGCAGTTGTCTTTGTCCTCCCACAGTTTTCTCCAAGGAATATACCCCCAGTGTTCCCCTGCAAAGCCTACCAAATGAATGAGTTTTTTGGCACGACAAGAAGGCACTAAGCACGTAGGTTACTGTAGTTCAAGGAGTTCCAAGGGCCTGGGTGACCTGTTCCTCAAAACGCAGAGGATGAATTCAATCTTGAAAGACTAATTTATAGTCATGCATGTAGTAGATAGGGCTTTCTTATTTACTGAAATGAAGCTAAGACATACAAAAACAATTCCTGGGAAACAGTGCAATAACAATGAGACAAATGTTATTGATAGGAGTGTTTGTGTCTGTGTGTTTTTTAATATTTTGAAAATGATCCAGCATTGTTCTGAAAAATTCTTCCATTAGAAGGTATTTTAGTGCTGCTTTAACCATTGCAGGAAATGGGAGACTAGAGAATACTTTTGGTTTTAAAAGTATTCAAAGTGAAAGAATATGGAAATAGTGGTGCTCTAATAGTTGCAAAAGTTGGAATAGTAATAAGTCAAAGCCAATTTAGTAAATCCCAGAATTAGGGGTCCTTGCTTTTGTCCTTATATATACTCACTCAATAAAAAAGAAACAGTCTGTCAGTAAGGTTTTTCTTTTCTCCTGATAGGAAAAAAAAAAACTTCCTCAGGTCAGCATAAAAGCTGTGATTTTAAGAGAAGCCAATGTATTTGTTGTCAAAGGAGATTTTCAGAAGGAAATCTGATAAAAGCTGAAAAGAATTACTCTCAAATTTTAAAGTAGAGGCAAGAAAGTGGTTATATAGCCAAATCAGGGTAGAGTCTGAGAACATTACACTGGAAGCATTTTATTTTTATCATGTAGGTCAACACCAGGGATAATCAAGGAGAATACTTCAGGCAGTTTTTTGAACAGCAGTTAAGAGTAAGATTTCAGCAGACCAGTTTCTGTGACAAAACTGATGAGGTATAAGCTGCGGAGATTCATAATCATTGACCTAGGATTCACAGAAAGTGGGGTGAAGGGATTTGTAAAAAAGATCCTTAAACTGGTGACAAATCTTTGTGAGATAAATTTAGAAATAGTGAAGAAAAAGAATGGTCGTGGAAAAGATAAAATAGAAGAGAATGGACTATTGTGTCATTAATGAGGGAAAATGTTACTTTTCTTTTTTTAGATTAAATGGTTGTATCATTTACAAAAACAAGAACTAATTCCAAGAATGACAATGTTCATGCTTTGAAATAAGTTGGTAACTGTCTTGCTATAGTAGAGAGTGAGAACTGCTTTTTCTGTGTTTCTATCGAAAGGATTTCCATCATGCCAAGGGCCTAGCTCTTCAGTAAGTTACAGGGAGGGGAGGGTTATTAAAAAATATATTTAAAACATATAAAAAAATTTCTAAATATTCAGAGGTAGGAAATTTTGGGAATCTAGTATGTAAAGAATCAATTGATTGGAAACTATTGTACTGGAGACAAACTGCGATAGTGTGGGCTGAACGTAGCTTCTAACTAGAGAACTGCTGGCCTAACCCATTTCGTTCCTGTTCCAGTTATCGTTATGAATTGAGGAATATATTTGGCTTCTGAACTTTCCAAACTGATTTAAGGATCATTGAATCAAATAATCATTTGGATCAATGTATGGAGAGTTCTTTGTTATGATATTGACTCTTTCCAATATTTCCATTTGCTTTTGCAGTTACCCAGTTTCTTCACAGTATTTCTGTCTATCTGAATGTTGTAAATTATAGCACTGCAGTTTTGTGATAAGACTTGGACAAACAATATGACCTACCATGCCTGAAACTAGATTTTAAATGGCATAAATATTGTTGTTTGTAGCTATTATGCACATTGCCATGCTATACCCACCCATTTTTCCAGATGCAGATCTGTGCAAACATTGAAGTTGCCTAGAAATAGAAACATGCGGTAAATGATTCTACCACAGAACACGTCATCTCTTGTTTTACTCCATTTTCCCCTGTGTAAAATGCGTGCAAACACAGATCATTATTAATGTTGCAAGTTCAGACACTTAAAAATTACAGCATGCCAAATTACAGTGCAATCTTAAACTACTTCAGGAGTGCTCAAGCTGCACCTTGCCAGGACAGTTCCTCTGGTCTGAAATCTGCCTTCTTCCCTCTAGCTCTCCTTTAAAGGTGCAGGCTGAGGACTGAATGAATGGTCAGAGGCCCAGCAGACTCCTGGGCTCAGTTTTTTCTCTCCCCCGGAAAAAATGGTAGCAGGAAGTAGGCGGTGGCAGCTGCTGGTGGAGGAGTGACTTTGTCCTTCAGTCCTCTCCCTCTGGCCCAGGTTAGAGTATCTCAAGTAAAAAGAGGCAGCTGAAAGCAAAATGCATCTGTTCCTCTGTCAGCACTGTGCTACTTCCTCCTGCAGATCTACAAGAAAATCGCCTCCGGTGCAAGACTGGTACCATTCAAACTTGCAGCTGAGTGTCCTAGGTTAAGTAATTGAAGACTATTAAAGGACTGATGGGTGTACATGTTACACTGGTTGTCATTTTGTTTCTACAGCCCATGGTTTTGTTTGGCAAGGTTTTTAGTATCCTGAGTCCATGTTGAGTTGTAGTTGCTCTTCTGTGAAGTAGCAGACAACCTGTTGTCCAGTCTCTGTCCCTCAACGTGTTTGGTGCAAGTGACTGGGCGGGACCGTAAAACTCCATCCAGCTGAATGAAAATTTTATTTTGGTTTGGTTTCTTAATTAATTGTGTACCAGACAGGCTGTGCAAAATATTGCTATATGATTGTGGAAAGAAATGTGTTTTTGTGGATTCCTCCTTTTTTGATAAAGAACAACTGAGTCTTCAGGGGAGACTGATGTGCTTCTATTTGAGTATGTGATACAATCAGGCATGGAATATTTAATGCATTTAGAGTGTTTTCATTTTTACTGGAAATTGAACTGATTTCAAGCCAGTTGTTGCTGAAGATGCTTATTTTCCTCTTTGTGAGTAGATAAATCATTAACCGAGAACGATGATAGGAGGTTTGTTTGGTTTTCCCTGATGTATAGAGAGCTTTCCAGGAACATGTGAAGAACTAGATTGGATGTCTTTCAAGCAAATACATATATTGAAAACAGACTTCTTTACATGTGATTGCCTTTCGTTGGGATAGCTGAAGTTTAAACACTTTGCCTGTGTGTCATATTTCTAATGTACTTACCATTATATACTGTATGGTTGCTGGGTCAGGCTCAGCTACTGGAAGAATGTGTATTTCCTGCCAAGTAATTTTTCAACCGAATCTACTGGGTATCAGTCAAGATTTCACTATATAGGGAAGCTATTCTTAGGAAAAATATTTTTATTTCTTTTTGTAAGAAGGGAAAACAACGGGTGTCCCAAGATGTTATCTGAGACGTTGTGATCGAATTCAGGACAAAATAGACTGAAGTTATCAGTCTACTCTCTTCATACTCCTGTCCCCTTCACCAAATAACTAAAGATGATCTTGAGATTTGCAACTTGATGAGAATAGTTGAAAAACAGATTTCAGCAAAAAAGCACTTTGCTGGTATAACAAAAACAAACAAAAAAAAAAAAACCAAAAAAAAAGGTTGGCTATTTCTAATACTGCAAAAAGAGCTGTTAGCAATTAGAGCAGCTGAGTATCTAGACGATATTTTTTTTCCTCCTTACAGGCATCTAAGGACATCTAAGTAATATGAAAGAATTATGCTTGGTATGATTGCCAGTAAAAAAATGCACTGTTACCTGAATGCATCACATTTTGTTTTGTGTTGTGTTTTTTCCTTGAGACTTCTATTTGTGTAACAGAATGACATCCAGTCTCTGTCTTAGGCAGGAGCAAGCTGAAAATATTTACATGCTTGCAATTAATAATATGGTCTTAAGAACTTTTCCTCTGAAATTCTTTGTTTTGTTTTAAGTATTTCTGGTTTACATTATTCAGAACTGTTAAATTCAAAAATTAATCTAATTCCTAAGTTCTATTTTTTTTTTTTTTTGCCATATATAAATTTTTGGTTTGAGTATTTATTTATAGTCTGTTTACTTACAATATGTTTTGTGCTAAAGCTTGAATGAGGCTTTTTGTGCTACTTACAGGCAACTTGTGGGGGTTTTTATTGCCTGTAGATAGATAGATATGCTATTGTACAATTTGCCATAAGCGAAATACAAATGTGTGGTATATGGTAGATAAACTCAAGTCTGCTAGCCACAGAAAAAGTACAGGATGCTTTCCAATAGATTATTCTTTTTAAGCGGGGTGTTCCAGGTGGAATACAGAATAGATTAAATGGGTCATAAAGAGGCATGTATGTTTATGAGTATCATATCTAAACTAACAATGAAATACTGCATATAAAAGTTACTAAACTAAAGGGTTCATCTTGACTATCCCCTTCTGATTGTGGCTTTTCTGAGGGAAGAACTACATCTATTGAAGAATATACCTTTTATATATTACAAAACACAAATGTCTGACATGACGTGTTCTATGTAACACTTTATTATAATGCCTCATGGGGGCAGGCAGGAAAGATCTCAGTACACCAGAACAGATGGTTTCTGGCACGAGATCAGTCAGATCTTTATTAAAGGTTACAAGCAAGTTTCTTCTTTGCCGAAAAACGGACACAACCTTTGTTTAAAAAACAGTTTATTTGCTTATGCTTTTAAAGGGAATAACAGCCTTAAATGCATCAAAATTGAAACATTGTAGAGAAATTTCTAGGCATAATCTGTCTTGGAGAGAGTACTGCATTATTCTCAGGTTGATGTCTGGTGCTGATAATTAAATTAAACCTGTGTGCAAATGCTACAGAGATGGCTGTCCTGAAAAAGCCTCTACTGGCATTCTTCTCAGCCCAGAAACTTTAAACTTTTAAGTATTTGCTGAGGTACAGCTGCTGCTGAGTTTCTGTAGCTGTTTAGGGGGAGAAGGAAATACAAGATAGCAGAGGACAAGCCATAAAACAAGCATTGCATACTCAATTCCATGAGTACTTGTGCTCTTGAGGGATGGAGCATCTTAACTGAAGAATCCATTAAAAAAAAGCTACTAGGAAAATACTGTGGGGTGGACAGTGCTGAATCCGGCACAAGAAGGCCTCTTGTCTTGAACAGATCAAGGAGACTTCTGTGTCCAATCTAGGGTGGAAGGAAAAAACCCCGAAATAGTACTTGGGGAATTAGTCTGCTGTTTATAAAGGGATTACGCTATTTTGAAAGAATATGCATAGAACATTTTTGGTTTCATTACTGTTAATCAACCTTTTTCCTTCCATGTGTAAAGCTGCTAGAAAGTGGGGCCATTTTCTTGTGACTTTGTAAAAAAGCAAATAACTTCAGGCACTGAACATGGTGATTTCTTTCAATGTAGTTATTATGTACAATCAAGAATTTTTTACAAAACCATTGGGCAAAGTAGTTAAAACACCACTTCCAATGCAAACAGACTTAGGTTTGAAAACTTGAGCCTGAAGCCTTCTCCTTGGATGTTTCAGTTAATTTTATTTCAAGTGCTGCTTGTTTTTATAGTTCTAGAGTTGCATTACCTTGTTTGTAATTGCTCTCTGTGAAACATCCTGACATCTTTGCAGCTCCTGTGTTCCAGGTGCCCTGTAACCATTCGTTTGCAGTATGAAGTAGGCAGTCAGTGCTATACAACATTTTAAAGTTAGCTTTAACAAATTTTAAACCAGCTGTTAGTTCCTAAGGAGTACTGTGATACAGAGTCCTCTAGTTGTTAAATGTACACACCATGTGAGGTCAATTCTATCAAGCAATAACTTCATTGGAAGAAAAACTGAAAGGGTGAGCTTGTAAAGTGAGCAAAAATGGAAGTCTTCAAGTTTTCAAAGCTTTCCTGTACTTTATTCTTGAGTAAATAACATAGGTGAGCCCAGTTCCTTTGGGACCATACACCTGCTAAATTCTTAGAAACCATAGTAATAATGCCATGAGATAGCAGGATTGTTTTCCCTACAGATGCATTTTTATTTCTTACCCCCTTTGTCTCCAAACACCTTTTTGCAAGCAGCTGAACAATTCCAACTGTGTTTTTGCACCATCAGGCGCTTTGGTACCTGACCCATAAGCCAAGACGCACCCAGGCAGTCCCAAAGCTGGTGTGCATACTTTGGCACTTAAAAAGGTATATAGGTTGTATAAGTAAAGGCGGATGCCCAGAGCTGGCCATTTGTAAAACCTACGTTATCTATTTAATTTTTAATCCAAGACTAATATGCTAATTTGTTGTTTCTGTATTGTGTGGGGTTTTTGCAAGGCCCTCCTACTCCCTTTTGTTCTTGAGGATGTACTTAAATTTTGACATATTCCTAGTATACTTCTGTGAAATGGGGGACTGGGATCATAGGTGTTCAGCAAATACAACAGTAGATTTCACTGCTATATAGTTTGTAATTTTCATAAGCCCAGCAAGCAGAGCAAAAAGGGGGAAATGTATTAGTTTTGACATCTGAAGGGAAAGCTTCTTGTATATGTGTGGGATGTGTGTGTACATATATGTGTGTGTGGTATATGCTGGTATGTATTTACCTTTTAAACCTAAACATGGGTCAACAGTGGCCTAAGCACAAGGCTGAAAAACTGAGCAGATGGTGACCAAAAGTAGCAGAAGATGGATTAAATGAGTGGAGGATTAATTTTTTTTTCCTGTAAAGAATAGGTGATGTAGGTGCTGGGGAGTAGCATTGGAAATGGGACAAAGCAGGGGAAAATACAGGGATGGATACAAAAATGGGGGTATTTTCACTGTCTCTTAGTATGTTAAGATTGATTTGTATCATGTATCATTTGGCAAAACTTATGAACAAACTGTAACCAGGAGCTGTAGATACAGATGCTGAAGCTTGGTGTTATGGTATGAAGTAGAGGAACATTAAGGAGGCTGCATAGTTTGCTCAAGATTTGTTGACTTCTGCTAAATAAACATACCCACAGCACACAGCTGGCAGGAAAATTACTGGAAGAAGCATAGAGCTAAGGGAACAGCTAGAATACAAGAGCTGTAGAGTTGTGACATCAACTTGCTGATTATAAAACACACAGAGGTAATGGACAGAAATAGGAGGAGGGCAAGGAAAATGGAAATAGGTAGTTAGGTAGAGCGTGGAGAGGTCAGGCTGATATGTGGGATTTTCAGGAGTCTTCAGATGGGAAAAATGGAAGAAAAAGGACCTGAGAATCACAAGAACATCGTGAAAATGTTGTGTGTCTGGAGTTTCTGTGTTAGGAAAGACTGAAATTTATTTTTCCATTCATCCTCTTCTGTCTGCCCATAGTTCAGGTGATGGCTGGGTAGTAGTACTGGACCGTGGTGATAGTACGGAAGCAGAACATATGACAGTATCAATTTCCTTTGGCATAAATCAAACTAAACCCTCATTAAATATGCTAAAAACCTGTAAGAGGTGGGACATCTTAGAGTTGTTAGAGGAGGAGGGCAAAAGCTGGGCATGGTAATGCTAAGGCAACATGTTGGTCGTGGTTAGGTGATAGAGAAACGTTGTTTATGGCTGTTGGGAACATTCATGTGGAAAGGATGCTTGTGTGAATGGTCACCACTGGCAATCCCAGAGGTATTAACTAGGGATTGCTTCTGGCAGACTGACAAGATCTCTAGACTGAGAAGCAAGAGAAGACTAGAAGAAACTCATCTAATCTTCCTGCCTACAAAATCATAAAGAGGAACATCAAGTGTACCAGGATAAATCAAAGGGTATGAGGGAAGGTAAGATGCTAACAAGGGCAGAGATGGCGGTACTGATAAGTGTATAGCAAGTAATCAGGTACTAAAGTAGAAAAAAATGATGTTTTAAATAGGATGTGCTCAGTGGGAAACAGCTGGATGCCTGGTTAGCAGCGGGAGAAGACAGGAAAACAATATAAACAAGCTGTGATTATTTGACAGTCTGTGAAACAACCTTTTGCATAGATGAAAGAAATGTGGTGGAACAATTGTGACTGGAACACTAAAACTGGAAATGCTCCTGTTGGAAAAGATAGGTAAAGTGGTGCAGTCACATTGTGTATAACTGATACGAAAACCTGGGAAGAAGTGAGATGAAATAGCATGGATAAAATGCTGTCTATGTGTATAGACTGTTTTGAGGGAGATGTTTTATTGGGGCCAGCAGTGTTACATTTGGATAAGGACAGGCTTATCTTCAGTGTTCTTGAGGGGAGAGGTCTAGATGCAATTCAATAGTTGCTGCGCAAATGAAAGTGTGATGCTGTTTTCAGGAAGATTTTTATAAGTAATGAGTATCTTGTTCTTTTCAAAAGACAGGGGTTTAGGGCTTTTTTGTTCGTTAGCATTTACTCTTTTATGTTCTACCTACATTGTCAGGTTTTGTTGGAACTCTGAATTCAGAGTACAGTATTTGTTTTGGGAAGGGGGAGAATTCTACTTGCTAGCAGTCATATTCTACAACATGTCATCTACATTAGGCTTTTCTGCTTAGGAAGTGTAGAAGAGATATGGCCACAAATTTTCCAATAAAACATGTTGCTTTTGAAAAACTGTTTTTCTCTGAATTCCAGTTTTTCTTTTGGAACAATAGAAATTTTAAAAAAAAAAAGCTAAAGCAAGAACAAAACGTTTTGATCGACTTAAAACATTTTCTGCCTTCCATCTTTCTTCTCCTCAAAAAGTTATTTTGCAGGACATATTTAGGATTTTCTGGCTTTGCTCAAGCTTAGAGCAATTATTATTTTTAAATTTTCCAACTGTAGTTTACTACTATGTCTGGTCTTGTAAAATGATTACCCAAGGAATTAGACAATTTTTCAGTTTAATTTTTGTTGCAACAGAATATAGAAAAACATGCTTCTGCATAGCATTAGAACATTGCAGCAGAACTGGAACTGTGAAATATGATTTGTTACATAGTTTGTAGTCAAGTAAACTGTGTAATTAAATAATATTACTTTAAAGGTTTTATTTTAATCTGACTCCTTTTGGATTGCTTGGAACTGTGTAAAGGAATGTGATTTTATTAGTCTGCCCATTTCCTTACTACAAATACACCTCAGCCATTTTCTGGAAGGTTTCTGGATAGGTTCTGGTAGGTTTCTGGATAATCTATAGGATCAGGTCTCTGGAGATAATTTTATGAGAGAAAATGTGGATAAGATTGAATGTTTTAAATATTAGTATTTAAAATCAGGAGGTTAAGAGTGGATTTAAAGCCTAAATTATTGCTGGATGTTGTGATTTTTTATTAAAAGAATGAAGCCACCTAATAGATCCCATTAACATTAATAGCACTTACAAGATGCTTAACAGTTTAAATCACATAACTGATTATTTTAATTTTACACAACTAATATTTGCATTATTGATATAGGTAGGGTAGCCAACAGTTGGATTTAGAAAGAGAGAGAAAGAAGTGATCCTATCCAATTTTTTCCTTTTGTTTGGGAATCTGTGCATTCATTTTCCATGCTGAGAAGATTCTGAGAACCTGTCTAGCTCTTTCTATAAATCTCTGAGTTATATGCAATGTTTGGATAGATTGAATCATGGGAAGGCAAGCAATGTAATATTCCCTTACTTATACCTCTGGCCTCGAATTTGCTAGTTTAGTGATGACTGGCATTTGAAGAGTTTTTCTCCCTTACCTTAAAATTTCTAACCAACTTTCCGGCTATAGCTACCTTTAATAGTTTATTTTTCTTGCTATTGAATTTTTATTTAAATAACTTCATAGTGGATTTTCAGAGAAGAAATTAGTGCTGAAGGTGCTGCACGTTTGCTATGCAAAAGTTACCATTCTCTTTCAAAGGGTTTCAGAAGAAAACATTTCAACAATCCAAAGTTCCACCAGGAGGTCGGGGGGGGAAGCCCAAAATGAATTGTACTCCAAGTCACAGTAATTTATTCTGTATTAGAACTGTGTTTCCAAAAGCATGGTCTGCTATAATATGTTTGTCTTTCTCTCTCTTTTTAATGCGAAAGTCCATGCCTGAAGCATGTCAATACTGTCTTAGGGAAAAACTAGGTAAAGGATTGAAATGCATTAGGCAAGGTCACTTTAATATTTGATACAGTTTTATTCTGCAAGCATTTGTTTGGGATTGTAAATTTGATTCTTATTCCTGTTACATTCACTTTGAAATTCGAATCTTTTCAAAGCTTTTTTTTAATCCATTATTAGCTGCAATAAAGAGGTTTTACATAAATTTTTATTACATTTTCTTACATGGGATAATAAAAAGACTTATAGCATATTATGGTGTAAGCTTATCAGCATTTGTCTTTAATATAATTTCTCCATTATGTCAAGAATGCCTAAAATCCTGAATGCTTTGAATTATATATATTTTTTTTTTAGGTCGGTTAAGTCTATGTAAATACTAAATCAGAATATACTTTGCATTTACAGGCACTTGCAGACCAGTTTGAAGATGCAAATACGTCTGTGTCTGAACGCATGAAGGTTTTCTATTGTTGTCAGGTGCCTCCACATTGGGCCATACAGGTGTGAAGCAATCCCATTTCAAGCTTTACTTAGCTCTGTGGTTCTTACTATTTTTTGATACTGTATGACTCCAAAGTCAAGAGAGTGTGATATGGTCTTGAGTTGAAACACTGTAGAAATATAGACATAACCTAACAACGCACCAGGTTTTTCTGAAAAGAAATCAAGTTCTACAGTGTTTTGCTTTCACATGTCTTGTTCTGTCATGCACAGAAGCCATTGCTTGTTGTGTGATACTTCTTCACTTTCCTTTTTCCTCCAATAAAAAATGGACCAAAACTTACAAGCTTCAACATATCTCCTGTACAAATAATCTTGCCACTGTCTTACTATTTATTACTGGTTTACTTATGCTACTATTACTTGCATCTTTCTCATCTTTTAATCATCACTCACTTTGGATTGTTTTCAGGAAGTGGATCATGGTCAAAGCAGTCAAATTAGGAGTTAAAAGTACACTGAAGAGCTCCTTGAGCTGAGAAAGCTTTTGTTTTTGAGACATGCCCTTTTTCACTAGTGTTGACAGGATTATTTTTTTTCCCCAAACTACACTGTTTATCTTGACAATAAATTTTCTAGAACAGAAATCTACACATTAGAGTCTTATCTGATGATGTTGTAGTTAAACTTAAGAAAACTCTTTGCATTGCATACCTCCAAAGGCGTTATTGTTGTTTACTTTTAATGGTGTTTTACTGTTTTTGGATTTCTAACCTCAGTGCATGTTGCTTTAACCAATCATACCTTCTCCTAGCATTCTTAAATTATTCCACACAACCTTTCAACAGGCACTTGCAATAAAAGTAGCAAATGTGTTTTCATTTCCAGTTGTCAGAGTGGCACTTTTCAATCCAAGCCAATTTTCCAAGCCAAAGATAGAAATACTAAAACAGGGATTTATAATGAAAGATGGCTGCAGTCTTCTAGTCATAGTAATGAAGAGGCATTGCCTATATAAATTCTACCAAATTTGACTGAGTAAATTTAATAAAACATAAATGAGATATAGGTCCAGACGCTGGGAAATGTACGGTTTTCCCAAAGCTATTCATATTAGGCTAACAAATAATTAGATTACAGATTTTCAGAGTTTGTTACATATTTATGCCAAAGAACTGTAGCCAGTCCTTAATTTTTTGACTATCAGTCTATTCCCTTAGGGTAACTCCTTGGCTTTGTAACAGATACTGAACCAAACCTATAAAGAGAGGTTCATGACATCTGTGGAGAACTTCAGGGAATCCATTCAGGATCACCAGAAACACTGCAGAAGCTTGCTGTATGGGGATCTCATAGCATAATCAGTTATCCTTATACAGAATGCTCCCATTTGTTTTTGCAAACCAAATTGTATAGCAGTCACACGTAGTAAATATAAGCTATCCTTTCTCCAGAGATGAAAACCTGTACGCAGTTTCACTCTCCTCTTAAAAAATAAACAAAAGACCAAAGACAACTTTTCAAAGTCATGAAAACATACCTTGTTTGTTTTTAAATTGAAAATATTACTCATGTATTTTCATAAGTACACTGAAATAATAACTGAATTTGAAATAACAAAGAGTCTGACTTATCTGTGAGGAAAACTCAGCTAGGGAGTTGAATCTGAACTCTAATCCAGTATTGATATGACTGAAAACTAACACCTTTGACAGTGGGTGTTTGGGACAGTGATTTCTCACAAGTACCTAACAAAATTGTATCAGAGCCTTTCTCTCCACCTGTGTGTTTTCACAAGTACAGATTACCACAGCAAAGCATTGCTAGAAGAGGATTTAATGCCAGCCTTCAGCCTCTGTTTCCCACTCTCAGCATTCCCAACATTCTGCTGCAGCTGCTCTCCAGCCACATGGGCGGTGCACCTCATTTAAGGGCTCAAAGTTCAACTCTGTCAATTCATCCTTGCCATGTCTGTTTCCTTTTTTTGCATTATATTATAAACTGTTCAAAATAATTAAGCTACTGACATGAACAAAAGTCAAACTAAGACGATTATTGTTCTGTTGATGGGGGAGTGGGGGGTGGTGTTAGGTATATATGTTGTTTGAGGCTCCAGCTTGAAGTTTCAAGAGAATAATTCCATATTTTCTGCTTCTTGTTGATGTCAGAAATGCCTCTAACATATTTTAAAAATGTAAATAGTACTTACTTACCTATTTTCAGTTACCTGGAATTTCTTACCTTTCCAGCGTCAGCTTGCAAGCTTACTCTTTGAGCTGGGATGCACCAGTTCTGCCTTACAGATATTTGAGGAATTGGAAATGTGGGAAGATGCAGTAATCTGCTATGAAAGAGCAGGACAGCATGGAAAGGTAAGAAAAAATATTTTTACAGCTAGGGTCCTGTCTTGAAATGGGATTCAAAGTATGAAAAACTGTCTAGGCTTGAGCTGTGAAATCACTAATGATACTCACTACTACAGGGATATCATGATGAAAGCCTGTTTAGGAAAAACGGACACGTGATATACGAGTCTGTCATAACCTATGAATGCTAAAAAAAAATAAAAATTGGGGTGATGACCACATGAAGCAGAAGCTGGTAAACAAGAAATAACTTCAGAAGCAAGAAGATTGTGATGGTGATTCTTGAAAATTTTTAAGGAAAATTAAGTTAACAACTGTGGATGAACAGCAAGGTGTAATGTGGGCATTTCCAGAATCTGTAGCAGTCATTCACAATGGGGTCTTAGAGCTTTGTCTGGAGGGGATGTTTTTAGTTTTCTTTCCCACTTGATTTCTAACTGTTAACTGTAGTTTTTAAATAGAACACCACCGGTGCTTGATGTATTTAATTACCTAATGTTAATATATTCTAATTACAGAATCAAACATTTGAGGCAAAACTGATGTGTAAGATTAAAGGGCTTTATTTTGTTAAGTCTATGCTGATGTTTTCTTCAACTTCTCCATCATTTTTTTAACACTGCTGTAGCTACGTGTGATCAGATCTAGACAAAGACAATTCAAAGCCATCACCTAACTCTATATCAGTGACAGAATTGTTTTAAAATGCTGGTAGCAGGCTGTAGCAGCTCTATTGTTGATTATTTGCTGGTACTATTAGAGCAATGGTAGGAAGATTTTAGAAAATGATACCTGGAAGCAATGCCTACTTGTGTGTAACTTTAGCTGTGTTCTCTTTTCTAGTGCAGTCTCTCACACAGAAAGACTGTAACAGGAACTTATGCTATCAAAGATTGTTTTCAGATTTATATAGCTTTCAGAAATACTTACTTTCAGACAAAAATATGTTTTTTCTTTTCTTCCCTGTTCTTTCCCTCTGTTTGATATACGGTAGCATTAAATATATGAATATATGTGTGTCTTTATGATGCCATAAGCACAAAGACTGCTTAAACTAATTTAAGCTTACAGAATAGAGAGCTATAACTTCAGTTAATGGAAAAAAATGTAGAATTTCTCATACTTATGTATTTTTTCTAATTACCATGTACCAGTGCCCTGATTTTGGTCATTATAAACTGGCAGATATGCCTTGCTGGCAAATTCTGTGTCACATTATGCATGCCTTGGGGATAGTATGCTAATATCCCAATCTTTTCAGTACAGTGGAGAAATAGAGGTCAATATTTTCCATTTCCTGGAAATGCATTCTGTCCCAGTTACATTCACAAACTGCCCTTAGGGAGTTATGAAAATGACACTCAGAGAATAGGCCAGGATATCTGACACAGGAAACTGCTTAGAAATGCTTTCAAAATGAGGGTTTGTGCTGTGCTTTGAAAAACAGAAGATGCTATGTAAGTACTAAGTAACAATAGTGCTGGAAAAAAAAGCTAGCTTCAGGTCAAAAAAGCAAAAAAGTAGAAACATTTAGTTGTACGTCAAGAGGAGGGACTATCTGCGCTCCTTATCAGAAAGCTTTCAGAACATGAACTCTTTATATTTATCAAAAATATTATTCCTTTAGAAATGCACAAAAATCTACTAGAGCAATATGTTGTTCAGTGAATGTTCATGTCATTAAAGAACTTAACATATTTACTCCCAAACTCTATTAAACAAACTTCTGCATGTTTTTCACTCACAAATGCTTTTATATAGAATGCCTGAATTTGTATACTTAGAAGTCTAATAAAACAGCCATATATCTGCAATATCAATGCATTTCAGTACTCACACATCAAATACATTCTTCCTCCTACTTCTGAATTATGCACTGACAAAGAGACAGAGCATGTAGATAAGGCTACGCAAAGCTCCACATCATGCACTTGGGAAATACATAATTCACTCAGTTATAACGGGGCCATGTAGCAGTACAAATTTGGCAGAGTAAGATGTCACTAACATTTAGCAAACTTTTTTGTAGCTCTTTTACTGCTACTAGATATAGCTCTGTACTCACTTGTTTAATAATCTGAACAAAATTAGTAGAAACTGATATCATAACATGAGTCAACAGAAGAGTAACAGAGTGCCAAGTGATGAGCTAAACAGTGCACAGAACGAAACAAAAAAAATATTATAAAATATGAATGCACAGTTTGTTGATAGTTGCTGTGGCTTTCTCATTCCAGTCTTTAACTGACCATATTCCTTTAACAGACTTGTTGCAAAAGGAGACACTTCTCCATGTGTGTATTGAGAACCGGTGTTGAAAAGTGTCCATCTCCCTTCTTCAAACTGTGAAGGGGACCCAGAGATCTCAAGAGTATTGTTTACATCAAACAACTTTATTTGGTTAAGGTCTAAAAGGTCACTTCAACCTCTTGGTTGGACAATATGGACAATACACTAAAAATGGTACTGTTTCCCTGCTAAAGAAATAATACACTAAAAATGGTACTGTTTCCCTGCTAACGAAAAAAGAAAGGATGATCCAGAGACAGGAATTTTCAGTTCTTCCAACTGAAGTGAAGCTTTTCTCTGCTGCAGGAGCTCCAGTGCATGGTAGCTGCTGACCTTTGATAAATTCATGAGATCTGCCTTTTAGCATCAGCTTGGTATTTCATCTTACAACACTGTTTTCAGCCCTATCCCTGTTTCATCATGTCCTCAGAGCAAACAGCATGGTACAAAGTCTGGTTTTAGACCAACATAGTCAGCAATCCATGTTCTACAGAGTTAATTTTCTTGTCATGGCATGACAGATATTTCAAAACATTTGAGTGAGGCAACACAATTACGGTAAGATCTCAAAAGCTCACCTTTAAATTTGGGAAATGCTTCCCAGATGCAAAGTCAAGTAGTACTTTACTGATTAGGGCATGAGCTTGTTCAAGAACTTGGTTGATATCCACTGCATATCATAACAGACGTAGAGGCCAGGTAAGCACTCCTATATGTAGCTACGAAATTGAGAAAGAGGAGTAAATTACTTGCCCAAGGTTATGCATGAAGTTACAGGAAAGATGAAATGAAAACTGGAGAGCTTTCCTTTTCTCTCAACTACCTCTTTCCGTGCTCACCTTTTCTGCTTCTTCAAGCTACTTCTCTAGTAGCCTGGCAAATAACACGTAAGCAGAAAAGGTGAAAACATTTTAGGAGATGCTTTGACCTAGCAAAGGAATGAATTGTCAAATAATAGAACTGGTAGATATGTGAAGAGTGAGTCTAATAGGGTCTTTTAGGAAACAAAAGCATGGGAACATATGGGTGGGACAGCAAGTGGAAATTTAGAGTTGGGAAGCCAAATGCAGGATGAATCTTGAACTTGGTTTCCAGGAGTCTCTGTAGTGAGTAATAAAAAGGCACCACCTTTTATTTAAAACAGAACCCTCTTTACTGTTTGGGATTTTTGTGAAGCATTGCCTGTTTAATTCCCATACCAACCGTAGCAGTCCAGAAAGCAAGATAACAGCCTAAATCTTTCTTTTGTTTACATCAACTGACTTTTGAGCTGAGTATTGAATTCCCTCCATTCTGGTGCAGACCATTCTGTGAAAAGCAGTGTTGTTATAATTGCATGTTTCAATCACTAAGGGTTATACAGCTTCTTTTTTTCTTTCTTTTTAGGTAGCATTTAATTGATAATTTTCTTATCAAAACTTATTCAATTTAGATGTATTTTTTAGTTATAAAGCATGCAATTTAATCATTAGTATCTGTTTAATGGGTAAGAATAAATCTCTAGTTGTTATATTTCTTTTATGTACATTGCATGAGCTGTGTGGAAAATGCTTCTTGATAATATTTTTTGCTATTAATACAAGATTTGTGGTTTTTGTAGAAGCAGGCTTCTTATCAAAGGTTAAATGTGCATTCTTGAAAATAGTTTACTACAAAGTTAGGAGAAAGGAATGTTTTTCTTCACAAAAACTTAGAGGCAAAATCAGAAGTCCGGTTTTAAAGTATTTTCTCATTTTGTAGAAAAAAAATGACAAATGTTTTGAGCTTACAGGGTTTTTTTAGTTTGTAGTTATAATCCTTTGTATTAGCCTTTAAATAATTAAGTAATAAAAAGGTTTGTAACATGCCAGAGACCTCTGATAGCTGCTCAGGTGAAGAAAAAGTAAAGACTTCTGCTTATTTAATGCTCTGTTTTATCTGTGCACTGAAGTATTTATGTTGGCAATGAATTTTTGTAAGCTTAGACCAGAACATCATGTTTTTATGCTCTTAAATGTGAAATACAATTAGTGAACAGTTGGCTTTCTGGTTGGGTGTATGATTAGTACTAGGCACTGCCACAGAATAGCAATCTGAGCTTGGGAGTGCCCTGCAGAGGAAGAGGTAAAGCAGCAGCATGCAGTGCACTTTTCACCTCATAGCTGCCATTTACACAGCAGCATTTTAGTATTTTTTTTTTTTTTTTTTTCCTTTATCTGAAGGGAAAAAACCCTTACCTTTTGGTGCCTAGTGTGATTACTGCAATAATAAAGCACCCAGTTTTCTCTGCTCTAGAAAAAAAATCATCTACAAGGTCTGCTATTAATATGTCATGGTAACTAATGGAGGCAGGGAAGGGGAATTAAATTACCCTTTAACCAAACCCTTTGCAAGTGCAATCTTCTTGTTAGGTGAGGTTTTCTAGTGTTCTGACTAGGCTAATTCTAAATTTTAAGTAATAGTTTGTTTGACTTTCTTTGGAGAACTGTTACGTAGGCACTTAAAAACGTTTGCCATTAAGTTATTTTCCTAATATTCAGCCACTGATATTCTTCTTAAGGGGATCCATTTTTGCTAGTTTTAGATCCTTTTAGAAACCTAAACAATACATCCCTTCTTCACATTTGTGCACTTCAAATATTTGTAGACTTTACTGTTACTTTGATTAACAAAAATTATAGTAAGAGTAGTGTTAAAATTACTATGCATTAAATATTTTGAAACAAATTAAAGTCATTTTTCTAAAGATTATTTTCAGACAGGATGAATGAATTTTACTAATTGGAGGAAGAGGAGTTAAGAGACTTTGATTCTCTAGAGACTATTGGAAGGGCAAAGAAAACAGTTCTTACAGAAACAAGAAAAGTAGTAATAATTTAAATGCAGAGGTGAACTCAGCTTTCCTTTTCAATAAATGAGCTATGGTAGAAGAATGACTAGTGTTACAATGTCAAACTTTAATTCTGTGGCAGGCTGTGTTGGATCTTTCTTGGTTCAGATGGCTCAAATAGATCTTTTCTAATAGAAAAATTATACTGAGCTGAATTATGTATGTTACGTTTTTGCAGCAGGGGACTGAGGTAAGAGTTCGGTCTGAACAACAGATCATCTGTCCAGTGTATTTATCTTTTCAAAAAGCCACAGAAAGCAGACTGTCTCTTGTTTAAAAGAGAAACAATAATTTTATTGTTAGACCAAGATAGTGACCCTAAGATAAAGAGCTTGTGAAAGCTGGTTACAGCCCATAATAGATGTCTGGGAGACCCAGCCTGTATCTTCTTTTCCCTAATGCTGAATATATTTTATCTCAAACATTTAGATATAAATGTATAACTTCTGCATCTGATGTAAAACATTAGCATTTCCAAAAGTAACTGTCTGAAAGTGGATGTGTCTTCAGACATATTGGCAATAACTATTTTCAGAAAAAAGCAATTAAAGAAAAAGGAATGACAGTCATTGCAAAAGTACTTATTAGGATATATAAAAACCACAATTGATAAACTATTCAGATTGCACATACCTTGACGGTGCTTATACTGCATTACTGTGAAGTAGGTGTAGGTTTGATGTCCAGGGCTAATATTTCCTCTTGGGACAGAACATATGCCTCAGATATAAAATGAGGAGCAAGCTGCTTCTTATTATCATGGGTGCATTTTCCTTGGTGCGTTAAACCAAAAGCCACCATATTATGCTGATGTTGAAGTGGTTTTTTTAAAAAAGTTTGGAACCAGATTCTCTCTAGACTTCATCCTTCATGCTGTGTTGTCAGTATTCTGTTTCCTTATTATCCCCACTTCATAATCCTCAACTGATGGTTGCAGGGTGCTAAGAGTGGTACGTGTTCAGGTAGGTGATTGGTTGAAGATAAAGTGTCCCATTATGTATTGATTTCTCTTTGTTCTTTAACAGGCAGAAGAAATACTCAGGCGGGAGTTAGAGAAAAAGGAAACACCAGGATTATATTGTTTGCTTGGTGATGTTCTTAAAGACCACCAGTATTATGACAAGGCCTGGGAGCTCTCCAGGCACCGCAGCGCCCGTGCCCAGCGCTCCAAAGGCCTCCTCCATCTCCGCAACCGGGAATTCAAGGAATGTGTGGAGTGCTTTGAACGTTCAGTACAGATCAATTCTATGCAGGTTGGGAAACAATACATATACAGCTTTGTTTTAGTTGGTGTGTTCAGTTTTGAATGGTGACATGCTTTTTTAAAAGGCAATTCTGTGCACAGTTGCCAGAGTAACAGCTTATTACTATTCTTAGCAAATTTTTCACCACATACTTGGAATTCTGGCTAAAACGGTAGCATAATGAAATGAAGATACCCTTTTGCATTCAGGTCCTTGCATGCAGCTAACTCTTTGCCTGTATAGCCTTCCTATTTCAAAGAGATCAAGCCATTGAAAATTAATCATTATCATCAAATAAATTGTGAACACGTGTCAAGCAGAATAGTTACAAGAAGAATGCTGTACAGATTTTTAACAAGGTTATCCTTTTGCCTCATTGTCTGTTGGCTTTGAGTTACAAACTCTGATCTCTACTTCACTGAAATTGTTTTCAAGTGTTCTGGTCTGTCCTGCTCTGAAGTGACTAGGAAGCTTTGTGTTACACTTGTGATGACAGTAGCTTTTATTACAGTAATGCATCAAAACTGAAACCACAGTCAAAAGAGTTCTCTTGATGAAGCTGGTTATTTTGATAGATACTTTGCAAGCTGTTCCGCAGGCAGTTTTTGTAATCTTGTTTAAGTTTCTCAGTCACTATATCCCATCCCAGTAAGGTCCACCCTGTGAAAGGTCTTGAGAATTTAAAACAGCTTTGTGGTTGTTTATGTATGTAAATTGTGCTCTTCATAGCCATTTCCAGGTCCATGCGAAAGTACAATATTTCTCCTTCTTGCCCTCCAAAGAACACTGTTAAAGTTGCTGTTTTGAGGTCTACATAACTAGCTGGACTTCTGCTTTAGAAAAATTTTCAAGGCCTCTAGCCTTTCAAATAGTTTACCCCGAAGCTTTTTTTTTATTTTCAGTGACATATTTTATTCCAGTGAATCAGAATCCTGTTCTTATTCAAGTGAACTCTGGCTAGCTTATAAACATGTTTAAAATGGAAAGCAAAATGAACAGAAATGCTTCCCTTGTCTTTCAGTTCTCTTACTGACTCAGGAAATGCCAACAAAATATATATTACTCAGATGGGAACCTTACTGAAATCAGGAGGACTCCCAGATAATAAAGGGCTGCAGAAGATGGCCTAAAGAGGGGCTTAAAATTGAAAAATATTCTGCTGAGATGCTTTTTTATTTTGTGTCCTATCCAAAGGAATCTCAAAATGAAAGGCAATCCAAGAAAAATAGGCCAGTCCATATAGGAAAGCAAACATTTCCTTCTCTTACTGCTCAGGAAGCTCTTAAAGATTAAGATGAATTGGTTCAAACAAATAGGTTGAGTAAATGGATAGTGCGGATTGACACAGTACTGTCTTCTAAAGTTTATCTGTATTCCATCACTACAGAAATAAATTGTTCCCGATTCCAGGGTGTCTTGTGGACAAAGAGCAGAGAGGAAGGTGATTCTAAATGCAAGGACTTTAATACAAGGAAAATATTAATTAATTAATTGTTCCCAGAATTGTGAATAATTTATCAGGTAAACAAGGACTCCCAGTTACAATGAAACTGGTTTATTTTGAGGTTGTCAAAAACCTTTTTGGAGGAAGGGATTTTTAGACTGAACCACGTGATTCCCCAAGATATCTAATGGATAAAACCATTCTCTGTCAGCCCTCATTTGATCTTGTGTACTGTTTGGCCAACAGATCAAATTTGGTTGAGGTCTCTGAGGTAGGTCTTTGCTGTACGAGCCAGCCACCATATTAGACTTCGGAGGATCCACAAAGAAATGGAAGTCTTACAGTTCACATACATCTGAAACTTGTCTTCATTAGCACTACAGCTCACAGAATTACTTGTTCTAGTACCTGCCTAGTGGATGACAGATGCATTTCTCTTGCACTTTCACTGCGAGCATTTTACAAGGCTGGACTGAGACAATTTCAGAGATCAAGGAGCTTGTATAGTCAGTTCTCCAGCAGTGAAAGTCTGCATTACAAAACTTAAAGCTTGTTAAATTGCAGATTTCCTAGTTCTCATGCTGAACAGCGTATGGTTCTCTATATCCAGTCATTTCACATTTGAATTTTCCAGAAATAAGAGTGTTCGTAGCACCTTTTTTGTGCCCACACCGTTCTCCACCATGACACAGTTTGCAAGAAAAGAATAATCCTCTTTGGTGCTAGACTGTTTTGCTCATAACTTCTCAGGCTAATTTTCTTGGGTGTGAAGCAAGACAAGTGATCTCTCTTCAATTTGGGAAAACAGTCACACTTTCGAAGTCAGCTTGCCATCAGCTACATCTGAAATTTAAAGTTTTGGCCAATGCAATGAGAGCCTTATTCTCAACAATTCCTCTTCTCATTCATCTTGTAATAGTAAAAGTAACTTAAAACAAGAGTTGAGCTAGAGTCTGTAATTGGAAATTATAATAAAAGTCTCTAGACTGACTTAAAACTATAGTCCGTTCTGTCAGTGTGTTGCGTTCAAAAGAAACTGAATTTTAAGGGAGATACATGATGCCAAAAAATGACAAATTAAAAAGCTACTTAGCTAGGATTTCATTCAACTAGAGCTCTTAACATTTTATTGTAATTACTAACATCAAAGACTAATTTTGCTCTACAGGGTATAGATTGTTCCTAAACTATCACTGCTGTACTCGTAAGAGTGTTTTATTAAAGAGTGTACTGGATTCTGAAAAAAAATAATAACCTATATGTATTTCCCATATGCAAATAGTAGAAATTGCTTTAAAAATGCAAAAATATGATTTAGGGGTTTCTTCTTTTTAAGCGTTCAGCTATATTGTAATTAGGTGTTTTTGGAATGATATTCCTACTAATGTGAGAGAATTGTTTAGACTTTCTTAAAGCATTTCATAACTATTTGAACTTACTAAAGACTTGCCTGGAAATTCCTGATGGCAAGTTTTAACAAAGAGTCCAAGCCTAAATTATCTTCCTTTGCTGGTCACTGTCTTCAGTTTTGAAAAGGATAAAAATTTACAGTTCACTTTCATGTGTTTTTCCAATCAGCAGCGACATTTGAACCTCTAGCCAATGCACTTTTTTTATTTCCAAAAAAGAACTTTAACCTAGTTTCACAAGCCTTGACAAAAGTCTTTTTTTGAACTTTGGACGCAGTTTTCCTTACACTACCTTTCAGTCAGTTGCTTTCCTCAGAGTGGTTGTTACATCAGCCAGTGGGATCAGCAGATTTTTATTCCCTCCCCAATAAAAAGGGAATTCTTGCCATTCTTTCCACAAAAAATACCTCAAGTCCATTCTTAAACTGTATCCTAAATATACTACTAAAGACTCCCTGTACTACTTGTATTGTGGAAGAAATTCATGCTCCCTTTCCCAGATATCTAAGAGATGATAAAATGCCATTTCATTGCTATAGTAGATCAAAAGCAGTGAACCTTGGTTTTTTGGTTGGCTGGTTTTGTGTTTGTTTGTGTTTTTTACACAGCTACCATGTTTTTTCATTTAACCTGTCAGACTTGTTCTTTTTGAGCTTTCTCATTTGTCTAGCACACCAGCTTTTAAAGTATGTCCTCTTGTTCTTAATAATCTCCTTTTTTTGTTTTTGTTGTAATTGTTTCGTCTTTTTAGAGCCTTTTTGAATGACAATATGCAGTTGCTCCAAGCCTTGAAATATCTTGTCTTTAGATGCTTCAAGTCTTCTGCAGACCTTTACATTCTTAGCTGCCCCTTTTAGTTTTGAACATAGCTTTTCCATTTTAAGTAGCTAAGAGCTACTTAATTGAACATCCTCTGTATTAAATGAATTGCCTTTGTTGTTGAAGGACTAGTGAATCAAGATACATTACAAAGTATCTTTTTTCTATTACATTTTGAACCTGATGATTTCATAAGTGGTCAGGATCAAGGTAAGTACTGTCTTCTGCCTAACTTAATATCTAAAAAATTTAGCCTTCAAATTTCATCCATTGTGGTATTTACTAAACTATGTGGAATAATTGAAATCTCCCTGTATCTTCTGGGATTTCTACTTTCACAGCCTTCTGATAGCCCCCAGCATGTCAACTTCTCCATTTCAATTAAGTATTCTGAGATACAGTCTTTATACTGCTTTTTTACTGAGGCCTGAAATTTTAATCTATACCAGTTCTGTTGTTCTTTTTACGCAGGTAATTTTCTATATGATTGATGCTGCAGTTTTCTTTAACGTATAGTGACATTCTTCCATCTGCATGACCTATTCCATTTTCTGTATACGTTTTGCCTCCATATTGTAGCATCTCACGAGGCTTCTTGGCTTAATTCCCATCCCAGAGACTTTTCATCTCATACTTCTTGTCTGCCAAAGGATCCCTTTCAGACACCTTTCCCAACCTTCTCCATCATGTCCAGTTCTCACATTTTTTTCATTGAGTCAAAACATTCATACTTAGCTACTGCTAGGTAAAATGCCTTGCTCCAAATTATTAAGAAAAGAAAATTATTTATCATTCTTTGCAGTCACTGCATGATTTTTACTAGGTACCTGCTTGTGTAGCTTTTCTCCACTGAAGTAAAGAATCATTTTACTTTCTCCTTGTGCTGTAACTTTTCCTTGAGAAAGGAGTTGACAAGCTTAAGCATTGGTAAGCTAGTTCCTGAGAGATGTAGCTGCTCACCATCAACCTCAAAAGATTAAAAAGGTGGATATTTTAGTCAAATCAGTTTCTGGAAGCACAAGCTCAGAAGTAAGACTGCTGTTAGTTGTTAGAATTATAAAAAATGCAGTGGTAGGTTTTCTGTCACCCTTTACACAAGCACTGTTTAACTTGTACCCTGAGCTGTAGAGTTGGAGCTAGCCTTCAATTTCATACTTGATCGGTCCTATCTCTACCCCCACTTTTCATGTCCCGAAAGTTATTGATCTAGAAAGGAAAGAAAGGGAGTTACTGAGGTAGCAGCCATGTGAGAGTGCTGGACTTCTGGAAACTTGGTGGATAAAAGAGGCTTAAAAAATGAGATTGACTAAAAGTTTATTTCCTATTAATTTTGCCTTCTGAGATTTGGGAAACATTTTCTCCTTGTGTGCAGTTTCTTTCTTGAATTATGAGTTTAAGGCTCAGGAAAGGTGACAGGCTAACAATGCTGAAAAGTAGATTTTCATGTTTGCCCAGGCCAGATGTAATTGGCAGTTCTGTCTTCACCTGTTCATCCATATGCTCTGAAGATGGGCCATTCATGTACACCCTCAAATGCAAAAGGATATCTTTATTGCCAAGCTTGTTCAGTTCTTTTCTTGATATCATAAAAACTGCCCGCCAGGGTACCAGATCTGACAGGGATGAATGGCATACACTTGTATTCTGGGGTCTAAATTTTGAAGCAGATTAACTATGAACTCTATAGCAGGTAAGTCAGGAGCAGGTATCTGGTTACTGATTTTAAGTTGGGTCTTGGAGACAGAAAAAATGAGTCTGATCTGGAGAGAACTGCAAAAATACCTGCTAGAGAGTTTGCAATTAATCTGTAGAGCTAGAAGCGTCTTGTGTGTGAACCAACAGCTTTATCCTCAACCCTGTAAAATCCGATTTTCAGATGTTTCTTAAGGTAATGTTTTTATGTTTAAATAGCCATTATGGTTTGCTCCGCAGAACTTGAGTTATCAGAATTGCTTGCTTCAGAACTAGTACCCAAAACACAAAAAGATGTAAACGTTAATCAGACATCTTGGAAAGTAATATGTTGTTGTGCAATATAAATTAGAGTTAATGTAACCTATTTTTCCATCTTCCTCTTCCCAACCTTTTTCCCTCTCTCAAAAAATTTTCCAAGAAAACCTATTTGTTTCTTGCCTTGGCATTTAGAATGGAGAAACAGCTAAGCTTATTGCAGTAGGTAGTACTACTTGGAATTATTTTGCAGCATATTATAAATTGTTTGATTTTGACTGCATACATTTAAACAGCATAATGATGTCAGAAAATGTTCTGGGATTTAATATTTTTCTGAATTACAGAGCTTTTCTAAAAGGTAGTACTGCTTCACTTGCAGCTCTCTGAGAATTAACCATGTGGTAAATCAGGAACTTGCTATTGAAGCGCTGTGAAAATACATATTTAATTTGCTGTAATTTATGCCTATATCTGACATTATTTAGAATGGACTATTTCAGTTGGAAGGGACCTACAACAATCATCTAGTCCAACTGGCTGACCAGCTCAGGGCTGACCAAGTTAAGGCATGTTGTTAATAGCATTGTCCAAATGCCTCTTAAACACTGACAGGCTTGGGGCATCGACCATTTCTCTGGGAAGCCTGTTCCAGTGTTTGACCACCCTCTCAGCAAAGAAATGCTTCCTAGTGGCCAGTCTAAACCTCCCCTGGCACAGTTCTGAACCATTCCCACATGCCCTGTCACTGGACAGCAGGCTCAGCATGAGTTAGCAGTGTGCCCTGGCAGCCAAGAGGGCAAACCGCATCCCGGGGTGCATCAAACAGCACAGCCAGCCATTCAAAAGGGGTGGTTATCGCACTGTATTCAGGGTTGGTGTGGCCTCATCTTGAGTACTATGTGCAGTTCTGGGCCCTGCAATTTAAGAAGGGTGCTAAGATACTTGAAAGCATCCAGAGGAGAGCAACAAGCCAGTGAAAGGGCTGGAAGGCACGTCCTGTGAGGAGCAACTAAGGACTTTGGGTTCATCTGGTTTGGAGGAAAGGAGGCTGAGGGGCGACCTTATTGCTTTACAGTTTCCTGAGGAGGAGAAGTGGAGAGGAAGGTGCTGAGCTCTTCTTCCTGGTTGAGTCTGTATGGGGACAGGTATTTGGCTGTACAGCTGAAGACTTACAATGCAAGATTATTGAACTAGTAAAGTTCTGTTCTCTACATAAAGCATTAAGTACATTTCTGTCTCTAAATATTGCATTATTAACTAAAGAATATTGACATTCTGACAAGTAGAAAGAGCTATAATATTGAAGTGTTCACGTTCAGTCATTAGAA
Source organism: Ibycter americanus (assembly GCA_035590275.1). Classification (NCBI taxonomy): domain Eukaryota; kingdom Metazoa; phylum Chordata; class Aves; order Falconiformes; family Falconidae; genus Ibycter; species Ibycter americanus. The sequence continues at coordinate 12,186,328 of JAVJGI010000035.1, forward strand.
ATGTTTCTTGTAAAATGTAATTTCCTTGAAATACATTTCCTAGTATTTACCATTTGACCTAATTGTAATACTATAAAGTAAATGTGGATTTTTTGTAAGGTAAAGCAAAATATGCAAACCTCTAAATAGCTAACGCTTTCTTCTCTAAATGAAGATGCACTGTTAAAGAGCACTTCACGTATGCTAAAGTGGTCTTTGTATAGTCAACATCTTTGTTTATCCATATTTATTAAAACTTTTACCCTAAAGTTTTGCTGTATTCCGCACACAGGATATTATTTATTCCCATGCAGTACTTTTATGGTAGCTGAAAATCAGGTAAAATCAACAAGAGTAGTGTGTGTTGGAGCATCCAGGCAAAAGTACTTCTTTTGTGCAGAAATATGTATGTATATATGTAATCGTGTATTTTTTCTCTCCAGCTAGGTGTATGGTTTTCCTTGGGCTGTGCATACATTGCTTTGGAAAGCTACGAAGGTGCTGCCAAAGCATTTCAGCGCTGTGTGACATTGGAACCAGATGTATGTACTTTTCAACAAGCAATTCAGATGGCTTATCTAAAAGCAACAAGATTGTTTTCATTATAAACAAGCAAAGCAATAATGAAAAACTTCTTTAAACCTTAGCCCTTTAAATAAATCCAACTTATGCATGAAGGATATATTTTTGTCATGAGGCATCATAAAAATACTTGCCCAATACTTAACTTCTTCAAGTATGTGTGTGTGAATGTTAAAATATGTTTGAGCAGAAATTCCTTTATGCTTGCATACATTGCTAAAACAGAGAGAAGGGAATAAGTAGTCAGTGAAGAGTGCTAAAGAGATAAAACAAAACAAAACAAACAAAAAAAAAATACTTAGTCATCTAAATAATAACATTTTCCTGGGGAAAAAAAGTTGAATAAGTGGTTGTATGACAGGTAAATTTGTAACTATATAGTTCATGAGCGCAGGGAGAATGGAACTTGTTAGCCAGTTTTTCAGGATGTGCAGGGTAAGCATGCATACAGTAGTGCTGTTGGAGTGTGACTGTGCATTGAGATAGCAGGGATGTCAGCTGGATTACCTCTCAGGAATGCACCGGCAATACTTTTGTCACAAGGCCTGACTGCCAGCATGTTGCTCGCATAGAGTTAATGCCACCTACTTGACAGAAACTATTATTCATTCTTTTCTTTTGGGAAAAAGAATGAGAGCGCAATGAAAGGTAACAGAGTATTCTTTTTTCTTGATTAATGAAATGAAATTAACTTCCTTGGGGAAAAAATGCACATACAGATAAGCCTGTATTTAACTGGAATTTTTACTTTATATATTGATATAAGGTTTTTTGTTTCAGTACAGTAGATTTACTTCCAGGTAGATACTAAAATTGTGTTCACTTATCTCTCCGGGACCTGTACTTGATTGTATTCATATGAACAAGGCAGCTGGCTTCTCAGTGCATTAAGTAGCATTTCTTTTGTGAGTAAAGGATGCAGGGATGACTCTTAGTTACGGAGGTCAAACCATTACAATGATCTGCAGCAATGTAATGGCCATTTTCATTAATTAAGCCTCAAAAAGGGTTTCCCAACACAATTTAAATACTCCCTAAGCCTGAGGATAGCCTTCAGTACTAGAGAACATTTCATTGCAGTACCCAGGTTCTGTTCTTCAAATTTGTACTAGTTGTCGCTTTGCTGAAATCAGTGGTGCTGCTTCAGATTTGCAGCAGTGTAAGGCAATGGGTACAAATCATCTTTGTACATGGCTCTGCTGGTTTCACCAGAGGGAAGGCTGACTGAGCACTCTGTCCTTTTCAGCTAAAATGGGTGATAAACACTGTTGGAACTAACCCTGTTAGTTTTGCCTGAGATGTATTAGGGGGACATTCAGATGATTTTTTTCCACTAACAAAGCAGTGTAGGTAAGAAGCTTCCAACTAGTGAGAAGTGATGAGCTGCCAGGAGCACTGACCTCTCCAGCCATCCCAACTAGATCCAGAAGAGAATGCGTGTTTACAGTTTGAACTGAAGGCAAGAGCTGACAGCGTATTCCAACCAGAATGCAGTTAATTGATATTTATAGACTTGATTGTTGCTCTAGTCAGTAATATTTATTTATGTATTTATATTTTAATGTAATAATTTCTATTTCAATGTAATATTTTCGCAGCCTTGTAGAAGATAGGTGTTAATATGTGTGATTAGCAAAATTGATGATACTTTACAGTAGTTTCATTTATGTATTTTTATCAAGTAAGCATAATATAAGTGAATAATTTTTTTGGTACTTCTCCTTTTATCGTTACAGAATGCTGAGGCCTGGAACAATTTATCAACTGCTTATATCAGATTAAAACAGAAGTAAGTACTTCAAAAGGACTAGAAGATACTGCATCCAAAATAAATAAGGGGGATTTCATTTTTTAGACATTGAGGTTTTTATTCTTATAATGTGGTTACCTCATATTTTGTAATTCTCGTCCCTTCAGTTCTCTCTCCCAGGCTGGATCATTGATAATGTATTTAATTTTACAGGAAATAGTTTCATAAGCTTTATAAAAGTAGCAACCTCTCATCCTACACTTTTTTCTTCTTAAAAGTATTGGTGTAGTAAGTACAACAGTGCAAAACATTCTTATTAAAGTTGGAAACTAGTTTGACTATAAAGTTAAAAAGGTATGTCAGTTCATATTACATTAATCTCAGTAGATTTAAGGGAAAACCAGGCAGTTCATTTTTTATGATACGAAAGCAGATGGAGATCTGCACACATACTAGCTCATTTGTTCTTTGCCATCCAAATTAATGATTAATACAAGAAGCTTTGACCTAAATGGACTGCCTTTTTTATTTCGTACTTCAACTCAATGTAATAAAAGTTAATTGTAGACACAGAATACCTGGAAGTACTTAATATTTAAGAAGAATTTTCACATTGTAACTTGTCCTCAAAGAATGAAACAAAAGAACAAGATAAATTTTTTAAAACCTTACCAAAATCTGACATGGGTTTATACAGTTATGCAGTCAGGAGGCAAACTAGAAAAGAGAAAAAGAATAGTAAATTTACATGAAAGAATGAATTGATGAACATACAAAGGAAATATGGGAAGTAATATAAATTAATTCAAAAGAGAGTTTGGTATTTTAATGGGATTAGGAGGAAGGAGGAAATGAAGGTTAGAATCACTACTCAGGACTAAAAACTAATAGAAATCAAGAGCTTGTTTTAATTTTTCAGTAGTTCCTTTCATCTTCAGCAGTGCTTTGAGAATGCCCAATTTATTGTTTTCGACTGTGTGTGATAGATTGCTCCTTCTTTTGCATAAAGTTCAAAAGGGTATGTCAGATGCTCAGTGTACTGGCTTATGCTTGTTTCATAAAAGTATCTTTAATCCAAATAATTTTTCTGTCCATATACTACAAGGCTGAGAAACTACTGAGTGATTAGTTTCACTTTATTGTTTTAATTTTATCATTGTTAATCTACTCTTGTAATTTAACATGTTAAATACATGCAAAGCTTGTGGCCTATTTGATACAGTATCAAGAGCAGTAAATGGGAGCCATGTTTCTGAGCTTTTTTTCCATGGGAATCACATGGGAGAGGAATATGTGTACAGGAAATCTTAGGTCAGTGTTACATCCTGATAGCTGAGTGTGGCCTGTATTTGCTGTGTAATTTGCAACTTCTTTGATTATTTGTGTGGTCACTTACAGATCAAGACTCTGAGTTAGTTTAACCCACTCTCAAAACAGTGTATCTATAGTAGTGCACTTCAGTATAATTTATTTTGGGGGGCTGAGCAGTGGTGAAAATGTAAATTCTTATTTTTCAGGCCTTCTAACGCACACACACACAAAAAAAAAGTGTGTGGGGGGGTGTGTGTTAAAAAAAAGGAAAACAAAAATAAGATATTAAAGTTAATTGTTTTCTTTTGCTCCCTCATCAAAATCAAGCTTTACTCTAACCAGGCTCTTAAACCAGTCCAGCTCAAGTATTGTGCATTTGGGTAAGGCTTAGCAGTGTCTCATACAACAGACAAATATAAAATGTGTAAGTCTTTTGAAAAGTGTATGCAAACAACCTGCTGACACCCAAATGAAAGGGATTTTGTTGTTTTATGGGGTGGTTTGCTTTTCAAGAGTCCACAAGTTTTGTGTATTATGAATTTGCTCCAGAAAAATGAATTGTGATGAAAACAGACGCTGCTCTCCAGTTTACCAGAAAAGGTCTGGGTGCCAGGAGGTATTTGAAATCCAGCTCTCTTATTTCTCAGAACAAAGTGGGACTGGCCCTCCGTCCTTTGGGTAAAAGATTCCTGGTTTCCAAGACAGGGTGATGCAGTGGTATTGCCTACTGTTTCCTGCTTGGATATGAATTGGTTTAACCATTGCCCTGGTTAAGGATATTCCATCATTATATGATTTATTAAATACATAGGGAATTTGTTTTGAGAACTTAGAGGACTTTATTAGTATAGCAAAAGTGATGATTTGAGGAATGCCATTTTCATCCCATCCCTCTGGTATCTTGCCTACATTTCACAGTTCCATCTGATTGGCATCTGCCCTCCTGATAACTTACTAACTTTTTTGAGAAGACGGGGGGGATCATACAGGCTGATCCTACAGATGTTGAAGACCAGTTTCAGAAACAGTTTCTCAAGGTGATTGGGGTACATAGTCAGTCACAGCATCTTCCAGCCTATCAGAGAGCTGTAGCAGATCCCAGCTTCCATTGTAGCAAAATCCACAGAGGAAGGAGCAGATCTCTGTTATTTTCTAATATGACCTGTCAAAACTGGAGTCTGAAATGCCTTACTAAGACTCGTAACAGTGGAGGAGACCCAACTGTTAGTACATTTATTCAGCAGCATTACGTATATCAGTATATTAGAAGAGAGAGAAAAGGGGAGTGAACATGGGAATGTCCTGCCTGCGGACTGTTCTGCCATAGCTATGCCAAATGATATGTTTTCCTTCAATAATTTTTCTCTGTCACTTAGCTCTCTTTACATGTCTTTGGTAACATTTAATGCTACGGGCTTAGATTGTCGGTTACTTACATTTTTCTCTGACTCAGCCATTCTAAACTTTTAATGGCCTGATCCACTAGTTAGATACTCCCTTTTCCTGGCTGAGGTATTGAAACTCTCCTGGATCCTCTTTCTGAAACTAAACCAACAATTTCTTTGAGCAGTCTTTCTTTAGAGACAGCACTTTTAGCAACTTACTGAAGCAATAGAGCAAGTGAACTGCAAATTTTGATAACAAGCCATCTTTATATGATCTTTACTAAGAAGAGATTTATTGTTTGACCTCCCCAAAGAAGATTTTTACCAGCCTAGGAAAACTGTTTCAAGTTTTCATTTAAAGGAATTTATTCCTTTGTGTGTTTTTCTACATATCATGACTGTCCAGCTGAGAGTAAGCTTCAATCTCTTAAAGTCCTAAGAACCATATCATCCTGATTGTCTAGCAAAGCTTTTTTTAATGTTTCAAAGTTATTGAAACTTTTGGCAGTACCTGTAAAGCTTTAAACAGTGGGTACCCAAACCTTAACCAACATATGCTTCAGATTGCATTAAAACTTCTTACTCCTGCCAGAGCAGCATTGGTTGCATGTTGTGCAAGAAGTCATATGTCTGTAAACTGTAGGTCAGTTGCTTTCAGCCCATATTCTTGATTTGGCCAAAGTGTCTCATGTTCCTTACCAGAGAATGCTATTACTTTTCTCCTTGAGTAAGGGAATGGTAGAGAGTTGCCTGCAGTGGATCCATATGAAAAAAAAAAAAGATGCTTCCTGACTTGACAGTGGCTTCATAGGAATTATGCTGTCCACCTTTATTCCACAACACTTTCTGCTGCCACTACGAGGTGGTTCACTGGGCAGCACCTTTGGTGAAGGACCCTAGTAGTGTTTGGGGCCACTCTGACACATTTGCACTGAGCAGCACAGCATCAGGGAACAGAGTGTAAGTAAAGCTTCCAGCTGACATTAAAAAAAAATGGTTGAAAATGCTGGGCTTCTGTGCAATGGGTATGCACATTTACCATGTGCAGATGTTTAAAATAAATTACAAATAGCTGTTATTGTTAAGTAACCTTCCTTTGTGTGATGAAATGAGTCAATATCATTCGACATATGCCGTGAACTCAGTGATTTTAAATTTTTTAATGTGTTACAACTGCAGCATGAGTAAGATTATTTTCTCGTGGTTCCAGTTAAAAGATCAGAAAAGAAAATATTGACGTAGATGGCACAGTTATAATGAATTTTTGTCAAAATGTCATTAACTAGTTCAGACTCTAGAAAGTGTACTGTGGAGTGAACTGATAGAAAGTAATTGACAAGAAAGATTAAGGAATTATCAATATTATAAATTATGAACAATAACTTTTACATTGCACTGTTTTCTAAACCTGATTGTTTAAGTAGCTTCTTAGTTGATACAATGCTAACTGATTTTAGTATAGAAATCTTCTATATTAAACCTTTAATATGGAACCTTATTTTCTATTCTTTTTTATCATTGATTAGAATCAAAGCATTTCGAACCCTCCAAGAAGCTCTCAAGTGCAACTATGAGCACTGGCAAATATGGGAGAACTATCTTCTCACCAGTACAGATGTTGGAGAGTTTTCAGAAGCAATTAAAGCTTATCACCGGCTCATGGACTTAAGAGAAAAGTACAAGGATACACAGGTGGGGAAGTTTTCATGTAAAGTCATCGTATACATTCATCCAGGCTTCTTGTGAGACAGAGATTTCTGCCAATAATGGTATCATTAATGATAGTACACATACCAGTGAAGTTATGTAGACAAGCCATTTAATTTTTTGAAATCTGAACTGTAAGACAAAGTATTTAAAATAAAAATGGACAAAAAGGAAAACCTTTGCATTGAGATTGCCTCAGACTTTGTGGAAGGACAAATACGAGCCTTGAAGTTTTAAGATCGATTCTTAAATAAAATACAATGCATAACCCTATCTTTCCATATTGTTCCTGCATATCTTAGGATCAGAAATAGTATAAATTATTCAGTTTAAAGAAAGGTAAGCTTTTCTTATGTGTTCGAAAATTCCACAAATGAGCCTTTGAAAGTGAATTATGTTTCGTGGATTGAATGCATTACAGTCAGAACATTGATTCTTAATAATTGGAACAAATAAAAATAAGGGACGTGTTTTGCTTATCTTTCACTGTAGTTCAGTTAAGTTCAATTAACTTCTGGGTTTGTAAATGTACACTCTGGACAAAATCCAGAGAGCCTACTTTAACAACTTCAGCTGGGATGTTACCTTGCCTAAAACCAGGTCCTGACCCAAGCATGGTTCTCTACACTCAGTGAAAATAGCAAGGTGAATCTGAGAGGCAAGCCAAAGAATCCCTTAAGCAGAGTAGTGGAACACCTCCAAAAGTGTTTGCAAAATTAATAAATCTGGTTGAAGAGCTGATGAGCTTTTAGGGAGTTTGTGAGTAGTACCAGGGTAAGAGGACCCAGCTGCTGCTGGTCATTGATCCCAGAAGTATGTTTCTTTTCTTACCCCATAAAATGATTAAAATAGCTTTCCTGTATCTTGGGAGTTTGAGTCCAGTGATAAGGAAAGAGAACAGATAGACTTAATTAAGGTTGTGGAAACATCTCATTTGCTTATGGGGGGCAGGGATGTTAAAAAATGTTTTCAAATTACTCTTTGATAACAAATTGTACATGAGTACAGCACTTACTACTATAAAGCCAACCACACACAGGATAACATTCTGTATGAATAAAATCTTTTGGGTTTGATATGGCTGAACATTCAAAGGTCCCAAACTCTCTTCGCACTAAAAAGTGTCTATGGAAAATAGTCTTATAGGTAAATATAGACTGTAATATAATAATGTATAATTATATATAGGTAAATGTAGGCTGTAATAAGTAAAGATCAGTGTATACTGTATACAGTGTATACTGCCACAATACTGGCAGCTACAGTATTGTGGGTACTGGTGGGGCCTCTGTCTTTCTTCATGGAACATCTTGTAGATGGTTGGCCTTTTTATAGAATTTTTTTCTCCATTGTTAATTTAACTATCTTTTTTTAGGGGTGGTCTACTGTATTGTTTTAGTCAGATTGACAACTGACCAGGAATAGAACTTTCTATAGGTATTTGTCCATTTTAGATATTTTGAGATGATACAGACTCCTTTTAGTGTTTTGTCAAATTTTATGTAGGATATTTCATTAAAATATTTGGGGATATTGCTTGCACTAAATTTCTATTTTTGCTGTATAACTTTTTTCATCTTGTTCTCATACAACTTTTATCATTTTTACAGAAGTACATATATGCTATGTATCCTAATTTATAGGGTTTTTGCATCCTAATTTTAACTTTGGCTTCTGATATGTAAAGTGCTTTATGGATTTCATCATAACTTCTTCTAATGCAGTTTCCTCAATTAGAAGGATTTTACTAGTTGGCCAAGAAAAACTTCAGAGCCTGATTAAAGAATTTCAGAAAGGCTTTAATCAATAATTGTACAAGGAAAAGAAGAGTATTCCCATAGCAAGACAAAAAAAAGCACATAAAACTAAAAGCTTCTGCTGAGATTGTTTACAAAGCTCACCATTAACTTCTGAGCCTCTCCCATTTGCCAGCTGGTATGGTTTAAATAGAGATGCTCTATAACCCTCTTGTGCAATTGTATTTTAGCAAAGTAAAATCGTGGAACATGAGTAAGTGGAAGCATGCACCTCATGCAACATAGTATGATCTCCTCTCAGGCTGTATTTAGTATTTGTAGTTGTCATAGATTTTAATTGATAGACTACTACACTAGATGACGTAGTGGTGAGAGAGAAGGTAGGAATTTAAAAATCCAGAAAAATAAGTATGCACAGGACTGGAGGAACAAGTTGAGTCATTGATTCCAGTTCCTTGTGAAAACAGAAAGTCAATCACCAGTCACTTTTAGCGTAATCATTGCAGCAGAATACCCCTTGTGAGACTGAATGCATCAGTTAAGAGTGTGCAATTGAGTATATAATCTGGAATGTCCTTGGTTTGTGTAGTTACCTCAGATTTTTTTATTTCATTTCAGCATAGTATGAAGTCATGTTTGTAAATCACAAATTTCTTCTAGTAACAGTAAGGCATACATATCTTCTCTGTGATTTCTGTTAGGCCATTGCTGACCTTTTGTGCCCGACTTCTGAGTACAGAATGCAGCTTTGGGAAATTGTGCTTCTAAGCTATTCTAGTTATTTAACGATGTCATCCTTGTGGCAAAGGTTCTGAGATCAGGGTATCATGAAGCTTGAAGATTATGTATAGATTCTGCAGACAGACTTGAACAAGGAAAAGCTGAAGGGCTCTTTATAAATGAACCACAACACAATAAAAGATTATAGCAAAGGACATACTTTCTAAAGTCTCAGTTTCCTAGTATTCCCCTTAAATGTTATAAGCATGCTTTCTTACCTTCCTATCTTCCTTCCTGGTTCTTAAAATTCTTCAGGTTTCCTTATTTCTTTTAATGTTCATGAACCTGCTGAGAAATATACCTTGAAAACCTTTAATATAGATGTTATGTAATAAAAGACAAAAGCTTACTGAATTATCTGTAGTTTCAGCTAGTAGATCAGTCACTAAAGGACCTGAGGAGAAACCTTACCTGTTGTAATCCATCAATTTAGCCTTTGAATTACTCGTCAGAGGTGGTAAATACACCTGAAAGATATCAGCAACTGCTTTGCACCACATGCATGCCGGTGGAGGCAAGCAGTCTTTATTGCTTGGAAAGTTACAGTTCTGTAACTGCAACAAGATTATTTTGTCAGTGGAAAAGCTGCTTTGCTACATGGCTTTCAGAAACCAAATCTTCATCCTGTGCTGTCAAAGCATATGAATTCAGAAGCATGGGCAAATGGTTCCTCTCTGCAATTCTGTGTTCTTGAGAATCTAGCAAAGTTTTTCTCTTGCCCTTTCCATCAAATATCATCCTTATTTCAGCGGTTCAGATTGCCAGACTGTTTCTAATAAAAGTCTGCAAAAGCACGTTCCAAGGGGATTTTGAGGAGCAGGGGTAGGAATTAATTTCTGGAGCTCTGTTTCTTTTAAGTTAGCTCACTAATGGCAATTGTCTTTGTTAAAAAGCTTTAATTTGGGAGGGGCATAGGGAGAGATCATAGACTGCAGATTTGTCATTTTGCATCTGGTACCTGAGGGCTCTTTTCTTACTTGAGCACTGTCAAGTTTGATTAGTATCAGTGAAGCTTCTAAAAATGGTTTGACCAAGTGAATTTTTATATGAAAGGAGCTGTTTAGAGAATAATTGTGGAATGAGATTAACTGATAGCAAACACAGCATTTAAAATGATTGGGTTTGTTTCTGAAGTTTTGTCCCATGGTCTCTGTTGTTCAGTTTTTAGTAAACATTATTCACAAAAGCAAAGGAGAAGGAGGAATGCAGATGGTGTGATGTCACGCTAAGCACAAACTCTCTGCACACTGGTGGTATAGAGCTCAGTTCATTAAAAGAGGCATTTAAAAAAAAAAAACAAAAAAACCCAACAACAACAAACTTCTACTGCTTGTGTGCAATCCTGGGCAACGGAGCATTGCTTTAGTAGTTTAGTAAGTATGGCAGTTGAAAATGTTTCAAAGATACAAATTAAAATTTAATACTTTAAGACAACAATCTAAAATGCAAAGCTGTCTTACACTGCTAATACTTTTTGATGATTAGCACAATTCATTTGCAATTTGAAATAGCTTTATTTAACAACTGGGCACAGCCAAGTAGCATTAATGATTCATTACTGTTTAACGGACCCTTTAATCTGGGCCTTCACACTAGTTTAGTTTTAACTGCTATAGTGCTAAAGCTTACATGATGAATTACAAGAAAAGGACATAGATTATTACGATGAAAGTGTAAGCAAAGCCTGAATTCTGTGGCAGTACGGGTAATTTTCCAGTTGCTAAATCCTACTGACTGAGGAAACTTTTTTTCCATGTGCAAACCAAATATCATTTGCTTTAAAACTCTTGTTAAATATACATGATATTCACGTGAACTAACTTTCTGGACTTTTGAGTAGCAATTTTGTTAAACTGAGAAATTGATTGAGGAGTAATACATGTATGTATGAATCCCCAGGGCCAGTTCTAGTTGCTTTTCAAAAGTGAACATAATCTAATGTTTCTTTTTACACCTCTTTTATGGTTTATATTACAATGCTTAGTAATGGAATATCAATACTTGCTGGTGTTTTTCTAGCAAGTCATTATAGAGGACCTGCTTCATTTAGTGATGGGTTTTAGTCCCTTAGATTCCAAATCATAAATGTAGTATCAGTTTCAGAACTTTTGGACTATCAGTAGTTGATCATGTTTTCCATTATTTTAAGTCAAAATCCGAGCTCTTTAACAGAAAATAAAAGAAAGAACAGCCAGTTTGTCATATCATTTTATGAGGGCTATACTGTTACGGTTTAGGAGAGAGCAGGGGAGAGCTGTTTAGCTGACATTCGGATGCTACTATGATTTCATATTGATTCTGAAAAGATGCCAGGGAGATGTATAATTTTTTCACTTTTTCTGTTACATTGATTTATTTCATAACATCATCAGCCATTTTGATTTATTTGGGCTGTTTTGGTTAAGATTTCCTATATCTGACAAAACCCAGTAATTAATTCTTGGGATGCATGTTAATTGAGTCATTCTATAGGAAAAAACTTGGTTTAGGAAAATGATATATCACAAATACTAAACTGCATATGTTTTTATTTTAAGTGTAATATACTTTGATACTGTCATAATTTTTGCATAGCTTTCTGCCAGTGAACTACATCTTGGTTTGTGAGGATGCACCCCTATCCTACTTTTACTAGAGTAGCAGTATACTTGTGTGGTTTGGAGCTGTTCACAGATCATCTTTGAAATCTGTTTTATTACTGTCTTGATATTAATATTGCCATTAATGTGATTTCATTGTAAGTATTATCACATGGACAAAAATGTTGAAGCATTACAGTTGACAAATGATAGCCTCACAGATTAGGAAGTACCAGCATGAAGGTGTTTGTATAGCCTTTACGGGCCTGTCTTGAATGCAGGCCTCATGGGACTTCCATTTTGTTTTTATCATTATTCCTTCACCAGTCTCTGTGTCTCACCAACTACACACAACAGGTAGTTCTCACTTAATAAGCCCACAGCTTTTCTGGGTTTTATTTTCCTGTAATTGACCATATGATCCATTGCCTTAATTTACATTTGCTATTTCTGATTTTATTGAGAAGGAACTGGGGCACAGTAAAACTGTTTCCTAATTTTCAGTGTCCAGTTTGGGACACAAAGACTCATGTATTTTTCAGTGATCTTGGTGTTTCATTGCATTTCATGCATGCAAAGCCCAGCTCCCATTGAGCTCACCAGCAACTGCACATGCTCAGCATTTCTGCAGGTCAGATCCCACTTTCTAAAGCCAGTGACTCAGAAAGTATGGCCATTGAATGAGTACTTGTAAAATATTTGATTGAACTGACTCGACTAGCAATTCACCAGAAATGTATTAAACACAGTTTCCCAAGGTGCTATGCAGTTGTCTTCCAGTTTCCATCTCATCCACTATACATCTTTCCATTTCTGCAGGTAGTTAAATAAAGGTCCTGTAAACAGTGTCTTCTGTTACCTGAATTAGTGTGGTTCAGCCTGTTTGCTGATCTTTTTATAACCATATTATAAGGTGAAAATATCTTTAGGATACTGCCACAATTTCCTATACCATTCTTTTTCACATTAGCCTGTCCCAATAACCCAAATTTCTGTCTTAGCTCTTTGGCTTCACCAGCCATAGAATCTTATAGATGAGGTTTAAATTAGTTGAATTACTCCTGTAATAATGTATATTGTAGTAAATTCTGTACTTGTTGTATGGTACTATATCTGTATTTTACTGAATCATTAATAGGGACCAAATATTACCAGTATCATTATATATACTGATGTTGATTTGAGTTGAAATAAAAACTCTTTCCTGCTGCTTTTTTAAGGTGCTGGCTATTCTGGTCAGAGCAGTAGTGGATGGTATGGCAGATCGTGCTGGAGAAGTAGCAAGTGGATTGAAGGGGAAATTGCAAGAGCTTTTGGGCAGAGTGACTTCACGAGTGACAAATGATGGGAAGATCTGGAGGCTTTATGCCCAACTTTATGGAAATGGACAGAATGATAGTGGTGAAGATATTGAAAAGGTAAATGTGTTTTTATGGTTAGACACTTCTGGTACAAACCGTCTGTTCTTTAACAAACTATAGTGCTATAGTAAGACATGCTCTTGTTCCAGACATGTTTCACTTTAGTGTTCCTATAAGCTTATTTTCTGCTTTTCGTGTTCCTACAGCACACATTTTTATTATCTAACAAAAACAAGATGTTATACATCAGGTTTTGTGGATCTTAAAGAGATATCTCTCTTTTATCAGTGGTTCAATTTAAAACGTCCTATCACAGCATATGTGCATTGTCTTGGACTTATATTCTGCAACTTTTCTTGGCAGCAGTCTAATATCTATAATCTAATGGTGGTGGTGGGTTTTTTCAAATTGAAATCTTTGATTCTGAAGACAAGATATTGCAGCTTCTGCAAAAAAGTGGA
>JAVJGI010000035.1:12205183-12218896 GCA_035590275.1 Ibycter americanus
ACATCACAGCCAAAACACAGCACAGCACCAACTACTAAGAAGAAAATTAACTTCATCCCAGCTGAAACCACGACAAGTATCTAAAAGATTAAGAATAAGTGGGGCTATTAAATTGTATTCTTAATTCCTGAATGCACTGATTAAATGAACATCTATATTACTGGCATATAATGGTGCCTCTTAAGTTTTATGGCACTTCTGAGGAAACTGACATGTTTAGAGATAAAGCTATTGGTGTGACCTCACTGTTTTTGCATACTTTCTAAGATGCATTGTTATTTTTAATTTGAAGTCATACTGACTTTTCAAAGTGTGTTGTGGTTTAAAAACTCAGTCATCTTTTGTAAGATCCCGTGCACAAACAGTTTAGCACTGTTTATGCCTGTCCAAGCTTGACTGCAGCATCTCCTTTTGCTGCCTTGTAAGTCAATATTAGTGTGGGGTGTTTTTTACTTTTAACAGAGAAAAGGACTTAAAAAAATGGGCTAAGAGCAGGCTTGGTAGTTAAGATTTCAGAAGGAATAAAGGAACAGTGAAAGTACCTTTTAAAAGATAAAATTCCAAAATTTTGTAGGCGGGACATGCAATTGGAACAAATCAGTAGGTTTTGTACAGGTGAAACAATGTAACTTCTCAGACTTCTCACCTTTCCTGGGATATCCATCTCTGACATTCCAGCTCCTGCGTCGTGCTGGACTTATGATGCACCCACAGTCTGCTGAAGGCTGCAACTCGAAATGCGTTGTTAATGAGCTCCTTTCTGTACAGAGCCTTCTGGGCAGTCGCAACTCTGGCAAAGAGCACAGTGGGCTCTTTTCTGCTTATTGCCCCAATGCATCATTCAGATCTGACAGGTGTGGTCTCCGAAAAGGAAAAAGATCATAGGGCTGTATCAAAAATGTGTGAAATGTAGTACTGTTGTGGGGAAACGTGGGGCACAACACCCAAAGAATGATGGTGTGAAACTTCCCCAGGCTGCATCTAGTTGAATAGATTGCTTTAAGGGGGTGGGGGTGGGGGGTAGAACACAAATAATTATATCATCCTGATTTATTTAGCTGTCTTAGCGAGAAAGAACCAAATTTTTCTGTCACATTCCCAGTGTGAGGGTTTTGGGCTGAAAGTCAGAAAAATTTCTGTATTTGTAGTGGGAACATGTTCCTATTTTTGTGTAAGATGTTCCTTTGTTCAGTGACAACACTGTTCTGAGGCGCGTTGAAGACCTTGGTTCAGGCCTTTTAAGTACTTTTTTGTTTATATGTGTATCTGTATTGTCCCATTATGTTTTGATGATCTAATGATGTACAGATGTACTCCAGAGCAACTTTTGTTTTCTTGGTTTGTTTTTGTCTGTAAATGTAGGCTTTTGGTTTGTGTCAAATGAAGTGTGAATCACTCTCCCTTTACATAACAAAGAGGAACATATGTTTGCGGTGTGTCCCCCCCATATTTATGTGAAGTGGTACCTCACACAGCCTCCATATTACTTGAGTCGAATGACAGGTCCTGGCCTTGCAATAGCAACATGTTCTGGTGCAACACGCACATGCATCTCAAGACTTAGACAAGTCATTTAGCATTCCTCTCCCTTGGTTTCTCTGTAAATACGTGAAGATTATGATTGCTCGTTAGTTAACTGCTTTGTGTTTCTGTTAATGTGTTAAGGTCTTTAAGAACAAGGTTTTTATTACTCTGTAGTGTTTTGTTTTCTCTTGTATAACGTAATTACAGATTAATGTCGCCACCCACATATGTCTTGACATCAAATGTGAAAATATATTTATTTGAGGTTTTGGAGAAAATGATGCAACAGAAAATGACACTGGGGAAAAGCGGCCATTAAAATTCACAACTACTAATTCAGCAGCAGGTGGATTTGTAAACCGCAGTGACAGTATGTGAGATGCTCTTCTAATTTGAGTTTCATGGTAAAGTCCTTTACTTTTGATGGGATCGAGTGTCAGCATAGGCAGTCAGGTCAGAGCAGAAACCCAGCGCCCACGGGAGGGTTCGGCCCCTTCGGCAAAATACCAGGTGTGTGGCACAGACATGTGTGTGTGTGTGTGTGTATATATACACACCTGTTTATGAGCCACAAAATGGCCTTTTTAGAGAGATACCGTCATAGATACCAAAAAGATGAAAGGCAGGATAGTGGTGATGACCTTCCTGTATGCTGTCTCTACACTGAAACAGAAACTGTATGTATATTTTAAAATAATGTGGTTTTTATTTTTTTTGTCGTGCAGCAACTTTTTGTAGATGTAACAAGTAATGAGGTTCACAGTGAGATAGCGGATGAGGTGACAGCTGTGGACAACATGATTGCTGAACTTCAGGAGCTGAGCAACCAGCTGAGAGACCAGCGCTGACATAAGGACCCAATTTTGTGACAGGAGGACACGTTTCTTTTGCCGAATGAAATTGCTTTTGATGATGAAATGGCACAATTCTAATGCAACAACACTCTCAATAAACATTTTTCTGTACAGTGCTGTTCCTGTGGTCAGCTTTCTTCAGAGTTCAGGCTGCTTTTTAAGATCATCTGCCCTCGCTGTCTCACAAAGTTGCGTGTTTGGGTTCCTCAGGCCCAGTTTTTCTGGAACAAAGCTACTTGTATTTATAAGGAGATTATTGAGGATTAGTTCTGCCTGCCTGCCTCACACCCAGGCGCCAGGCCTGCGCGGGACGCCCCACCTATGTTGCAAGCAGGGGAGCAGGAGAGGCGCCAGGGCGGGAGGAGATGGACAAGCACGCCGCAGAGGCGGGAGCTGGGCCCAGCCAATCACCCTCACCATCGAGGCGCACAGCCAATCGGAGGGCGCCTCTGTCTGCCACTGGCCAATCAGAGGAGCTGTAGGGCTGGCCTGTCAGTGGAGGGGCGCTGAGGTGAGGGCAGGCTGGGGTGGCAGCGAGCGCCGGGGCAGCAGGCGGGAGCGGGGCGGGAGGTGGCTCGCAAGGTTGTCAGGCACTTTCCGGGTTTTATTTGTTGTTAATTGCTTACAGGGGAGTAGGAGTCGGGTCCCAAGAGTAAGAATTTAGTCTTTTTTGTTATTCTTGTTATACAGTCAAAGAAGCGCGATGTTTGCTGCATCAGGATTTACAAACAGGTATTATTTAAGTAGTAGTATATTATTCAGTAATACATAACTTGTGTTCTATGGGCAATAGAATAGCACTTCATTTGTGCCTTGTACAGGCATAAGGATTTTTCCCCCACTGAGGCAGCAATAAAACTGCAACCTAATCCAAAATATGTCCGACTAGACCTGAATAAGTTATTTTCATTTAGGCTATTTTGCATTGCTTCATTTTTAAGCATCTTCGTTACAGCTCTTCTTAAAGCAGGAATTTTTTTTCAAGGTTTTCCAGAAACATGTAAAATAGTCTCCTCACTCGTAACAATTTCAGCTCTTTTTTTCTGTATGAGAATGATGCAGTCTCCAAAAATGTGGTTATCTATATCCTGGATATGCACCGTCTGTGGTACAGTCATTAAAACTATACCATTACTAAATGGCAAGAATACTGTCCCCGAAGAGAAACTCGTAAGGTAAAAGGAAACCAAAGACTTAACTGGATTTGAAGCAGCAGTAAAAGCATGAGTTTTGGTGTGTGAAGGGGGAAACCATCTTGATGCTTCTGTAAAGCTTTGTATCCTTGTAAAGCTTCTTAGAATGGAGAATAAATTATTTGCTGCCAGTATTTTAACATGAGATTCTCACAAAAATTATCATCTTAGCAATGGGTTTACCTGCTAGTAAGGGAGAGCTGGCTCCAAAACACTTCTTCATTGAAATGGCCCAGAAAGGGATGAGGAATTACAGTTTGTGCAGAGTGAATTTGTTGGGTACATGCCCATTTTGCTCATATGTATAGTGAGGGGCCCACTTGACTGAAAAAAATCAGGCTCTGAGTTTTGGGACAGACTCCCACCACTACTATCTTTTTATAATTATATTTTGATATGATTTACCTTATTCACAAAGGAAAAGAGACAATCTTTACTATTTTGTTTCCAGCACTTTTATTAGGAAGAAAGGGTTTAAGTGTGGAATCGTTTGGTGGCAGGAAAATGTCCCATTTTTCTTGTGATCTTACAGCAAATTTTAAACCAGAATTATATTCCACTATCAACTTGAAAACATGAGACTTGAATTCAGTTATCTTGATTGAAAAGAAAATAATTTCCAGTCTATCTGCGGAACATGAAGCTGCATTAATTTTTGTGTAATGGCCTCTGCCTAGCATCTAATAAGGATAGATGGGAAGTTAACATTTCATATATAATAGTACAAAGGTCTGTGAGAAGGCCTCTATTTCCTTATCCTTTTGGGTTTTTTTTATTTTGAAAATTACTTTTGTTTCTTTGCCGAAGGCGGTCACATGAAAAAGTCATTCTGCTCTTCCAGTGTCTCTCCCCTGGAGTACTTATTCTCAGCACAGATTTTTTCCTCATTTGAGCTTCCCTGTCTTAGCAGATGTGTGGAACATAAACAACTTTGTCTTTCACCTAACAAAGGGAAAGCCTACTATCCACAGGCAGTGTGTTCCTGAAGAGTGAGATGACTAGTGTTACGACAGCATACCAGTTTTCCTGTCATAATTAGTGTAATAGAGGGGAGATATCTTCAGAGACTTAAAACCACACAATTTTAAATATGTGCAGACATTATATGTGGTGTGGAAGATGGAGAGGCAGGAGCTGGCTCACCATTCAGGAGACACTGGCTTTTCAGAACAGGTAACCATCCCAGAAGATCTCGGCCACTTCATCCATGAGACTGAATGCCTGATGTCAATCTCTTGCCAGGTATGTTCTTGCTACCTCTCTCTTTGTATTAGTGGCATTTTCATCTTCCTCAGATATAAGGTGAACCTATACTGCTTCTTTGGAGTTCATCACAGGGGCCTGTTAATAAAACTTTACAGATGCAAAAGCCACCTCAGTTTTTGTATGGTACTCATTTTCTGTACTCATGCCAGCAGCATTTGGTTCAGAATAGCTCTAGGAGACCATTCTCATGAAGACAATGTTTCTATAAAACCTCTGACTGACAAAAAAACTTACTTGCTAGTATGGAAAGAGGAAGGAACGTTTCCTAAACAGACTGCAGATCTCCATCTCCCAGATCTCCCAGATCTCCATCTAATGGGGAGCATCTGTCTTGTAACATGGGAATGTTTTTCACTCAGAGCACTCCCATGACAACTGCAGAATCCTCAGGGGTTTAGCAAAACTGGACAGGCCTTTCCCAATGTAGTTGTCACACACACACCTACAAATATCTCTACAACATCTATGTTTTTTCAAGTGCTTTATGTACAGCTATATAATAACTGTTACTTGGTGTAGCATGGACTCGATTAAGCAGTATTTTGTGGGAATGGTTTACAGTTCACAGTACAACTTCAGGTGCTTCTGAACTTTTTTACTTTAGAAGTATGAGGGATTACCCATTTTGTCATCTATTTGCCATTAGAGCTAATTTGCTGTGAAAGAGAGGTAAAAAGAATGAGTCTACCTACCCAGATGGGGAAAGCAACAGTCTCAGGGTTTTGAAGATGGTTATAAAGCCAGTAGAGCTTGAAGGACGTATGATGTATGAAAAAGAATTTATTTCAGTGGCCTAAGAGGGTTTGCTTATATGTTTTTGACCTAATATGGTTCAACTTGTGATGTGTTTTCAGCCAGTGGTGGTTAGATCCCAGGGAAGATCTCCTGATTCACCCGGAGGGCTGTGTCTACACAGAGGAAGTGTACACAGCCGGGTGTGGTGCTAAAGGTTTTCTTGCACTGGGACATTACTCATGAGCAGAAGTGAATGTTCTTGGGGCTGGTGGGGCCGTGCTGACTCAGGCGGGTCATCCCAAATAAATGCCAGTAAATGTTGTGTTCAACATCACACTGTCCTCGATGTTCCTGCCATCACACTGACTGGTACGTTCAGAAAGGCAGATCTCATCCCACCTTTCATGCAGAGCTCTGATCAAATGCCTTGGAAAGAAAGCAAGCTTGGAATAGTTTTTCAGATCTAAAAATGGTATATGACTTAAATGCAAATACAGAGGATGCATTTATAGGTTTAGCTTTCAGATACATACGTACATTGGTTAAAACTACACCTCTAATTATTTTCAGAATAAATAAGGCAGAAAAAAACAGCTATTAATTTTATCCTGCTTTAGAGCAGTACTTCCCAAGAAGGTATAAAGTCACTTTGAAATTATTATCACTTAGCTCTTTAGTATTTCTGTCTCAATGTCAGTGACTGTATGAATGACAGTACAGATGGACATAATGTATTTCAGGGGATAAAAGGAAGCTAAAAAACCTCATGCTATTTCCAGAGTAATACAAATTAAAGTACTAGACTGGTATTTAACTTTTCTTCATCTGTGTTCATGCAGAGCTCTGTATCAGAAGTGTGTACAAAATAGGGAAAAGGTAACAGCTGATACTGCACAACTTGGGTTCGCTGAACTTAAAAATAACTGGAATTTGATAGGAAAATCTTATTCTAAAGAGGAAAAAATTACCATCAACTGGGTGGAGTTGTTTTCAGTGTGATTACTCAAACTAAGTGCTTTGTGTTTCAAAAATTATTTCAAAAAATTTATTTTTGTTTATATTGTGTATGTATATATATGTGTAAGCACATATGTATACATATCTAAATGTGCATGCATATTCATATATTTGATCATGTGTATGTCATAGTAATAGTTGTTAATTCTGAAGATGTAAGAGGTGCATTTACAGGAAGGTATATCTCATGAAAGCAGTATGCATTACAGAGACTGGAACATATGTCAGCCTCCTGTCTGTGAATTTCTAGCATGTTTGCCACTAATCTAAGTGCTGACTACAGGATTGATAGTCTTCCTTTTAAAAAATGGCTAGTTATTTTGGGTGTACTGTTGAAAAAACCTTTAATGGTGCCTGATGTTAGAAGTAAATGTGCTAAGCACTCTCAGAAAACCAGACAGAGCCTTTCCATCTCTCCTACATTACTCATTCAAAGTCCTGTTCAGATCTGACAGATTAGGCCTAAATATAAGCCTGAACATGGAGTATCTAAATTTGTTATTAACAGACAACAACTAGAGACTTTGTGAATGTTCGCTGTAGTTCAGGGGGAAAAAAATCTTTGCTTTCATAATTAAATACCATTAAACACTGTCTGCCTTAAGTCTGAACTTCCTGCTCTCTCTCTTTCAACTCCATTCTCCAGAGAACTTTTTATTGCTGGTCTACTGGTTAGGTTTAAAATATGTAAATGGATGTATTTTAACATATGTTGTTTTCATTTATTTGCGTAAGAGATTTCCATTGATGTATGCCATTACAAAACTGTGGTTTCGTTCATTTATGAAGCATTTTAAATTCAAATAGTAATAGAATTGACTTTGTATTAGGGCTGAAGAATGAACAGAGTGAAATTTTAGAAATAATTTTATCACAAAATTTTGATCGTTACCTTGAATTAAGACAGACACGGATAGCACTTACTTTAAGAAGTGCTTTAATTTGTGTTTCTGAAGATGCTTTATGTACACAAGTGCATATAATAGATGTGCCTATCCCTTGTTGAAAACTGCCAAACCAATAACACTTTTTTTTTTTTTTTAGCTAAAAAGTCATAAGCCAATTAGACCAGATGTAGGAAAGTCCATCCTGTACATTTTACATTATAGGTTTCAGAAATAAAACTGGCAAATGGGGTGAATTTCACAGTGTCAGTGGCAATAAAATATTTACTGTAATGCAAAAGCCATTGCGATGCTGCAATACAGATAGTTTTTACACCATTCGGAAGTACTTATAAATAGATAGGTTTCAATCAACAAGTAGCTTGCTTATTCAGGCATGTACTCAAATATAGTAGCTGCATTCATTAGACAAACATTTCTATTAATCCCTCAGCTACACTAATAAAAGAGTAATCCTTTATAGGCTGAATGTAGTAGCAAGAGGGTTCTTTTTTTAACTATTAACATCCTTCAAAGACCAAGGTCTAATCATTATTAGTGACTGTATTTGGTTTTCAACAAATGAACTGAAAATTGATAACCCTTGGCAGCATGTTAAGTTAGAATTCCTTACTGAAAATGGAGACACCCTTACTGTTAGGAGCAGCTTGTAATATATGCTATATCTAAAGTGGGTTTGTTCCTGCTCTTTAAACAAGCAAAAACCCCAGAGAACAACAGCAATCTTCTTGGGCTTTTTTTCGTTTTTTGTTTTACTATTTTTATAGCATTTGCCCTTTCACTCGCTTCTTTCACACTTTTGATTTCATTATTAAGGCAAGAAAAGTAAGTCTGGGGATTCAGGTTAGCTTCACTGATCAAGACAAGGGTTCTGGGTGGGGACAAGACAAGTAAGCGAGCTCTTCTGTACTGGGGTAGATAAAAGACCTATTACAAATTTAATCCAGTAATGCTGATCTAAACCTAAACTGGGTCTCTGCAAGAACAGGGTGGTTTGAGATCAAAAATCTGTGACAATTAACTCTGCTTTCTGTATAGAACAGTTTTCCAAGTTGACCCAAGTATGAAAGTCTGTTTTTCTGTTTCCAGTTTACTCTGACCTGAATGTTTGCTCAGAACACACCAAGAACTGTTTAGTCACCAGTGATGTCACATATCCCTTCTTCTCCATTTTTTTCCCTATTTATTTTAAACCTCAGTGACCTGTGAGTCAACTACAACAGTTCTTGGCCAAAAATCAGTGTAATGAACCAGGCAAAGAAATACCAGCCCAAAAGCCATGCAGTGGAAAACTGGGATTAACAGCATGAAAATCTTCAAAACTGCAAGTTAGCCTATTAATAACATACTGCTGAAGTGAAGCAGCTAGATTTTGCAACTCACATTTAGAACTTAACCCCTACAATTCAGCTGTTCTCCACTGTCATATCTAAATGAGCATCATATTCTTTCCATGTTAGGTATAATCATTCCATCAACCTCCAAGCCTCTTGTCCTGCTTAATTTTCAGTTTCTGCTCACTGGAATGGTGATCCTGCAATCATGGACACTACCTTTCTGTTTCTTTCTCCAGCTTCTCTGGCACAGGGTTGGCTTGCCCAGCTTTGTGTGATCTCTCAGCTCTCTGCGTTTTGTGACCTTTGGTCCCTGGAAAAGCACCCCTGATTTTTATAGTTTTGTGTGCTTTTGCCCCATAGCAATTTCATTTTGTTCCTTTCCAGTAGTAGTGCCCTTTCTTCCCCTCCCTGTAATCTCTCTTCCCCATTTCTTTGAGTGTGAGAACTCTCTACAGGTTCTTGGTAGGCAAGATTCTGGGAGAGACCATAAGGTTGCAATTAGTGTAGAGAGTAGCTAGCAGCAACATAAAAAATAATTTGTAGTGAGATGAGAGTTACTTGAAGGATTGGAAAAAGGGCGTTTTTTCCTCTGCCTTAGCTGAGCCCCTTGGGGATGAGACAGAGGGCAAGCACCTATATGTGTAAGGGGGGTAAAGAAGCACTGTAGACCTGTGCCAGAAAACTGAGAGAAGGGGGTAGAATTGCAGCCCAGAGATGGTGGTGATGGTCCCCGTGGAACTGCTGAAACAAGGAAAAAAAGATTAGTCCTATTCATCAGGCAGGAAGGCACAAGTCTTTCCTTCAGCAGAGGATTGAGCAGTAAATAACCAGACGAAACTACTATGTTGCCAGAGAAGATGGCAGACCAACCAGAAGTAAGAGATGCAGCTGGAGAGCAATGGTAAGTCACAGCTTGACAGTAGCCCAAAATTAAAAGAACCAAACTTCAGGTACAAATGCCAGTGCACTGTAGGGCTTTTAACAGCCCATATGGTGTGAGGGAGTGTGTCTTGGGAACCCTCCAGCCATACCTACAAATTTTTTGTTTTATTCGTAGCAGTCCATCTTGCATGGCTCAGGTTTTCCTGTTGTCAACGCTATCACCTCCTATTTTTAGAGGCTTGTAATTTGACTGTAAACTCTATGCAGTCCTAAAGCCAAGCGTAATGAACACAGCCACAACCAGGCTGCATTTTCTGCTTGCAAGTGCAAAAGAAGCAAGTAATTCGTAAGCTTGGCAAGCTACGGGAACCAGATAAATTTTGTAATCTGTAACTGCAAAACTAGCTTACTGTCATGCTAAGCTGAGGGGTTTTAGTAGCCGAAGTATGTCTTGCATTTGGTCTGTACTCAAGGGCTTTTAGTGCTGTAGTGATCTCTATGAAAACTGATAGGTGACCAAAGCAAGTTCAAAAGAATTGATGTAGAATAACTTACGGAGTTTCAAATAGAACTTCAAAATGAGTCCTGTATAAAGTAGTGGGGGGAGAAAAGAAAAGGAAATGGCCTATGGAAACAGTTCTGAGAAGTGAGGTCCACAAAGTTAAATGAAGGTGATAGTACTGAGAACACACAGTGTTGCGTTCAGAGTTGAGTTCAGATCAGAGATGGCACAGGCAGCAAGGTACTCTATTCTGTCTACACATGCTGTTTTACTGCAGAAACAGTTGTCAAACATGATTCAGATTCTGAGACGTTCCTAATCAGAACTATACCAAACTTTTTGTAAACTATTAATCAGGAGGATTAACACTCAGGTCAGTAGGATTTTTCCAAGTTTTCTGAACATCTTGGAGAAAGATTCAGTCCTGAGGTTAAGCCTTTGATTATCCTGTTCCCTTGGCATCCTGTGTCTATTATACTCTTACCAGTGTCTCACTCTCTTGGATAATACCAAGAGGTTTTTGCTTCCTTTGGGTGACACCAACTACCTAACTTACCGCAGATGATGCAGACCACTCATATGTGTATGTGTGCAAGGACACACAAACACATGCACACACACTTCTCTTGCTTGTAGTGGCCCTCTCTCTACCTCAGGGAAAAGCAAAGCAATCTGGGATGTTCTGCTGCACAAGGTGACATGTCTGGAACTGTTTCTCAGTGTTTTGTCCATCCTGCACGTGAATGCTTCCACCTGTTACTGCGGTGTTTGAGCACCTGTTACATAAAATCACTGACTGTAATCAAGTCTCTTTTGGATATCATGGGATCTTTGGATTTCTGCTCTATCAAGCATTCTGCTTGAGGCAAAATTTAAAGAGTTTCTGGTTAAGGTTTATTGTTCCAGTGTAAGAGATGTCAGTTTTGTGAATGTCACTTTTACCATGGCAGGTGGGTTGGTTTGGTTGTTGGTTTTTAATAGGAAATGTTTGCCATTTTTTTTCTAAAAGCAGTTGAACCCTGTGTTGTTTTGCTGGCAGTGCCTTCAGCTGAGTGGTTGGTTTGGTGCTGCCTGTGGAGGCTTGGGGAGCTGGACCCAAGGAACCTTGGAAGGAGATGACAAATCAGTTTCTTAAAACCATAAATACATATATATAATTCCTTTGTGTGTTTAGATCTTTTCTGGCCATTTTCTCATACGTTCAAACTAGAAATTGTCTTGCACATTGCAAATTATTTTTTTTCATATGGATCTACTTCATTGCGAAAGTATTGGAAAAGCAGTGAAGGTAGCTTGCTGTGACAACAGTGAACACAACTAGGATATGTTGTCACACACTGCCTGTGCATGTTTTGGATCACTGCAGATATATGCACCTTCCAAGACATAAATCCAAAGGAAAACTTGATATCCTCCCTGATGCTTGCTTCTTGCTGTAATGACATTTCTACAAGGTTCTGCATCAGTGAAAACAAATGGGGTTTGTATTATGGGATGGCAAAGTAACATCTATGCAGAAAAGCAATTGCATTTGAGTTGTTTTAAGCATTCATGCTTTGATTGATTTTCACTGAAATTTAATCTAGGCGCTTTTTTTCCTTTGAACTTTCTCTGTGAGAGTTCTAGTGAAAATATTGCATCAGCACTTCAGGAATGGAGCAGCAGTGTTATTCTGATCTGTCAAATGCAGAGGCCGTGAACTGCCCCTGAGAAACTCAGTGAAACAGTCTTTCTACTCACTTCAGGACTGGTAGTGTAAAGAATACTTCCTAAACTGCGGCCCTTACAGTAGCCCTCACAACTTGTTCCGCACGTGAGCCTACTTTTTTGTATATTCTTGTTGGATGCAGTGGAGAAATGTTACTTGAGTGTGTCTGTAGATTTATCAGGGTGGATCCCAGCACAGCAGTAAGAGTAGCATCCTTGAAAAAGTAGTGACTCTTCAAATATACCTGAGCATAATGTTATCAGACCTTAAATGTGCCTTTCGGCAAGCTTAAATGTGTTTAGCCTTTGTGAATATTTCAAAACTTATTTGGAAAAATAATTAAACTGTAGAGATTTAAGAGGAAGGTATCTGAAATAATATTAGACATCTTAAACATATAAACATCCTCACAGCAGTCATGCATCTATTTGACAGAAGCTTAAAAATAACTTTGTCTGTAATGCTTGGCAAAATTGCGTATGTGTGAATGCATGTATGTGTGTGGGTTTGTGCCTTTTAAAGGCAAATGATGCTAATATGTCTTTATAATTTACTGTCCTGTTTGCGCTTGATACCATCAGTGATCTCAGCACAACTCTGGAAATCGTGTTTAATTGTGGCAGAATGAGGGCATGGGTATAAAATGGTTTTGTAAATCTCCCTCCTAAGTATTGACTGTATTGCAGCCGTGGGATAGGAGGGTTTAAGAAATGGTGTTTGGAAGATCTCAGAGCTCAGCTCTGTGCCAGGGGTTGGAAAGGATGATGTAACAATGCTTTGACTAGGGATCTCATTTGGGAGAAATTTGAATTACTCTTCTGATTTTTCCTCATTTAAAACCAAAATCTAGATAAGAATATACACACACTTTCCTTGTCTCTGTTTGGTTTTGTTGCCCCTAAAATAAAGTAGCAGCAAAACCTCCATGTGCTGTTGTCAAAGGCATGCAAGGAACAAGATGACCACTCTACCAGGCATCAGTCTTTTGCTTTGCCTTCCAGCACTTGATGCTTGGCCTGAGAATGGCATCAAGCTGTAAGTGTGTGTTGTTGACAGCAGAGGACACGCGCAGGCGTTCTTGCTTTCGTTTGCTCCTTTCTTACTTGCAGCTTTTGCTACCAAATTCTCCTTTCTAAGGCCCCATAAGAGACAGATGGCAACCTCCCAGGTTCCTATTGATCTTTCCTTCTCCTCCCTGGACTCAGAGAGGGGCCTTATAGAAGGGAATAACAGCTTTATCTGCATCACACCAAGGGGACCTTTGACACCCGCTCCCTCCAGAGCCATGGGGAGGCCCACAGAGTACTGCAAGTTCTGCAGCTGCGGGTTCAGTGGCCTCTTCCTTGCCTTAAGTCACCGTCTCACACATTACCTTCCCTGTTGCAACTCATTTACTGTTGCCTTGTCTTCAGGATGCTTTTTGAGAGGGTCTGTACCTCCTCAGGACCCTCCTTTCTCCTGCAGTACAGCCCTTCTGGAGTCAGGCTCTCTCCAGCTCCCAGTGCTCCAGCAGGGTCCCATAAGAGGAACCCACAGGGTTCACAGGCAGGGTTTGGAGAGAAAGCCCCTGGCAGACTTGGCTACTTTCTGCTAATCCTTGAGTCAGCAAAGGTAATTCAGATGGCCTAAGGAGGGAATGAGAGTGCAGAGACTTCTGATCCTTCCTTGGTCTTCTCAAATGAAAGGGAGATTGGAATTGGTTTTTCTCTTTACAACATTGTGAAGTGTCCCTGTGCCCTGTCCTTGTGCCTATCTGGAAAAGGATACTCACATTGGGGGGGGGGGGGGGG
>JAVJGI010000035.1:12218996-12263278 GCA_035590275.1 Ibycter americanus
GCCCCCCAACAAAACAAAAAATTTTCTTATGCACTTTCTTATACATTCATAAAGTCTTAAAAATGGAGAAATACAATCATTGTTTAGTTATTGAGGTTCAGGCTGAGATCGTGGTCATGGCTGAGATCCCCAGGGGGATGGGCACTGCACACATCCCAAGCAGTCCCTCTTGCAAGGACTGCAATTTACAGTAACGTCTGGTAGGATGTCAGCCTGCTCCATGCTGACATGGCAGAGCTCACATCCATACAGCTAAAAACTTTTCTTTCCCAAACAACATTGGACCTATCAGCTGCCTATTGGGAACAGTTGTCCCTGGCCCATCCTAATGTCCGAAGTTGAACTGTGCCCCACATAATGCTTGGAAGAGAGTTAGGTGGCCTAAACCAGGCCAGAGGCCATGCTACCAATTTAGCAAGATGGGTGACTGTGATGGGCCTGTGCTCAGACACTATTAGTTTGACCAGTCTAGACATAGCTGAAGAATACAGTTCTTCCTCCAGGAAGACCACAGCCCAAGGATTGCCAAATAGGCAGAGAAATAAGAACGTAAGTTTTTAGCATGTTTATTTTATGAACAAGTTACTGTGATTTTCTGTGGATGGGGTAGAGGAGATGTGAGCTAAGGTCTTGTAAAATGCAAAGGGCTTTGCAGGTGACCTTAGAGCCATTGTTTTGGGGTATAGTTATACATGTGGAAGATGTCCCAGAGGTGACCTTGGGGAGCTGACAAAAAGAAGCTTGTTGCCTTGGCAGAACAAATAAGCCACAGATGGAAGAAGTAGTAGATAACAGCAGTCTTGACAAGAAAATATAAAAGAGGACAAGGCTGAATTAAGTCAGTCTTGAAGGTCCTTAGTCTTTAAATGACTGATAAGGGAGAACAGTTAAACAGGAAAGGGTGAAGAGATGGGAACCATAAAATAATCAAACTTGCTAGTAAGCAGCCACCACTAAAATTAATTACTTGCTTCTGCCCCAGAACAAGGATTTTAATCTTCTGCTTTCATTTAGTCAGCTCCTATCTCCACCTTAATGTTATTTTTATATATTACACTTTCCTGTGAATATAACAGATGGTTAATACAGCAGATGTAACTTCTACATGAAGTCAAACAAGCCTCTCACAGCTGCACAGAACAAATACTAATTCCCAGAATATCTTTAGAGAAATAAAACCATAAAAGGGTTTAATTTATAGGAAGAAATAGAAATCTGAAATTCATGCATGCCTGCAGTCCCCCATGTGCTGTAGTCCAGCTACAGATGACAGCACCAGTGGGGCAGCCAGGCCATAGCAGTCATCTTTGCAGAGAACCTGTAAATTCAGTAGCAGCTGGTCCCATCCTGTGGCTGAATGGCAAGGGAAGGTGTAGCTGTTGTTTTCTGTAACCCTGTTTTATGGATCGCTGGTCATGGGAGACCTTGTTGTGCTAGGCATGCTGCCACCATTTCACTCAGTCTGTCCACATCCCTACACTGAAAGGAAGAAATCTGTAATACTTGACCCTCTGGAATCTTTTCCTGGCTCCCCCTTGCCATCGGCATAAGTGGTGACTGAGCTACATGAAAGGTGTTGGGAAATAAGTCCCAGCCCCTACTCTCAGCTGCATCTAGCAGGGCATTTTCAACACCATTTGGAAGAATTCATTTTCACTGACCTTCAGGCACAACTTATTTTTGTGCTCTGGGTATTTTTAAGATGAGCCCAAAGGAACCTCTAAATATTTCACTGGTGAGAGTGGAGGAAGACACATGCTGTTGCTGTTTCCAACAGCTCTGAAGGGTCTGGAATGTCTCTGTGTGGAGTTTTCAGCTTTCAAGAGTATTTTCTAAATGTAGAAAGCCTGAGCCCATAAGTAATCTTTGTTGCCAAAAGACTAATAGTGAGGGAAAGAGATTTTGTTTGTGGTATGTAGAACCTACCCTGTCCAACATCGTACTTCAATGTGTGGTGTACACACGCTTGCAGGTCTACAAGGAGTTTGTGTGTGTTATTTGTGACCACACATTGGGGATGAACATCTGTATGGGGAGATAGAGAATGGTTGGCTTACCACTTTTAAGTATGGTGGTACTTGCAACTAAACTGGAGCAGAAAGAAACTCAGTGTTGCCTGGGGATGCCGCAGCAGGTTTTTGGTTAGACCAGGGTGCCTGCATCTCATCTGACAAGTGGCAGCTCCAGACTGGACGTGTGACTTAGCAGCAGCTTCTCTGCCCTGGCTGTGTGTGCTGCAGGTCATCTGCTCTTGATCTCTACTGGGCTGGAACAGAGAGGCTGGGGAAGCTGCTCTTCACCTCTTCCCAGATGGTGTCTCTCATGTTTCTGTGTGGCTGGCCATCCATGCCATGTATCGAAAGGACATAGACTCACGAGTGCTAGACATCTTCTGACAGCCTGCTCCCTGTGGGATTATGTTTAGAGCAATTGCATAAGGGAGGACTACAAGACTGAATAGTTTGGATAGTCTCCAAGTCTGACTAGTCTCAAGCTAGTAAGCAAAATGAATATACCCCACAAGGCACCCTCTTGGCCTGTTTCTTCCTAGGGAGCAAGGAAAGGAACTGAATTAGGGCTTTGTGCTGCAGCGACAGGATATTTAAATGATGTTTCTCCTCTCAGTAGGATTACAGGGGGTTAAGCTTCCTTGGAGAAAAAACAGGAGAAGAATAAAGGAAAATTGAGGCTGCTGGGTAAAGAGATAACTGGTAGTGGCTACAGCCTAATTACTGTGTCTGCATATCTAAGTAACTTTTTCCCCCTTTTTTTCTGAAATGTTTTTGGAGTAATCACAGCTATTACTTGTAAACAATCATTTTATAAGGTGTGAAATTCCTATACTGCTGTGTTTATCATGAATCATGACCTTAAACCCCAGAGGAAGGGTGTAGTCAGCTTGGCATAAGCGGTCCTGTGCCAGATGCAGGGTGGTTCATATTCAGAAATGTTATTTACAGAGATACAAGGTTGGGGGGCAGGGCAGGAATGAGAGCATCAAGGTCCCAGATAGCCTGGAATGTGCAGGATCAGATATCTGCATTGGAGCACTTACCTCCTTAATTTGTGTTTCCCAGGATGCCTGACTCTTACAGATCATTTCTCAATGAACATGTGCCTACATATAGCTATTTCCATTCCAGTCATAGCCCTTGTTTATGTCACTAACAGACCTCATCACATTTGACTGTTATTTTTACATAATGACTGAATCAGTGGGGGACCATGGAATATGCAGTATACAAATTTTGAAATCAGCTTAAATGTATGCATCAACATGGTTTAAAAAATAGCAGAGGGATTTAGAGTAATGATGTTTAGGTGCCACAGAGTTTAGCTGGTGAGGGTTCTGGTGTTAATTAGCCATTTAGAATCATAGAATCACAGAATCATTTAGGTTGAAAAAGACCCTTAAGATCATCAAGTCCAACCATTAACCCAGCACTGCCAAGTCCACCACTAAGCCATGTCCCTAAGCACCATGTCTGCATATCTTTTAAATACCTCCAGGGAGGGTGACTCAGCCACTGAGTTACAAAGATTGATTAGGGAACATATCAGTGAAATTCACCACTAAAATAAAAAAAGAAAGAATGTTAAATAATTGCAAAATGGCTTGATGAATGATCTGTAAACACTGAAGAGAGGTATGTATATATCATCTAGGAATCAGTAATTGTCTGGGATGCAAGACACTCTGGTTAAAATCCCCTATCTAAAAATCTCCATTAAATGCAAAATTGCATTTAATTGCAGTGATACCAGTCAGCTCTGCCCAGGACATGGAAACTTGCTCCCAGGGCAGAGCATTATATAAGGCAGAGAATAGTTACAGCGTGACAAGCTAGAAAAAATAAGTGAGCGTTTCTTTCTTTAGAGGATGTTCATTGTCTTCCCAACATCAGTTTTTCTCCTAGCTCATCTGATGCTCCGTTACCTTCTGCATTCTATTGTTGCTCCAGTCACATAAAACGAAGAAGTTGTGGTAAGATGTACAAAGCAGGTCCTGTGGTAGGGGAATAAGCTGGAAATGGTTCCAGTGTCACAGAAAGTAAGGGAAGGAGGTAGCAAACTGAATCAACTTTTAAGTTGATTTAAGTGGGGCTTAAGAAGGGTAAAGAAAATAGTATTCTACAGAAGTTTTGATCTGGCTACAGCTAAGAAGTGTTTTCCCATCGTCTTACTAACTGGGAACAATACAGACAAGGGAGTAAACTAAGGAATTTGTTTTGATCCATATCTGCATGACTGCAGCCCTTTACAAACTATACTTTCTTTGCAAAGACAGTATGAAAAAATAAGAAAGGAGTAAGTGCAATCATGAGAGGTATGGGAGAACGGATAAATCCTTCAAGTAATTGCTCTCCAGAGCAGTGGATGGATCTCTGTCTGTACCAATGTGCATGTTTCATATATGGACTGCGGCTGCCTTCACCCTGCCTGTTTTCTGAGGCTTTTGAGCCAGAGCCCTGTGAGGCTTATGGTTGTTGTTCATTTGGTTTGAGGTGAACTTGGGTTGTTTTTTTTTAAAAATCTGTAGCCTACTTCCTGCAGCAGACCTGAAAACTGTAAACCAGTATAAATCCCCACTAACAGACCACCAGGGAAGAAAGCTGCTGAACCTTTTTTCAACCTGATGATCCTGGGGAACCCAAAAGATTTAATTCTTTGACCCTGGCAAAAGTCTCTAGGTTGTTTTTGTGAATGCTGGTGCAATCACAGTAGCAAAAGATTTCCAGGGTGTTGAGGGTTTTTTTTGTGTGTGTGTATGTGTGAAATCCAGAATTTGATGGGCAGATTATTACAGTTTTGTAACTTGCTTTAGTGTTTGAAGAGTGCCTACTCTCAAGAATACAGAGGGACTTTTGTGACTAAATTTCCTTCTCTCCCAGAGTGAGAACTCCAAGAAGCTAAAAAGTATACGCACAACCCATGATTAAAAATAAAATCACTGAAGATTTTGTGTGCCTCATTTCTGAGTTGAGCAGCTATTAGATGTCAGAACAGACTTGGGGTTTTTTTAGCTGTATTTTCAAAATTTGTTTTATTCTCTGTTAATAAAACTTGTTTCAGATGTTTTGGCATGCAAAACCTCCACTGAAAATTTAGGACACAATATACTGCTGAAAAGAAAATTCTGAATAGCTTGATTTTGGGTGCTTTTTCCCCTCTATGTTCTGCTGAAGATTTACTTGTTAAAAATCAGGTATCATTTATTGGTGAAGTAGGCAAGTAGTTTAAATTGTTCATTCGTGGTGTCTTCATGATTGTGTCATGGTTTGGTTGTGTAAACATTTGCTCAAATCTCATGTTGTGTGATCCATAGGTCACTATTTTATTTGCCTTCCTGTTTACAGCAGTGAGACTGTGTATTTTAGTGAGTTGGGTACACAATTTACAGTTTAATAAAGAGAAGCACTTAGTGAAAAAGGGGGGAAAAAAACATCCAGACTTGCACATGTCTACAGTACAATGCTTTTCTTCAAAAATCTTGTAATAGCCATTTTGTTAAACAAGTAATTTTGTAGCAGCAGAACTAATGAAGCCTAGTTTCCTATGGTTTCTTGTCTCATGGGTGATTGACTTTCACTATCTAAGAGGATGTGAGCCCCAGGCAAAGCTTTTCCCATCATTGGGGTGTTTATATAAGGGCTTTCTCCCATGAGGCTTCTCTCATATCTTGAACTCACAACTGCAAGTTTTCTCAGAGCCAGGACTGATAGCATCTCTACCCATCTGTCTATTTTCAGGAAAAAAAGGAGGAGGAATTCAGCTATCTTTCACAATTCTACCAGTGTTAGAAGCTGGTTGGAAATATCATTAACAAATTGTTGGAATGAATACACAGGTGAACACAAAATGAATGATCACACAGGCTCCAATTTTATAGGAAATTCTACTGAAAATAACTTGGGCATTTCAGGATGCAGTACTGCAGTGAGTATCAGAGATATTTTGTGTGCTTGAAAACCCTGGTTCAAACTTTTTTCCCGTAAGAGAAGGCAGATTTGATGGTTTATTTCCTGATTTTCAATCTTATGTGCACAACAGATGGTGCGTAATATGTTTCCAAAATGGTGCTTTTGTCCTTTTCCTTTGGTGAGTCCACACAACTACCACTATCAGCTGTTGATTAACTATACTGTTTAATCCAGAGTTCATAGATTTGCACTTTGGAACAGAAGATTTCCATTACAGCCCTACTATAAAAGCCTGCACTGGTAAATGTTAAGCCTAATTTTTTTAGTTTTCACAATTGCACGCTCATTCATAATTGTGTAGATAATTATTCAGTCAAATACAAAGTATCCACTACTATTTTTATAAGAATGCTGTTCTTCAGTGCAGTCCACTGAAACAACTTCTAGCACTTCATGTATGTATTTGGATAGTAAAGGCAAGTCGTAAAGAGATAGTCCTAGTGCAGCCAGGATATAGCAATGCCTATATTAAAGTCAGTGAAGTAAAACTCTAGTGTGTATCCTTTGATGCTCTGCCTCAGTGATGCAATATAAATGTACATTTTAATGGTACTTTTATAGTACCTGAACTCTTGGCTATATTGAAATGCAGTTTTTCATCCTTGATGTTATTGGAACGTGTTGAGAGCATAATATCCATGGTTTTTATAGATCCCAGAGAGACCTCCCTCTAACTTCTCTTTTGCCCACTCACAGCAAACCCTGCCTTGTTTGGGTGCTGGGGAACTCTTGTGAATTAGTCAGTGAGGTAAGAAGTGGAGTTTGAGTTAGCTGTTTATATTTTAATTAAATGAGAAACTCCAGATTCTCACTAGATAGATTCTTAGGTTCGGACTATGTTTCTTCCGCTTAGTCTGAACTGCTGGAAATTTCCTGACTTTTTTTTAAATTACCTGTATTTTTGTGAGAGGGTTCCATGCAATTTTAAGAACTACTGGGGAAATAAGCTAATAATAGCATCTAGGACTTTTCAGTCATTCATTTCCAGAGGCATTAGAGAGGTGTTATTAACTCCATTCACATGTGGGGAACCTGCAGCACAGAGGATTTGAAGTTACTTGCCCCAGACCATCCAGCAAGTAAGAAACAGATCTAGTTAGGAGCTCTGACTTGTAAGTTGCACCAAATCCATTCAGACGCATGCT
Source organism: Ibycter americanus (assembly GCA_035590275.1). Lineage (NCBI taxonomy): Eukaryota > Metazoa > Chordata > Aves > Falconiformes > Falconidae > Ibycter > Ibycter americanus. The sequence continues at coordinate 12,226,123 of JAVJGI010000035.1, forward strand.
TGCAGCCATCGTGAGAGGAGGAGACGTGTCACACTAGCAGTGAATAGTAGAGATTTTAACCTTTAGAAATAGCAATTATTTAACCCCGGTTGTTCACAAAACTGAGTGTCTGAAGAGTAGAAAGAGCTGGAGATTTGCACCTTCTGACGTTCAGACAGCTTGCACCAGTGGGCTAGCAAGGAGGAGCTTGTGTCCCTGCCTGGACTGGAGGGGAGGCATGCCTCTATGGCTGAGTCAGTGTTCACATGATTTCCTCTCACTCAATGGTAAAATACTTTTTTGGGTACAGAATGAGATTCTACTGTTTTCTACAGCATTCAACTGTGGTGGTGGCTGGGCTCAATCTCTCAGGAGAGAATTATCCTTCGTTTCCTTCTGTGCAGGCACCTGCACCTCATATTTCTTTAGATACTATCTGATCTAATGCTTTACTACATGAGCCATCTGATGCTTAATCATAACCTAAACAGGAACCTGGGAAGGACAGACCAAATTCTGAATTTCTATCGTGGATTGTGCTGTCTTGCTTGAGTAGCTAGAGGTAGAGAAATACTTCTGCTACTCTTCCTACCTCCAGTGCCTAGAATCACAGCTTTTCAGCAGCCAGATGATAAACACATCTGACATTTTCTTGCTTCTCTCACAGGCTTCCTCAGGGGGGGATGCAAGCAGCAGAATAATAGCTTTACATACTCTTGTGTAAAAGGGGAGAACCAGGCAAGAAACGATGGTGGGGAAAGATGAGAAAGAAACTACAGGTAGAGGAACTCAGTTCTGAAATATTTTGAAATGATCCTGTTTTGCTTATGGCCATCAGAATCTCAGTGGCACCCGTTGCATGGTCACAGCACAGGAACTGAGATGTGAACTCCAAACAAACTGTAGAGGAGGGGGAGATGTGCTTACATCTGTTTTAAAGGAGAGCAGTGTAAACATTGCACTGAAATCTTCCTGTTGAATTTTCTTAACAGCAGTGACGCAGAAGCTGGTGTAAGGAATGCTGCCCAACACAGCTTTTGTTTTAAAATGATCCCATATTCCTAAAGCTGTGTAGTGTTGTTTTGTACTAGTAAAACATCTTCTGTGTGTACTCAACTTTAAATTTTTTTTTTTTTTTTTCACTAACAACCCACACTGTGGGCCAAGGGAGATCAAAATGAGGTTTTCATTTCATTCAGAGCTCTGGAATCCAGCCCACTGTAACTTGTATCTTTTGAAGCTCTAATAATTAACATGCCTGCATTCCTTAAACTGCAGGGCTCACCAGAATGTGCTTTCTGCAGAGCTGAATGAGGGCGAGGGCATTGTCTGGCCAGCAGGAAGAAAAGGGTGGTGACCCTTCCTGGAAGGATTCCTGCTGTCTTTGGGCTGGTCAGAGGAGAGGATTCACCTGAGCTGAGTGTGGCCAGAAGGGTCTTGGCCCCTTTGCTTGTACAGGAGGTACATAGAATGTAGCTCTCTCTTTAGTCCTCTTTTTTAACTTACCTAAGAAGCAAGCTCTTTCCCACCCCAGGGCTCTGCTTACTGTAAAGATGCTTCAGTTCCTTGCTAATCCAAATTTGGAAGCAGATATAAGAGAACTCCGTTGACCTAAAAAAAAAGCTGTGACTTCTAACAACTGGTGTGAGGATATGACTTCTTTTCCCAGACCCCTTCTTCCCTCCTGTGAAAGGAGGCCAAGTGAGGCCCTATCAGTGACTGGTAGACTGTCTTTTCTGAATCAGCCCCCAGGTAAGCAGAAATGACTTGGAAATGGCAAAGGGGAATGAGTGTCAGTAGGTAATGTTTGACACACAATATGGCCTGAGAGGATTACCCAAGATCCTCCTCTGAAGTGCCAAGGAATCCATTTGGCCTGTCAGTATGGTGCAGTCCTTGCTGACCTTCATTCACATGTGATGTCTCAGGGTCTGTAGCGTGACCATGACACACGGTTTATCTCATTTAGAGTTTTCCCAGGCTATGATCTTGAAGGTTATGAAGTCCACTCCCTGTCCCAAGGAAGGATCAGTTAAACCAACATCACTTGTCATAGAGACTTGTCTGATCTGTTCTTAAATACCACCCATCATAACCTCTCCAGACAAACTAGCCAGTGTCTTATTTTCTTCTTTGTTAGAGGACTCTTTTCCCCAAATTTCTCATACTGCAAATCAAGCATATTACTTATTCTGTCCACACTGGACCTGGAAAACAGTTTGTTCCTTTCCTTTTCTCTTTGCAGCTTTACACATTGAAGGTTGTTATCAAGTCTCCTCTCAATCCTTTTCTCTAAACAACTCCAGTTTATTCAGTCTTTCCTTCTGCGTCAGGTTTTCTGGACCTCAGATTAGTTTCCATTGCTCTCCTCAGGGCTATCTCCATTTGGCTCCATCCGTGAAGTACGGAGTCCAAATGGAGCGGAGTACTTCAGCTGAGCTCTTTCCCATGCTGAGAAGGAGAAAGCATCTAGCCTTTCTATATGTTTCACAGTCCTATCAACGTTTGCTATTCCAGCACTTCAGCCAACAGCTATTCGTCAATTTAAGGGTAAAGCAGAAGTGTCTAGCTCATAGCCAGAGCAAAGCAGGTACTCAGACACCATGTTTCGGTAGACCCCTGGCTCTGGGTGGACTGGTGGTGAATGCACAGAGGGCTCTTATTTAGCTCCCCTTCTTTCTTTCTTTCCTCACTGCTCAGAAAGGGTGACAAGGTGTGGCTTGCCAAGGCAGGCTGCCAACAGCTAAAGTTTCCTATACAGCTGTAGAAATAAAGAACTATTAGGCATGCCTGGTCCCCGCCACACCCTTTCCCTGGCTTGACTTTGCCCTTTCTAGCTGAAGTACCCTGCTCTGCCATTTGCACATGCAGGGAGGCACATAGGGTCACAGGGTACAATCCTCTTTTTTTCTCTTTTTTTTTCTCTTTTTTTTCTCTTTTTTCTTCTTTTTTTTTTTTTCTTTTGAGGCAGACATAGATTCTGCATGGTCAGACCTACAGCATGTTTTGTGCTGCATGGCTGGGGTCAGCCTCCCTTGGTAATGCTGGGCTTTTTTCCAGTGTTTTAGGGAGATAAAAGCTTCTAGGTTGGCTGTTTTTATTTCACCCTCAGGTAATAGCAAAGGTGCCTCATCAGTTCAGAAGGGCTGGGTGGCGCATTCCTATTCTGACACAAAGCTTGAGCCCTGCTTTTTTGCCTTTTTTTTATTTAATGGAAAGTCGATGCTTTACTTCGCTGATGTCCCTGGCAGAAGAAGGGAACAGGCAGTCCTGAGAACTACTTTAAAAGCACCTCATAGTGTTATATTGTGACCACGTCTGAAGCTGTGAATGCAGAAGCTCAGCCTTTCGAGATGCTGAGAGCACTCTGCTGCTGGGAGGTCAGCTGAAGTTAAAGTCCCTAAGCATTTCCTGAGAAACTCTTACCACCCAGTAGGACAAGAACTAACTGAAATCAGTAAGTGACTGGCCCAGTTACCTGCTTGTATTAAAACCAGTTGTATAAAACTGACCCAGAGTGTAGAAGAATTTAATCTGAAAAAAGGGACAGTTTGGGGAGAGTGAATACAATCAGAAGTGATTTTTTTTCTGTTACTGATGGTGGGGTTTTTTAATCACACAGCACAATCATGTATATGTTGCAGAATAAGAACAACATACATGCCAAATCTTAACAGAGCAGGCATTCCTAGATATGCAGAGAAAGGCAAGGTGGTTTTTTTCTTCATACAGTAGGAAAAGTTGTTCTTTTTTTCAACCTTGCATAACTGAAGAAACAGCTGGATATATTTACTTTCAAACTTTTCAATAAAATCTACCTTTCAGATGAGAGTAAGCGTGAAAAAATTTAAAGAGAATTTTCAGACAGCAGAAAGAGTTTACTTCAGGCAGCGCATGAAAGGGAAGGCTAGAGAAACAGTCGCAGCACACTTTTACCCAGCATAGGCATACGCGCAGCTTTTACACCTGGAATGATTTGTCATGTCCTGACTCTGTGTCCAACTAAGTCAATGGCAAAACTCCTGAAGTAACAAACTGGTTTGTCGTGGGACCAGGCTTTTTATATGTTTTAAAAAAAAAAATCTTTACATCCAAACTATTGCATGTTTATTTACTATAGAAGCTTATCTTTAAATTTTCTTAGCAATAAGCCCTAGTCCTGCTCAAAATCACAAAAGCTGTGGCCTGGCTATACATGGTGTTCCATAATGCCAGAGGTAGCCACTCCTATGTCATCCTAACTAATTAAAAACAGGGGGAAGGTGATTGAATGATTGGTTTTATAATGTTTTGACTGTCTACGCTGTAGATGCTATCAGAGGCTTTAATTCCATAGCAATTGTTTGCAAATATCTAGTGACTGATGATGCAATTATGCCATGATTTACTCTCACTGTGGGCTTCATTTAGGTACCTAATATCTGTCTGTGGTACCGTACATAGCCTTTGAAAAGCAGCTTTTATAACTAGTCTTTGCTCTAATGAAAACCAGAATTCTTTCAGGAACTGAACAATAAAATTGTTAGGCGTTTGTTTTTCTAGCTGAACTTCCAGTGACAAAATATTTAAGGCATATAGTACAATTGGTTTTCATCAGAGATATGGGATGGATGATGTCAGGGTATAAAGAGTACATTATTCTTTATACATACAAATTTGTATTATGTAAGTTAACATTTTTTTAAAAGATATATTGGGAGATCTTTCAGTCAAAACAAATATTTTGTCCTATGTGTTTATGGAATCTAAGAAGCTGATCTTTCTGTCTTTGTATTTTAAATCTCTGTGGCTTGAACTTGATTTTCTAAGTTTCCACAGGACTGTCCAAATTGGTTAGCTACTAAAGCCATATTTTAAAGTTTATTTTTAATTTTTCTTGCAGTCTATCTAGTATTTATCAGTTCCAGGAAAAATCTTGACATAGAGGCTGGGTCATTTTTCAATTCAGTGTTTTTTTAGTGGCTTTTTTCTCCTTATAGATACAGCACAATTCTATATTGTTTGGCTTGCAGATGAGAACTTCACTTACAAAAAAGAAGGTAGAAACGCAGAATTCCAACAGCAAACCAAAGCTATAACAGTGCAATGAAATAACGCAGATATTATTGTAATGAAATTACTGCAAGAGATTTTTGCAGCTTGTGTGGTTAGCTGTCCAACCTGTCTTAGGAGGGAGGGCTAGCTGTGGGACCTACTCACAGGACCAGGTATAGAGATGATAGCTCCTGGGTTGAAGTGCCTGGCTAAGCAGGAGGACTCCAGCTCTTCCCCTTCATCAGTGGGGGATGAGGAACAGCAGCAGTGGCTCTTGGGAGGCAGAGGCAATCTTTTGTGTGGAATTAGCCTGCAGCCTGGATGGCACCCACAGGCAGCTGCTTGGTGTGCAGCAGGTTGCAACTACACAAACACTTCTGTCTTAAAAAAAAAAAAAAAAATTAAAAATCTATCAATCACTGTATAGAAAAGAGTTTTGCAAGCAGCAAAGCTTTCTGTCTTATGGGTAGATCTTGTCTGATCTACAGTGCAAATGCCAGCCAAACCTGTTCCCAAGAGCTGGGATACCCACAGTGTTTTGCATTCGCTGATGGCTAATACTGCTGTCGTTTTTCAGTGGAGCAGTAACAGAAGCTTCTCCTCAGTTCAGTTTAACAACCTGGTAGGAACTGAATATACTTCACATCCCCATTCCTCCTAAAATGCAACCAAAATTGGCCATGTGCTTAGAAGTTATTAAGGGAAGCTACATATCATGATTACACATTTTCAATATCTTGGGAAACAAGGCCAAGAATAATAATGATATCAGTTTGTTGAATAAAATGTTGAATCACATCAGGATGTTTTTGCATACGAACTCTCCAGGTTTGGCAGGATCTCATTTGGAAAATGAATTATACATCATAGAGGTTCGCTGGAAAGTCAATTGTCTGCAGATTCCTTAGTAGGACAGATGTCTGTCTTCTGCTTTCTCCCATATGAAAGACAGGTGATGAAAAAAGATATGCATTAACTTATTTAGATTGTAGGAAGTCAAAAGGGAAATGAGTTCAGATGGTTTATCTACTTTCAACATTATATAATAGAATAGGTCTAATGTCGGTCACCTATGTCAGAGGGAGCTGATTTGTATTCACTATTTGTAAAATTAACTGAATGTGGATTTTGGAGTTTAACTTTAGGATTCTACTTCTTCAAACATTGAGTGAATCCTTAACACAGTAAGTGATGCCTGCAGGGATGTTTAGCACATGCTCCACTTCAACTATCTGTTGATTGCTGAAATAAGGCCTCTGATTATCTTTGGAAAAAGCTACTTGATTGGTCTTTCAGGGTAAACTCAAAGTTAAGCAATTAAAAAAATTATTTCTACTATCTTATAATGAGTGCATAAAACCAGGGTTGCATCTGAGGTAAGCAAAAATATTTAGTAGTTTAAGCAGATCTTTCGGAGGAAGTTTTGGTTTGGTTTTTTTGATAATTTTTTTTTCCCCAAAAAAGTCAGGAAAATAAAAAATAAAGCAAACATTAAAAAATAGGAGCATGTTTCAAATATTATAAAATGTTTAAGAATCTGAAAACAATAGATCGGAGAATTCTTCAAAATATTAGTGGCACTGTGATTAGAGGTCAAAGAACTGGTAGATTTTAAAGCCAAGGGCATTATTAATATTCATCTCTTTCAGCCTTGCTTATAGGACAAACCATAGAATTTCACCCTGCAGTTCTTGGTTTGTGTCCAGAACATCTGAGCCAGGTGTGAAAAAATTTAATATTGACACAGACTTGAAATCACGGAGAATTGACTGCATCTTTTCATAAGCTGTTTAACTGCTTAATTTCCTCACAGTAGAAATTTGTGTGCCTTACCGTTTGAACTTACCTAAATTCATCTTGTAGCCATGGGATCTTTTTATGTCATTATGCACAGCATTAAAGATCTGTTTTATAATGTGAACACCGGTGCCTGCACTGAGGCAGGGATGTCTGCTCAGCAAAATGAGGTTAACAGTGAAATGTGTGTCACAGCTTTGAGTGCGTGAACATTTTTCCCGAAGTTAGAGCATCTCATCAAGCACAGAAATTGAGAACTGCTGAGTTACCAGCAACAGAGGTGAAAGACCAGGCAGTTTTAGTACCAATTACTAGTTTCCCATGTGCCTTTCCTTAGTGGTAATATCCTATGAGAAACTGTGTTTTAACATAGCCACCACACTGACACATAAGATTGCAGAGCTATATCTAAGAGGGAGAAAACTGGTTCAGCTGTTTGTCTTGTTGATTTGCCAGAGCTGAGAGTATGTTGCCTAACTGAGACCAAGTATCAGTCTGGTCACTTTGATCATCAGAATCACAATCTCTCATTTTTGATGAGGTCATGAAGGTAACTAACTTGATTCCGTCTCTTCTATGTCTGGCAATACAATTTGAAAAACATGCTTGATAGTGCTTGTCTCCTAACATATGGAATCAGCATAAACATGAACGCTTAAGTGAGCAACACATTTTGATGGAAATTCTCCATATATAGAGAGGGGAAAGGCAGAAAACTATTCAAGAAATTGTTACAGTGACATTGTGATTTTGAAAACTTAGGATAACTATACCAGGGGAAGTCAATGATCTTCAAATACTGCAATTAAAGGTTTTGGGCTCACAGAATTTATTAATATTTTCTTTGTGAAGCCTGCAACTTACTGGTCTCTAATACTTTACCATTTTAATTTGTACTGTTTGTATTATAAACAGGAATGTAAGGTACTTTTCAGATCAGTTCAAAAAGAAGATTCTGTCCCTTAAAAGCATAGTTTCACAGATTTTCACCACACACTCGCAGAGATGTTGCTGAGCTTCTCTGAACATGAATGTTGACTAATAAAGAGTGTTCGCTGAATACCGATGTCTTCTGTGTTCAGGCTCGTTCATTTCATGAACTGAATCATATTATAAATAGCAGAAGAAGTAGCAGTTTTCAAAAGACAGAATATTCAAATTATACACATCCTTTACCTTCACCTCATCCTTCCATCAAGCTGCAAGTACACGTGTTCCTTTTCCTTTGTCTTAAGTATTCTCACGAAAAGCAGTTAGTCTTTATAAAACAATTACTGTGTTTGGATTTTTTCATAGATGTAGTGCTTCATATTATTTGCTCTTTGACAGCAATGTGGGAAAATATGTTTACAGCATCATTTAGATAAAAGTATTTGTAACAATAAAAGTAGATGGTTGGATTTGAAGGAGAAACATTCCTATCTGATAACACATGCAAGATACTACTGCGAACTTAGAGCTTCAGGCTCAACCCCACAAAGGGCATAGGTGCTCAAGCTGGAAATACCAAAATACAACGCCAAAAAGACCTCACTTTGTTGCCTCCCAGTCCTATATTCATCATGTCCCTCCCTTCTTGAGGTGCCTGGACTTATATTCTACACCTCCAGTCGGAGCTTCAGGAGCACTGCCTTTTCTGGCTGTGCTTGGGGTGGTCCTGCAGCTCTCAGAAGGGACCCAGTGCAATCAGCAAGCTGAGAACATATTGAACACACAGCCAGTTGGGTCAGGCCTGCACAAACATGGATATGACTCCCTCAAAATGTAAATAGTGCTCATTAGTACCATGTACCAATTACCACAATAAGCTGAGGATACCTATCCTCAGGAAATACAAGACTAAAGCTAAATTAGTTAAATATATGTATATGCTTATATATGTATATTTGCATATGTCTGTTGTTTATTAAAAAGAAGCTGCAAATGATCTCTGGCACAAATACCAAGACCAGAACTCTTTCCTCCCAAATGAATTGCCTGTCCAGTGAGACAGAGGTAAGCTCTGTCCTGGGCTTACTGTACATGACTTGGATTTCCTCAACCTGAGGAAAAAACTGAGCTTGTGTCTGACCTCCTTGGCCAGGTGGTCCCAGAAGGAGCATGGCAGGAGGTGTATATCAGTGTAGCACTACATGGACATCTGACGTCCTGCTGTCCCTGTTCCTCCAGATTCATGGGTAAAAGCCTCTTTGGGAGCCAGGATGGCTGGAGGATGCTATGAGACATGTGGCTCTGAAGAGGCGAGATCAAGTCGTGCTGGGCTCAATAGCTGTCTTAGCATGCTGGTCCCATGGGGCAGCTCTGAATCACTGCCTGGACCTTGGCAGCAGGCTCACAGGACATGTTAGCTGGGGTATCTTGCTGTCCAGGGTCTGAATGTGAGGAGGTGGGCAGCAGCTTTTCTTGCCTTAAGCAGGAAAGTTCCTGGTTTCCAAAACGGAAAGATTGAATTATGCAGTTTCAACATCTGAAAGTGGTGAAGAGGGGGAGCATAGTGAAAAATAGGGAATTTATAGTCTTGTTGCATGCATGGGTCAATCTGCTTGGTTTTTTCCAACCACTTAATTAGAACTGAAAAGGACATTAAAATTGTTCAATGATTCCAAGGCAATGTGTTCTTCCATTTTTAATGGAAGTTTGGAGAAGTTCAGGTGACAAGTTAAGTTTGAATCATAGCTATGTGGATTGAAGTCAGAGGGTTTTGCCTCCTACGAGGTACATTAACACACATAGCATAGTGTCATTATTTTTCTAGTAGAAATGGGCCTGTTTACTTGAGGACCTTGGCTTTATGTGTGTATCACTTACACATCTGGTGTTTGTCTCTGCAGTCACTTTTTGTTACTTTTGGTGTAACATGTCTACTGATAGCTATGGTATCCACTGTCCTGTAGCAGGAAAACAGGTAATGTTTTTTAGTTTACAAAATCTGTCTCCTGTTGTGCGTATTACTGCTTCCTTTGTTGCTCCTTTAGTGCAGTGGCATTCACGCCAGTATAAAATGGGAAAGCATCAACATTTCCTAGGGCAGGCAGAAACCCGCACATAAAGACTAAACTGGATTTGTCCAAACTTTTGCCGTTTCATTCTTTCTCAGATGTTTTGTGGGGAAGTTGTTTGTGCTCTGACAAGCAAACTATTGTGTGTGTTTGTTTGCTTTTTAAGTGTTAGATGTTTTAAAAGTTCATTTTTATGCTCCAATGACTACACAAATGGCTACTATCCGTTAGTATTTGCCTGGAGGATTGGGACTAACATTTAGAATAATGTACCCAGCATGTCTCTTTGATTATTACAGAACTGCCACATGAAGTATTATTTGGTGGCAATTTTATGATGTGCCCAAGTGGAATAAAATGTCTATTTTATTAAAGAAAGAATGCACCCAAGGACAGTGCAATGGGACTCTGATACAAATGTTTTGCAATAGGACACATTCTCATGAAGTGATTTAGTGTCTCAGCTGGGATTTAACTCCCAGGGAGAATTCCAGAATTGTCACTTACTGACACTGGTTTATTTTCAGTGGAGAATGCTGACTTCTCAGAAAAGGAGGAGGGGAGTGAAGAACCATCTCATTTGTTTTATCGCTGTGTTTGGTGGGTCAGGGCAAAGTTATTTGGGGGCAATTCTGCTGCATTCCTTGTCAGATACTCATTCCTCAAGTGCTGAGTAGGAAATTTTATTGCTTTCACTTGGGGTAGTTAAAAATAATAAATTGTATTTGAGAATAGGAGATGCATTTTATATGTCTCTTGTAAACGTTGTGCTCAAAGATCTCCATCAGCTGTGCAAATGCAGCAGTAATGCTTTTAACACCTGGCAAACAGCAAATGGGAAAAAATCAGTTTTAAAAAAATCTTCAGTGTAATATTTCAAAGCAAGTTTTTAATTAGGGGGTTTTATTCCCCTTATTTTGCATAGGCCTAAAGTGATCAGCAATTTCTTAGTCAGAAAATATGCTGCTTCCACTGACTGTTCCGATTACAGTGTAACTTCAACTATTGGACTGTCTTGTTTGCACTGAATTGTCATCACTGCATTTTGGAAAAGCTGAGTTCTTAAGCTTGACAAGAGTGGTGTTTACAGGACTGTGTGTGACTAAATGTCTGCAGTCAGCATGTGCCAGTAAAAGACATAAAGCTAAATGACTCCTTGAATTTTAACTGACATGGAATGTAAATCAGGTAAGTAATAGACAGAAACACTAATTTCTTGAGAGCTATGTTCATAACTGGAAACCATTTGAGTTCCAATGAACAAAATGGAAAAAGCCACATTCAGCATTATTTTCCCATGGGATTTTTTTTATGATAAAACCTGTTATGACTGCTGTTCTTGTATGTGGTTGTGTCCATGTATACACATACATAGGCACAGAGGAAACTAATCCATTTCTTCTGGTTTTAAGTCATGCCTGAGAAAAAGTCAAATTCCAGTGTATAAAATAGACATGCTATAGTGTATGTTGTTTTGGTCTGTTAGCAGTGGTTCTCAATACTTCATTTCTTGATGAGAAATCCAACTTAGAGTTAAAATATACTTTGAAATGTTTCAGTGTTAGTAACATTTTCTGAGAAGCTGTCCATGCTTCATGCTCAGCAAGTTCAGAGATTGTTTAAGTGTGCTTTCTCACATGATAGAAAAGGCTTTTCCAATGGATGATCTGTTACGTTTCAGGGGCCCTGAAGATTGCCAGTGTCTATTTTATTTACATGTGTATGCCTCACTGGTACCCAGAACTATCCATTCCCTTCTTTTCAGTGAATTAATGTTTAACTTTAAGCCCAGCATAGGTGTGGCAGGGCTCAGACTGGACACACTCCTGAGTGACACGCACACCCACATGTGAGGTAACACACTGCAGTGGTGCCGCACTTTCTTACAGTAGTTACTGGTTGTGACATGCAGGTGGGTATTTCTGGCAATCCTAACTCACCATATCAATGTCTAAAGTCTCTGAAAATTTTCTCTTTACATAGGGATATTTTCTCATGATTTTAAAAGAATTTACTGACAACATCAAGATCAATTAATAACATTTTAAATGTAATATAATGCCAAAAGCTATGGGCAAGATTATCTCTTGCATCTGTCCTTGAAAGGGGTCTACAGAAAGGGATGATTTTGATTTCTCCACCTGCCATGTCTTCCCTTTCCAGCCCTGCAGACAGACTCCCTTTTTCTGTTCCTTTTACATGGCTGGACAGGGATGGCAGAACTGGTGACTGCATGGTGGAGTGCAGGGCAGGTTTGGGAGGTTTGGGCAGAAGGGCAAAAGAAGCAGGGGGGAGGACTAAAAGAAAGTGAGCATTACTTCCACTGCCTGCACCCCCTTTGAGAAAGGAAGCATTTTGAGACGACCCTACCTCCTTGAAAGTGTTTGACTTCTCTAAAGGCTCCTGAGAGATAAAGGAAGAAATAGAGAAGACCTGCACATCCCTACCTAATGGGAGGTCTGACCCTGATCTTGAGGGATGTCTCCTGCACATCCCTACCTAATGGGAGGTCTGACCTTGATCTTGAGGGATGTCTCAATTTCAAGTCTCCCTTGGGCAGCTTAAAGATGCTGGGAACTCCAGTGCACAGGCATTAGGGTTTATGGCTTTTGGGTTTTGGAGTAGGTAAACTCCAGACTATGTAAACTCCAACTAAGCAAACCTCTTGGGTACCTGAGTGGCATCCTTCTTCCTTGAAGGTGAACGTGTACCTACCTAAACACTCTGATTAACCAGGAGCTAAATTGTCACAAAATTAGTCAGTGATGCTCTTGTTTCACTGGAATGGAATGTGGTACGAGTTCAATGTGTGTTGTGATACACTGAGTAACTGACGGACTGGAACCACTGAGACTCAAGCGGTTAATAACTGCAGAGTTTAAAGTAGCAGAATGCAACAAAAGTATTTGGGAGCTGCAGTTCTTGGAAGAAAATACTCTCCAGTGTGTCTGTATTTGGGCAATATCTTCTTCCTTTTCTCTCACCATTGAGAAGGTTCTGCTGTGATAACTGTGAGGCATCTCTCTCCTGCATTGTCTCCTGCCTTTGCGGAGACTTCTCAGCATCCAGATCAGGCAGGTATATCTATGTCAAGGCACAAAATATGGGGGAGTTTAATCAGGACATTCTAAAGGTCTTAGCAGATGCCAAGCAGCCATATTCAGAATTGCCAACACCTTTATTTTTATCTTAGTTTGTTTTCAAGCTTGAACATGTGTGTACACTAAGATTAGAACTATTTGCATGCCATGTTTCAGAGTTCAGTTATTTTTGAGTTAACTCCATCAAAATAAAAATTAAAAAAAAAAAAAAGAAAGCAGGTGGCATTTGATCAGGAGGAGAAGGGGAGCTTATTTAAGGCAGAAATAAAAGACATTTTTTCTTTCAAAGCAGTTAATAAAACAAAGAAAAGGCAAAGCTATGCATGAAAATTGAGCACAGGAAAATCTGATTTCCTGAAGTGTTCTTTCTTCACTTTCTCCCTTCTTCAACGGTAAAAATTAAGCTCATTTCTGGATCCATGAGAGCTGTTCCTTATAGCCATGTGTGGGAGGTCTGCTGCAGAATGAGTCTGCAGCAGTTCAAGGGAACTTATGGCCAACTGCACTAATGCCCCATGCTTCTACACCAACGCTTAGCTGTTTTTTTTTTTAATTATTTTTCCAATTCCCAGCTAGATTGAAGCACATTTGAATCAAATATCCAACTAAACTTTTCTGATATGTAAGATATTTAAGGGGTAGATTCCGTATGCCTTGCAGTTAACACGTTAACATCTGGTTGCAGACGTTGGTTGTATGTTTTTGCATGTAAAAATAGGGCTTTCCACACAATAGTTGACTTAATAAGACTACTAACATAATCTAGCTTTATAAAGTCCAATTGCTATCAATTCTCCTTAGTCCTAATACTGAATTTATGGCATTTTTATATGTGAAGGTCAGAAACAGGAAGAAACTTTCTCTGAATTCAGAGAAGCAGTAAAGCCACTCTCTGCAACTGCTGCTGCATTAGCCAGACTACAGGTACAGCCAAGACCCTGTATTTTTCTCTTGGTAGAAAGGGGCCTTAGTTTCTATTTGACTATTAAAAGCAGTGGTCCAGATGCAACATCTGGCTCAGGAAATCCCTAAACTGCTGATTGCCGGAAATGGAGGATATCTGGGGGGGTGGAGAGGGAATCACTCTGCATGCACTCTGTTCCTATATTCTTTTCCTAAGCATCTGGCTCTGTCTGCTGTCAAAGGCAGGATATTGGGCTCAATGGATCTTTCATCTGACCTGGGATGGCAGTTCCCATGTGTTTGGGGGCTGGAGTGGGGGTGTGGCTGTGAACTTCCATCTTCCTGGATCTGAGGATTCCAAACATGACTTTCCCCTCCTGCCTAAGCCTTTATGGCTGTAGTGCTTCATCTATAATCTGTTTTTCCCAAATCCTGCTCACAGCAGAAGTGCAGCATAGTGGGAGGGGGAGAGTTGGCCCCCTCCTCAAGGGCTGTGTATTTTTATGTGTTTATGTATTTATTTTGGTTAGCATGAAGATTCTCCCCTGCCCTGTCCGAATCCGGAATTCAGAAAAGTGACATCATTTTTAATCCTTGACAGTTTATGGGCTTTGAAAGAGATTCTGGATAACACTGAGCAATTAAGATGCCGTTTTAATAGTTCTTTCAAGTGAAATCAAGTGAGTAATTAAATAAAATTGAATGAGGACCATGTCAGGCCACCCACGAGCTCTCATATCCGCCACAAATAGATGAATAAGTCAGGGTGGGGGACAAATGCTGTGTGCCTAAGTAGTCCTATTTATGTATTATTGGGTGACTCTAGGAATGAGGCTTTCAGCTGGAGGATTTGCTTTCTTTGTACAATGTTTCCAAGCAAGAACATGCAAGATTGGCAATTGCTATTCAAGCAGCAGTAACTTTCTTATCTTTTAAAATTCTATATAGTGGTGTTAATGCCTTTGTTTTGTATAGATGGCCTACTGAAAAAGTCACAGAACATAAACAGGATTTTTTACATTAAATGCTGGATTAGAATTTCTGCTGCCTTGTTATTTATATGATTATATATGGATGCTTGTCGAAAGTTGCTTTAGAGCTCAAGCATGAGGTATGGTATTACACATGCTTTACATTCATTTTACACAGATAAAAAAAGCAAAGTGCAGGCAAAGGAAAAACAAGTGCTTTGGAGATTTACAGTATGATAACTAAGTAGGCATTGATGAAAAGTGATATCTCTGTTGTATATCAGTTCATTTTCTTAGGGGGGAAAACCCTTTTTTTTCTTTAAGCTTTTCCACTCACACACATTAAATTTTGTGCCAGGGTTTCTCACTATAATTAAAACTATTAACTGGAAACTGTGTTTCCAAAGTTTTTTGTACTGTTATTCTTTGTACTATAGCTGGAATGCCTAACCCTATCTTAGATCTATGCAAAAATCTCAGTAAAATATTGATGATTGAAAAATGTCCCATTTGAAATTAAAACAGAGATATTAATATGATGACATCTGATAACAATTTTGAAAACTTGACTTGCATTACTTTTCCTGAAATGAATATGGGGGGAGGCAGGGGTTCAATACAACAGCCAAAATAATCTCATCCTATGTCACATACAGATTCACAGAAAAACTTGTATTATTCCTCCAGGATTTCCTCTGTAGGATACCTTCTGGGCACAGGTGAGGGAGTGGGTACCAGGCAGCACTCCGTGCTCACCCATCATAAACTTGTTTTCCATTCATCTTGTCAGTGTGTTGCTATCAGCTGGTCATCGCTTAGTGCCTGTAGGTGCTACCCTAGTACAAATACATACTGGCCGTTCTCTTCCTCTCCTCAAACACGGTTTTCTGTTATTACTGTGAATCTGGGACAATGCATGCCCCCTCTGGTGGTCAAAACAACAGCTGTACATTTCTACGGGATTTCACTCTAAAGCTTTTTTTTGCTGAGGGGCCAAAATGTCTGCTTTACAATTCAAAGTCATAGGACCATAGTTAGTTCATTTTTCTAAGAAAACCACTGGAATGAGCCAAAACTGGAGGAGAAAAATGCGTAGGAGAGGTGTTCCAGTGTGTGTCAGGTCCCAGGAATGTGATCGGTGACACTGACGGGTGCACACAGAGAGTAGCTGCAAAATTAATTGCACCAATTCTCCCTGCCTGGCTGGTGCACAGGCGTAGGGATGGCGCTTGGGATGCCAGGACTGGGCCTGCTGCTGGAGACAGGACAGAGCATTAGGGAGAAATAGGAAACAAGCTCTTACTGCTGAGAAAAAATAGCTGCCTAATGTCACAGGCTTTCTTTGATCACTGGAAACCATGGGGATACTGAATGGGGTATACTGAGGTACAGAAAGCAAGTATAGGTTGATTCACTAGTTTCTATGGCTCCCTTTCATTTGATAGAGTTGAGCTTATGATAACAAAAACATTTGAACTCACACAGAGGGTTATGATATGCAACTCTCAAATTTAGAGGAAGACTCTCCCAGTAGTTTTTCCTTTTTCTCTAGTATGCTTGTGTGTGAAAAAGTGGCATTTCCCTTTGCTGTTGTGAGGATGTTTGGTGTTGTCCTCTCTGGCAAGTTATTTCAACAGCATCTGACTTCCTGGAGGTTGAGATGGTTTCTAAAACTGCTGGGAGAACCAACAATGTTTGAAATCACTATGGCATCTTTAAAAGCAACTATCAGCCATGTCATCAGGAAGATGATCCCAATGGCTGTCCAAAATCAGTCTTAACAGCCACTAGCCAGGAATTCCCCTTCCCTTCTGAATCTGACTGATTCTCACACATTGTACAAGCTCCCACTGGCATTTCTTAGGCTGTCCCCTAAGCCCTCAATTTCACTTTCTGTCTGCTGCCTCTCAACAGCAGCACATACTATCTGCCACTCAGAGGATAAGAGTCCTGTCAACAAACACAACAGCTGACCAAAAAAAAAAAGTAATTCACCAATGTGTTTATTTGCTGAAGAGCACTTGGTCAATTCTATCAATGGTGACAAAGAGGATTTAATAGTAACATACAATAATTCTGTTGTTTTAAAAACCCACTTGTCACAATAATGGCTGCTGAAGTGTTCATCATTGTCATGTGACTTTTATTAGCCTATTCTTAAGGAAGCCGAGAAAGAGGGATTGT
Organism: Ibycter americanus; assembly: GCA_035590275.1. NCBI lineage: Eukaryota > Metazoa > Chordata > Aves > Falconiformes > Falconidae > Ibycter > Ibycter americanus. Next base: position 12,243,091 of record JAVJGI010000035.1, read on the forward strand.
GGATTGTGATGTTTCATAAAAATACATATAATATTATCTAAGGATTTGTAATTGAGAGTGTTGGTTTCCCAGAATCCCCTGCTTTTCTTCATGTCCTAGTAGCTTTTGTGCATACCTGTGGACTGCAAAAAATGGGTCCATGCCATAATACACTGTGAAGTCTTAAAACTCTGCTAGCAGGGGTCATCCTAGCCAGAGAATTCTGAATGGGTTTTTTTCTGCAGTAAGTCTAAAAGCCGTGCACAATTTACTGTTAAGTGTACACTGTTGGCAGCTACACACCACAATCAGAAAAGAGGTGAGCTGCCAGAGTAGCTGGACTGCTTAGAGTTTAGGGTATGTTTTTTTTATTCAAGTTTATGAAGTCTATGTCATAACAAGATATTTCCAAAGTAGAAAGTTAGAAATGGGTGTGAAGATTTTTATTTGTTCTTTTCAATGTAGAAAACAAAAATTTTTTTATGAGTTTTCTTTTAGTTATACAACTACAGCCATTCACCATGTGAATAAGCAATACTTGTGCACAGGGTTGTGCAGAGGAGAATGGCTTTAAGAGGGAAGAAGGGGAGTTTATGGCTGCCTTGAGCTTTGTTTTTCAAAATGCCGAATTCTGGATTACATTCAAAAAGTTTGTTCACCTTAAGAAATGAGAATAGTATTCATAAGCAACTTTCTGAGTCCTTTTCCTTTGCTGAATTAGACAATTATTATCAAAGTCTTGTTACCTATGGATCAGTCTCTGAACATGTCAGCCCTTAACCTTCTTTTACATGAGCTAAGTAGTCTGAACTCATGGTCTTTCTCATATATGACGTTTATTTTCCAGGTGGCTAACCAGCAGCGCTTGATCTACATGAAATGCAAGCAGTTAAGGTGCAATCTCATGCCAGGACCGTAGCATGGTTATGGAAGAAGGTGAGTCACCAGCTCATCTTGTATCATGGCCTTGGCTTATCTTTCATGCTGTGAGCAGTGGGACTCCTGGAGGACCAATGTTGTCTGCTACTGATTGTTCCTGGCATTCCCCTTTCCTGGTTTTTGATCAAAAAAAGATTTTGGTACAGGGCTTATAGAACAAGGAAGATCAGTCATGTCAATGTTAATCACTGTTGTGACTTTTCTCTGAATTTCTATAATTTATCAGCATCCCTTTTGAGCAGCAGGCACTAACCCTGGACAGTATTCTAGCAGTAATTGCTCAGGACTGCGTGCAATACCATCCTGCTTGATATAGCCTTGGGTATATGCTTGTGTATCCAAGAGCAGCATTGTCTCTTTTAGCAGTGTGTCACATTGGGAACTCCTGTTCAGCTGACAAAGCAGCATGACTCCAGTATGTTTCCAGCGACCTAAAGCTCATGAAAGAGATCCCTTTTTTTTCCTAGCTGCAGTTAATCATGAAGGGAAGCAAGATTACACTGAGGTCTTTTTAACCATTTTTTTTTTTTTCCTGGGGAACAGCTTCATTCCTGTGCCCCAGAAACAAAGACCTTAGGTATGAATTGCTAAATGGCTGAAAAGACCTATTCTCTTTCTTTGTTCGGGCAACGTACAACAGATGCCAGCAAAGGTATTGAAAGAACTTTTGGTATGGGCATGCATTCATTTGACTGAGTGCTTGCATGCAAGAAAGTTTATATAATTATAATAGTAAGAGCTGATATTTGAATACTGTTCTTGGTGCAAACTACAAATTAAAGTTGAACAGGGCTACCCTATTCATCCTGCTGCAGATGCTGAGATCCACTCCAAAATTCTATTCAAAAGATCAGGGAAAAAAATGCTAAGAAAAATACAGTATGCAAGCGAGTTGTGGGCCAGGTGTAAAGGGCATGTATATCCCAGCTGCTATGAGACCCCTAATTACTCTAAGATAGTATATTCAAGTGACAGAATCTGGCTAAGGTTCTCCATCCTTCTTCTTCATTGTTACTGCTGGCATGTCCCCAGACTCCTGCTAGGGAAATCCAGTCCTAAGCTTCTGTGTGCTGTATGCCCAGCAGCCTGAACATCAGAGGCTGATAAAGACCAGATCAGGTCATAATCAAGGGACAGAAAGATGTGAGTGAGGAATTTCACAGCCACACACAGGGGTGGTGCTGACAAAGAGGGGATAGAGACAAACAGGATTGTTCAATAGGAAGAGCCCGGTTTACCTGCAAGATCAGCTGAGGACAGAAAAAGAAGGTGAGTGGTAGATCTAAACAAAACAAGCCAGGAGCTGGGCCATAATGTAAGGACGTCAAGCATTGGAACAGGCTGCCTGGGGAAGTGGTTGAATCAGCATCCCTGGTGGTATTTGAAAGATGTGTAGATGTGGCACTTAGGGACATGATTTAATGGTGTGCTTGGCAGTGCTGGGTTAACAGTTGGACTTGATGATCTTAAGGGTCTTTTCCAGCCTAAATGATTTTATGATGCACCTCCATAGCAGCAAGAAAACAGAGGCAAAGAAACATGCGCAGGCTTCATTGCTTCATTACAAACTCCCTCATAGTGCTCTGTACTTGGCAGGCTTCTGGCTCACCTTGTGTGCCAGAGGATTTTCCTGGCTAATGCAGTCTGCTGGCAGATGCTCCCCCACCTCATACCCAGAGATACCATCTCCCAAACAGCCTGTGTGACTAAGAGGAGACTGACTGTATTATCATTACCATATCCTGAAAAATATAGATAGGGACGATGGTTACAGGAAAAGCTTTCAATGCTGCCATGCTCACAGGAACAGAGTGCTTTATTGTGTGAGGTTACTTACAGTCAGATTTTTTTCTTAAACTGAGGCTAAAAGAAGAGGCTTACTTCAAACCAATGATCTGTAGTACAAAGGTAGGAAAAAGTAAAAAAAACCCCACTGTTAAAAGTACATTTGGTAAGCATCCTCTCTAGGGTCTCCGTAGGTTCATGAAGCTGCAGGCCACTGTGTACCCCAGCTGTGGTGTGCGCTGGTGGGCGCTCAGAAAGGTTAGGTGTGGCTTTTAGGCCCAGGCAGAGCTGCTGCCTCAGTAGAGACAGCTTTTCCAAGCCAGGATGACAGTACTGCTCTCTTCCTGTCTGTCTGTCCTATTTTTCAGGGCACTGGAATATAACATGGTACTAAGGGGATTATGTCATGTCTTCTCCCTTCCTCCTGCCTCCTTCCCACCCTTAAGGTCACTCCGTTAATATTTCTGTTGTACGCTTTAATTAGCACATTCCTGGCTGCAGGCTACCTTCTCCTGTTCCTGGCCTCTTTAAAACGCAGCAGTTAATATAATATATATTATTTTTTAAATGTTAATTGTGCAAGGACCTTTTAGGATTTGTAATGTTTAGCTTACTGTGACCTTTGCACAGGATCTGCCCATGACATACACACAGCAAACACTGGCTTGTGGCGGCAGGCTGCCAAAACTCCCTGGCCTCTTATTACCTTGCCCCGCTTACAGTTTGTTAGATTTCTGGGGAACCCTGCCACGTGTTAATGCAGTGAAAGCTTATCTGTATCTGTTCCTTAACACCTATCCTGTGGTGCGCAAACTGAAACTAAAAGGTTGCCTTTGACTGGCATCTGAAGAATTCTGCATTTATGGCACAGCAGAGTCTGAAAATACAGACTAGCCCAGCGAACTGGAGCAGAGGTTTCCATTTCTCAGGAGGGCTGCACAAGAGGGGCTCACATACCCAGAGGGGCTCACCAGATGACTTCCTACTGCCATAAACTCTGGAGTCCTACAGCAGCTGTAGCCACACTGGTGGGTGCAGGCGTCAGCAAGCCCACTGACCAAGCTCACACCGCTTCCATTGTCACCCATGAAAAACTAAAAAGTCAACAACTATCCCTGACATAAGAGAGATACAGGTGGGGTGTTGTCTGTAAAATGAGTACTTATTGAGAGGTATCAATGATAAAGCAATCACGACCATGACATTCTGTGATTCTATGATAATTTCACAATGTCAACCTAAGCATGCAGTGACAGAGGCACATCGCAGAGGAGGGTAACCTCTGGCAGGGGAAAAAAGAAAAAGCAATAGTGAGCAGCTGGGAGGGTGCCCAGGAGCTTCAGTCTCTGACCCAGTTCAGCTGCAGATACAGCAACACACCCAGGCAAAGCCTTGTTAACAGCTTTATAAATTTCAGCAATATCTGGGTGTTGTCTGAAGGTTTCCCTTGAGCACACCCACACAATCTGAGCCTCAGTCAGTACAGCTATAGAATATACAGGAAAAAGTAACAATGCTTCTTTTTAAGAAACAGATATCAGCATCTGAAATAAGTCATTGTGCTTGACTTAACCAAACCAAATTCCTGATGTCTGGAGTTTTGTCTATCTAATGATAGCACGATTAGATACAATAGGCATGAATATACTGTGCGACCATGCAAAACCAAATAGTGCCACAAAGATAATTGTGGTTTAATTAATACAGTCTGCTGCTCCATGCTCCACCAAGTTTTTGATTATTTGTCCATCTTTAAATTTTCAACAAAGCATTCCTGCACAGTCGGATGCCTTCAGAAAAAGAAGAAAAAATGTATCTTGCTTTCCATTTTGGAAGTTTGGCTTGTTTTCAAGCCATTTCATTCAATAAAATATATTTTTTGGTTTAGTAACAACACATTTGGCATGTCCATTTTCCAAAAGTTTTTGAGATTCTAAATTTCTGTGAATTTCATAAGTGAAGAACATGAAATATTTTTACATATGGCATGAAAAAACCAAAATTATTTGGAAAACATGTTTTAGTTAAGGACATAAACATGTTTCTGAAATACTAAGTTTAATTCTTAATTTTGTTCAACAATTTCACTTTCATGTCGCAAACTCCAGCTTTTAAAAACATATCTCTCTCAACTACAAGATGGTACTTTTGGCCACTCACAGCATTTGATACTGATTTTTTTTTTTCTTGGTTATTTGGTGTAAAAGACTAAAAACATATTGTTCTGAGCATTGTGGACAACTTTTCCAGACGGGGAAAACAGAGGGTTTTATGACTTAGGAAAGCAGAGTTCCCAGAGGGCTGGTCTGCTTTTCTTCCACTCTTCCCTTTAGGATTTTCTGAAAACATTTCACTTACTTACTTTTGACTCTGCAGTACATTTATAGCCTCTTATTTGTAGGGCTTTGTGCGTACCTCCCGTGTGCATGTTCCAGCCCTGCCTTCTGCATGCTTTCCCATGCAAACAGAGGTATCATAGCACACTTGTTTGTGTTCACTCACTCACATGTAACCAAAGATTCAGTGTGGTGGGGGTGCCTGGTTTTGGTTTTCCCCTTCCCAGCTGCTAGGCAGAAATTTGCTTTCTACTTCTAATGGGTTAGGCTGTGTTCAGTCTTCAGGAGGGAACAGGGCTGGGGCAGCAGCCATAGCAAGGAGTGGAGCTCTCTGAGATACTCGCTCCAGCCTGGGGTGTCCCCTCGTGCAGCAGGCAGAGCAGCAGTGAGGCTGGGCTGCAGCCCCCGGCTTCCTCACCCCACACTGTGTTTCTGTCTCAGTCTGTGCCCATGTGGACGAGGGGACAAGAGTTTCAAGGAAACAGATTATGTCTGCCCACCAGCTCCCAGGGGTACCCCCCAGTCAGCAGCCTGTGCCCTCCCATAATTTCCCAAAGCAAAAGCTAAGCAGAAGCAGTACAGAAAGGTCTGAAAGGGCAAGACATGCTTTTGTCTGCTCCCTTGTTATCCTGAACAGCTGGGTTAGAGCCCCACACAACCCAGGGCCATGAATGGCAATATTAACTTCAAAAAGAAAGTCCTATTTTTGATTGGCTGTGCCAGCTGTTTGACGGCACAACTTTCCAGCAATTCAGAATTTCTTTGTAAAGAGGGAATCATTACAAAATAGGGAACAACAACATTCTATGAAGACTGATGTTTAAACTGGGATAGCCAAATTTACCTTCTAGTTGCACCTAAATTAATAATCTAATTTTGAAAGGAAGTCAGAACCTAGCAGCTGCTGGTTACTTCCTTTAAACTGTTTTTGAAAGAGTCAGATTATGTTTCTTCTGAGTGTTTGGATGCATGTGCTATAAAAAATTGATAGCCTATTCTTAAATATATTCTGTTCATTGCTGATTTTTTTTTTAACTTGGTGATCTAACTGGTAAATGTATAAATCCCTTAAAACAAACCACATAAAAAGTATTTTGTACTCAAAAAACGAGTCCAGTGTGTATTTCTTGTTCAACATGAGCTGTGATAAGATTAATTGTCAAGTAACTGTATGCCAGTATTTAATGTTTTTTTAAGCTGATAAGCTGCCCTGTCAGACTAAACTCTCTAATATTTGGTGTTTTCTAAAGAGTTATTTAAGTGTGTTGTCTCTAATGTCTCTAATTGTTTAAGCCTTAATTCCATGCTTTTAAAATGTTTTGTTAAGGCTGTGTTACTCAAATGTTTTGTTAAGGCTAAAGCTTAGTTATTTAACTGATAAATCTGTTAGTCTGCTTAATAATTCTTAAACATCACACCTTTGTTAGTGGTCTAAGACAAGCACACTGTCTACACCTCTGCAAAGGAAATTAATGTTTTGTATTAACAATTCCAGGTGTTAGGAAGTACACTGGATATATAGTCTTTCTCTTATATCCAGAACTGGGATCTTCTAATACAAAGTCCTGTATTAACATAACAGTTGTTACTAAAATCCATAGGTGATGTGCTAATAGACTTGCAGTTAACTCAACGTACCTGTTATCCACTCAGAAAAAGCCCCGAACTTTGCTAGGATAGGAAGAAAATTCTCACAGCAAAAGCAGGAAGTCAGTATAAAGTGGTGATGGATAAACAGAGGCTGGAGTTTAAAAAAAGGGTGTCAGCCTTACAAAGAAGTGGTGAGGCAAAAACTCTAGAGGCTACAATATCTTGATATCAAGATAGAAGCTTGATATATCTCTGCACCGTGGGTGACAGGGTTGCTCCTAACAACGAGGACTGCACTGTTGGCCCATCTGACCCTGGGATCTTGCCTCATGGTCCATTTTGTTGTCATGTAATGAGAAGGGCTTGGCTTCCTTTTCTACTAAGCTTTCACCTACCTGGGCGTGGTAATCAGAACTAAACTATAAATCTGTGAATGTTTCCAGTACAGGACAGGAACATGGACAAATGTCTATGTGGAAAAATGTTAAGACTGCAAAGTTCAGGCACCTTTGTATTCCAGCTCCCCAAATTCAAAGGATACTTAATGGATGCTTAGGGTTTTTTCTGGATCAAAACTTGAGTGTACAAGGAGGAGAGTGTCACTGCTCTCCTCCTTTCCTGAATGCGTTTTCCCTCACTGTCTGGGAAGTTTCTGCAGTGTGTCTTCTTCTCCTTACACAGTCTCCCTCTCCCCTTCGCCTTCCCTCTGACCCCATGCACTGACCTTTCCAAGGCTGTGTGTCTCCCTTCTCTTTATTTCTGCTTCTGGTCATGTGGGAGCCAGCTGTGTTTGGGTGTAGTGGATGTGCTATGCCCCAGGGCTGTGGCAGGAGGGTGCTGCCACACTTTGGGCTGAGCCCCCGTGCCCAAAGCACAACGAGCTGTGCCTGCCGGACGTGTGGGAACCCTGTGGGGCCTTTAGGCCTGTAAATGACTGCACATTTGAAGTCCACTGCGGCTAATTAAACCCTTTTCCAGCACACCAGAGGAAAAAACCAAGTAATATCCGTTAGCCTCTTGCCACCCAAACTGCAGCATGCGTTAGAAAGTCCAGTTTCAGCCTCACTTTCCTTGACTTTTCCCTTGTGTAAAATGGGGGTGCAGCTGTGCCAGTGTGCTGAAGTCTATAAATGAAAAATGTTGCATAGGTGTGAGTATTATTTGCTGCTTAATAGAACTAGACAGCATTAGAAATGAACCTGAGGCAGACAGTGAGCCACAGCAGTGTCAGTTTAAAACCAGATAGCTGAAGTTTTTGCTGAGAACTACTAAGGTGCAAGGGGAAAAATAACTGCTGTAGCATTCCTGTAACTCTGTCAAAGGCTTCTGTCTAGCTGAGTCAAATGCAACTTCTCTTAGAGCCTTGCAGAGAGATTTCCTGATGGGCTAGTAAGTCCTAATATACTACTGGCAGCTCTGTGCTCGGTGCAGTTGCCCCACACAAGTGCTCTCCTTGGGTTGAGATGGCAAGGTCAGCTTTGGACACCAGGAAAGCAGAAGGATGACTTCCTGTCAAGAAATAAGCTTAGAATGAACATGTCACTAAAATCTTTCTGTCTTACAGCTGCTCACTGAGGAGTGACTGTATGCAGAGGTGGCTGGACTGTGATCCCAGCAGTATCATGGGGAGAAAACCTCTGAGACTAATCTGGGAGAACCTTTGGGGTTTTCTGAGTGAACTTCTCTGGAGTGAGGAGCGCCAGGATGTGTGTGGTTATATAGCATATATTGCAGCTGCACCCGGCACAGGGAGTTGTCTTCTAACACGGACAAATGTGGGGTTTTTTTCCTCCCCTACTTTGCACTGTTATTTTTTGATACAGTCCCCTAACCTCTTTTCCTCTGACTCTGTAACACCTCATAAAACAAAGTGCTTGGTTGACCTGGTGGTTTATAACAATGAAACTGGTATATGCAACTTGGAAATTTTTTTAGAAAGCCTGTTTGTTTGTGTTTTAGTGTTTCACCTGCAGCTTCTGAATCCACAGGCTACCACAGTTTCCACTGAATTTCAGAGTTTTGGCCAGTGAGTAAGGTGTGCCTAAGCTTTAATATGAAGATTTATTTTTTTTTTTACAGTATTATAAGTAACAGCTATATTCAGAAATAATATACTGAATACTTTTCTACAGTACCTGGAGAGGTAATATTGTACCAAAAATCTATACTGATTTTTCCTAAAGAACTTGGAAACAAAACAGTGTAGCCATTGTATTTCAAACATTAGAGCAATTGTTCAGTATATGTGGTGCAACCCTAAATTTCTATGTTAGAACATGGTGCCAGCTCTGAGTCTCTGTAAATTATGGTACTGTGGGCATGTGCATGTTTAAACAAGTGCTTTCCTATCTCCAGGTTATATAGTCATATTTATGTATATGGTTTGGAAAAGCCAGACAACACTCTGAAGTGATAAAAGGGAACCTAAAACAAGCTCATTTTTCACAACATTGTACTTTTAAAACAAAGCAAAACCTGTTATGGAGATTGGATTTTTCCTCTAAGTACATTGGCATTTGTTATATATAAATCCTAATGATGTTTATTCTTGTATACCATAAAACCTGTAGGTAGAACAAAGAGACCTAGTAAAACAAATACAGATAAACAAAGAATAATTCATTGCCTGCACTTGAAAGTGTTTTGTGCTATAGTTTGTGTTATTCCAGTATGCTCATAAACCTGTGACTCTAAACAACTTTAAATTACACATTTAGGCAGCCACAATTTCAGTGTAGCTCCTTTTAGATTCAACAGGCTACCTAGTGGCTTAACCTACTACTGAAGGTCAGGAGAATGTAATTGATCTTCCACAATGCCTAGACATCACCAGCTATGCTTCTGGAGATACCCTGGAAAATGAAACTGTGAAAACATTCCAAGCACTTCAGTGGGATTATTGTCTATGACAAGATTGTCTTGGACAATACACAGACCTTTGTGCACATATCGCCATAATACCCAATAAAAATCAAAGTTTGCCCTTGGGACCACTCTGCTTGCTGTGCACAATATTTCAGATGGGCTGGTAATATGTGGAATCAGCACCATCAGTGACAAAAACTAACTCAGGGCTTGTCACCCACATTCTCAGTGTAAGCATTCATTGTTCTTTTGAATGTGTTATTTTCTTACTGTTGAAGAAAGGTTTCCCATGTACCATACATAACACCTAGCCCTGGAAGATGCTAATCACTGTGCTGTATTTCCCTGTTTGGCCAGAACAGGTTATCCTCTGAGACACTATTTCTGTTTTTTTAAGTCACCAAAGTAAAAACATTTTCTAATTTATTGTTTTTACTTGAGTTACCCTATGGGAACAATGGTTGTATGGAACAGTTAAGACACTGTGCAAGATTAATTGATTACAGGATCAGGCAGTATGCTCTAAGAGCATTAGCTTTTCCCAAGATAAGAATCTTATTACAAATTACAAGCGGGCTGTATCAGGCGGCTGTAGCCCTTGAATCCAGGCTTGGTGTCCACTGCCACACTGCTGCTTATTTGAGTCTAAGCCTTATGCACTGGAGTCCCATGAAGAATAATCACATGCAAACAACATAATTTCCTAATGTGATCACATCCTATCGATGTGATCGATAGTATAAGAAAAGAAGAGCATCTCCCTGACTGAAAAACATTAGGAAGACTGGTGGCTGCTTTAGAAATAATCAGTATGGGAAACCTAAAAGGTAAGCGTGTTGTTTTGATTAGAGATCCAGACCTCGGAAAACAGCAAGAGGAATGGGAATGTGAAAAAAACTGGAGAAGGAAAGGAGGCAAAAAGTTTTGTTTGTAACTGCAGAGGGCCTTTATTCTTGTTAGTATTAGAGGTTATTCTTTTTGGCTATAAAGGATAACTTGGGTTACGCTGATCTTATATCGCTGAGACAAGGAGCTGGACAGAGTCTGCAAAAGAGAAGCGTGTGACTCATGGAAAGAGTAACTAGTGAGGAACTTGCTCGACTTGAACTCTTGCTTATAGGGATTTTATTTACCCCTGGGGAAGGGTGAAATTTTCCAGTTTGGCATAGAGCTAAACTACTTTACCAGCAGGAGAGAACTTGAAGCCTCCTTCGCTGAGAAGATAAGCTTTCATGATACAGGATAAAGACTAATGTACTGAATATTATTGCACAGCAAGAGAGGAAAAAGATGGCTTAAAGCATGTTTCTTTTAACGCTGAAAACTAGCTAATGGAGTATTCAACATACATGTGGTACTTAACTAGATGGTCACATTCATCTTTTTCAATACACAAGACAAACCATCATACATTTCTTTACAGCAGACACCAAAAAATAAAGAAAAATGCTCCCTGCTTTGAGGAATTGAGGATCCCTAGTAGCTCTTTCAACAACATGATACCCATGTTCTCATTCACAAAAAGCTCCATTAGAGAATTGAGTCAAAACTAATCTTTGTTCCTAATATGAATAACAAGCCACCTGCCTGGTGACAACATAATGGGCACGTAAAAAAATTTGCTGTACAAACATTTGTAAAGAGTTACACTCAAGAAAATTACTTGCTAAAGAGCTTTAGTTTAAAAGCAAATTCAGCCTCAGCTCATCTGTACAAACATGTTTTAAAAGAAAGGGGAAAAAAGCCTGCTTCCCTAATGTGCTGATCAGAGCTCTTAATGGCAGTCTAAAACATGCATAAGTTAAGCAAAACTCCCTAGTTTCTCCAGAACAGGGCAGAACTTAATCCTCAGGCACTGTCTGCCTGAAAAATTGAAGACCACAGAGAGTAAGAGAGATGAGATGAGATTTGGATGCAGATTCCAAACAAACACTTTTAATACATTAGTTATGAATGTGGATTTTTTTCAAAGCTTACATCAACTTATGAGGAAATATTTGAACTGCTGTTGTGAATCTTTTGTTCACAGTAACTATTTGTATAGGTTTGTAAAAAACCTTTGTTCTACCTAATTGTGTTTTCAAATCACCTCGATCCTCTCTGCAATAAAAACAAATCTTTCAGAAGGAAAAAAAACACCTCATTTTAAAAATAATAAAACATAATAAGAGGTAGTAGGAGTGAAAGTTCAATTTATCAGTGCTGTCTTTGAGCAGAGCCAAATAATTTCGTAGAAATCTATTCTAATCTTCAAAAGTTACATGATAACGTAGATGACAAGAGACAACTGAAGAACTGTATGATTGTGGCTTCCAAAAGCTGCTTTAAATAATGGAACGCTGAAGTTGGAAGTGTGTTTGATGAACTGAACTGTAAAGAATCACAAAAAATTCCCACAGACCCTGAGGACATTATGTAGTGTATCTTAAGCAAAACTGGCAAACACTCAAAAAACCCACTGGTGTGTTTGCCAGTCAGTGCTAAGGACTTACATATGGTCTTTGTTCAGGTTCTCTCAAGTGGAGAGGATTTCTGTCATAATTGGCAGTCATAATTTCTGCTTTTCATAATTGCAGTTGCCTTTAAATCACCTCTGCTCGGAAAACTCTTGCAAAAGGGACCTTGATGGAAATCATCAAACTTAACCATCCTGGAGAAGAATCCCAATCCTTGTCAGCCCTGGCTACAGCCCCACAGAAAATGAGGGGCAACACAGATGAATTCAGCTTAGAAGGAGAATAGGAATTACTTGATCTTAGGTCAGAGATGGCCATTGATGTGCTTTGAATAGGAATAGATGAGAAGCTTCAGTACAGAGGTAGATCATTCTTTTTGTCTTCTGATTACATCTTTTCAGTTCAAGATTGTACATACTCTGATAGGTCAAAACTGTGGTCCTTGAAAATGCTATGCTTGTTTTGAAAGAAAAGGATAGAAATCTGCTTTTTTTATTTCTGAAAATTTTAAACTTTACTATGAACAAATCTAGCAAATTCATCTACACATAGATCCTGAATCTAGAGAATTTTCTGTATTTTCTGTATGCTGCTGACTAGAAGTCAACACAAGTAAAATGAGAAAAAGTAAAAAGGGCTATGTGAGCTGAAACTTACTGCTGCAAATGCTTGCTTTCCTGGATGACTCTAGTCTGGACAAATAATGGCTCTACTCTTTATACCCCAGCTACATGTGATTCAAACAAGAAGCTAACTCACAGACAGACTGGTTAGCACTGAGGCGCATCTTCAGATTATTTCCAGATACGAATACAGATGTACATAGCTAAAATACTGTGCATGTTGTTTCTATCTGCTGCATGTGATATTATATTGCCCTGCAGATCTGTGTATTCTAATAAATCACCCTGCAGATGTGTAGTGGGAGCGTCTGCTTTTGTGTGCAAAAGGTTTCTGAAGAGACCATCAGCACTGCAGAGACACTGCCTGTGCCGGAGACCGGAGCCCCACTGGGAGAAGTGAGTGCCTGAGTGAAGGAAGGAGTGAAAGGCTGCCCCTCAGGTGGGCTCCCTTTGCCAGCAATGAGGAGCTGCGGTTGCGTGACTCACCGGCTGGCCGTCACGGGAATGTCTGAGAGCAGGACGATGTCATGGGCATGCTGTGGACAGACCACAAGCTGTGCACTGTTTAGATTAATCTGCTACTGCTTTAGGAAAGCATGGTAAATTATGATGGCAAGCTTAAAACACTCTGACAATTATAGAGACTTATTTTAAATACAGCTGTTAAGGGAGGGTACAAGTTTATAATTTTCATGATCATTCTTTGTTTAGGCTCAGTGTCGTGAGCCCAGCTCTAACCAACAGGAATGGAAAGAGGATCTGGTGATGTGACAGACTCTGAGGCAGGTTAAAGCTATTGCACAGAATACTCTACCTTTCACATAGGAGCTTCAGTTCAGACACCAGCAAAATCAATAGGAAGCCTTTCCATTGATTGCAGCTCACTGAGATTGAAGCCCATATACTTGTTTATGCCCCTGCTTCACCGTTTTGTGGAGGGTGGTGGTCCATTGCACACAATTTAGGATCACAGTTCTTCTTGCTGAGAACTTCTAGGCAGGTCCTTCCCCCATTCTCCTTCTTGTGTCCCAGGAAGACCACCCTGGAGCTTGGCTTCTCGCTGCTGTCCCTTTGCGCAGTAATGCAACGGCATCTGAACTACTGCTGGGCATACTTAGCCTACCTCAGAAAAAAACCCCTTAATTAGGAATCAGATGTGAGGCTAGTATGATAAGGACAAATCAAGTCACTGGCTTCCTCTGACCTCCACATGCCTGTTTTGCTTAGGATCTTGCAGGCTATTTGGGACAGCTACAGCTCATCTGCTTTGGGAGTAGTCACTCACATCACTTTGATTTGGTTGGTTACAAACCATGTTTTAATTATCTGGTGGTGTCAGCCCCTACCAGGCCCTTCTTGGCTAAGTCCCTTTGCTATAAGACCAGACTGAATTTCTGTTTTCTAAATACAGGTGAGGCTTGTTGCTGGGCTGGTGTGTCTCTCTACAGTACTCTTATGTTACAACCTGCTTGGTGGTAATACCAGTTCAGTCTGTGTCTGGTGTCGTGTTTGAGCCCAGGTGTTTAGCCTTTTTCTGGGGTCTACTTCATCCCTTCTGGCATGTCCTAGCTCTTCCAGTTCTCAGGCTTCTTCCCACCTGCAGCCTACACCAGGAAGCCTTGTACATTATTACCCTGCAGGCTTACTTTCTTGAAAGTGGTTTCTGTCCCACCCAAACTGGGCACGAACTGTGCCTGTTTCTACCTGAGGCTGCTTGTTAGGCACGATGCCACACCTCATCACAGACTCACATGATAACTGAGAGTAGAGGGGACCTCAGAGGTCCTCTGGCTCAGATTAGGGTCAGCATTCAAGCATCCTGATGCAAAACACAGACACAGTGCAGACTGACATTAAACACCTCTGCAGACACCTTTTGCTATTGGAGAAAAAGTGGTGGAAATGAAAGCCCAGCATTTTTCTCCCTACCTACTTTTTTTTTTAAAAAAAGCTTGTCATTTTCATTTCATCACCTTCCACCACAAACCTTGAAAGAGCAGCAGACAGAGGACCTATACACATACTCCCCACCTCTAACATTGGTGTGGCTGGGAGCTGCTCCAAACGCAAAAGTAGTATTCTGCCCTTTTTTTAATCCAGAGAGCCAGGATCTGCTGCTCTGTGTGCCCTGCTGGTCTTCGAACAATTGGTTACCCTGACAGTCGAGCTCAGGTACTAGTTTCTAGGACAGAAGTCTAAGCAGGGCTGGGTTTCTCTCTTTGTGACATGGAAAGCAAGGTTAAAGCGGACAGTAAATACCCAAGCTGCTCAGCCAGCATCATCCCAAGCTGTCAGAGGGGGAGACCAAGCACAGGCAAGGGGATCAAAACATTACCTTTAAGGTTATTAAGCAGCTGCTTCAGGGGTAATCATGGCTGGTGTTCCCGTGAGCTGTGGCTCCTCTTTCCATAGTCTCATACCACTTCTGTCTGCTTCTCTTCCACTTATGTTGATGGGCTGGTCTTCCTGGATTATATATAATTATGAAAACTTTAAGATGTTTTTCAGTGTTAATTCAAGTCAGGAGGGGCTTTATTTTACACAGACCCCTTTTCCTTCAGCTTTCATAAGTCTGAGCAGCACACAGTGCAACAGTGAAAAATCAGGATCCACCACTGAAGTTTATTTTTGTAGAGGTTAGTATTCTTGGCATATGACATAGCCATGCTGTGAGAGTTTTCAAATATTAGTTATAATATTTACTTTGCTTTTGTGAAGAATGTGTTAGTTTAAACATGTCTTCTCCTAAGGTAAAGTGAAATAATTAAATGTATTTTCTCTTTTCTGTGGTCCTTTCCACCTAATTTCCTCTGCAGTTTGTTTATTTTCAGTGTACATGTGATTGTACAAAGAAACAAGCAATTGCAAGGAATAGTGTAATTAAAAAGTTCAATGGATATTTTAATTGTTTTGTAGACAAGATACATTTATTTCCTTGAGGGGAAGAATAATTGCATCAGCACAATGTGAAGAGTTTCATATCTTGGAAAAATATCTTGTATTTCAGAATAAGTTATTTTATGTATGTGAAAATAACTGTGAAACTGCCAAATATTCTAGTAGAAATTTCTGCTAGTTCAGGAAAATGGAATTCAAGACTATGCAAATCCACACAACTTCTTTTACTATGACAGTTATGTTAGCAACTTGAAAAGAAGCCAACTCCTACTTGCCTTAAGCATGTATTTTGTTGGATATGGCAGTGGTCAGTAGTGATAGGCTGGCATTAGACTTTTGCCAAATGGATCCAACTTTCAGCGTGACTTAATGAAAAAAAAAAAAAAAGTCTTTATGACGATCTCATTTGGTAGTAGTCTGAGGGGGAGTGAGGACCATTACCCTGGCTATCATTAGTGTGTCATCTTTTCCCATCCAGACTTGTAGCTCTGGACTGTCTGCATGCTAACCTGACTGCTTCAGACACCCAGTGGCACACAGGACCCATATTGCTCCAAGATACAAATTCATACATGGACCAAGCTCTAAGTCTTATCATAAAATGCCTTCATCCCTGAAAAGCTAGTCTGCTTCAGGACTGTCCGACTCCCAGTCAGAAAAGCTGGTATGATTTATCTGGTGGTACGTGGTATAATGCCTAATGCAAGAGAGCCCTGACTGCAGCGGCAATAACGATGCCTTGGGAGGTGATGACTTCTTTCAGAGGAGGTGCTGGGGAAGGTGCTACAAAGATGCATTCATGTTAGCAAATCCATGGAGGGCGAGGCAGAATATTGCTTACCCAGGGTAATGTAGTGTGAGTCTGGAAACACCAAGACATGCCAAGGTTGATCATTACAGACCTCCAAGTCACAAAGGAAGGCCACTGGTAGCAAATGGGTTCAGCAAAGCTAAGCCACTTCCTTCCAGGCTCATGCATCTGTCCAGACCTAGTCTGACAGTATCTGAGTTCCTTGGAAGTGAATGTAACTGCCTACATGAATAAAGTGAGCAGCACCTGGCTTTTTGTGAAACATTATTAATGATATTTATACTGTGGTAACACTCAGGAACGATTGAGGCCTCAGGATATTAGTTGCAAACCGTAATTACAGTTTCTGCTTGAAGGAACAAACAACAGCCATGATTGGAAGGTACAGTTCTGTTCAAAAAATACTGTATTCAGAAAATAACATTGACATGGTCTTACTCTGCAAATCTACTTCATGTATGTATTCAGACACGTGCTATATACTTCAGTGACATAATAAAGGCCAATTACTTCTTTTCCCTACTCTGTTGACAACGGGATTAAGCTGTTCTCTTTTGTTCAAAAGAAATACCTTCTAAATTAGAGTCATGTTACCTGTACAAAGCCATGGCTAAAGGTATAACCTAGCCTGCAAAATACAGGGGGAGGGGGGTTGCAGGTAACTTGTATAGTACAGAAAAGGAAAACAGCAGATACAGGTCTCCAGCTGATTGTCAGTTTACAAGAAATTAGAGACTGCTTTTCCTCCTTTAGCTCAGAAGTTTGGGGTGATGTTATTGAAGCTAATGGAGCTACACTATTGTAAAAGTGCTCTTCAATAGCCAAAATTGGGGCTGAACATGGCATTCAACCTTGTCAAACTCCAGTATTTTAACCGTGAGCTTCCAGCCCAGCTTTCCTTGCAGGCTAAGGCTTGCTGCGTGGTGGATCTACAAGACCACCAGAGCCACTTGCTGGCCCTGTGGCCCAACACATCGGGCATTGCCGACCATTCAACTTACTGCCTGATGAACCTGGACCCTGGGTCACAGGGAGATACTGTGGCACTATGCTGCATAAGGAAGGCAGAGTGATCACCCCTGCTCAGATGACTTCACCCTCAACATAATGTACATCTTCCCTGAAGCATCCTGCGAAGGTCCCTGCTTTGCCCTGCGAGCCTATGCACCAGGCACATTCTCCTTGTGACACAGGGCCACAGTCCTGTCCCCTTCATTTGATGAAAAAGAACTGTGGAGGTCTGAGCGCTGCCAACTTCGACGGCTCAAAACCAGTTGTCCTTTCTCACTCAGCTCATGGGACTGGCCCCAAAGCCATGAGACTTGAACAGAACAAAAGCATATATGACAGTTTAGTTCTTGCTTTCATTTTGGTTTGAATAATGCTATTTTGGTCCTTGTTGCAGATGCTCACATTCTCAAGCTGGCTTCTCCCCTTGTCCATTAGGGCTTTAACCCTTGAAGCAATCCTGCCATCTCATCGGGCACCAGGTCTGCCTCCTGCATCTGTCCTGCTCCCAATCTTCCAGCCAATTCTGCCCTTCTCAGCCTCAGCTACATCCTTACAGCAGAGCACCCAGATGGCTGCCCCTCTGGTGGAAGGTGTGCAGACCGATTTCTTTATGTTTCCCTATGTTCACCCTTTAGTCACAAACCATGGGGGGAAAGGAACAGAGACAGCATGAATTGCTTTCCCAACCCTTCTCTGAGAGAGTGCTGCGCCTGGTAGGTGCTGTGAGATACTAACTTCTGTTTGTAACTGCAAACTCAGTGTCTTTTCCACAGAAGGTGGGGAGGCAGCCAGAGCAGGTTCCTCATGAGCAGTGATACCATTTGCTAGAGGATCCTCAGGAACTTTGGTAGCCACCTGGCTTGTTTTTAAAGGCTATCATCTAGCAGTTTGGTGCTGGACAGATGCGTTTTTTTGTCCTTTAGAAGCAGGGACTTCTACATGTGAAGACATTTTGAGGCGAGCTTTAGACTGTAGTGGTGGTTCACTGTTAAAGCTGTTAAAACTTCTGTAGCCAACCCAACATGTTATTGCAGCCAAACCAGGTCCCTAACACCCAAGACCCTCCAGATCTGGGGAAGCGGGGAGGGGGCAGTGACCAAAACCAGACAAACAGAGAAGAAAAGTGTGGATTTCCTTGTCAGAGGAAAAAAAGAGAACACTGAAAGTCAGATCTACCATGTAAATTTGTGAGGCATGCTTGACCTCAACCAGTTAATCTCAGATAATATTTCTTCAAGAATGTTTTTAAATCTCGATCATTTTATGCGAGGCATTCACCTCTGTGGATATATTTCCCTTGAGGTTCCTTACCTTTTGCTGTACAGTAGCCAGTCACACACCACATTTGCCCCCTGCTTGACATGACTTAAAACCCACATTTCTTAAAAGCAACTGTCTTCTGCTCTGGAATGATGCAGTTTTTGCCTTCTGTTCAACAAACCCAGCCACACACGTAGTTGTGATCTCATTCTGGAAAACTTCTGAAGGACAGCGGCCTTGTGCGGAGCAACAGTCCCGAGTACCACATCAGCTTCTCTCTGCTTACTCAGTCCTCACCCCACCTCTCTGGTTTCAAGGTATTTTTTGTTCCCTAAACACTGTAAAAACATTTAGCATACTCAGGAGTGACAATAATTAGCCTTCGGAAGGCTGAACAGTTCAGTCGCTGAGAATGCCTTCCAAGTTAAAAAAACAACAGACATGTATGCTTGCTAAGAGAGGCGGCAGTGGTCTCACAGTTAACTTCCTAGTTATCTTCAAGCTGGGGCTCCTTTCAGGCTTTATCTGTTTTTTGTCTGAACCACCACAGAGTTTCCTTCTAGTTTAACCCACTGTGGATTTAGAATCCCCTGGTGCTACTGGCATTTTCTTTTTCAAACACTGGGTTTCAATTCAGAGCACTGGAGGCACAGGAGCAGAAGCCTGTAACATCGATGTGGCTCCCTTACACTGTGACTATAGAAAGCTCCAAACTCTCATCTATTTAAAACATCTATTTATTTTCGAGCAGTTTTAAATAGATGAGAACTGGGGAGGAAGGGACCGTTGTGCTCCTAACACTGGCTCTTGCCTGGAATCCTGTCAATGTAAAACTCCCCTGCTCCCCGTGTCGGCTGTGTAGCTGTGCCAAGAGATTTAAGAACAAAATCTCATCAGTTTGGAGCCAGGGTCAGTGTCCTTAAAGCTCTGGAAAAGAGCAGAGGAGAACCCAGGGAGGAGGACCTGGATTCCAAGCTATTGGATTTGCAAACTGATTCTCCACAAAGTTTCTTGGAAAGAACTCGGACACATCAGCTTCTGAGTATTTTAAAAGATGTAACCTTCAGGTTATTTTGTGAACTTTGAGGTTTTTTCCTTTATTTACAATGCTAAAGGGTGACATCGGTTAAGATGCGCTGGAGAAGAACGTAGGCAGTTTTGCTTACATATTAATTCCAAGTGTACAATTGTGGTTTGTGTTTTGTTCTTTAGGAACACATACTGCTTGACAAACACAAAGAAAAACAAGAAGGAATATGGGCCCTGATCCTACTAGGATTGCTGCTAAGAGCAATCTCAAACCTATGGCTCCCACCAGGCAGGGACCGAGGCAGGCGCTTACCTTTAACGCGTGTAAGTGCTTTTGCTGAGTTCCTACCTACAGAGTGAAACATGTATATAAAGTTTGGGGGGGTTTAAAGCATTACCTCCATTAAAATGGCACAGAAACGCTCAGCGACTGCAAAAGTAGAGGTACACGATGCGCGGGATCGCTGCGTTCGCGGTGCCGCAGGCAGGCGGCGAGTTAGCGCCCCTACGCGCCAACACCTACCTCCGAGGCTGCGGCCGCCCCGCTCCCCGGCCCCACGCCTGTCACCTGGCCCCGGCCCTGTGCCCCCCCAGCCCGCTCTCCCC
>JAVJGI010000035.1:12264774-12344206 GCA_035590275.1 Ibycter americanus
GGCCGCCGCCGCCCGCCCTTCCAGCCAGGGCCGGGCCGGGCCAGGAGTTTCCTCGAACGCTCTTCGGGAGGGTTAATTCTTCCCGCCCTTTCTCTCGGCGCCCAGCGCCCGCCCCGCGGCCCGGCTGGGGATGGGGAGCGGCCCCGCCGGACCCTCGTCCCTCTTTGCTGTTCCCGCAGGGTCAATGTCTGCGGGGGGCAGTGCTGCCACGGCTGGAGCAAGGCCTCGGGCTCCCAGAGGTGCATCAAACGTGAGTAGCCATGTGGTGGTGGGGGGTGCTGCGGCCACAGCCAGGGGGACCTGTGGGGACCGCACGGGCACCTGGCGAGGTGGTGGATGCTGGCATCAGCTGTGGGCAGAGAGGTGCTGGCTGAGCTACAGGTCCCATCCGCTCCGTGTCACCAGCGTGCTTGCTGGAGCCTATCTCCCCCAGCGTCGTGGAGTGCAGCAGTTGTCACGCTTCACCTCTCATCCCTCAGTCCCTCCTTGCTAACCTTCAGCTTTGCTGAAGGGTGAACAGCGGGTGCCTCATGTGTTTTATTCTCAACACAGGTTGCAGTGTTTTTGGAGAGAGCTTTGCGGAGGTTACTTTTCATATGGAAAACCCCCACGTGTCAATGCTTGGGTGTTAGGAGTTTTTTGAAGAGAGGGGCTTTACAGGGTGAAGAACCTGCCAGAGGAGTACAGGTGGGGAGCACAGAATTGCCATCTACCCACGCTGTCCCTTCACCAGCGGCCCACGTGGTGATCCTGTGCTTAGGGCATGGAATTTCTGAAGTGTTGAACAAGGGAAAAGCAGTGGGTTTGGAGAAGATCCTGCAGAGGGACATACCTTTACTGGCATACCTAGTTTATGCACATATTTTGTGTTTCTAACACTGAACCAATGCTATTGTGCTCAGGCTGGCCTGAGTATAGGCCACATCTTTCTAATGTGAAAGAGGAAGAATGTCAGCTAATTTAGGCAGGATTCAAGATGACTGGAAATGGCTAAACTGGAGTGATGTTGCCATGAGGTCATGGAAGACTGGAATGACATACCTCTTCAGGAAACCCCTTTAGGTATCAGCGAGATTGGGCAGATCTTGGAACATCACTTTAGTTCAGCAGGACTTCTGTCCCTGAGAGAGTTGGAGTAAACAATGCTTTCGAGACTCAAACTCTGGGTTTTTTTATAGTGGCTTTTGTCCCTGTGTGGGATTTTTCACAACAGGGAGCAATCACATTTGTAATCCTCAGTAAGGTCAAGTACCTTTGACCTGCATGGAGCTGTTGCTAAGAAGAAAAGACTTTATTACATAGCCTGTTAAAGACAGAACTTCACAATTTCCCTGCCCAACTTAGGCATTTAAGATAGTCTTCTAAATTAACGTTTTCAGCTTAAAATATATGCTGCTCTGTTAGGTTAGTCACCTTTTTTGCTTAACACGCATTGGAAGTATAGAGTGATTTCCTTCAGCTTACAGTGGTATTTTAAGGCTAAAACACCTACCTTAGCTGAAAGACTAATCAAAGTGAAAAAAACAATTTCAGGAGATTAAGTAAAAAAACGTATTTCAACTGCAATGCTATTGTCAACCAATTTTATTTTCAGTATTTTGAACAAAACCCAAACAGTTTTCCTTTTGGTGGCTCTTTGTCTTCTAGTAACTTTTCTTTCCAGATAACTTCTTCCTTTTCAACTTTCGTTTATAAATTAAGCAGTTTTGTTTGCTTTCTGTCCTTTAAGTTTTGCCTTTTTGACTGACTTCTGCCATTATCATTCAACTGTTCTCTCTTTTTTGGTGGGTTTGTTTTTTTTTTTTTAATTCCTTTTTATTTTTAGGGTCTTCAGTAAAGACCGTGTCAGGCAATTAGATTTTTATGGCATAGCTGTGTAGAATCTCATTTAAATCCATGAATTACTTTGTTCATTCATAGTTATTGGAGGAATGAACTAGGAGAGAAGGAGTCAAAAGAAAGTGGGGGCATTTTCTGTTTAACCTTTCATTCTTATTTTGTGTCCGTAATATTGGGCTCTCCTTTGCATTAAATATTTTTGCTGTCTGCTCCGATGCTGCTCTGATACTGCCTAGCTGTGGTATAATACACTTGGCTTGGATCTTCTCAGCTTTACCCCTCTCTTGGCAAGCCAGGGGAGGCACTAAATGTACTGAAGTTGTCTGTTTTGTAACTTAGGCAAACCGTGAGATAGCATTGACTTGATTTAGCTATGGAAGATTAGTCTCGCAGTCATAAAAGCCAGATATCTCCGTTTCTGGAACCTCCCGATGTTCCTTTCAGAAGAACAGAAACCTATAACTGAACAAAAGTTAACCCCTTTGTTTCCTGTAAAAGCAAGTGATTTTTAAATTCAGATAGCAGACTCAGTTATTTTTTGAGTGGATTAGTGCAGTTGTAGATTAATTGTGCTACAGATGCAGGCACACCTGAGCTGACTTCATGCAGAGTCAGTTTGGATCTGTCAGTGTTTATTAGCTCAGACTCAGTATCACTTTAATAAGCTATTTGGTCTCTAGGGCTAGTTTATATTCTTTTGCATGGTGCAAAGCCTGAGCTAATAAACCCCAGACCCGTACTGGCTCTTTCCAGAGTCAACTTCCATTTGTCTGCATTGTGCTTCCAGAACCAGAGTGCTGAGAGCCAGCTCTAATCAGTGAGGCTTATTAGCTCAGGTGTAATCCCAGCAGCATGTGTTTCTGCTCTGCTGCACCTGTGTGAATAAGCCTGCCTGTAGCCCACAGAAAGAGGGGTTGAAGGGAAGAGGTATGGTCTTGCAGCCCAAGCTGTTAATATTCCCCCTCCCTTTGTCTTGCGTGGTTGTTTGCTAGCCCCACTTTCTCACGCATGGGGCTATGGCTGAGGCTGCTGTTCCCTTGGGTGACTTCCATCCCAGGTGGGTGGCAGTCTGGCTGGAAGCAGTAGCAGCTGCATCACGTTTCCCTTGGTAGCAGCAGCAGGGGGTATTTGAGATGTTTCTGCACAGGTCAGAGGGTGTAGCGTCTGTACAGAGGAGGCAAGCTGACTTTTCAAGTCCTTTTTCTAAATTCTAATCCGAAGCCAAATGGCTTGTTGTGTTTACAGTATTCACATTCTCTTGGAAGCCTGGCAGTCTGTCCTCAGAAGGTGAACTTCTGTTCTCCTATGAACTACCTGTATGAGAGTGCCTACCATATCCAATTTTAGGCATATAGGTTTTCCCCTCTCTGTGCCTAATATTTCAGTTTTACATTGTAAAAATTTTATTTTAAGACCACCGTTTTCAAACTTGGTGTGACTTTATTTATGAAGAACTGCATCATTCTAATGAAAAAGATGAAATCATAAAGGTCAGCATTGAAAGTGTTCGGAGTTGCTTTACATTGGGTGAATGATGCCTAATGATCAAAAATGACCTTTTTGAAGTGCTCGGATCATCCACCTTTGGGTAAAGACAAAGGTGGGAAAAATTCAACCACAGCAATGAACACCTTGGGAAGTTATAAGCATGTGAGAGGGTTTATGACAAAGATAGTCTTCCAGTCATAGTTATCATAGGTTATAATCTGCGTAAGTGCAGTAATAAGGTACTACCAAGGCTGGAGACATTGTGTTTTGTTAGTACTTGTTGCATAACCAGAGCATTATACAAACGTTAATTAGCTCTAGAATATGGCTGTAAGGCAAGTAAAACCTAGAGTGTGGGGTTTTTGTTATTTATTTCATTTATGGAAATTGAGCCATAGGTTAAACGTGGCCCTGGACAAGTTATAACAACTGTCTGGAAGGTGTAAGCTGGAAATCAGGAGTTCCTGCCTCTCAGCTCCATGTTTATCCTATTGAAACCTGTTGTCTCCTACTTCGTTACTTGCTACTAAATTTCCATTAGTTAATACTACTTCCTACAAAATACGCTTTTTTGTTTGTTCTGGTTTTGTTTCCTTTTTGTTAGGAGGAGCTGTTGTTCATGTTGGAAAGTCAAGAAAGAAATTACCTATTGTATGCAGGATCTGATATCTTACAAAATTTTAAATTAAAAAACCCACCTTATTGTAATAGTAGACCCCTTCTAAAATGTATAATGATATGTTTTGCCTGGAGTATTAATGTCAGTTGTTTGTGAGTGTTCTTAGTATAAACTGGATGGTTTAAACAACAGCATTGCCTGGAGGAATTCTAACTTTCACGAATGTAACAATGAGAATTAACTAATCCTAGTGGGAAGGAGGGAGTTGGCTGTTAATGGAACACTGAAGCAGGAGCTCCTTATTGCAGAGGTGTAAAAAAAGGCTCATAGGACAAACAGGTGCGAATGTGGATTTTGCAGGATTATGTTTAGTGTAAATTTCATATAGGGAGAGGAATTACTGTCTGTATAGATGTAGAACCCACATACACCATTGTTGTCAATTAAGAGGAAGAAGATCTTGTGTCCTTTTTGAGTGAAGGTGGTGTATGTATTCCATGCTTGGGCATAAGGTGAGTATTTTGGAGCTGGAACTGGACTCCGTTCTTTGAGTTTGGTAATGTAGTTCTTTCCTGTCTGTCGTGCGCTCAGGCACCTTGGAAAGGTCAGCAGAAAATTAGACAAACATACTGTTGTCTTTTTTTGTATTAAAATATTATCTTGCTAATTCTCTTCTCTTTTGAAAGACTTCCTGCCTCAACATTAAAAAAATGTGCTATAAGTAAACAAAGGTTTAATTTATTTGTCAGAATAAGAAAATATACAACAGTAAAGTCTTCCCTCTGGAGAAGGAGGACACTAGGAAGTTGTGCCAAGGCTTGCTCAGGTGAAGGGTCCCTTTTGTTCGGTTCCCAAATCTGCGTGGCCTCTGCTTGTGTATTGCTGTTCAGTTTGAGCCATTGAATCCCTAAACCTCCCGAGCCATACTTCTTGATATTGCTGGGTTAGCATGCTACAGCTTTGTCTCCTTCAGGACAAGGGCACTTCACAATGTGACCAGTAGTTCTAGACCCCCGAGCTGTCCAAGACCTGGATGGAGCATGCCTGAGGTTGCATGCGTAGGTCTTGTTCTGATACAGGGTTGGGATGCAGATTTGGAAACTTGGAAGCATACATGGGTCCCCCAGTTTAGATATAAAACTCTCTATCACTGAATATTAGTTGCTCAGAATCTGTTCTTTTTCTGTCTTCAGTTCAGCTCTTAGAAGTGGTGGTATACAGGAGAGCTGTACTTCTGATCATTGGAACTGAGTACTTCAAATGTTTGCAGCTGTGCTTCATGACAGTTTCTGGTCATAAATGGTTCCTGAGGCTTGTGCTTAAATCAGTTTTGTGACGGAGTTTTACCAAGTTCTGTTTATTTACATTGTGTATACAAAGCCTGACTATAACATACTGTCCCCAAATGTTGTTTCTTCTAAGACCATCATCTCAGTAAAAGCAGTATCAATCTCCCTCAATTTATGTCTAAATTGAAATTAAATCTCAGTTTTAAAGAGATATAGCTACTTTGACATCACAGAACTGACCTTTATGTTAGCCCTTTTGCATCTATTCTTTGATGTTGTTTTTAAACACTTCAAAATGGAAAACCCGAAAGCCATTACTTGAGTAGCTTGGTTTTGCCTCTGCTGTGCTTGCTACTATAATATGTAAATAAAACTTTTGAATTTCATAGACAAGGAATGGATTGGCTTTTGTAGTGGGAAAGCTCTCATTAGCCTTCAGTGGTAGTTCTACTCTGCTTTAGTTTTTGCTTGCTGTCCTTGGGAAGGGGGGAGAACAGGAGGACCCAGATTCTTGTAGTCTTCAGCTTTGTCTGCATTAGCAAGCAGCATGGACTAACAGGAGCAGATCTATAGTCTAAAGCCTTTGGTTTTGATGACCTGAGGCCCATGGTATGCATGTTTCAGGGCTTAGCATTTTATTTTGGACTAGGTGTAGTCTGGTCTCATGAATGAATGACAGTATGAGGCTGAAATACATTAGGTGCACTCTTGGAGTGTTCATATTTGGGATTTAGTTTCTTATTATTTTTTAAGGTGGGTTTTTTATTTTCTCTCTATTTTTCTCTCTGCATCTAAAAGAAATGGTGCATGTGCTTTTAGGTGGTCCCACAACACGAACCAAACCTTGGTGAGTGCAATTGTTAAGATGTGCTTCAAGAGAGAGTCCTGACCCAAACTAAAGCAATAAAGCAGACTTTGAGCAGTGTCTGTCTCCTGGCCATTGATGGCAGCCAACCTCCCTCCCGCGAGAGCAGGCAGTAAGAACTATAAGAAGACAGGGAGCTGTTAGCTGCTCCCTGCTCTACAGATGTGACCATGCTGTGTGCTGTTGCCACATTTTGTTGAGGAAACACAGGTCCACAATTAGTATGAAGTGAAACCTACTAAGCCTTTTCTTTGTGATCCATTTGGGACTTTACTGGAAACAAGTAAGGTTATAATGATACATAGTCTGTTTCATACAAATGCTGCATGTGTGTGTAGATTTAAAACAAAACAAAGAACCTTAAAAGAAACTTCTCAAGATGTGCTCCCGCACTGAAACAGATGACAGATTGATAATGAACTCGTTCAGCTCATTGCAGCAGTTATTGTTAACAAAAGAAGCAGGGCATGTAGTACAGTTGTAAACCTACAGTGGATAAAAAGTCCTGAACACTTCCTCTGTAAATGAAGTATTAGAAAGTACCCAGAAAACTGTGGGCTTTTTCTCCCCGCCCCCCCCACCCCCACCCCCTTTCATATGTGTTGGTTATTTGTTTTCAGAGTGTAATTTGGAAGGGGTGTAGGTGCTGTGGGGAGCTGTGGTTCATCCAGTGATTGCACAGTGTTCTGGTTCTGCATGTTGCAGGAACAAAATGACCTATTGACAGTGAAGTGATACTTTGATACTTAAAATATTAGTCTCGCACCTCTCTTCTGTACAGCTGCTCTTCCCAAGCGTGGAGAAGAGAAGAGCTGGAAACAGGGCATGTTCCCCTCTCCTCCCTCTCCAGCAAAGTGAGAGAGCAGGGCAAAGTGGCTGTGCATGTGGGATCAGTGAGCCTCCTGGCCTTTGGGAGAGCAGGGCTGTAGTGAGGGGTGGGTTTCTGTACTCTGTGGGGCCTTCAGAAGAAGTTGGGTGCAGCACCTCTAATGATACTCTAACCTTCTTTGCAGCCTCTGGCATGGAGGGCCACTTGTGCCATATGATCCTGCCTTAAAGCAAAATTGGATTGCCTGGGAGCTACTCCTTAGTGGAGGGTGGATGGAGAGGGGCACACACCTCCCTCCACTGGCTCCTTGTTCAAATACTGCAGTACTGGGTGTTAGCAGATTGTGGGTGGTTCAGGTTGTCAAGTGAGTCTGTTCTGTAATTAACATGGACTGATACTGGGTTGGATTTGAGGTTTTTGCTTTAATTTTTTTTGTTCTGCCTTTAAAAGCACCAGTACTTGACTTGCGTAGCCTTATTTATTCCTAGAAAACATATCCTGTCCATTGACTACAGAAAGAAAGCAGAGCTTTAGTTTCTCTCCGCGTTTCTGACTGCACACAGAAGGGGAGCAAGGATTTTACATGTTAGCAAGGCAAGATGTTAATTTAAATAAAGAGCTATAAATAGCTCATCTCAGCTGTGTTCTTTTTTGTGAAATGCACATGTTAAACCCTGCATAAACCTAGAGTTTTGGAGAGCAGCTTCCTGATAAAGGGGGGCTGTTTTGTGTTCTGTGGCAAGATTTGTTTTTCATAATTCAAATCAGTTTTTTTATATCTCTAGATGGCTGTTTAGACCTTGATTTTCAGAGAAGCTCAACTAAATGGTGAACTCATGGAGAGCTGGTTGGATTTAGAGAAAACTTTATTATTATTATTAGCATTGTAATTACTCTATTACGATGAGTAGTCTCTTCTCTGGTATTTCTTTTCTGTAGCACTTCAATTGTCTGAATCCTCTATCCAGTTAAACATTTTCAATTGTCTCTTTACTGAGTTTCTCTTTGTTCGGTTTCCTGCATATTTCTTACAAAGTATTTTGTAACAAAATGAATATGCACTGTAATGAGAAAGGTTAAGAGAATTATAAGGATTGCAGAATGGAGTGTTAACCACTCCAGCAAGCAAGAACAGCA
Source organism: Ibycter americanus (assembly GCA_035590275.1). Taxonomy (NCBI): domain Eukaryota; kingdom Metazoa; phylum Chordata; class Aves; order Falconiformes; family Falconidae; genus Ibycter; species Ibycter americanus. Next base: position 12,272,841 of record JAVJGI010000035.1, read on the forward strand.
AGTAATGCAAATATGCTGGTTTCCTTGGCTTAGTCCATTCTGTAGTGAATCTATTTTTGATACTGTGTGTGTGAAATGTTTGTACTGTCAGAATATGTATAATTATGATCTCTTATAATTAAATACTTTCAAATGTCCCCCAGATTGTGCAGTCTAACTTCAGTATTTATACTATATGAACTCCAGTAAACACAACATAAATGAAAATGCCAAGTATCAAACAGCATGTTATATTCTTATGACTGATAAAATAATGCATCCTTTTGCTGAAATTAGGCTTTTGAAGTATTTGAGTATAGCTGCTATTCTGATAAATCTTAGCATTTAGAGATAATACTATGAAGATACATAGCAAATAATCTTAATGAGGTACACTCTGTTGTCATTAGGTTAGGAGAGAAACTTTGTGTCTTTTGTTTGTTTGTTTTAAAAGAAATATTATGCCAAAAGCATTAGGCTTTTTTGTTTCCCTCCTTTTTTGGAGGTCATGTTTATGGAGCCATCCACACCAGTGTGGGAATGCATCAGATGTTTTGAAGTGGACTAGTGGAGAATTCCAGCAGTGACACATGCTTTTATTTGAAGTATATTTAGGGAAAGAATTCCCTAAGACCATCTCGTTATGATAAAAACAAAGTTCCTGTGTAGGAAGACACAGATGGTTGTAATACCTCCTCCATTAGTAGTGTAGAGGTCATATAGGTTTTCTGCAGTTAATGCCATTTCTTGTGATTGTTAAAGTAATTTCAAATTTTTTTTTTTTTTTTTTTTTTTTTTTGTTATAGAATGGTTTTGCAACAGGATTGTCTCACACTTGGTCACAAATTCCTTTCTCTCCCATCCTCAATAAATCTGTAGAATTGTTGGATGTATTTCTGGTAAAATTCAACTTTTGAAAACTGTTTGGAGAGAGCTACTCAGATGTCAAACTAGATCCCCAGAAAAGCATTAGATGGTGAGCATCAAATGTTCCTTCAGCTAGCTTTTGGGTTTCCATTCTCCAGTGTTGCATCCTCAGTCCTGATAATGACTTAAAAGACTTAAGATGGTGTCCAGAATAGAAGTGTGAAAGTGAGTGGTGAGCTAATCAGTAGGGCAATTCGGAGAACCAGGAACTATTATGAACTTTGCTGTTCTCCAGGATGTTGGTGCCGTATTCAGATTTTTCTGAGGCCTCTTCCCTTTCAGAACCCACAGCTTGTTGCTCTCCAGAGTAAGTGCTTCACTGCTTTTCTTTAGGGATCGGTCGAGGATCATCGCTCTGTCTTTCAACACAGTGGGAGTTAAAGGTGCCTTTGTATTGCAACTTCTTGTTTAGGATGTGCGCTCAACCAAGATGAGCTTTGGTTTGGTTTCCTTGTGTGCTTGAGGAATAGAATTGAATTAATGAAATAAGACAGGCAGTATTTGCTATGCCTTTAACAGTATTCCTATGTTGCATGTAAAGGAACTTGAAATTTCTGCTCTAAGCTCAGATATATTCATGTCACAATGTTGTTTTTTCCCCTTTCTGTAAACTTGATGCATGTGTCATTTCTTGACCATTTTGTGTTGGAATCTGAAACAGCCTCACACTTACAATCATCTTTGCAATTACTGTATTTTCTGTTATTTGCCCTCCAGCACGTATTTTGCCTGACAGGATTTAGGCACTCCTATGAGAGAATCTGATATATACTGTGCCAATGTGCACAGTGATGAAATTTTTTGGAAGTCAGGGCATTCTGCTTAAACCGATGCTTGACTATGTGTGGTTAAGAGGAGTGGGGGGGAAAAAAAAAGTACATTAAATTTCATGTGGAAACAGAAAGGAAAAATCTAGTGGATGGGCTCACTAGAAATAAAATTCACAACACTTGTAGTGAAATAATTGTATCAGACTATTAGAAATTCAGGAATGAATTTCTAATTAATGTGAATGCTTAAGTACTAACCAGCAACAGTTGCTTGATAAAGGAGATGCTTAAAGGTGGAGCTGAGGCTAAAAGGTTAGAAACTTGGGTGCAGGAAACTTCTGGGACATTTAGATTTGTTGATTGTGAGTTTCTCACTGAAAAGTACAGTTCTCCGCATGATCTAGAGATACAAGGGAATAAACTTATAAATGAGATGTTACTGTTTGAAGAAGGTAATTGTGAATCAAGGTAAAATCAAAGTGAATAGCATAGGAATCCGATCTTAATTCAAGAATTATCAGAAATTTAATATAAAAGTTTTTTTGTGACCAGATTGTTGTATCTGAATTTGATTCTTCTGAAAGGTCAGAAGAAGAAATTTTAATCTAAACTTCTTCAATATATGTTAACATTTTATACTTTGTGATAGAATAAATAATGCTTAATTTAGTATGTATTAAGACAGAAGTACATTCTGTATATGTAGAAGTTGTAAAAATATGTAAATATTATAAAAGGTTTATAGCAGGTTTGTTTTAGGCCTTGCCTCTGCGAGTATTTGTATAGTCTTTAACCAAATAACATGAGTTATGTTGTGTATAGGTCAAAAAAGTGCATATGTATAGGTCAGTCCCAAACCAACATACAAATGTGTTGGAAGGGGTGTGTTTAAACCTAATGGTAACTTTACTGTTTTATACTTGCTTTTCTGAAAGAATGTCGTAAATAAAGCCATACCAGGCCTTGTAAGTATCCCTCTAGCCCAGTATTCTGTCTGCGATGGTGGTGAGTAGTAGTTGATTAGGGAAGGATGCATAAAAAGGATGAACATGTTAGGATACAGCCACAGAAAATGCTTTCAACGTTTTGTGATTTAGGGACTTCCAAAGCAAATGTGGCACCAAGGCTTTATTTTTGGTAGATAAAGATTGCATGACCTTAAAACACAAAAGCCAACCCAAAAGATTCCCATGTTCTTTCACCATGCTTCTGGAAAGTGGGGGGAGGTTGGTTATGTTCGCTATGCCTGGCCTTCCAATGTGGCCAACTTCCTTGGCACAGCAAGCTATGGATGCTGAAACTAACAGGTTCAAAAAGCACACCAGTGAACTCCTGACAGAAAAATCTACTGAGGGTTATTAAACACAAAAACAGCACTCTTGCTCAGGAAGTTGCTGAGCCTCTAATCCTTGAAGACTGTAGTGGAATAAACTTTCACTGCTTCTCGCCTGTACTTAAACCTGTCCTTAAGCATCCACCTTAGCAATGGAGAGAGGAGACTGCACTAAGTGGATCCTTGATCTGACGCACTAAGTGTAGTCTTGTTATTTGCACTTCGCCAAGCTCCATTTTGAACTTCGTTGCAACCTCCTTGAATTGAATAGGACCAAGCCTATTGCCTTTAACAGGAGTATATTGGCCTGCTCTTCAGTTTTAAACTTAATGCTTGCATGCTCCAGTTTTTGGAAACTTAGCTTTGTGGAAAATAATGGTGTTTTCAGTTAGACGTGCCATTATTGTTGTCTTCAAACAAAATAATTAGGTCATACATTTGGCATGCTGCAGCTGTCTTGAACATTTTTAAAACTAAACTGCTGTGTTATTAAAATGCTCATTTTATTCTTTCCTAAACTGTTATCCTATTTTGTGATCTACTATTGCACAACACTAATGAAGAACTTCAATCAAAGGATGCATTGCTGTGAAGATCTGATGTATCAGTTTTTTAACCTGTTGTCACTGTTCACGTGATTTGAGACAAACTGGGGATTTTATAACATAGTTGCTGGATCTGCTGATGCTTGTTTTGTTATAAGGCCAGCTAGAGTAATACTGTCTGTCCTTGCAGAGCTTCATGTGCTTTACGTGTATCTACAGCTGAGAAACTTTCAGGGTTTACATTGCTGTCAGTGAAGTAAGAATCTTCAAGTCTGGGTAAAAAAGATAAGGTCATTTCAAAATGGGTTCTATTTTCATCTGCATAGTTTTAAATTCATTGCAACCTTATTATGTTCACTTTGGTAAGTGGAAACTTATGTTTTCTTAGGCTTCTGAAGCACAGCTTTGGTTCTTAACTACAGGGAAAAAAATGTTGCATTTTCTCAGGGTTGTCTTTCATATATGTTTAAATTATTTCACTTTTGAGAATTAGATACACAGTGATCAGTCCTAGTAGAGTGGATATTTTGTTATATTGACTTTTGGGGTGGTCTTGTTAGCTTCTGTGTTTGATTTTTGTTTTTTAAATAACTTGTTGAGAATCTTAGAGGTTAATATTCATGCATGACCATAAATCTCCAGAAATATATGTTCAGTATGAACGTGTTTTAGTGTTGTAAAAATGGGACTTTTGAAAATCCTTAGTTTTTTTTTTTTTAAAAACAGATATGTTTATATGATATTTTTCTAAAGCGCTCCCAGCTGTGCCCAGAGTGCTTCACTGTGATCTTTGGACATTTTCTACAGGTGACCTGAATGATGGGGGTCACTGTTCTGGTCTTAGAGTCTCTCCAAAGCCAGTGAAACTAAATTAGAATTTAAGGCTTCTGAATCTATTCTTCAAAGGTATAATTAATTTCAGTCATGTGCATATACGTGGATTTTTGCTTTTCATAGGAAAATCTAGTCTTAAAAGCAAGGCACAAGAAAGAGTTGGCTTGTATGCTACAACATACGTTTGCTGTAAATCCGTTCTCAAGTTTACAGTGAAAATGGTCTTCAGTCTTCCAGCAGTCAAAGACAAAATATATTCTCAAAAAAACCCAGAAATGTAAGCAAGCAAATGATTACTTTTTTGTTGCCAGGGAGATGCATAATATACAATTAAGCTAGCTCAGTTAAGTAGTATTGAAAAGGAGATATGTTGCTGAACAACATATAGAGGGGAAAAGTATATGTGAGAAGAACCCAATGCAAAGCTGAAGTTAAAGTCGTAGGTCAGTCCTGGTGCCATGTATGAGAGGTATACGTGGTACATCTGTGTCAGATGGTATTATCATTTGACAAACTATTCCTCCAAATTAACACAGTCCCATCCTAATAAGTTATTTCATATGTATGCTTGTGTGTTTATTTTTATATATAAACACATGTATTAAAACTTGATTGAAGTGCCAAGTATTCTAATTTATTTGGATCAGGGCTGTGGACTGACTTTTTGAAAAAATAAAATAGTTGTGCTGTTGGATGTACCTGAATATGGTGCAGAATCACATGTTATGTTTTAAGATATGAACCTTTTTAGGTTCATATTATGGTTATATTAGGTTTTAGTAAAACCTGTGGACTTTATGGTCTGACATATCATTTTGTCTATGGTAAAAGATCTTTAACAATATGAAAAGTATGCTTAGTTTGAAGGAGCAAAGCAGTTCAGCAGTGATTCTTATAAATGTTTAATTGTATGCCATTTCTAATGGCACTAATGAAGAAAGTATTTTGATAGCTATTTTAATTAGGATTGTACTTTATTGTTAAATTTTGTCCACTGGATAAGGTAATCTGTTTTGCTATCTTTGTGTTATTTTAACATTCTCTAAATACAATAGCATTGTAAGTTTAAGCATCCAAAATAAATCTTGAAATTAGGCATACCTTTGTGGTGTTATGTACACATATGATCAGCAACTGCTTTTGCCTTTTTTTTTTTTTTTTTTTTTTTTTTTGGTAGGATTTGTTGCTTCTTAAAGTTTCTTGCTTATTCAGAGTGGAATTGGTCCTGTGTTAACTAGGTCCACAAGCTGGCTGTAGAGTGTAGGCTGATTATTCAGGCTCCCTCTATAGTCAGCAGATAGAGCAACACGGTGTAATTAGTACTATCTGAGGGCAGGTATCTGAAAGCGAATTGTCTTGAATAATCTGATCCCTTTTCACTGGTGGTACAAAGAACGTGTAGAAGCTAGTTCAGGCTAATCACAAGGACTTGTCTCGTTCTTCAAAGAACTCAACCCCTATGTCTTCATAGCAGCAGTTTATGCTGCAAGTCCTCAGAGGCAATTTCATTTGGACGTTAGAGGGCGAAGGGTTGAATCACTTCATGCTTCTCTGGATTGTTTTGGTCATCTATAATGTGACTGTCAGGATTCCTTCTAGGTACCTATGGAGGATCTGTGATATTAAACACTAACAGAATGAACCAAGCCTAGACCAGTAGTAAAATTCTATGATCTGCATAATATTGTTTCATTGGATGCAGTTTGGTTGTTAAAAGTATGGGGAGGGAGGATGCAGGGAAGGAAGGAGGATATAAAGGATGCTAACAGGAAGATCTGAAATAATGCTATATTTCTTGATTTAACTAGTTCATTTCCCATTTTTTATCTCACCAGCATTTTACTACTTGAAATTGTTCAAATGTTGTATCTGTGTTATGTAGGAAAGCAGTAAAAGCTACAGCAACTTGTATACTATCTTCTCTGTAGCTGAGCAATGTTGCGCTCTCCTACTTCAATTAACATTAGCAATTAATGCCTTTTTTTATTATGGGGAGGGTTTGCATTTTTGTTCATGCTTTGTTTCAAAGGCACTTTTTAAAATGTCTTTTCTTAGCTAACTGTGCGCCACCATGCCAAAATGGAGGGATGTGCCTGCGACCTCAGCTTTGTGTGTGTAAACCAGGAACAAAAGGTAATTCCTGTGAGGATACAGTCATGCAAGAGACATCTTCCACTGGAGGCCGGAGCCCTGTTGTTCCCCCATGGCCCATACCCCAGCAGGCTGCCCAGCAGACCTTCTCTCAGAAGGTGCAGGTCCCACCGAAGGTTGGCCCTATGACTCAGATGGCATTCACCATCAAGCAGAAGCCTCCTATTGGGTTACCTCAGCAAATGCAACCACAGTAAGTGTTTTCTTTGCTTTCAAAGGAGTCCAGTATGTTAGACTTAAAAAACATTGTTGCTTGCAAGTATTTTCAAATAATCATACTTGGAAACTTTCACAGATTTTTTTTTTAAGAGCTTTTTATTTTAACTATCAGACTTTGGTGGATTTCTAAACTTTTATTGCTTATGAGCCAGATCTCCTCACCTGTACAGAATATCCTGTAATGTCAGTCAACTTTATTTTCCTTAGAATGGCAATGCTGTACTAATTTCAGAAGAGTTATTCTGAGTTTACACTAGTGACTCTTTGAGTTAAATCTAGAACAGTCTGGCATGGAATTTCAATATCTCGCATAACCGAGGGGAATAAGATTTGGTGCTTGTGTTGTGTTCTGGGTTTTCTTCCATTTGCATTATATTTTCTTTTTTTAAAATAAGTGTGTATGGCTCTACTATAATGGATACTTCTGCTTGCTTATGTTTGAGGTTCAGGATTGTATCTGCCTGTTATAGTTAGCAAGGAAACACCCCTCAGAGAATTTTATTTCTCTGCCTCTTCAGTAGCTTGTGACTTAGACTTTGTGTTACTTTCATTAGTTTAAATACTTCAAATGGGTCTGAAATTTCTCTGACTGTACTGTTTCTTTTATTAATGTGTCTGACCTTAACTTTTTCAGGGCTGAAATAGGGAGAGGGAGGTGCACAGGAGGGTGGCAGTCGAGTTGAATGTGGGCAGTTCTAGGGGTCTGCAGCAACTACTGTCCATCAAATTCTCCAGGTGAAGTTGGTGACAAAAAGTGTTTATGCCCTGTAACAGGTGTTGCTTTTCCATAGCTGTAAGCAGGGTGCAGCCCATCTCACTTCTAGCCTCCAGAGCAAGATAATCAGGACTGAGAAATAAACTGTGTTTTCCTGTGCCCAAAACTATAAAAATGAACCTGAAAAGGGTGGGGTGTGATTATAGAAGTCTGCACCTGAGTAGTTATATGCTCCTGACAACAAGGTACATCATGCCATCCCTCTCCAAAGCTGCATGTGAGAATAGAGGTCACTGGGCGCTGACAGTGATGTTTATTGTCTGGTAACCTCTTTATCAGATTCTTTCCTCTTAAACCCTTCCAATTTCTTTTACTGTTGTCCTAGTTCATCTAACTGTGGAGCCACAAGCAAAACTGGGTTCATACATATCTTCTATAATAGAAAGAGGGACTTAACTGAGTTCTCTTGTGAGTTCTAAACCTTAAGCTAGTATGTTCTTTGAGAAAGGTATGAGGTGAGGCAGGGTGGGCTTTAGGAATAAATACATCCATAGTCTTGAAGGACAGAGAAATTGCTACCCAATTTTAATATTTTATAGTACTCTAAGCCCAGTTTCATTCCCATAAGTGAAGCAAAAATTATTGAAAGGGAAATTAACAGTAAAATCAGTAGGCTTTTTTCTGCTCCTTCCCATCCAGACCAGTGGGACTGCTAATTCTCAGGACCTGGCTTCTCTGCTTAGCTCCACAAAGTGCATTGCAGGAAATCAGTACAAAGAGGCCAGACAATTCCTGTCTTATCACTACTGATTCCTATAGAGTGTACTGTGTGTCTTTTTCTTTCTCTCTCCCTCCACACACAAGCATTCTCAATGAATTCTTCTTCCTGTTGTGATAAAGGCTAGTTGTCCAAATTGGGTAATAAAATACAGTTCAAAAAAAGAAAAGAGGGAAAGAAAAAAAAAAAAAAAGAATGCAGTTTGTTCTTGCCTGAAAAAAAAATCTTTTTTCTTCCAAGTGCTCTGAAACTGTCCTTAGAAGGCTTGTGGCTGCCTCTAGAGAAGACTTATTTTCAATTATTCCTGAAAAGGCAGAGTCAAGGGATAAAGGGTTCCTTTATAAAGGCTCAGAGTGTTTCTAGAGGGTACATACAGCATGCCATGCTTCAGTAAAATATCTGTTCCTTCTTCCATGAAACAACATTGCAGATGTAGAGAAGGCAACTTCAGACTAACAAAAACTGTCATCTGCTATCCAAAGTGCATCTGTGCTTCCATAAGCGGTGTTAACCCAGGTGGGCTTTGTTGTTCATGTGACCTTTCTCCACCTAAGGATTTTCTTCTACATGTAAAGAGACCTTTTTACATAAATGGGACTGTTAGTCTTTGCGATCACATGAAGATAAGTCTATTTCATCCAGCTTAATAATAGAGTTCGAAAATGGAAAACTGAGTTTTTTGAGTCATGAGAAAGCCAGCCTACAACCTTGGCAGGAACGAGACGTAGGAGCTGGATACGAAATGGGCTGTTTCACAAACCAAAGCAGTTGTATAAATTGCAGTGGAACAAGGTGAATGTTTAGATACAAGTATTGAAATGAGTGGTAGCAGTAGTTCTCGAGTAGACTATTAGGACAATTTACAGGGCTGAAAGGTCCTTCTGAGGTCAGGTCTCTACCCCTGGTGCAGAGCAAACAGGCTAGTTCCTGCTTCAGTTCCTCTGAATGTTTTGCGATCTCGTATGTTGTGTGAGGCTGCCCAGCTATTTTTGGAATGGCTTTTTTCTGTTCCCACGCCTAGAAATGTAGGGAAAGGTTATGGCAGGAGTGGAATCATGCATTGTCAGTGTAGTTGGTATGCTGATCTAGACACTGCTGCTATGTAGAGTTGTCAAGCAGTGGTGAGAGTCAAGGCAGAACCCAACCTGGAACACCAAGATAAACTCCTAGAGGAGGCTTGTCTCTACAGTGCTTCTGTTTTGCCATCCTCTTGTCATTTTTTTGTTTTGTGTATGAATGCAACTTTTCCAACTTCAGTTACCAAGATGTGTTCTTACATGTTTTCTTGAGATCATGGTGGCAATGATATTTAGGGAAGTAGGGAATTCATTTATTTCTTCCCAGATATCGTTTTTTAAAGAATATGGTGCTGAACAGAAGGAAGCCTGGAGAGAGATTGATTTCCTAGAATATCGTGGATTTAGAACACAGGCAGTTAGCACTAGCAAAGTCTGTCATAGCCCTGGGCTGAAAATGGATACTATCAGGTACAAGGACTCATCTCTGAAGAACGTTAGCAGAAGATGTAGATGGCTGTAATTGAAAACAAGTGGTGTCTCAGAAACAAAAATCCGCAGCTTATTGGAACCTGTTGGGAATTCTGATCTCAATAACAGACATGCTTCGTGGTCCTGAATTCCTGTGATAGCTCTCCAGTAACTCTGGGTGTCCCTTTCACATCTCATTCTCTCACTTGTTGGCAACAGTGTAGCTCCAACAGCTTGATTTTCTGCATTTACCAGCTATGGGAACAGAAAATATTTTCTTTTTTTTTTTAAGGGAACTTTCTAGTACAATTTTGGGAATGGTCACCAAGAGTACACCATCAACCATCTGGAGCTCAGTAATACAGTGAAGTGTCACAACATTGCTCCTTCAGCCTCTTTTGGAAGCAGTTGTTGATGAAATTTCAAAGTTTGCTTTTGTGTTGGGCAAAGCAAAGCTCATCAAAGGAGAGGTGGATGCACAGACTTTAGGTGACAGATTAGACTTGATGCTGTGTCTGATGCACCTAGAAATGTTTCCTAAGAGGTCCCTTCCAAACCTGTATTCCCGGATTACTGGGTCTAGTCCCATGCTATTACAGGTGGGCGCATCCTGCTAATTTTAGTGAACCTGTCAACCTGTGTCTTAAAACTTTTTTCCTTCTGTTCAAGGATGTAGTATTTTGTCCAGTATTTCCCCAATTTTTACTAATTGATGTGAGTGAATTCAGATAGAAAAGAAAAAAAAACCACCTGAGAGAAGAATTGGGGGTGCTGTTATGACCCTACTGAAATCAGCAATGTAGAACAGTTGTAACTGAAAATGGAATATATTATTTTTATAATCTGTAATTATAAGTTACGTATTTACATATATATGTAAAATAATCTGTAAAGGTTATTGACTTTGTGTGGTACAGACTCTTGGCCGAGGTTTACTGCAAAATATTAGAGACTGCTTTTGTAACTATTTCCTGGTTTGCATACTAGTTCTTTTTTGTATCTTTGACTGTATGTAATTTATTTTTTAAAATTTATGGTTCTGAGATTGGTTTATGTGATGACTGACCAGGTAATGGTCTAAAGAAATGTTTTTTAAAGTTTAATAGCGAGTGTGAGAGTGAATATTTCTGGAGGACATCCATTTTCATCACCATTATGATAGATTTTTGTACTAAAGATGTACAAAGCAAGTGAAATTATCACTACTTTTAATTAGTAGAACTCTGCACCTGAACTGTGAGGTCTGTTTTAAAAATACTTCATGGAAGCTCTTGACCCAATATTAGACTTCTGTCCAAAATGACCTTGACTTTTTTTTTTTTAAAGGAAATATTTTTTAAAAGGAAAGCAAGGACTTTGGGGTAGTGTTGGTGTTAGAAGCATAGAAGAACTTAGGTTGGAAGTAGAGGCAATCTGGTCCAACTCTCCACTTAAAGCAGGATTGCCAATAAGAGGTTGCTCAGGGCTTTGTGCAGTTGAGCTTTGAACGTTTTCAGGGCTGCAAGGCTGGAGATCTCACAGTATCTCTGGGCTCCTGTTGCAGTGTTTGACCACCCTCAGGGGAAAAAAAATTCTAATGTAGTTGAAATTTCCATTGTTGCACGTTGTTACCCTTTGTCTTTCCACTGTTAAGTCTCTGAGAAGTCTGAATCAGTCTTCTGGCTCAGGCCTCTCCAGTCTCAAGAGGCAATGGTAGACTGCAGTATCATTGCCCTGAGCTGCCTTTTCTTAGAGCTGAACAAACTCTTCTCCCTCAATCTCGCCTCATATGCTACATGCTGTAGTCCCTGACCATCTTGGTGGCCCTCTGCTGGGCTTGCTCCATTGTGCCAGTATCTTTCATGATTTGGGGAGACCATAACTGGACACAGTACTTGATTCAGTCTTACAAGTGCCAGATAGAAGGAATGATCATTCCCTTAACTTGTTTGGCTATGCTGTTGTTAATGCAGCCCGATATATGACTGCCATTCTTCATGTGGGAGTGTGCTGCTCACTCACGTTCAGCTTATCCACTGGGACACCCGGATCACTTTTTCAAGGCCTGATTTCCAGTTGTTTCAGCAGCAAACCTGCACCGTTGCATGGAGTTGCTGTATCTCAGATAAAGGACTTTGTGTTTGCCTTTGAACTTCATGAGCCCATTTCTCCAGCCTGTCAAAATCCCTCAGGCCTCCAGTATAACAACCACTGTTCCACATCGGGAGTGTGTATAATTGCTGAGACTACATTTTCCCCCTTCTCTAGGTCATTAATAAAGTTGTTGAATTATACTGGTCCCAGTATCTATCTCTAAGGAAAACAAATAATTACCCACTTAGCCTCCTGTGAGTTGGATTTTGTATCACTGAATACCACCTATTCAGCCAGGCAGTTTTTGCACCCACTTTGTAGCCAGTTATCCATATTTCACCATTTTTTATATAAGAAGACAACTGTGTCAAACACCTTGCTAAAGTCCAGGTTAAAAAGATTAATCATGCTCATTTCATGCACTGAGCTGGTCATCTCATAGAAATCAAACAAAACCCAAGTAAACAAAACAAAAAAACTTTAATCCAAGGTGAAACTAGAAAGTCTGTGATGACTTCTTAACTTCTGAAAGTTGTAGTTCAGTTATTTCATTCTTTGTTGGTGATACTCTTCTCCTTCAAAGCCAGGAACTTGTGTGATAACCCTGCCTCCTTTCTTCAGGAGGAGACACCGTCTCTTTTCTTGGGCTACACAGGGGAACTGGAGCTGGAAGCAACTGAACTATAATTCCAGTGATGGTATCTTGGAAAATTAGTTTTTTTGATTCTAGGCAAAATATTCCATATTAATATTTTTGAAGATTTTTCCTGTTCTTGGTGCAACTTGGGGTATAATCTATGTTCTTAGGCACATGCGTGTATCTGTGCTCAGGGCTGATACACCTAAGTGCGTGCTTGAGGATGTTGAATGTATAGAGGGGTCTGAACAAATCCTTGGGTGAGCTATGACTATGCTGTTAGGATATGACCACAGACTGTTATCTCGGGCTTTGGATCTTTTGTCTGCAAGTCATGGGCTACTAGGTTCTGCCGTCTTAGAGCCCAGTGCCATGGCTGTTTGATTTATTCAAAGAAAAGACTAAGTCCTGTGAGTTTGTCTCAGCACGATGCAACATTGAATTGTAACTGCTTCTCTTAATTCCATTGGTCAGAGGTGGGTTTTTTTCCAGCAGTTCTTGAGCCCCTACTAGTTTGTCAGAGGTAGAAGACTGGTCGTCTGTCTGCAGTGTTAAGACACTGCATCTCTTCAGTATAAGCTTGTAACATGTAATGAACTAACGGTGTACTTGTTATGGATGCACTAATGCAAGGTGGCTCCAGGGAGAATCAAGAAAGTTAATTTTCCATTGTGAGCTATTTGGGGTGGATTCTGAGGAGCCCTTGCACAATGCTTATAAAAAGAGGCCTGCTGCAAGGAACTGTAGTGTATCCTATTACCTCTTAGGTTATTGATTTCTTTCTAATTGACTTGAAAAGTGTTTTATGCAGGTCAGTTATCCATATTGTCCTGTAACACACATTCCTTTGAGAATGCCAATGTAACATTCCCTCCCACAATCCTAGCAAATTGAACACACTCCACAAGGTAAACGCAACTTTTTCATTAACTTGTCGTCAAGTTGGGGTTTTTTTTGAGTGCTACTGGAATATGTCCATGCTAATGTATGTCAATAACAGCAAAATAGAGACATAATGATTTAGGCATACTCCATGTGTATAGAAATTGCTGCCTTTGTTTTAGAGGAACTAATTTCAGGAAATTACTTCTAAAACTGTACTGGTGCTTTCAGCTTAGTTGAGAAGACAACTGTAAGCCACCATTCCAAACCACAGTGTTTAAAAAAATTTTTTTTTTACCTTAAAAAAATGTGTGCCTGGCCATTCAGTGTTTCCATGGGGATGTGTAGGGAGGCCTTAATGAGGAGTTCTAAATGTTCTTTGTTACTGTGTTGCAAGCTGGTATGTTCTCTTCCAGTGTTGCCTTTCCACTTTTTATTTTTTTAAAAATTGTACTACCATTGAAACTTTTACCATTTATCATCAAGCACTCATTTTAGGAGATGTTGGGAAACAATCATAAGAACTTCTTTCCAGTGGCTTGCAGGGGACTGAAGGAACACAGTTTTTCATGGACAACATGACTCCGTTTTAGATTTTTAGGAAGGTGTATTTGTTTGTTAAAATTTGGTTTGACATAATGCCATTGTCATGTGGTACGAAGTCTTTCTAGGCATTTAGAACGTTTGCTTTTAAAAAGGTTGCTTTATTAGAAAACGTTTGTGATACCACACAGCTATGCCACAATTTTATACTTGACTGAGACTTTTTACCCGAACAGGTAAAAGTAACCCACGCAGGTTAAATTTGTTCCTCTAAGCAAACTACTGTGCAACAGTAGTGATTAAAGGATGTGGCTGAAATAAAAACAACATTTTAAGTAGCCATGTCCCTTGGAGGTTGTATGGTCAGTAAGCTAGTAGGCATTGTTTTCATTTTCATTCCCAGAGCTCTAAAGAGGGAGGAATAGATTTCAGTAGGTTGATTTGGAAAACTAACATCTAATGTCAAAATACATCTGTACCAAAGGAAGAAAAGCAAAGTGAGAATAGAGTTTATTACTGACTTCAGGTGTAGAAATATGATTTAACTTTATTCTGTCTAGAAAAATGTAGGTGTTTTTGCTTAGTGTTGTAATGATCAAATGATCACTGAACCAGGATCATTTTCCTCTGTTTTACATGTATTGAGCTTGGAGAAAAAGCTTACTATGTTTGTAGAAGAGTCTGCCTTTGGTCTTTGCATCAGAAATCTTGCTTAATATTTGATCTTCAGCCCTTTAAAATAAAATTAGCTGCAACTATTAGCTGATTTTGTATGTCTTGAGTATTAGTATAAATTTTGGTATTGTCTTAACACTTCCAGCCTATATTGAGAATTCATTCTTAACAACCTTATTACGTAGGTAACTGAGACAGAAAGAACTCCCCTTCAGGGGATTTACTTAAATCTTAGCATTTTGATAGTGTAGCAGATAACTAGATGGTTCAAGAATCTTCATTTGGAGAATTATGTGGACTGGCATTAGGCAAAGGCAGATGTATTTTCAGGATTGGGCCTGTCTGATTAATCACAAATGCCTCATTGATTTCTCATCTATGAATAGCCTGTTCTGCTCGTGATTTAGGAACCCCAAGAGACATATACTTCATCTCTAGTAAAATTGTTTTCTTCAGTGCTAGAGTCTGAATACTTCACTGCGAAGTAGACTTTTTTCCTACTGAGAAGCGGTTTCCGCTTTACCTAAGTTTCATAAAGATTACATATGACATATATCCCAGTACTTTGATAAATTCCTCCCAGGAATCCAAAACTATTGTTTTGTACGATGTGCAATCCATTGCTAATCTAACCACTACTAAGGATGTTTATTACTCATGTCGTCTTATGTTGAATTTTGGGTGTTACTGTTCATCACTGTCTGGTGAGTGACAGATGTATTTTTTATTTTTTTATGACTGGAATTAAGACATGAGTGTAAATGGTGAAGAACACTAGGCAGCTGGAGAAAGCAGGATCTTCTCCTGATGTTATCATTCAAATACTGATTAAGACTTTGTAACCATCCAGTAGTCTATTAGAGGGACTCTGCAGTAAATCCTTGTTGATTTTCCTCTTTAGCAAATTTTCCCTGAATTATCGCAGCGCCTTAGAGGGAGGTGTTGGAGGACCAGAACGTGGACTGTTAGCTAATTTGAAGTGTCTAGCAGAGATAGTGTTGTAAGTGAAGACATTCTAAGCGTGCTTAGAAGTTATGTAGGCAATTGAATCACGACTGCTTGACTTGGAGTTAAGCAACTTTCTACAGTAAGCAAAGGTCCTCCTGTTACTCAGAAAGGACTCTGTATGTGGTATGTTAGGAAAATAAATAGCTCCAGACTAATAGCTCACTGAAGCATTGTAATTATTGAAGAGAATTTCTCAGTGCTTGAAAACAAAAAGCATCATTTTGTTGTTGAGACATGGAATTTCCAGGACAAAGGAAGTATTTGCAATAAACCAGTCTTCATTATAGCCCTGTTTTATTACTAATGCAATCTATAGCTTTAAAAACATCTCTTCCAGACATATGTACAGGAAAAAAAAGTATCTTTTCTGATAGGCTTTATCTGTTGTAATAATTCTTTTAATTTAAAGTACTTTCTATATGGAAAACTTATCATGTAGCTGAGGACAGACTTTATTAAAGCCTATAGCACCATTGGAGGATATTAAATGGAATTCTTCATCAGTTCAGATGCTATGATAAATGATGTTTTGTGCTTGTCAGGGATTTTATAAGCAGTTTAAAATTGGTTTAAACGAAAAGACTGCTTTTGGATATTCCATGCATTGGCTTTGTGTTTTCTGTTTCATTAAAAAGACAATTGAAGATGCAATCCTGTATATTCTTGGTCAGAGAAATGAGTTTCAAAGGCAAGATAGCCTGTTAAAAAGGAGATAGAAAATACTAGTATATACTATTATGTCATTGGGCAGTAGGTGGCAAGCTTTGCTTTTCCTTCTGCTTAGGGTTTATTTTCATATTGCAGAATGCCAGAATTTTGAAAAGGGTGGTTTGAATTCACTGGAATATGTCATTTATTGGCAGCACATTTTTTTGAACTATCTATTTGTTGATTGTGTGTAATTGTCTTTCTATTGAATGCTGAAGTGGAGCCCCTCTTCTCCAAATAAGAGATGGACACAACTCGATATGTGAGCTCTGTTGTATTCTCTTATGGCTTCAGTAGGCACATTACAAATTAAAAACAAATGAGTTGCAGTCACAGTCCCAAATTATTTGGGATCCTCCTGTTCAGCTTCTATTGTGGAGCACAGTACAGCTGTGGGGGAGAGGGCACAACACTCTTCTAACACAACATCTTCCCAAAATGGGACTTACACTTCTAGCTCTGTAACTATAAACTGAAAAAGAAAAATAACATTTTGCCTTTCTGCTGATGTGTCATGTACCATCCTGTGTCCTGGTCCATCTTTTCCCGCCCATCCCCCCAATCCCCCCATGAATTGCTAGTGTGGTGTAACTCTTCTCACAAACCTAGCCTGCTCTGCTAATGTGCAGGGTCAGGTATGGAGACAGTAAAGCAGCAGCAAATTGCCTAGCTGAAAGTAAGGGTGCGTAGAGGGGGCAATGCTTGAGTGCTTGTCCTTAGATACTTTCTGTTGTGGGTGACTGCTAATTTCCCTTCTCTGCTCAGACTTCTTGCCTAAAGCCAATCATCTGACAGCCGATGAATTAGCAGCCAGCTCTGTATCTGTACCAAAGATACAGGGGGCATAGCACTTCTGTTGTGCAGTTCCTTTCAGCTGTTGTCCAGTTTAGACATCCTCAGATGTTCTCCAGAACACATTTTTACCTGTTAGCCAAGTTAATTCTTTGCTGAGTTTCCTCATAGCGGGTGAGTTAGTTCTTCTGGCTTTGCTAGTAAAGTTTAAAAATAGTTTGTTCTAGATTAAAAAAATTACACTCTTCTCTTTCTTTCGTACTCTGTCCCTCACTGCAATTTCAATAATTGTTCTGAGGAAGATCAGCTGTCTTGGATCTTCTTGATCCCAAACTTAAACAATATTAATATAGATAGCTATTTAATTATGTCATCTTAGAAATTCTATAACAGTAATTAACGCTTTTTTTTCTTACTATGGCAGGACGTTCTGCACAGGGGTCTCTTTACACAAATAGAGGCTGCACATGAGTTTACATTTTCACTGCTGAGCCTTTGTGTCCTCACTATTCCTAACGAAGGTCAGAATTGTTTTGGGACTAGTAATGTGGTTCTGAGCTGTCAGTTGAGGGCATGGTTAACTTAATTGCTGCAGCAGTACTAGGCATACATGAAGGATCTTTGGCATGAACTATTGGTAAGTTGAGACCAGTGATTTGAGATTCTGATACTGTAGCTATTCTCACTTCTGTAGTCTTTGGCAGTGCTATTGATATGTGTGCTAGAACAAAAACTGGTTCAAAGGTAGTTACTCATCTCTTTGTGCTGCCAGGCACTGAGTCAGCCCTCAAGAACACCTCCATTCATCATTCTAGGGGAATGCAGTCATCGGGCTGCAGGAGCTGAAGTCACTGTTTAGTTGAAATGGCTGATCTCCTGCAGGACTGGGTTAATTTGTGTTGGCGAAGAACATGGAGATGATTTTTTTGATGACAATGGTATCAGCCTTAGTCCTGGTGTCCTTTTTGAACAGTGCTGGTGCATACTTCAGTGCTAGTCCATAAGCTAACAGATGATTTGTAGTTACCTCTGTTGGATTGAGTATTCTTGCGGTTAATCGGGTTGTAACAGACCTGGGTCTAAAGACCATGGCCTTACTTAAGTGTGGTGTAAAATGCAGAAAAATGTGAATTTGTTGGAAAATAGGCTAGTCATTTGATAGATCCTGTTAGTTCACAATGGTACAAAAGCAGGGCAGGTCATTACAGCAAACCTGCCTTCAGGGAAGTCTTTGGTGTTTTGGTGGACAAAGTCCAGTCCGTTACAACTTGTTTGTAAGACCTTTTGGATGTGAACATTTGTGATTTTTACCGCACCTGTTTTGGCTGAAATCTTTGGAGAGCTGCAGGTGTCCAGTTTACTTATGTTGAGAGTTCAGCGGAGACTTCTTTTGATGGACTGGAGCTAGATAGCATCAGGCCATGTCAAGTACTGTGCACATGCAGTGAACTCTCAGCAGTATATTGACTTCTGTCCACCACAAAAGCAGAGGTATCTTGGAAAGAATTCTGAAAATATAAATATCACCATTGCACCACCATGCAAGACATTCACGAGATTCAGCTGCAGTGTCCTACACTTGGATTATTGACGTTCCTGAGACGGTGCAGCCTACTTTTTGCATAAACAATCTTGTTTTATCCACACTTGAGCTATCATCTAGTGAAGTGAAGATCTCGGAAACAGGCATTACAGGATGTTGTGTTTTTATTAGTATCTTTGAAAGAAAAAGGATTCTCAGAAATCTAAGAATAGAATCGAATCTGTTTTTGATATAGGGATTTGAATTATAGGGAGCCAACTGGGATCTGAAGTCATCCAGAGCTTATTCCAGACAGGAGGAAGCTAATCTGTGTGATGGCAACAGCCAGTTGCCTTATGGCTTTATGTGGCTCTCTAACACCACTTGCCTGAGTGAAGCTTTGGTGCAAGAAAAGGGTGGTCAGTGTTGGAGTAGTATCAGAAATTGTTGCTTGGCTATACTGTTGTATAATTTCCTCTACTAATTGCATCTTTAGTGGGATGGAAGGATCAACCAAATGTGTGTAGGAGAGTCCATCAGCCCCTCCCCTATCATTCAGCCATGATTCAGCTATGTTAGGAAGCCAACATAGACATCCTTCATTACAGTGAGAGATAAAAGAGCTTGGTCAAGATTCCAATCAGTCTCCAAGAGCTCATTGCATTTGATTCACCTCTCCAAGCACTGTGCATGGATTGTAACAAACTATACCAAAACCATTTTCCACACCAATGCTAAGCTAAGTTAAACCCCATCTAATTTTTTTTTTTTTTTTATGAAAGCTGCTGTATTCTTCTCTATTAGGTTCTGTTGTGCCCAGAGTACTACATAGTAGACAATTAGAATTTTGCTTAACTTTTAGAAGTTTTGGATAAGGATTGTCTGGTCTAATGACCTCTTGGTGTTGACTGACTGTTGGTTCTGTCACCTTCTCTGTCCTTCAATTTGAGACAGATCCTGAGAATCCCTCATATAAAAAGGCACAGGAACCTTTCTAAGCTTCTTCATAATGAACACATATGGGAAGAATTAATTGAGACTTTCTTCTCTTGCCTTTTCTTCTGTGTTCCTCTAATACACTGTTTAATTGGGTCTAAAGACTTTTGGATGGTTTTTCAGCCATTAACTTTTTTCCAGCTAGCTTCCATTTCATGTTCATACTCCTGTTTTGAAACTGTGAACTGCTATAGCGAATCTTTGACTTTTGTTCCCCCCCTTAAGGATGTTAACCCTAAGTGAGTTTTGCTCACTCTTGTAGCATCTCTTCAGTGGTAACATTTTAATTGGATCCTGTATGCAGGTTAGGCCAAACCAAGATTTTATTCTTTTCTTCTCCATTCCTGATGAGCTGATTAATGAAGATGTTAATCACATCTGAAAATTTTCTTTTACTGTTGTGCTGCTGTTCGGGGGGTAGCTGAAATTTCATATCACTTGTTTCCTGTCTTTGTGGCTTCAGTGATATGGCAGCTATCACTGTCTTTGGACTACAGTACTAGCTACCTAATGCTGTATTTCCTCTACTTTGCGTTGAAATTGTAGATCACAGAGATGCTCTGTTAGTGATCAGTATGGTTAATTTGCTGATCTAATTTGAGAGGCTACTCCTTGAGAAGTAGCATCACTCTTCCACCAGGTGGTCTGTTTCATATTGAGGATAATCCATGGATTTTTCCCAATCCTCCCACTAGTTTTCCTTTCCCAGGGTAGGAATGATTCCTTCCTAATAAGTCTGTATAAAGCTGGTCATTTTTTCTCCATTCTCTTTCTTGAACTTGTAACATTTCATGTAGAAGTACAGGCACTTCCAATTTGGTTGCTGCCTCTGTTAGAAAGCGTATAGTTTGCTCTCGCTGTTACCTGATTAAGTGTTACCAGCTTGTGCTTTGTTCTTTACTGGAGTGTTCTGACTTCACTAAAAGTGTGACTGCATCATTCAGAGCTGTATGCTTTCTTTCCCAGTCTCCAATTTAAAAAATCTCCTGTGATATTTGTAAGTTCCATCAACCTAATTCCATTAAGCTTTAAATGGAGTTGGTGTCTTCCATAGAGCTTTCTCTGTTCCAGTTTCTGACAACTCTGAAGTCGCCTATGTTTATATCATTATCTGAGCCATGCACTGAAACTGTCGACCTCTCTGGCACCCTGTTTGTGCAAACTATTACCAAAAAACATCAAGTCTTAGAGCATGAAACAAATGCACTGTCATTTGGCACTTTAACAGAATCACAGAAGGGTTTGGGTTGGAATGGACCTTTAAGGGCCATCTAGTTCCAACCCTGCTGCCATGGTCAGGGACACCTTCCACTAGACCAGGTTGTTCAAAGTCCCGTCCAACCTGGCCTTGAACTCTTTCAAGGATGGGGCATCCACAGCTTCCTTGAGCAACCTGTTCCAGTGTCTCACCACCTTCATTGTAAAAATTTCTTCCTTATGTCCCTCTTTCAGTTCAAAACCATTGTGCCTTGTCCTTTCAATAGCTAAGGTCATGATAGCACAGAAAAAGTAAATGCCTCTACATGATTCCAAAATATTTTTGTAACACAAAGAATGTTAAGTTCTTAAGAATTAGTCTAATTAAAGTTGTGGTACAGGAAGCAGTCAACCAAGACTGTCAAACAAGTCAAACAAGAGGCTGTAGGCAGTACTGCTGTCTTTACATCGACTTCATAGTTAGAAAATTTACAATCTTAATACATTTACATTTTCTTGGGAAAGTCTCACTGTGATTCCACACCTCCCCAGGATGCTGCTTAGCTACTTTCTGAACCACACTCCCAGATCACCCTGAAACAAAGTTAATGCTTTGGTAATCATCTTCAGTGATCACCTCTGGACAGCAATATCCGAGTCTAGAATCCCTTTATTTTAATTACTTTTTAAAGTATGTTTAGAATGTGACAATTTTGGGGAGCACAGTTAGACTGACTTGCCTTTGTATGGGTTTTACACTGGGAGAGCTCTTTCCTTATACTGTTTTACATTTTATAGCCTGTATATGCTTCTGGAGAAGGTAGCAAGCAGATGTTGTAAACCCTGTACAACTGATGAATACTCTGATCTTAATTACTACTTTGATATGTATTCTGTTCCGGTTTCTGCATGGTGGACAGGATGGTTATAGAATTGATGCCACTGTCAAATTAATAATTACAGTGAAGCAGAAATACATGTATATATTTATTTACTGGAGTGAAAGCTCTGGTGTCTCTCTCACTTCCTGCAGTAGAACCTTGAAGCTCTAAAGTGGAGGACAACTGCTGGTCACAACAGTCGCAGCTGTGCCTCCTTACTGCTCTGAACAGCTTTTGTTGTTATTATATAATGCCTGTTTGGGAATTCCAGCTGTTGCACACATGCAGATCCTTAACAAGAAGCCAACTCCCGCTCATCCCCCCTCTTGCTATTTCAGCAGCTTTTCAATGCAGAGTATGTTTTGCATCCTGAAGTATTTTCCTTCTATTGTACCCTGGAGGGCTGTATGTACATATATATATCTATATATATATTTTTTTTTTTTTTTTATGGACTGTTTAGAAATCCACTGAATTCCTAAATTGGATTGTCTTTTGATGTGCCTCTGGAAGTGAGATAAGAAAGAGATGTCACCCACAGCTGTATACTTAGAACATTTCTACTGGGATTTCAGGTGATTGAGACTGAAGAGAATGAGGTTGTAAAAGGAAAAAGAGGTGTATAGATTCAGTAAAAAAATATTTTTTCGTTCTTCCTCTCTTTTCCTCCCATTCATTGCAAATTCTTCTGTTATTGATAGAATAGAGGGGAAGTGCTAATTCTGTGTGCAGTGCTCCTGGTAAGGAGATCATTTGGGGATCATTCCAGAGTAGTCAGTTTCAGTCCTTTCTGTAATAGCTAGTCTGTTTGGAGGGATGGCATTTCACTGCTTTTTCACAATCCCATTGGAGAAGGGAGACACACTCTTCATAGCTTCCTATTTCTGTAGCTGGGATGCCTTTTTTGAGGGGTACCAGGTTTTACTTCTGGCTGCTTTGGCTGCTGAAGGTCTTAAAGAAAGAGGACATAGGCCCTTTTTTCATAGTTTTCCTGCCATTTTGCCTTCAGGCACTTCACGCATCTTTGGAGAACTGTTTTGTGTGGACACTGGCATTTCTTTTTGAGTGCTATGCTATTGGTGCTCGTAACTCCACCTGCACGTGGAGTCCTTCAACCAAATGAGAGGAAAGTACTTGACTCACTGTTATGAGTGTAGCTTTTTCTGCAATGTTTGCATGCTTTATGGCAAAGTTCCTTTTGGAGATGTCCTAGAGGTTAATCTTCAGCCTGCTGGATTCTCTGATGGAATACGGAGTGAAACAGCATAACTGTGTAAAGCACTCATTACAGAGGCAATATAGTGTTTAATTTTGTCCAAGGGTAAGATCTAGCAAGGCCTGGCAAGTACAGACAGAGACCTAGAGTGTCTTTAACTTACATACCACATAGGTTGCTCTGTACAGGGTAGCAGGATGTTTTCCTATTGTCATGTGTTGTCATATAACATGAACTGCAGCTGCTTTTTCTACATGATGCATAGTTTATTCATACCAGGAGGAGATGTTATAGATGCTCTCTGCTTAATTGATATTTACTTGTGTTGTCGTTGTTGAAAATGAAACAAATTATTCATAAAAATTACCTGTGGGAGGTCTGGAGACAAATTTTCACTTTGGGGAGTTTGTTCTATTGGAGCTCCTCTTCTTTCATTCCTACTTCATGCAGTGTGTATTTGGCCTGTGTGATCCTTGCACTGTAATTTCTGCCTTGCTGTGTATTTTTGATGTGTTTCACATGGCAAAATTGGAATCCTGGTTGAGGTAACTAAGGCTTACACTCTATTACTAGTAATAATATTATGAAAAAGATAAATGTAAGATCTGCTGTTTGTTTGCATTTTAACACTACCTATTTGTCTTTTAAAAAAGTTTGAAAGAACAGCCACTGTTATTGCACTTTTTTGTAAATGATTTCAAGTAGCTTTTTCTGAGAACAGCCATTTGAAAGTTATTCATAGTAAACAAGGTTGTTCTAAGAAATAATAAAGCTTACAGTTGTTTAAAAAGTAGCTATGGAAACTAGCAGATGATTCTCAATTTAAAATGAGCGTTCTTTGCTTTCCTTGGCTGTGCTTCCTTCTTGAAAATGTCATGCCTTGTGGGCACTCTACAGTGTTTTCAATTAATTTAGTTTTCTTTAAACGGGCAAAATATTCATCCTCATTAACATATTTCAGGGTTTTATAACATAAAGCTGCCATTTGCTTGGCTGTGTTTGGCTGTTTTTTTGTGGTTTTTTGTTTTGTTTATTAACCTATATGATCATAAAGAGAATATATTTTTTGTCTTCTAAGCTGGAAATGTTAAAATCCACTCCTTTTCAAGTCTGGCAAAAGAAAGTTTCCTTCTTGAAACAAGTCCAAGTGTGCCAGGTTTTGGCTTTTAAGTCTTTTAAGCCAAAAGATTCATTCTCGGTGTTTGTTACAAAACATGTCCTGAATGCTACAAGACTTGTGTAGCTGGGCCTAGAGGTGCAGAGTTTAGTAAGCGTAACTTTCAGTTTGTTAGATTACACTGCAGACAATGCATCTCTAACACAAAAGGTTACACGCTACCATTTTACTTAGATCATGGCATTTAAAAAAATAGTTGAGTAGTCTTTATTTTCTCTTTAAAGAGAAAGGGGAGGGGAGAGACTCCTCCAGCCTAAAAGAATGAAACCAGAGAGGCAATAAAATCTGGTGATTGCCACACATTTCTTTCTATTCAGCCTGTGGTGGCTGTACTGTTGTAGATAGAAAATGCTGTGGGAAGGCTTGTTTAATGTTCTCTTCCTACAAGTACAGTTCAAAGTCAAAGTTTCTTTTTGATGCTGAGAGGGGTAGATTATAAGCTCTTTGCATAACAGTTGTCAAGTTGCTTGACATATTGAACTTGGTATAGCTTTACGATAATATTCGTGAAGTTCTAAAAAAACCAACGACTCGTATTGGAAGTAGTTGCTGTTCTGATTCAACACCCTACTGGTACACAGCGCATAATGCAGCTATAGTAATTGAAAATAGTTTGAAAACTTTCTTCACCATATAGAAAACAGTATGCATGTGTTCTTAAAATCTTTAGCTTCTTAGCACGATAGTGCTTGATAAAAAAATATTATTTTTAGAGACTTTTAGCATGCTTGGCACAAGCTTTCAGAACTACTTTTTCAGCTGAGCCATTAAACCCGTGCTATGAGGAGCCATAACTGGTTTTTATTGTGGTTATACAACTCAGGTAAATAATTAGTTTTACTTCAGTTAAACTACAAATTGAAGTGATTGTTTTATGAAAATACTACATTTTAATTGTCAAACTTGTTATAGAGAATTGAAGAAGTAATACATGCCTCTATTATAAAATTCAAGTGTCAGCTCTTGGCCTTTTCTGTTCCTTCCTGCTTCTCTTACTCCCATCCTTCCTATGTTATTGGGGAAAAACCAAAACACCCCCCACCCCCATCCTGCATAGTTTAAATCAGTTGTAATTTTTGTGCAGTATATTTATTGTAATTATTTTCTGAATTGATATAAAATTTAGTAAAGTGAAATTATTGCAGCCTGCATGCAGTTCTGTGTTTGTCAATTTCATTCAGAAAGTTTTGGTATTCATAGGAGCTGTAGTTACAGACTCATGTGATCAGTAGACGGGAAAATAGTTATGGGTGGAAGTGCAGGCCAAATTTTACCCTTTAGTCTGTTGTTTTAAAATATTGTTCTTTTAATCATTATACGTTATTTCACAATTAATATTAAATATTAAAGCACTTGGAACTGTGAAACTGCAGAGCCTCATACAGTGCCAGGAACCACAGCAGCTCATGTAGTAAAGGTACAGAACAAAGAATGCAAAAAAATTTTTACTTTTAATGTAAAATACTTTTAAAGTCAAAATATTGTCAACATCTAGCTGATCAATTTTAATTTTGGTAGGAAGTTGCTGCGTGCCCTGTACTTCTGAAACTGGGTGTTTTTTCAGGTGCTTGTAGGTTCTTCATTTCTGTCAAGGAAAATACTTGGGATATTTCTTGGCTAAGCGTTAAGTGCATTTGTGCTGCATCAAGCTGGAAAAAAGCTGCTTTTTAAGAAAAAGTATGCACAGGAACTATTATTATTTTTAGTGTAACTAGATTGTTTTAATTGTGAAAACAAACCTCTCTACTATAGCAGTTTCTATCTCCCTGCATGTATAAATCTGTTTATGACTGTTTATGAGAGAAAGCCCCTTGTAAGCTAAGAAGCGGCAGGCTGTAAGGATTATAAAAGGCCTGCCAGTCAGTTCTGCTTGTGACCGTCCCAGGCCCAGTAACATAGGCATACGGTGGCTCCTGTGTGTGGGCTTTTTGCCTTTTTTTTTGCTTTTTTTTAAAAGTTTCAACCTTGTGTCTCATTCCGCACACCCGGTTTGTTCAGTTGTGAGGTTAATATTGGCAGCAGAGGATCATCATCTAATAGTATCAGTACAGTCATCTATCATTATCCTGACCAGGGGCAAACCATCTCTGTGGGTAGGATGCTTGTGGTATCTCCCCATTGCTGATTGGTGCAGAAAGGGAGTGTTACACCAATCTAACTTTCTATATCTCCCCTGGAAGGCAACCTGCAGATTTATAAAGCACCTATAGATGATTGAGCCATTTCCCACGGAAGAACAGGAACTGATCTCAAGATGGCAGGCTGTTTGGCCAGCACGTGCCAAGGAGAGATTGCAGGGCTTCTGTATCTTTTAGTTAGCTGAAAGGGCAGAACCAGGGAGGCATTTGAACAAGGTAAGCCCCAAGCAGCTTTAAAGAACTGGAGATAAGCACTGACTGCTCCATCTTTCATTCTTTGTTCAGAAGCAGTGTGTTTAGCCCAGGGGTTCCAAACAGCTATGCCTTTTCATTATTAAATGTTGTGTAAGGGTAGGTACCTATGGTATTTGTTGCTGGAGTTTCTAAAAATAGCATAGAGCAGTGAGTCTTGCCAAAGGACTCAAAGAGTGTCAAGAAATACTAGGCAATTACAGGAATGTGTTAAGTGCTGGAAACAGGAAGAATGTGCTCAGCATCATCACGATTCAAGGTAGTGAAGTGACCTGGAAATGTGTAATATTGTGTTTCACAGTAGTATCCACAGCTTTCTGAAATCCTTGTTGCTTTGCTAAGGTAGAAGTGGATTTGCTTCATGTAGAACCAAGGGCTGCAGAGTTTCTACGGGCTGTTTGGATGTGGGGCTAAACACAAGCCTCAAAAAGGTCTGTTTGGCAGGAATGCCGGTTTCCAAAAGTTCAGTGGAACAAGTTCTGCTGGGCTGCTGAGTATGTATAATTCATAAACCAGCTGGTACCACAGAATAGGATGTTTTCAAAATACGGGCTTTTATCAGTGGTCCTGAGATGGAACTTAATTATTTTGCTTATATTCCTGCCATGACAAATTATCTCAGTAGATTTTGTTTGCAAGATGTTTATGTTTTAGTATCTGCATAAGGTTGTTTGATCTCTTTTGTGATTCAAAATGTCTTAGCCTATGCAAATATTGTGAACAATCAGTTTTGTCTTGGTTTTGGCAGTAAGTTGTCACTGTCAGTCATCTGATTCGAAAATACCAATTTTGATTTTGTTTATAGTTAAGATACCTCTTTTAGTAAGGAAATAATTTTGCCCTTTTTTTTCTTTACAGTTCCAAATATAACTACATTAAGGATGACTTTTTCAGTTATGTATATTTTTTTTAATTGAAATCTTGTTTTAATTTAAAAAAAATCTTTAATAGAACTTATCCCTGTTGAGGGAAATGCTGTATGTAGATTTTTGGTTTTTATTAAGTTAACAAACCTAGATATATCAGATGCTAGTTAAAATGATACCATAAACTGATGAGCTTGTAGAACTGAATTGCACATCTGAATTGTTTCATTGTGGAAGGTGCATAAGCGTTTGCTTTTTTCTTTTATTTTTTCCCCCCAGGAAGTAAAAAGCATAAGTATTATGCCATGAAAACCTTTTTTTAAAATAAAAATTAAAAAAAATGTGGGTATTTCTAGGAGTTTTAAAATTAATTTTAATATTTGTAGGTTACTGTGGTGCGTTCGCAAGTTTAACGAACTCAAATGATATGTATATGTATTGATGGTATTCTTTAATTAGATGTGTTTTATTTTTTAATTGAGTGTGTGTGTAGTTCACTAAATAGCATGTTATTTCTAGAAGCATGGTCTGCTTTTTCTGGTTTGCTGAGCATTCACTGGGTGTTTTAAGATAATTTAAATTAGTTTAATATATTTAGGAGTTCAAGCATGTATTTCTTTGAAGTCATTAATGAGGAAAGAAAAAGAACTCTAGCAGACATTTCAATAATGAAGCATGCAAATCAAAAGAATGTGAGGAGAATCTTCTAAATTGAGCCCTAAGGATGTAATTTCAAACACCTTATAACCTGTCCTTTTTATAGTTCAGACTTGTATTCAGCTTAAGTTTAAAAGAAATACCTTATGCAACAGGGAGAAAAATTAAGTACTGTGAAATGTGGTTTACTGTTATGCCTGTGTATAACACAAACCTGTAAGTCACAAACTTCAGCAACTTAGATTATATGTGTAATATATTGTACCAAAACCTGTGAACCAAAATTAAGGACTGGGACAGTATCAGAAAGAAGGCATGTACAGCAACTGCATTTTCTCAAAATCCACTCTGAGAAGTATTTCTTCTAAAAAAGCTTGTAGTTCTAGGGAAAGCATAACTTTACATGTAGAGAAAGAAGCAAAGTGAATTTTTGAGGAGAAACTGGAGACATCCTTAAAAACCAGAGGAATGCCTCACAGACTTCAGATTTACCAAGTGCAAATAGGAAAACAAGCTATTCCTAGACCTCTGGAATGCAGTCTGGGCTTTTGGTCACAGTATTTTTATTTTTTTCAAAGTAGGCAAAGTGGTTTGGAATAGGAGATCCAAGTTCTTCCAGACATTGTTGGTTCAGCCGTATGTCAGAAATTCTTCATAGCTGCTTTCTTGCAAGCTGAATTGAACTGTAGTTGGACTTATTTTTATAATAAAGAATTAGATTGCTTTCACATACTTTATCCCTGTGTTGATCATGGGCTGAAATCAGGGATACAGTGTTCTGTAAGGTTGTTTGCATTTTGATGCCTTCCAGGGTGACAAATGTGGGTTTCAGGAAGTAGAGTTAGGAACCAAGAGGAATCTCTACTTTGGCATTTGAAGGCAGGGGAAAGGCTCTGCACATAGCATCTGTGGGTTTTAAGTCCAAAGGTGCAAAGCTGTGTTTGACAAGTAACGAAGTCCTAGGATGAAATCATGGCAAGCAATGAAATAAACGAGTGTTCTGCTGTTGACTTCAGTGGAATCAGGATTTTATGCTGCTGTCTGGGAAAACAGATTGTATTAAAACCAGTTTAACTGTTTCAGTATTCTTTTGTGTATGTACTCTGAGCATTGTACAATCTTAAAATCTTTCACTGTTAAATGCTTTGCAGCATCTTATTAGACTGTGATGTAGGTCATTGTTTTACAGATATGGAAGTGGAGAGGAGAAAAAATGTGTGCCTATTCTAACCTTTTTATGCTAACTTCTCTGTCTCTGGAGTAAATTGTATTGGTCAGTATAGCAAGATCAGTAGTAAAACTGAAATTTCCAACAGTTTGGCTTTCATCATTGATCTCAGTACACTAGATAACCTTACTTTCTACCTAATTATTTTGGAAATAACAACAGTGCGTCATTATAATATTAATTATAATTATAGCATTCGTTGGGCTTGTTAGCCGTGGGAGGGTGACTCACTATTCAGTTGAAATCCATGCTCACCTGTAGCCCTGTAATTTTTACTGAAAATCATGAACCTTTCTCAGACAAAAATATTAGTGTCTTTATCTTATCTTGGTTTGTTTTTTGAAAGATTATTTTAACATGCAGTTTTCAAGCAACCGATCTTTTTCTAATGGGATTAAGTTAAGCAAGTGAGAGAGCCTGTTTTTAAATCTAGATTCTGTGTGTTGTTTTTGAATTTACTTGCTGTATGAAATGTTGTAGTGATCTATATATACGCCAAGAGTTAGTGTTGATGTACTAAACTTGTTTTTTCTTCCTTTAATGTCTGAAGTTTAAAGGTATATATTATACTTCTGATTTTGGGACACTAAGCCAGTAGAGATACTCCTAAAGTGCTGCTCCTGTTAAGCCTTAAAGCAATTATTCACGTAGGTAAAGTTGGCTATATCTGATCTCCATTATTAAACAAGCTGATAAGTTAATAAATAGTGTTTTGGTGGAGTTTTAATTATTTTTTGTGGTATCTTTAATAGAAGTAAAAATAAAGCATGTTGATTTTTGTTAGTCTGTTGTCAAGGTTCTTTGTCAAGGTTCTTTCTGCAGAGGAATTTCCCGGGTCGTGACAGTGAACAAATGCTTTATTAGTTCCGTTAGCTGTAGTCTGTTCTTTAGCTCTGCTGAAATGACCTCTTTACATCAGGCATCTTGTACTGACAGAAACAGGATTAGAGCTACCTTCTATTTATCTTTTTAAGACATCATACCATGTAGGCACAAGCACACAATTTCCCTGGAAGTTATTTATCTGAAAATCTGTGATGTTGCAAATATAGTTATGCTACATCATATGTATGCAGTTTTAATGAACAAAAAGTTATATGCGTAAATTTCAAGAAACAACTAAAATTCACCATAACTTTTGGAAATTGCTGCCCTCTGATCCTGCATGAATTTACTACCTTAATTACTTAGAAAATATTTTTTGTATGATGTTACATTCAAAGTATTTGTAGATATATTTTATGAGGCTTTGGAAGCTTCTGACCCCCAAAGTTAAACTCCTGGTAAGTGCAACTGCTTGCTGTTATCCTCCCTTTCCCTGGTTCTGCCCACAAGTGGAAACAGCCAATTTTTGTGATGACTTGAAACAAAGGATAATCTTTATTACTCAGTTTTGTGGTATGAAAACAATAGATCATGTGAGTTGTTTTAGTTCAGCTAAAAAAGTAGTTGTACATTTGAAAGTTTAGATGTTAAATGTTCTTGTCAAATAATATTTGTACCTCCAAAACTTTTCACCACTTATCTTTTCACCATCAGGGGTACAGCACAACATGGACTTCGGTTTTTGTCTTGCATCACTGCCAGACTTCCCAGATGTGTCAGGGAGCATGTTGTTGCATCACTTGAATTTAGGTGGCCGCTATGGAGGAGAACTTGGATAAACTTTTTGGGTTTGCTGTTTTTGCTAAATACTGTGGTGTAATTTAGTAAGAGCAGTCCCTGGGGTGTTTCAGGGAATGTATCCTTTACCCAGTGCAGTCTGTGAGAGCTTCTTGTAGTATATCAAAAAGAGCTTCTGCTGAGAAACACACGTACTGAAGGTGGAGTCTGGATTTAATCTTGGCATTTTCTAGGCTTAGCTGTCATAAAGCACTGTGCGTTTTATGCTTCTTGTCAAGCAAATTTAGAAAGCTCACAGTGAATATGGTTAAGATTCTTACTGTACAATAACCACCTCCTCATTCAAACACATGAAGACATAGTTTATTCTCGTATAATGAGCACATGGCACTTTTTGTGTATAGTACTTGGGCAAAGTCAATATACTACATCTGCTGGTAGTTGCATACATATGAAATCAGTGTGTATTACAGAAGAATAAAGTGCTCTGACTTGCACACTTGTCACTTCCTGATGAGTAGAAAATTAAGGTTTATTTATACTGTTTATTATGCAAAAAACTGATATCCTTAAGCACAGGTATTTCTGATTTTTTTCTGTGATCTCGTAATTGAATTTGAGGTGTGCTTGTCATGCATTTACATTGGCATCCTTGGAAGCAATTATGCTCCATCATACCTTGTGATAGTTCTTCCCATAAACTGATTATGCAGTATGTGGAAAAGTATTTCCATTTTAGTCTAGAATTTATTGCATTTCATTTTGAATTAAGGGCTCTTTTGTATCTTTGTCATACGTTCCCTAAAGAATTTTCTCTGGAACAGAGTCTGACTTTTCCTCCAGGGCACTTCATGGAGTCTCTTTTAGCTTTGTGGGTATCATTGCCTTTAAAAGCTTTCCTTGTTGTTTTCCCTCAGCTCTTTACACCCAGTAATGCTTTGAGGTTTATCTTTTAATCCAATTTTGTATGCTGGAAACTTTCACCAGGCTGATGCTGGAGTCTCTTGGTTGGTTGGCTGCAGTCAGCATAGACATCAGTAAAATGTGTAAGAACTTCTGGTTGCTTCTGATGCACATTGTCCTGTTCATCAATGCTTGATTTAATCTACAGTGCAGGTACTTTGAGTCTTTTCTGTCTTCCTGTCTAACAACTATTAATTGTCTTGGGGGTTTTGTGCCTTTTCCTACTTGTAGAGAAGTCTAATTTATAAACAGGTTATAAACCTATGATGTATTCCCTATTTTTGACCCCTTCTGAGAAGCTCTGCTTGTATCAGCAAAGTCATACTTTTAAAACATTTTCTAGATGTAACAAGCTGTAGTGACAAAATGTTTTTGCTAATCCATCTGCATCTACACAAAAACTTGATGGTGTAGTTACTTGCTCATTGCTTTTCTGGCTTTTTTTGGTTTGGTTTTGTTGTTGTTTGGTTTGTTGTGTTTGTTTGTTTTTCATAATTGTGACTTAACCTGTCAGAATTTCAAGAGTAGACCAAGGTTTTAGGTTATTTACTGGCATATTTACTTTTTTGCTATTAGATTCCTAAATGACAGATTTCTGCTTAATTCAGACAAGGCTGTTAAATTCGTTCTGAGAATATACTTATCTTGTGTAAATATATGCTTGCTAGTCTGGAAGACCAGATTAGATTTGAGGGTTTGCAAAATTTCTTATACTTCTAAGTTAAATAAGTAACTGAAGTGAGGTATTAATGTGTTAGTAGACTTCTAAAGGACCTACTATAATTAATATATGTCCAAGAAGAAAGTATGTATGTTCTGTATCTTTGCCCCTTTTAAGTTTGCAACACTGTCTTATAATTTAGAGTTTCTTAGTAACCTTTTGTAAGATAAGTCTTCAAAGTCTTTTTCAAATTTCAAATGAATTATATCAACCAACTGGGCTTTTTGCTGTTTTGTTTAACATGCTCAAAAATTTGAGTAGATTAGTGATGCATGGTTTTGCTTTGCAGCAGCTGTGCTTATTTGCCTTTATTGTATCACATCCATTGTGGGAGTTTGTGTTTCTATTTTTAATTGTTATTTCAGCATACTTTTCTAATACCAAAGTCTGTCTCATGGGTGGACAGATTAGAAATTATCACTAGTTAATACATCTTTATCAGAGTAATATTTTTATTGCACAGTGTCAGTGTGATACTCAGTAACATGCCATTAGCCCTATGAAAACAAAAGCAATTTTTCTGTAGAAAATGTAATGTAATACAGGGAAGGGATATCATATGTTAATTTACTAAAGATTACGTATTGAACTTGCTCAGCGCTCTCATTAAGTAAATTTACCATTAACTGGTGAATTTCATCTTGACTCATTGTTGCAACATAGTGAATGCCTGAAGGTCAAATTTTAAATGCAAATATTTGTGACATTGGTAGGCACTCTTTTAAAAGCTGAATTATTAATGAGTGTGATACCCTCCCTGGTTTCCAAAAGATGCTGACATGAATGTAGTATTGTCAAATGTAGTATTATCAATTGTAGTGTCCTGGGAAAAAGAAACAAACCAAAATCAACAACAGCAGATCAACAAGAACAAGTCAGCGACACACCTAGGGTTTTTTTTGGTTAGGTTTGGGTTTTTTTCTTTTTTTGCCTCCTTGAACTGTGTTGGTAAGAGGTGCCTGATAAGCTGAAGGTGTATGTACGGCTGAGAACCTGTATAAAATAATCTGGACGTCAAATTAATTCATCTGGATTCATGAACTTCACTGGTTAAGTGTTGGATAATCAGTAATTTGTAGTGTCTAGTTGTTCATTTGGTGCATGGTGAAAAGGGAAGTTTGCAAGTTGCTGTTACTGTGAGACTACAGACTTACGTCTTTCTTGTTCATTGTTGTCTCATATCTGATTTTCGTAGCCTTCGTACATATTGTTTCCTTAAGTGTTAGTTTACTTTGAGGATAGTTAAGTCTTAATACTGCTAAGAAGATGTTTGTTTTTACATTTGCATCAGTTGTATCTTGATGGCACTTTGAGAGTGGGGTGGAACAAACTTCCTATGCTCATTCTAATGAAAAATTCTAGTAGGCAAGCTCTCCTTTTTCTCACTGATAGAATTACCATTTATATAATGTAATTCCTGTTCAGAAGGAGTAGTATTCAAATCTAATCTTTAAATGCTCTATTATATGAGAAATGCTTGTCTGCTGTTGCATAACTTACAGGAACTGTAGTTTCCATCAGGTTGTGTGACTGAGCATCTATATTTTTGCTCTGTATCTGAATATTTAACCAACAGATATATTTCTTTTGCCTTAAGACCTTTTTCTGCTTTTTGACATCTAGGAAATGAATCATTGCTTGTGATTCTGGAGAACTCAGTGTACCTCTTCTCTTTAGAAACCTGAAAGAATGTTCATAATCTATACATTATTGTGTTGTATGTGGAAGATGGAATGAATCAATGGAGTCATAGTTGCCCATAGTTTGAAAACACTCTTCTTTCACAGAGCTTTAGTTCTGCTGTTATACCATCTTATGCTGACAAAAGGATTCTGACCAATGAGCAATATATATTTCAGGGACAGGGTTTTTAATTATGTGTTAAAATACATTTTTGTACATAAAATCAATTTTGTGCAGAATTTTTGCAATGGTGAAAAGAAAGAAAAGCTTGAACACTTTTTCTTTTCATCTTGTGTGACTGGTAGAATGTTGTGAAATAGGCCATGCTTGATTAATGTTGGGTATGATAATCTAAAGGGCTTTGAAGAATTCCCATCTGTTCATCATCAGCTGGGAAGTTAAACTTTTTCATGTATCTTAAAAAAACACCAGAGAAGCAATGTAAGGAGGAAACAGCTGGCAAAGGTCAGGCTGAACTAGCAACTGAATTTTAATAATTTACAGGGTGGGGGGATTTAGTTCTATTTTCATGCCTTTTGAACTGTCCTGCATATTTTCTTTACTGTCTCATAGTTTTAGAAAATGGGTTTTCTTCTCCTTTTGACTGTTCATTGTGAGTTTGAAAGGAGGTAGTGAAGAACGAATTAATTTGTAGGTGTGTATAAAACAATTGTGTTAGCAATTTAGATTTTTTTTTTTTGTAAGTATTGCTAGCTAGGAGCCAAGCATGGGAGCATCAGACTTACAGTAAATAAAATGAAGAAAGCAGCTTGAGTCAGGCTTGTCTTATTTAGTCTAGACGGTACTTTTCATGCCAGACGTTGCTGGTCTCACTTCTGCTTGCCAGCGTTACTCTGATACATTGCATTCCTGGTTTGCTTTTATCAAGCAAGAAAGCTTTCCTCTGCGTGATAGTTAGCTGCAAATGTTTGTTCTCCCTCTGTAGTGCTGTTGTAACCTTATTAGTATTTATCATTATGTTTGTTAGTTGAAAATGCGATTAGGTGTTTGTCTGTCTAGTCTACACTTCAGCAGTGGAAAGGTTTTTGTCAAGTTTATTAATGTCAGTTTTGACCATCTAATTACAAACTACCAGATAAATTAGTGACATAAGCCTGTGTAATGTGTAGTCTCAGCTGTTTCATGCAAAATTTGAAGACTGGAACTAATAATTGCATCTTTTTAACTAGTGTTACAGAGAGCTTTAGTGCTTGAATATTTTGTATTGCAACAATGTCCAGAGGTTGCACTGAGTTGTGTGGTGTTCAAATGTGCAATAAGCAACATACTGAAGCTGGAAAGCAATGAAACACGTTCAGTTATGGTGATGGCTGTTACTGATAGATAACAGCTAATTATCTCTTAATGTTAGGTATAGTGGCCATGAGTTGATGAGTGTGCCTTTCATTTCTTTGTTTTAAATTATAAAGACTCCGTTTAGAGTGTCTGTGACCTACTTCTAGTATCCTCTTGTGGTAGGAAGATAGCACCAGCTATTCCTACTGGCCTTGAACCTTGAGTAGTGTTGTGAAGAAATCAGTCTAGCCTGCTACTTATTTATTAATGTGAATAATCCAACACTGGGAATAGATGAAAATGCTCCATTTGGTGCCTAGCATGCCTACCCTAGTGTACTCTGAACAGTGATAAAAGTTTCTTTGTGACATCTTACATTTGTATCAATTGTTTTCAGTGCTGATGTATGACTTGCCTTCTCTCTGAGGCTCAGGCTCTCCTCTGTCTTCTGAGGTCAATTAGAAGGGATAGTTCTGAAGCTTTCTTTCACAGGGATCAATACAAGGAAAAAAAAACCCCAAACCCCAACCCCTCATTGTGTTGCTGAGCTCACTAGAAATCCTATCTTCTTACTTAAAAGAAAACCTGCAGCACTGAAGGACCCCCTGTGTGCTGGTCTAGGAAGAAAAAAACTGGGTCCTTCACTAGTGTCTATGCCCAAGCTGTTGATAGAGCTATGTCACTGGTCTCATATAGCTCCCATGATATATTTAGAGGAGTATCCTTGGTTCTAGTGGAAGATGCAGCATCTCAGTTAGCTATGCAATATCCTTTTGATTATGAACTAACATCTTTAAGAACTAGGTCGTGTTGAGAAGAATTTGAATATCAAAAGAACAGTCAGAACAGAAGGATCTCATAAATGCGTTGGTGTTTGACCATATCAGCTCCTACTGGAACTGCACTTCTGGTGAGCAAGACCAGTCAAACTGGTCAGATGGCTGGCAAACACCTGCTGCTAGTTAGCTTGTGTCCATACTAGCAGCAGATGTCCAATACTGGGCAACTTTTAAAAATTTGGAGTACTTGTGTGTGTACCTGTACTCAAGATTTTTGGTAGTTATACACCAAGGTCATCAAAACTAAACACAAATGTGCATGAAAAAGGATCTAGACAAGTATTTTTGGTTTCATGCAACTATTGTAGTCTCACACTTTGATACAAGACTAGGTGATTTAATCTATATTGAAACTAAGATTAACAACTTGCACACGAGGTGAAGGTGTTTCCTTTTAAAGCACTTGGAGTTTCTAGAGTAAAGATTACAGCTTTCCTGTGTACTGCTGAGTAAAATACTCTCAAAACAAAGCTTACTTTTATACTGCCTTAATAATTAACATTAATACTTAATGCAAGCTGAATTAAGGAAGAAAATTACAATGCCTAAGAAGGAAGGAAGAGGCAACTTTTTATAAATTCTGGTGGTAAAACTTTCAGCCTCCGATGTATGGCATTCCTGTCTTTGGTGTGGTGTGTTGTTATTTAATGATTTTTTAAAAAAATTATTTTAATTTCAAGTGTTATGATGGACTCTGTTGTAGGTTGACAGCACTGGACTACTGTGTGACTGGGTATGTGGCAATATAAAAGGCAACATTTTACATGTTACGGTCTTAACAGAAAACCCTCAGGTACTTAAATGGCAACATCTGTGTCCAGGCAAATACCATACCACCATTAAACTTAAATATATTTTAACTTCTAATAGGTTGCTGTAGTATCAGCTTCTGTAGTATTCTGACCTCTGTTGTTGTGCCTGCTTACATGTCACATGGGAAGAATTCAGTATAGATCCTCTGATGTCCAGGTACAGAAGCGGATGTCCTTATAAATAGGGGTCAAGTGAGATCTGTAGGGGGAAAAAAAAGGTTTGTGCAGGAAGGTTTGCAGTGACTCTTCAAAGAAATGAAATTTATATGTAAGCAGTACTGAAGGCAGTGACTTCAGCTTTATCGCAGGCTGATGTCTTCTTGGTGATATTTCTTGTCAGACTGTAGAATTCTGAACCTGATCTCCAATGTCCCTGAAGCCTCTCTTTGATCTGCTGCTAGGAAACCTAAAGACAACACAGAAAGTACAGTATTCTCTCTGAAGCTGGAGAGAAGACTTTTACCGAATATAATGAGACTGTAAACACTATTAGAAAAATTTGACTTGGAGATAGTCTGAGGAGTTATGTTTCTGTTGTATGTAAGAGTTATAGAATGTCTCTGTTAATGAATGCACTTTTTCTCAAACTGATCCTAGTTAACAAGAGCATCTGTGTAGGACAAAACCCCATTGTCTGTTCTAACCACAAATCCATTGGCTACAGCAGTTACTAAGCATCCTTGAATAACATGGCTAAGGAATCAGGCATTGCTTTGGAGATGAGGATGTCTCAGGCTCCACATGTCAGAAAACAATACAATTATCATCCAGCTTCTCATTCAGCTGAAACTCTTCAGTCTCACCACTGTGGGGAAGTGCTGCTCAGCTGTCCTCTGTGATACAGGGCCCATGCCCTATTTTCAGAGGACATTACTTACCCTGCAGAACTGTGGCTCTTTGAGGGACGGTTGTTACAAATCCCATAACTTTCCTGTTTTTCCACTTTTGCAGACTGAACTTACAGACCTTTAGTGGAGAAGAAAGTGAGGGAGGCTTACAGCATCCCACTCTGCTTTCATTTGAATAAAGGACAATGTAGTCCTAGTAGCCACTGTTGTTGGGTTAGTAATTGATACTACTCTCTGAGGAACACATCTCTACGGTGTGATTGACACTAGCTACAAGTTCTTGAAGACTTGCTATTAGTAGGTTTGTTACTTGAGGGTGTGCTATTACTCGCTAGGCAGTGGAACTCTGCAGCCCAGGGCTCCAAAGCAGCTTGCAGTTTCATTGTTTGTGGCTAAGAGCTGCACAATTTGCTCCCTTGCTTGTTTATTGCTGGGTAGCACTTGGAAGAGTGAAGGCGAGTTTGCTAGTAAAGAAATGGTTCATACTGCTGGTGGTGACTAAACAACCATGTTTCTTGAGCAGGGCAGAAGGGATTTTCTGTGAAAGTTGCAAAGATCTTGTGCAGTGAGAAGCTGAGGTCTTAGGGAAGAGTCTAACAGTACAAGTAAGGAGCTGGGATTGGCAGTGAGAGAATCAGTGAGCTTGAAGGAATCATCTTGTTTAACAGGGGAGGGGAAATTGTTTTGCTGTTAAGGGAAGCCATGTGGTTATGGGACATTTGTCAGATATTCAATAGTGCAGGCAAAGAGTAAGTGGATGGGAAAAGTAATGTGATGCTGGGAAACAGAAACACATCTGAAAATTAAATGTCTTTGATTTTATGTAGATTGAGTTTCACATTGTGGTCACTCTTACAAATCCAGGTCAAAGATGTACCGGCTGGAGGCTGAATGTTTACATGTAGCATTGTCTTGGCAGGCACTTTGCAAATGCCAGCAGACATAAGTGCTGCAGAAACAGGATGACACCTTGGAGAAAGCTGCAGCTGGGGCATTTGCTCAGCATCAGACATGTAGGCATGGTGTTCAGGGACATGGTTTAGTGGTGGACTTGGCAGTGTTAATTTTACAGTTGAACTCGATCTGAAGGGTCTTTTTCAGCCAAAATGATTCTATGAGATGGGAGACAGGCTGAAAAAGGGGAAGAGGAGCTATGTGGGAGTGGGGGGATATGGCAGAGAAGGGAACAGGATTTCTGCAAACAGAAGGGGAAAGTCAGCTGGGCTTAGGTTCTGCTTAACATACCTGGTGTGAAATGCGGTTGTAAGAAACTGGAGAGAGGTTTGAATGCACTGCTGCTGCTCTGACCAGTCTGGAAAGCTCTGTGTGCTAACAGAGCTGAGTTCCAAGTCGTGATTTTGAGGAGGGCTTTTTCCTGTTCCTCCCTGTTTTCTGAGCTGTCTGTGAGACCTCTCTTGCTGTGTTGAAAAGGAAGTGATATAATCCCTGTAGTCTTTATTTGTTAGGTGTTAGTTGAGCTGACAAGACAATGAGAATGCTAAACACACGGAAAATCAGGTGCTTAGCTGGAAGCTAGTAACATTCCCAAACTATTTTGAGAACTTTGAGTACAGTTGAATGTCTTTAATATTTTACCAGTAGTTTTTAAGTTTAATTTATTAATGCTTAGATAATTCTGTCTTGGTTTTTGTTGTTTTTTTTCCAAAACAGGATGATACCCCTATCATCTCAGACACTGATGATGAATCTTCATCATGGCCAAACACAGGAATATGTGATCAAACCCAAATATTACCCAGTAAAAAAAGTGATTTCCGGAGAACAGTCCACTGAGGGCTCATTACCACTGAGACTGGGCCAGGATCAACTTGCATCACCTTTCCAATGTGAGTACAACCACCAAGAGCGTACTCCCTTCTTTCCTCCACCAAAAGCATGCCCCTCCCCCCTCTTTTTTTAAGATCTTGAAAAAAATTTTTGTTCACCTGAATTGCAGTAACACTACAAGACAGAAAAATGTTAAAATAATTAAACATAAGAGAATTCTTAGATTAGTAAATGCTCCAACATTCTGCATCCTCTTGAGAGGCAAAACAGATTTCCTGGATGAAGAGAAGAATTGAACCTGATTCACTGCTGGAATCTCATAATGCTGTTTCTTAGATGATAATTTTTCCTTCAGATAAGGAAGGAACCTTTGTGAACACTTGCTAGAGTAGGCATAACCATGAGTATAGTTAGTGTAAGATGACAGTTCCCTTTGCTTCAGTATGATGGATACCCATCTTGGAAAGCTGGAGTCCAGGACTGTGATCTCATTGGTGACTGTTTTTCTCTGTATTTAATTTATTATGTGTTTATGAACTTCTGCACAGTATGGAGGCTGCATGAGAGTTTCTGCTTCATATTTATAGAAAAAGGGTTATGTAGGTGCCCAGCTTGTGGCCTTGGCTCATGCCCCATTGTGTGGGGAGCTTGAGGACAAGTTTTGGCCTAAAAGATGAAGAGCCTGAAGAATTATGGGTTAGGTATTACAGAGTGTCTGCTGGCTTGATTTGGAGAAGAGTTCATGCAGTTAAATAATGGACTGATTAACGTGGAGAGCTAAGGCACTTGCAGTCTTCTGACAGACTTCCTCTGCTGTAGCAGAGAGAAATATGTTTTGCTGAGGATTTAGGGAAGAGCTTTTCCTTCTAAATCTGTAAATACGGTTTCTTTATGTATCTTTGCATTTCTGCATTGCACATCTTTATGGTCTGTCCTTTTATACTTAAAATGAAGCAGGGGGTTGCATTTTTCCTCAAGTGTAAGTTCATCAATCGTTAATTAGAATCTTGCCCCTTAATGGGAAGAACAGTGGGCAGCTGGGGGTCTTTTGATTAACATTGAGTGGTGAAGTATAGAACCATAGAATCATTTAGGTTGGAAAAGACCTTTTAAGATCAAGTCCAAAGCACTACACCCTTCTCTTCGAAGCTTCAAAAAGATACTTAATCACATTGTCAACATTTACCAATTGTCCCTTTTGCAAATAAGATACCATTGCTTTTCTTCCAGTCAGCTGTGATTTTCCTCCAAATAAGATATTAGTGGCCACCAGGACTGGATTGTGTCCCTCTCTTCTGACTCTTGCTAGCCAAAGAGTATACAAATCCTAGGTTGTATGGGAGATAGCTCTATGCTGCTCAAAGACAAAGGAGCCAGTGCTTCTAGCTCTTCCTAGCCTATTGCAACTCTACTGTTATATACAGTACTCTGAGGGACATGACTAGGGAAGAGTTAAAGAATAGTCACGTTAAACATTTTTCAATTAAAAATTTATTTAAAATTTCTCCTGGAACATTTACTCTGGTGTATTTATGAGCAGTTTCACTTCTCTGATAGCTTTCAGAACATGCAGTATAGTAGTCTTACTAAAGACAACAAAATAGTCTATTCTTTTTTGCCTTTTAAACAGAATTTTACTGTAAAGTTATATATCACATCAACAGAGCCTGAAAATTCACTAAGCCATTGGGGTTAAAGTAATAGCATTCAAAGTCATCCTGGGATGTGAGTTACCTGCCAGTAGACATTTCTACTATCAAGCATTTTGATCTTTTGTGCTGTGGGTTATAAAGCCTTCTCTGAAGACTAGCTAGTGTAATTAGTCATAAAGCTTGCATAAAAAATTTAAGTTCTTTAGTGCTAGATTTTTAATTCTCATTTGTTGTGCCTAATTGGCAAGGCTGCTGCAGTTGTACGTCGTGATTTTTAAAAAGCTTTGGGTTTGTTTTTTGTTTGTTTGTTTTTTTCTTAAAAAAAAACAACAACAAATGAACCATAAACCCACCCTGGAAATAATGTTAAAGAACCTGAATCAAACATTTTTGGAGTTCACTAACTCATTCAAATTTTCAGAATAGTCACAATCTCACTCCATAATTAATTCTGTCTCCTTACGCCTTGTATTGTAATCTGTTTTCTTTATGTGGCCATATGTTGCTTTTTTCAAAGGGCTCATACCACATTCGGTATGGAAAGAGAGAGGAAAAATCAGGACCCATAAATATGGCGTTGTATAATTTTCAAGTGCTTGTCTTTAGAGGTGAAATGCTGTTCTGTTCTCAAGCTTTGAAATCGTCTGTTGTTAAAGTTATTACACCATAAAGCATCTGTCTGATGCTATTT
This sequence comes from Ibycter americanus, assembly GCA_035590275.1. Classification (NCBI taxonomy): domain Eukaryota; kingdom Metazoa; phylum Chordata; class Aves; order Falconiformes; family Falconidae; genus Ibycter; species Ibycter americanus. Next base: position 12,314,943 of record JAVJGI010000035.1, read on the forward strand.
AATCAGTACACTGGTATATTTAAGCTCCTGCAAATTAGTCTTCAGATACCTTTATACAGAATTGGCAAATACTTAAGGATAAGGCTTTGGAAATTCAGAACCTTCTCAAGCAAATGAAAATAGCTCATGTTGGATAGGCTGACAGCTGCAGAGAAAGTATAAATATGGTTTAGCACCAGTAGGAAGACTGAATATATAGTGATGAAAATAAACTTGCAGTGGAATTGATACTATCAGCAAAGAAAAACTGAAAAGGATAAGATCATGTGGATCTCAACATTTTTAATGTAAACATCAAGAATACTTTTAACATGTAGGTGAGGTTGGCCAAATAGCCTGTCTTACGTAAGCTCACCATGAGCTATGAGTAATTCTCAAGGGATGCATTGCTTTCTTATAAGTACCTACCAGCACACTTGACCTATAATCTGCCTGAATATTTGAAACCTCAAGATTAAAAACTCCATAAGAGTCTAACAGTAGCAATTGCATCTAGCACAAATATTTCAACTGTAAAATTCTATTTGCAACCTAGTAGTTAATAAAACCATCTATGAGATGATACTTTCAGTAATTTGGGTCCATCTGCCTCATGCATTTTTCACTACTCCTTTAATTTAACTGTTAAATAGTAACCACTACTCAGTGCGAGCTGATCATGGATCTCTAAATATCCTCTAAATAGCAGTGCTGATCTCCCTGGCTTTATAAATGTAATGCTGAAGAAAATTAAAGCAATTCTGTGCTGTGTCTATTGGTCTAAAATGTATATGTTTATATATATAAAAAATACATAAGTATACGATAATAAGCAAATTGTAAACAGAATGTGTGCTTTCTGGAATTTCTTTCAACACAGTTATTGTAAGAACTGCTTGTTCCAGCAGTAAGAGGCTAGGAAGTTCTCACTTTCACTCTATCTCCTTCTGCTGTTAAATGCATTTTCTGAAGAATCATTTAAATATATGCCTTGTTTTCCAGCCTGAGACATTTGAGGACTAGTTTTTTAATGGCATTCAAGCTGAAAAAAGTGAAATTTCTGCTTCTGAAATCAGTTGTCTGGTGTTGCCTGTATGTGTAGGACACTTTTGCACACCCCTCCCCAGGCCACAATTCTCCATGTGTACAATGATGATGCCACCACTTCCCTGTCTTAGAGGCATGTTGTGAAAATATATTAATTGGCACCTGAGGCAACCAGAAATTGCACTAAAAGAAAAACTGAAAAGTAGGTATATTGTGTGCAGTAAATAAAGCATGTGTTTATCTAATAAAGTAATCCCATGGGTAAATAAATGTTAAAGAGATTGGGCTCATTTTCCTTCTTAATTCAGGAAGGCAGTACAACGTGTATGTGAAATTTGCAATTGAAGTTGCATGTTAAGTTTATACAATTAAATAGTATGGATGATTTTTTTTCCTTTCTTTTAAGTAGATGGGTTTTTTCTGGTCTTCACCAAAGTGCCTTATAAAATGGATTAAAGAGACTTGTCTCTTTTTTAGGCAGAAAAATAAAAACATGTTTCAAATTTTAAGTCATACAGGTCACAGGATGGTTGGTGAATACAGGCTTGCAGTACCCTACTATGACTTAGTTGTGTGTGTTGTGGCTTGAAGTTGGACAAGTATGTGGGTATGGGTATTAGACTTTTAGAATCTGCACACGGTTCCATGGGCAGCACTTAAATCCTTTTGTGAGGATGAAATAATCATATGAAAGTTGTGTAACTGTTCTAACTATTGATATATTATATTGCCTCATATTTTACAACATAATTTTACCTATGTTTATGTACATGAAATAAGATCAATATGGAAGAAAATGTCCCACCACTTAGTATTCTGCACATCACAGTTCTCTGTTACGATTTTGGCATAACAATAGCTTTCCTACTATTGGAAGCATGATACACTGATAACTTAGACAAGCTCTTTAAGCTCATACATAATTTACACATTCTGGTTTCACTGATTACTTCATAGGTTAATTTAAGCAAAAACAGGTGTCGCTTCGAAATTCCAATTTAAACTATTTTTGTGAAATTGCACCATTCTGACTTCACTATGTGACACTTGCATCATAATAATAGTATTTCCTCATCAGTAAGTATGGGTAAACAGCTGTAAAATACATAAATGTTTTACTGTTAAAAAAAAAATGCATACAGAGATATGACACATGTTCCATGTAAATGCATCTGTACGATTCAACATTCTACCACAATTCAGTGTCCGTTGACTTTAGGGGAAAAGCTCCCTCAGGTCTTCAGTAGGTTAGCTATTCTCTCTACCCTTCTTGGTATTTGTGGAACCGCTCTGCATAAACAGCAAAATAATACTCTCACTGGCTTGTCGTTAACCAAGAGCATTGCACTGTGTTCCTTGTAAGTTCTGCCTACATATGTATGTATGGATATTAGAGCTGAACAGTGGTAACTTTTCTAAATGTAATTTTTAGGAAATTTGGAGTAAGGGAGAGATGTTAAGGCTGTACTCTGACTACACAAGGTATAGCCAGCAGAATAAGTTGGGTAAAAAGAGAACGAACAGTTAGAAGACTAACGAGCAGAAATAACTGAAAAATCACAACACAGTCTATTTGGAGGGAATGTGGAGTTAAACTCACTTCAGTCACTCATGGGCACTGACACTGATGTCTTGCTCCTGAGGTTGTACATAATGAAACACAAATAAGGCGATGGGGTGGTATATAAATGTCAGGGACTTGTTTTCTCAAATGCAAAATATTTGCATGTGTGTTCAGAGCCTTTGCTTCACTTCAAGAAGCAGGGGGGATTTTTCAGGGACATTCTAAAACATCTAAGAAAAACCTTTGGTGCAGTCAGCATCAAGGTCAGACAACACTGTGGCTTTTTTGACGACAAAACCCAAGCAATTTTAGTAAAGCATCCTTTTCCTTTCTCATTTAAGAGCATTACCCATACTGCTATTGAAAGGCATGACAATTCATAACAGCCATTTAAAGTTTGCATTTGATTCCAGTGGGACATGGAAGCGAGGCTAAACTCCAAATATAAATTGACCTAACTGCGTTAGTGTTAATCTAGTTAACTCTATCAAATCAAGCAGCACATTCACTTTGCTTTAAAAAGTAGTGACAAATTCTGAACAAAAATGACTAACAAATGAACATAGTTTATTTAGCAATTATGAAAGATTGTGGAGTTCTTTGAAATCCTTGGGAGACAGAACAACTCCGTATTAAACACAAACTTCTCTCAATATACTAATAATGCTGCAGGCATTTTAACAATACCCTTTCTAAGCTGTCTTTGTGATTGTTTGTGTATTGATAAAGGGCTCACAACAGAGGAGGCCAGTAAATCAGCACCCCCAAAAAAGTACCGTATTTTTCTCTTCGGACTCTGAAAAGATTTTATGGCCCTGAGCTCACCAATAATTGAATGTCTGCTTTACAGGCAAAGGCTGATGATGCTTTTATAGGAACTAATTTAAATGTTACATTCACCCAAAAATGAATGATCATCGCTGTACACATTAAAGTATGGAGGCCAAGACTGATAAACAGCAGTGTGGGGAAAAATGTTGGAAAAACAGACTGGTGATCTGGCAAAGCAAATTAAAATTGGTTCAAAATGTGTTATAGCTAGGGGAAAACACAGACTGAAACAAATGCATCTCAACTGCTGTGATGAAAGAGAATTGGCTCCAAAACCAAAGATTTCTCAAGAAGAAAAAGAGAAGAGGCTTTCCAGAAAATTCTGTAGGGGAAAACCTCTATGACATGTTTGAAAAATAGTAATGTATCTGGATATAGAGACCAATTGAACTCATGCAATTAAACATTAAAAGTCCCTTAGCCAGGCTAACTCCAGAATTGCTGTGCTACAGGTCTCGGATACCAAGAATTGATTCTGACTATTGCAAGTAGTTAAGTCTGGTTTTACTCGCAGAAGATGTGAAAGTACTCTTCTCTGTCAGTGCCATCACCCATGCCAGAAGAAATAAACAAATGTTGACAAAAAAAAGCACTGCAAGAAGTTGATCCTTTCATACCCAGTGAAACTGAGATTCAGAATCAGTGACATCCTTATTTCTATCGTCATTTTTCCCTCCTTCAGAAAAATAAGGGGAAAAAAGATCTTGGCTTTATGCAGTGCTGAGAGAGATTTTTAATGGTGATTCAGCACGCAGAGAAGGCTATGTTTGTTTATAACTTAATTCCATGATGTTCTGTCCTTTGTCACTGTTTACAGTTTGTTTGACTTCCTTAGTGCTTTTCAGTTGCTTCCTTTCAGGAAATGGAGTGTTAAGTGGACATACTTAGTAAGGTAATATTAAATTAATTTTTATTCCCTATTCTTCCTGGAAATGGTAAACACTTTGAGTGTTGCACCTTAGACTTGGTTTCTCATTTAAGTGAATCACCTATGCTGGGAGGGGGAAATAGTGTCTATCTCAATTTATTTTCTAAAGAAGTAACACTCTTCCAACTTAAGACTTGTAATACTACCTTAGGGCAGGGTAAAGTTTGTTGTCTTGACTATGAAAGGAGCCTAGATAATTACCTTGGGCAAAATGCTTAATTTCAGATGAGTGAGATTAGGTGGGAATGAGTCTCATTTCCAGTGTATAAAGGCCTAATTTAGACCTTCTTGAAAGTGTAAAGTGGACAGTAGCCATTGTATTTAGCTGGTAATACTAAAGCGTCAATGGCACTAATAATGTGTGTTCCTCTGCGCCCACCTGAACTCCTGTATGGCTGTAAGTCTGTGTGCAAATATGCTGGCTTCATTATCAGAGCATGCAGTTCCTGCAGTAGTACCTGCAGCAGCTTTGGTCAGTGGAAAATTGCTTGTGGTGGGCTGTGAAGTTACTGCTGCTTCATTACAGCTGAGATAAGCATTGTGTAGAATGGCTTTGTCCTAGATGTACGTCTCTGTCTCAATACAGCTTTTTGGCTTTTGTTCCCTTATCCCTCAAGTGAAAGCCTTTAGAGTCCAGATATACTTTAGGTACCTAAGGATCTGAGTAAGTTGAGTGGGAGTTAAAAAAGGCTTGTGGTCCTGAATGCTGTGCTGGGTTGCTTGCAGTTGGAGTTGTCTCCAGCCCCAAACCTGAAGCATGGGTGTGAAATTTCAAGCATGAGACTCTTGAAGAGCTTGAAGTTCTGTTTCAGAAGTGCTTCACTCTGAAGATGACAGGCCATCTGAGTACTATATTTTGCTTATTTCCCACCCAGACTTGCAGCTGAAGCACTTGTCTCCCTGCCTATTCTTAGAAGTGCCGTCAACTAAGCCTTGTTAACAAGTCTCCTGCAGGATTTAGCTCCCTAAGGAGCCCATTGGTGTAGTCATGGTAGGGTTTGGAACCCAGCTGTAGTGAAGAGTCAGTTGCCCATTTCCTCAAAGAAATGTGTCTGAGTCCTAAAAGGGTTTGAACTAAATTGTCTTATGTCCTCAGTGTTTCCTGCTTAGTGGGTTGGGCACATTCCTGATCAGTGTGCTGGTTAGGCTGCTTCCTCCATGCAATTAACTTCTCTCATCCCTTATACAAGAGACCTAGAACTGATTAGTGGTATAACTCAAGGATAAAATTTAAGGTTTTTAGCATCATATCTCTTTGTGGTTCTAGTCTGCTGGTAATACCTTTAAAACAAATAAACAAAAAACAGATTAAAAGAATTATCCACCAGTAAATTTAACTGAATAGAGTTGGTTCTGAGCTGTTCTGTCTGACATCTCAAACCACACGGCAGTCCCAATTTAGTTGGGTTGGTACCTTTTTCTGGAACATCCTGAACTATGTAAGGGGAATGACAGCTATATTTCTCATTACCCACTGTTGATCAGAGTTTTTTAAATTGCTTTAAACATGGAAGATGGCTGTAGTTCAAGATAGAATGTTTGTTGCCTGAGGATTACACATAGAAAATCTTTGTAGTGGTAAAAAAGACAAGGAAGACAAAAGGTGATTCATAAAACCTGCTGACAAGAGATCCCAGATTTCAAACATATGTGTGATTTGTATGTTTGTATGCACTTACATAGGACAGAAATGATTGTAATTACTGTGAATTCCTCTGACTTGCTCTAAAGAGGCTGTGTCAGTAAGAGAATTTATCAGGAAAGAGCTCCTGGGGGGCATGTGAATACAATTATGAATGTCTTTCAAAACGATCTCAGTGCTTGTGCCTGCATGTTGCTCCTTCAATACTTTAAGTGACAGCCATACAGATAAAAGAAAACACAAGTCTGTGTTGTAGACAGCAGAGAGTTTGTCAGAATCTGCAAAAAATTAACGAAGAAAACCTACTTGACTAGAGCAAGTTTTGCTATAGTAAATTACTTCAAACAATACACTGTTTACCTTAATCTCTATCTTAAACTGAGATTAAGAGAACTGAAGAGTGGATTACTTGACTCTCCCAGAATAGACCAAAAATTTTGCTCAGTTTTAGGTTTCTTTGGGGGGTGGTGATGAGGAAAACAGCAGAACTCCCTTTTCTCTCTGCAGTGACAGGGAGCAAGGAAGAAATTGTATCCCTTTGATCAGGAAGGAAAAAGGCTATTCCAGATACCTTCTTTTCAGTTATCTTCTTCCTTAGCTTGGAAGCATTAAGACTTCTGAATGATTTCTTTGCTTGTCAAGGGTGCTGAAGAAGCAAGCAAGACTTAAAAAGAGGGTAAAGAAACAAGAGCACAATAGAAGAAAGAAGTCTGAGAGCTCATTTCTGACTTGAGGGACAAGATTGTAGTAGGAGCATCTAAACAAGACAGAAGGAGGAAATGGTGTGGAGATCCAGTGATATGGCTAATCTGAAATAGGTATATATAGAAATGTTTATAGCAATAATGGTGGCAATAAGAATGGCAACAAAAAGAAGCTGTGGAAATCACTGTTCAGCTACTGTTGCAATAGGCAGCTAGATTGTCTTTTGCTCTTTGAAGCCCTATTGGTTTGCATAAAGGCAGTAAAACTGAGTACTTGAAAACTGACAAAATATCAAAGGTTAAGCTGTATTAACTAATGAAATACCTGTAAGATTATACAAATGCAACAAAATAAGGAGTCACAGAAATAAAAAAAAGAGTAGAAAGAATGCTGGAATTTAATTACATGTCAGTGTGTAGCTACAGCTGTCTAGACATGATAAATAAAATACAGCTTGATGTACTACTGCCTTAAAAAATGTTTGACTGAACAGGTATGCACACATACACCTCACCTCATGCAGAGCTGTTGGGAGTGCTTGAAAGCATCAGAGAATGCATTGGATCTGGGATTAAATAAAGCTGCATCATCTTATTTTTCATTGCCATATTTTAATTTCTCTCAAGGCTTGTGAAAAAAAGAACCGGGTGTGAGGTGTGCAAGTGTACTGTAAAAAAGTTTCTGGAAAAAGCAAAGATGCGCTGCCCTACCTGAAGATAGGCGCTGTATATTGAAGCCAAAAACGGAATTACCCAGCAGCTGTGCATTGCCTTTTTGAATCCATATTGTTTTCAGACTTGTTTGTGCTTGTGACTGTTACAGAAAGAATAAGCTCATATTCTGCCTAGTTTTCAGATGGGTGAGGTTTGAATGCAGAAGGTTTTACTCCCGTGCTCAGAGCAGAGTAAGGGCTGAGTTCAGTCCTGCTAAGGTCTTGTAAGAAATGTTGCACATTTGCTTCATGGGGATGACATCCATATCAACGGATCAGAAAGAGATTTGGGAGATCTGTGCCCCTTTGGCGTAGCCTGCAGACTGGTTTTGAGTATGAATATCAATAGTGCACTGTTGGGGGAGACAAATAAGTTACACCAACAGAAGCATTTTAGGTAAGCTGTATTAAGTGAGTTTTCTGTTTTCCCCAACGCTCATCAGACCTCAGCTGCAGTATTGTGTAATTTTGGACAGCATATTTGAAGAAAGATGAGGACCAAGTGAGTGCTGTCAAAAACAAAACAAGAAAGAATGGTCTGTAACATACAGGCTGTTAGACTGAAAACGTTTAGATGGCTTTGGTCTGGAGAAAATGAGACTGAGGGACATTCATGGTAGCAGTCTTCAAGTATGTTAGAAACTGATCCATAGAGGAATAAGATTTTGTCGGTTTGCTGTAGATAAGGCAGGGCAATAATGCACTTGAATTGCAACAGGGGAAATGGGGGTTAGGCATTAGGAATACTTTAATAACAAGAGAGGCTGAAGCACTGGAATATGTTCTTTAGGGAAGTTGTGGAATCTGTATAATAGAGGGTTTTGAGAATAAGCTGGAGAAACTTTTTGTGTAATGCTGTTTCATCCTGTGTTGGGAAAAAGAAAAGAGGAGAGATGAGGTGATCTCTCACTCTCTTTCAGTCCTTTCTATGCCTAAAAAGGGCTGTATTCCTCAAAATGTGTAATCTGAAATTTAGGGAAGATCTGCCTCTGGTCTGTAAGTGACTCTAGTGTGTCTTTCTCTCTATTTTTTATTTTCACTTCTTGTGCTCCACCATCCCCACCCCCCCAGCTCCTTAGCATTAATAAATCTTCTAGCTGCTGATATACCTAACATGTATGATAGCCAAGTTTCAACTTTTTCTGAGCTTTGGGAACTGGGTTTTTAGTTGGGTTTTTTTTTCCCCATTTGTTTTAAATTGATGACTAAGTGGTGATAAAACAGAGCTTCCTCATTTATTGTCAAAAGTGTAAAAAGGTCATTAAACAATAGTTCTAAAAGCTTAAATATTTTACTTACGTGGTTGATTTTTATACAATGCCAGCTTTCCTTTTGGCTGAACAAGCATATCTAGTAGTAAGGACTGAACCAGGTGGACTGGTGAAATAAGTGGGCGACACCTGTTTTAGGAAATAAGTAATTTCCTTCTGCTGCTTTCCTTTTTTTCTGTCAGCATTTAATTAAGAAAAAAAGAGAGGGAGACAGTCACCTGAGAATTTAATGTGTTGGATCTGCTGTTTAAAATCTTATTGGCTTTAATTTGACAAGATAGATTTTTATTCCAAAGTTCTCCTTGTGCATCGCCGTTATCATTTGAAAACAAGAAATTGTCTGAGATAATCTATTGTCTTTGGGAAGAGAATGTAATCTTAAGATAGAATCTTCAGATCTGATGACACTATTGTGTACATACACATCTGAAAACATACTGGATTCAGTGCAGAATTAGGGTGTCATGAAAGGAGTAGTGTATGTCGTTCTTAGAGGTACTAATGGAAAGCCTACAGTTTGCTTAGTTCTGTTTCCTCAGGAGATTTGCCTCAAGATATTTGTCATAAGTGAAGGTATTATAGAAAACGCAAACCCCTCTAAAAGTAGTCAGAAAGAAGTTTTGTGCAAGGATTATGAGATGTATGTGTAAGCTGTACCAGCTGAGTCCACAGTATAAGCCACTGCTTGTGATTTTTATTGTGAATCCTTTTGACTAGATCACTGTGAAGCACAAAAACATCATACACGCAGTAACATAATCATTTTTTCAACACATTAAAATATTTTTCTCTCTTTGCCCCACTTGACCCATCAGACAGTACAGCGTAGTCATCTTTTTAACTGAATACCAGTTCAGCTTTCACTAGTGTTGCTAGCCCATTGTCTTCCTGCAAAACGAGGACATGCCACAAATCTTCTGAGATCTGCTACAGCTATTGAATACTGTCTAGTTAAATCTTTGCAGAATGCTGGAGCTCTGAGGGCAGCCATAAAGCCAAGAAAAAAATGTGTTTATAGAAATTCTTTTAGAAAGAAATGAAGGCTGAGAGTAGCATTACAGACAAAAGAACCCAGGAGGCAGAGGAGGAATCTTTCCCCTTATACGACTCTGCCCAGGCATGGCTGTGTGAGCTGTTGTGACCACCCGGACCTAAAACCTGCCCCCTGCCTTGTCTTAACTCATTCAGCTTTTCTGCTAATGCAGAAAAAAACTGTCAGTTTGTCATGATGGACAGTAGGGGCAGAAGGGATTCTATGAAGAAATCCTTTTGCTTATATTTTCCATTTCTCCTGCAGTTGTTGCTAAATCATAAATTTATCACAGCAGGAGCTTGTCATGTTCATAATATTATATCATAGTGACTTACAGAGATGGAAAGAAAATCACATACACACAGTGCCAAATTTCAACTAAAAAAATCATAACTTTACCCAGGCATCTTTCTTTTTTGAATTTGGCTCAAGAGAGTTGCACAGATTTTGAAAATTATGGGTACGTTCTTTCACTGATCTCCTTTGACAAATACATCTAAGAGTTCTTACGTGTAAGTGAGCCTGGAGTACGAATCAGGATGATGGTGCAGTTGGCTGAGGCTACTCGTGAATTTGCTGCCTAGCTAAGGGATGAAGCTTCAGCCTGTATTAGTAATCTTGATTTTCCTGTCTTTATTCACACAGCAATCTGAGCTTATCTCTTTTTTTCAGTAGCTTCACTATTTATTCAGTGTTTGTATGTTCTGGTTTTGTTGTCTTTCATTAGGCTTATTTATTTATCTGGTCTCACACTTGTATTTCTTCAGTCTGGTGCTATACTTAAGAGCAGAGTGAGGTGTTTCATTTCCACATGTTTAAAATTGGTTTTGAAGAGTTTATGATACTTTTCTGTCTATATATTTATATAAAAATAATTCCAGGTATGTTGCAGTTCTGTAGCACCATCTTTTTTTTTTCCAGAAATGAATTTGAGGTAATCTAAGTTGCAGATCTTGTCATGTCTATGTCACAGTGGCATTATCAGTAAAACTTCTGGAGTTTAAAGAGGAAAATAATATGTATGCTGCCTTAAAAATGCACTGTCCTTTTTTAATATGAACTAGTCCAAAATCAAAAGAGGTCAAGGCTATAGTAGTAATGGGCTTTTTCTAGCTTGAAATGGTGGCTTTTAACATTAATACTGCCAAGCCAGCTAAGAGATCTTGAATGATATAGTTTCTGATTTGGAATTAAATCATCCCCTCTTTGGAGAAGAGGGGGAAAAAACCATCCAACCCTGAAATCCAGCAAACTACAGAAGAGGGGAAGGGGAGAGGATTCAAGGAAGTCCAAGACACTAATCTTGTGGAGTTTCTGCCAACAGCTTCCTTTCAGGAGAAACCTTTGTGATCTGTTTTCAATTTAATTCTGCATGGATTATGCTTGCTGTTAAGGTCCCTAAACCTTAGGATGTGTGAGGATAGTACTGTCTACTTAGGAACAGCTACAGAGAAAGATGAAGATAATGTCTCTGCCTTGAATCACCTTCTCATACCCTGGTCAGTTTTCAGCTTGGAAGCCATCGTTATCTTTGTATCCTTCCTAAATGTCTCCAGAAGTATTGAGAAAGTTAAAAGCTATGTGACCTACTGGGCAAGGAGAAGAACGTAAAAGAAGAACAAAAATCTGAGAAAGATGGAGAAAATCTTCCCAGGTCAAAAGAATATGACTCTGTCTAATTTGTGGCTCTTTGCAACCAGGAATACCTGTGAGAATGGAGTTTGTTGTATAGCAAAAGCATTGCTGAATTATGATTTGTATATTTGTAGGGAGTATGTCATACATCATGTTGTTTTTCAGACTGCTTACTTCCCTGAAAAGCTGCATTTAAATGTTCTTTTGTGGATACTCTTTACTTCTGTAGATGCTGGCCTGTGGTTTTGAAGGTACTGTTCAACTGCTGTTCCTATCTCGTTACTCCCAAACTTACATGCTAATATTTCCTCTCCCAAAAGGGGTGAGAGGCAAATTTGCAATTTCCATTCAGTCTCATATTAAGGCATCTCTTGTACCAAAAAAGTTATGCTACACCATTTTTCTGGTAAAACTGAACTATGTGATAGAAACGATTTAAAAAATACGAATTTTTTTTGTTGTTGTTATAAACATTGTGCCTGAATTTTGCTACACCTTGGCACTCAACAACACAGTACAGAATACTCTGAAAGAGAATTAAATCATAGTTTAGTTCCATGTATAATGGGAAAGCCAAAATTTTTTTTTTAAGCTAAGCTGGAAAACTTGTGTGGGTCCCCCAATACTGGTTTTTACAGTGTAGGCAGGACTGACTTTTGTGACTCAACTAACTGTGTTTTTTTAATTAGATCACATCCTTAAGGCAAAATGTTACTAAAACATCTGAAAATATAAAATATAAAATGTATTGGGCTTTTCAAGGAAAAGATGTATATAAAACTACGCAAATAAAATACAAAGATGGCAGTATTGCTTGGGAAGCTGTGCCTAACAGAAGGAAAGCTTAGAAGTTCTGTCTTCAGTAGTTCACAAGCCACTTATGTCTGTTCATTGGGAAAGGTGTATTAATAATTTTAATAAGAAATGCTTGGCATCCAAGAATCCAGGGTGTCTTCTGAATCAACTAAAATCACAATACTAGCCTTTAATTGAAACATTTTATTCCTGTGTCTGTCTGTGCTGTGCTTTTTCTAGCTATTGTTTAGGGAGAATAAGGTGGGAGCATCTGTACTACAGCTGCTGTTCAAATAGAGCAGTGACTTTACTGTAGACAAAACAGTTGGCACAATTGTTTAATTTATTTGTTTATGAAGGGCCAGAAATAAGGCAGCTTTTATATTCTTTTGAAGTGGGAAGATTTCCTTCATTTTCTTGAGATTTTAAAAAATATGTTTGTCCACAGGGTATTTCATAAACTAGGTTAAACAACTATCCAGCAACTTTTTTTTATTTCTATGACATGAGGAAGAAGGAGATTCTTCTTTCTGTGCATCATTTCTTGGGATTGTTAGGTTTGATATGAAGGTGTTTATTAATAGTTTTCACAAAGATGCCTTGATATATTTACAAGAACTTGCTGAATTTATTAGTAAGTGTGTAGGGGACAAATTGTTTTCTTTTTAAATAATTGCAAATGGAATCTGTTCTTTTTCCCTAGTTTTCCTAATGACTAGTTTTGATACCTTTTTTGTCTTCAGCTGTTAGATGTCGAATCAAATACATCTGTTTTTAAATCAAATTCTGTAGCAAGAAGTTCTTTTAATTAGCTTAATTCAAAATTAGTGTTTGCTCAGTGTTCATTACATTCAAGTTTTTAAAATGACTGTAAGGAAGTATATAAAAAAAGAGAATTAGCCTTTTTCCATCTCTGAGCTGAGAACCAGTATTTTCAAGCATTGATACTTACCCTTTTCTCTGAGCTATTTATTGCTTAAACAAAGACTGACAGCAAAACTCAGTCTATAATATGTAAATCCTTGTGGAAAAATAGTGCCAAAAAACTGTGAAAAAATGGGTCCAGGCAGCTGCGTCACAAGGTTTGACCACTTTGGGCTGGGGTGCCAGGAGATTTGAGACAGATGTTTTCAGACATGCCGCATGCCTAAAACATTTCCAGGGGTCGAGCTACAAATAGTGACTTAATAAGTGCAGAAACAGGAAAAGTATGCAGGAGGACACAAGAGTTTATTCACCCCTAGGTGCACAGCCAGCCTCTTTACATTACATGTGCCTGTCAGGGTTGGCTATTTAAGCTGTCATGCCCTTGGTATTGCTCTTTGTCTGCCTGTGAATAAAGTGCAGCATTGTGATTACTAATCCTACTCCAGTGACTTGACTTTAAATGTGGTTTTGGAGCGGATCCCGGAGTTCTGTTTGCTAAGCTTCCTACTCCTGTTTCAGAGACACCACTGGAGATCTATGAGAGAGAGCACTGCAGACTGCCCTCCTTCTGTAGACCTGTCGCCTTTTTCTCCCCCCTGCCTTTTTTTTCCCAAAACTTTTTGAAGGAAATCAATGGATACCAAAGTGATCTGTTTATTTTTCTTTTTTTCTTTGCCTCCACTGACAGTGGGAAATCACACTGGTCGCATCAAAGTGGTCTTTACACCCAGCATCTGTAAAGTGACTTGTACCAAAGGCAACTGTCAGAACAACTGTGAGAAGGGAAATACCACCACCCTCATCAGTGAAAACGGCCATGCTGCTGACACTCTGACAGCCACTAACTTCCGAGTAGGTGAGTACCCTGAAACTGTATTTGTCCTTAGCTGTCCTCTCTTGACTAAGAGGGAGGAGATGTTTTGTTATTAATACCAGTTGTGCATCTGTTACTCTTTGTTTGGAGGGCTGTGCTGAGTAGGAACCATTGTATGTTAGACAAGCTTTCTGGTATCCTTCGGAAATGTTCCCAAAAGTTTCTTTTGTGTCATACAAAAAAACTCCCATATTTTTCATCTGAATTTTCAGCTGTAAGGCTACAATGTGCTAAGCTGAAACTTTATGTAAAATTCATCCCTCAGAGTTTGTGTGGGTAAATAGAGAAAATGTCAGATTCCACAAAAAGTTCTGTTTCCTCTTTTTGCTTGTTGTATAGGTATCAAATGCTCATAAAATCTAGCTAACACGGTGAATCTGTCTAAAAAATTTTTTCAGCAGTTCCTTAAAACTACAGTGTTTTTAAAAAATACATCAGCTTAAAATTTTTTCTTTACTGCTGAGAGTAAATCAGATTTCTTGTTTATAATTTTTAGAAATAAATAATGTTAAGTCCAATTGAAGTTATTGAAGCCAGTCATTTATTTGTTAAAGTTTATTCTTTCTGCTTGCTCCATAAGAGTATCAGCAGTATGCCAGTCTAAACCCTACAACTGCTTGACTGTGTTGAAACAAATCCTGAAAGCTGGCTAGGATAATGATTAGCATATTTTAACTGTACACTGTGTGATGTTGGTAGGAATTTGTGTGCAAGTATTAGTCTTCTAAGTTGAGAAATACGGATATATGGATACATACCCAAGCACTTTTAAATTTGTTGTTTCACATTAAGATATCTTTAACTGCTCTTGGAAAGTATTTTGTTGCTATTTTGAAATATAGTATCATTTTCTGCAAAAAATTTTAATTTTGCCAATTTGTACTCAAAGAATGCTATATATGAACATTGTAATTTTAATCTCCATCTAGTATAAACATGAAGTCAGGCAGTGCTGAGGCTGGCCAATACTGCCCTTTTTAAAATGCACTATACTTCAGCCTCTGAGGGGGGAAAAAAGCTATTCCAAATCATTCTTCTTTTCATCTAGACAGACGATACGAAGAGCAGTTCCCTCTCTTAACACTCCTACTAGACTATCAAACTGTGTGTGAAAGCTGTTGAAATTAGTAACACATTCATTGATAATATACATGTTTGTAAAAGTGTATGTTTTGAACTAATGATAAAAACTTTTAAAAGAGCAATACAGCACACTTTGGGTTTGTTTACGGTTGTTCTGAGGCATTAAAAAAGAAGAAGGCTGTGTAAAGGAATAGTAGATTAAATACTTTCAACTTGTGTTTACTGTCAATACAGATTTTTACTGATGTTTTGGCAAGAATTGCAGCTAAGTAATTTTTTTGTTTGATTTTCGGACTACTGTGAAAGGATAGGGTTATTCCCCACCCACCCCCACCCCCCCACCCCACCCCTTTCATTTGACCTGATTTTTTTTTTTTTATTGAAATTATGAAATGCTGAGAACCGGCAGTCGTGTAATTTGTCTGCTATGTAAATCCATGCTGTAACATGACCTTCTCTCAAATACTTGAAAACTTGGAGAGTGGAAATTGACCTGTGGAGACATGTTCCACACCTTCCTTCCTGGCCTCAGGCCATGCAGCTCATGATGCACTGTGTACAATAGGCTGCTAGAAATATTCAACAAAAGCAGCCTATAATAGTATTTGATAGAAAGATAAGGGAGTGTTATGTTTAAAAATTGTATAAAAACAAGTTGCTACACATGCATAGAGATTTTTAACCTGCCTGTAGCTATTACCTTTAAAAGACCAAAAGCATTCAACGCAGCTCTAAGTATTGTCATTTTTACAGAAGGGGAATAAGAAAGAGGTCTAAACTGTGAGTTCGAGGCTTTCTGGTTAAAAATAAAAATGCTGAGTGAACTTAACTTCTTAATAGCCAGAGAGGAGAGATCCTACACCTGTAGACTGAGTTCTTTCACTTATCACAGATTTTCAGGAGCTTTTGAATCAGGGTTTAAAATATATACTGCTGAAATACTTTTTATATCTGTCCTCTGACTAGTGCCTCCCATTAGCTTAGGCTTGTCTTGATAGAGATGCCTCCTGATACATAAAGCAAAAGTAATTTGGTCTTCTGAGATCATTTATTTTTGTTATATTTTTAACATCTGTATTATGTTTTACTTGTGTGTTTTGCTTTTAAGTGCCTGTTCTAAAGTTGTTTACTGTTTATCCAAAATGCATGGAAATTCTTATTCTGATTATTTGATACTTCATGAATGCAACCATGAAACAGAATGTCATGTCAGAAAATGCATACTTAAAGCAATGAATAGCATTTTTTCAGTATGGCTCTTTTAAAGTATTTGTTCTTCCTAAAAGATAAATTCACATGCCCTATTTGGAAAACAAACTCCTATTACTAATAATAGAAACCTACTGTGAGTGGGGAAATCAGGAAACTGCTTTAGGTTGTTAGATCTAAATGCATTTCTGTAGCAGGCGCAGCATTCTAGTAGAAAAGATTGAACTTAGATTCTCTGATTGACAGATTGCAGTTAGCATCACTTTGCTTTGTTCTTAATAATCCATTATTTCTAATAATGAACCAGAGTAAAATTCTGTGTTTGTTTTAGTTTGTACTGAACTTTCTAAACATCTTTTCTTTACAGAGAGAATAAGTTGCAGTGCCTGTAGTAAAGCTACTCAATTTTTTCCACGGATTATTTCAGATACTTAAAATTTGCTCAGTTTGTCATTTCATTTGAAACTTGGTACCACTGAATCTAGGCAAGGAACAAACCCTCTTTCCTTAAAATTTTATAAGTTATGGATAAGCCATTAAAAACAAAAACCCACAACAAGAAACAGATTGGGGGAAATGTAGCTTTTCAGGTAGCTGAAATTTTGGCTGCTCTCATGAAGAGCTCTAGCATTTCAATTGAAGGTGATGAAAGCTTGGTATTTAAAAGGAAGGATCTCCTTGATTGCCAGTCTGCTTCAATGAAATTCTGGGCTTTTTTGCAGTTTCATTTTGTGAATGGGATATGTTGCACAGTTAAACTAACCAACCTCCAATATTTTGTTGGCTTGGAGAATGAAAGCATTTAATCTGAGTGGAAACTTCTGCTGAATAGATGATTCTCATTTTTCTATTGGATTGATGCATGTGCAGTTTGTATGGCATTTCAGTCCTGATATATCTGTAGAGGCTTGTAAAACAGGGTCAATATATGTGCATAGGGAAGGATGCATATAGAATAACATATGAGGTTTCTGTCTCCTTCACTGTTAAACTTACGTAGTGATGTGTCCTGTTTCTCCTCAAAATTATTCCACATTCCAAAATACCTATTTTTGAAATGAATTTTCTCTCTGTAAAGAGTGGGAGGACAGTGACTAACTTGTAACTGTAAAATGAAGAAGTAAAGAATTAGGAAATGCCTGAACTAATTTCTTCAAGCTCTTCAAGTTTTTTCCCTGTTGGGCATATGTGTTTAATTAGAGATTTACATTCTATTTTTTCCACAGGATCCCTGCCTCACTCATTGCACAGGAATGACAGAACTTAAAGGAAGCAGTCATTTAATATTAAGTTTATATTCACTGTTCATTTGCAGCCCTGGGTCTCATTTAAGCAGTTAATTCAAACTCTTATAAATGAGAAGGTAAAAAGAGTTGCATGCTGTTCAGTGGAAGTGCATATCTTTCTGTAGGAAACTTCTGTCTGAACACTTGGCAGTATCTGTGTCAAACAGGAAAATAGAATCATGGAATGGTTTGGTTTGGAAGGGACCTTAAAGATCATCTAGCTCCAGCCCCTCTGCCATGGGCAGGGACACCTTCCACTAGACCAGGCTGCTCCAAGCCCCATCCAGCCTGGCCCTGAACGCTGCCAGGGATGGGGCAACCACAGCTTCTCTGGGCAACCTGTTCCACTGTCTCACCACCATCATGGTGAAGTTGTTCTTCCTTATCTCTAATCTAAATCTACCCTCTTTCCGTTCAAAGCCATTCCCACTTGTCCTATCACTACAGGCCCTTGTAAAAAGTCCCTCTCAAGCTTTCTGGTAGTCCCCCATTAGGTACTGGAAGGCTGCTGTAGGGTCTCCCCAGAGCGTTCTCAAAGCTGAGCAACCCCAGCTCTCTCAGCCTGTCTTCGTAGGAGAGATGCCTCAGCCCTCTGATCATCTTCATGGCCCTCCTCTGGACTTGCTCCAACAGACCCATGCCTGTCTTATATTGGGGGCCCTGGAGCTGAACACAGTATTCCAGGTGGGGTCTCACAAGAGTGGAGCAGAGAGAGACATTCACCTCTTTCAACCTGCTGGCCACGCTTCTTTTAATGCGGCCCAGGATATGGTTGGCTTTCTGGGCTGCAAGCACGTGTTGCTGAGTCGTGTTGAGCTTCTCATCCACCAGCACCCCCAAGTCTTCCTCCTCAAGGCTGCTCTCAATCCATTCTCCCCCCAGCCTGTATTTGTGCTTGGGATTGCCCTCACCCAGGTGCAGGACCTTGCCCTTGTTGAACTTCATGGGGTTTGTATGGCCCACTTCTCAAGGCTGTCAAGGTCCCTGTAGATGGCATCTATTCCCTTCAACATGCTGACGACACAACACAGATTGGTGTAGTCTGCAAACTTGCTGACAGTGCACTCAATCTAAGTGTCCGTGATGCTGGCAAAGATGTTAAATAGTGCTGGTCCCAATGCTGATCCCCCATTCTGCAGATGAAGACGAAGGAGAGTTTGAGAATCTTTTCCCAAGACCATAGGAGACGATTGTGGCAGGGGTGGTGATAGAATTGTAGCTCTGCTACTCCCCTTTATGTCACTCTTCAATGTTCATCAGTATCTTGTCTCTTAACATTCCTTTCCCCTTTTCTTCTGATCCGTTTTCATCTAGCCTGCCCAGTTGTCCTGCCTCCTGGCTTTGCTGTGCACCTGTGCACAACCGTAGTTTACTTAGGCCATTATTGGGGATGAGGGAATATTTTGTTGTGTGCTTTCCCTTGGAAGAAGGGCAGAGTTTTAGGAACCGTTTATTTCTTGTTTCATTCAATTTGAGTGAAAGTTAGTGTTTTTCCTACAGCTTCACTGGTCTTCATAAGGAGTTGTTGTGAGGTTGAGAATTATGTCAGATGTGTGCTGGTGGCCTGCAGTCCATTTGAACCAATCTTCCCTGTTACTTTTGAGGCTAGGAAAGAATAAGAATGTTTATTCATTCTCCTTTCTTCTCTTCTCATCTGTTGTCTCTGGTCCTATATTAACATGTTAATAAGGATTTGCCAGACATCATTTGGTGACATGATGTCATGGTGTCCAAAGTGAAAAATGTATCTGGTCATTCATATTTTGAAGGATGAGATACATTTATGGAATCATAAATTTTAAAACTTCCAGCATGGATCACAGTGATCTGCATATCCTTTACCCTGTTGCAATAGTGCTCAAATTATTTTGCCTGTTGAATTTTGGCACTTTCCCTACTGGAATTTTGTATCAAAGTTTTTTCCTGTTTTACTGTGTTGACTCTGTACAAATGTTTTTGGATAATTGAGGTGTCCAAAAGTTTCTAATTATGTATAGACAGAAACTTCCAAGAAGCAGCATAAACATTTTGCTCAAATTGTATTTGGTCTTCCTTTGAAAATAATGAAAGAAAAATTGACCAATATATTTTAAAACAATAGGTTATTCAAAGGGAATTTAGTAAAAAGACTCTCTATGTAATTATTATGCTAACAGAATTTGCTATCAAGGAAAAAGTCTAGAGAGCATAATTATTTAGAACTGTGAAAATGTAAAGCAGTTACTTTACAAAAAGTATATAGAATGTGTGAATTTTATTCCAAGATACATTATCATGAATTTCTATCAATGCTGTAGAAGTTAGCATTGTTTTTTATTCAAGCACTTCTGGTTTTATCAAAGAATTGAGTTGGTAAGAATGGCAGTGACCTCTAAGCAAGCCAGCACATTTTTATTTGGGTATGACAGAGAATCCGAGAGCAATGAATAGCATTTTCTTGCTGCCATTTGCGATGTAATAAAGTTGTTTCTTTGTTCTGTATGATACATACTACACGTATCCTACTACATTTAAGAGGTACTGTAAGACTATGATGTTTGAAGAAGATTTTTCAACATCATTTGGTATGAAAAGGCGTTTATTGTATGTAATATTGGAGCACAAATTTGATGACATATAAAGACATACAAAAAAGACCAACAGCTTGTAGAAATGTTCGTGTAGATTTGTGAGAATTTATGGACTTCTCTGGCACCTTGTGAGGCGTAAACTGTTGAGTTTTCAACCTGTTGTATTTTGTTCCTTGTTTTGTTGTACTGGGTCTAGTAAGAGTTGCTAGAATGGCAACATGTTAGAAGAGGTATTTTCTTACTACTTGGTGAATGGTGTCAGCCTGGGTAGATGACCCATCATGTCTGATCTATGTAAATTGTGCCCCAGCAAAGCACTATTCCTATGGCTTCGGCTGAGACTTAGCATATGTACATGTAGCTTCTCAAATGGAGGATTTGAAATAATTGATTACAAATGTCATGCAAAGACTTATGAATTCCTTTTGGTAACATAACTGAGGAGAATTGATTATTTATTTTTTTTAAATGCTTTGTTTTTCAACCTGATTATGTTCCATCAGACAGCCTAATTGATGAGGAGTTTATTTCTGGAATAACTGCTTAGCTCAAGGACAGCATATGATAATGTGTAGTCTTTTTTTAGTAGCGTATTCTCGGTGGGTAAGAGTGAAGTGTTACTTTGAAATATCCAGTGTTTTGCACTTGAACCTGCCCTAGTATCATCCTTTTCTGAAGTAGTTATAATGTAAAAATCTTGCTATTCCCCCAGTATTATCGAGTCCTTTTACCGTCTCTGTGGTGGCTACCTTGTAGCCTTATTTGGTAAAAGTTTTATTTTTATGGTTCCTGCAGCAATTTTAATTTCTTCCTTGTCAGGCTTTATTGTTTTATGCTTTTTTTTTTTTTGCTGCCAGATGAAATATTTTTTCTTTTAACAAGCACTGGCAGACACTTGAAAATTTCAGAATTCTCGGACAACTTGGTTAAGAGATTAACTTTTTAAACTTTCTGCAACAGTAGTCAAGTAAGTTGGTCATTCAGAGTGTGTGTGTCTGTCTCAGAAAAGGAAAGGATCAAGACATTAGAGCTTATTCACTGCTTTAGCTGGTAATTTGAAATTTAATCTCTATAAATGATGACCATGCTTGAAATATTTATTCATGCAGCAACATTGTAACAGCTGTAGCAAAATGAGGGCCAAGTATTTTTCCTCAGACACTGAACTGAGTGGCTAAAATAGAAAGAAGGACAAATATTGGTGGAACTAATTTATGAATTGTTTACATCCTCTGCCTTATAGAAGATACTAGGAAAAAGGTGAAGTTTCCCAGCCTGAAGAGCCAATGCAAAACAATCTGGGAGGAACCACTTATTGTGAGCATCGATTTACCCGTTATTTCTTTTTTCCAATCTCCCTTTGTTCTCTAAATAAAATGTGAGCAGGCAAGAGAATGGATTAATTTGCTTACAATCCCAGTAGTGTAGTATAGGCTTTCCTAATCTGAACCACTAGTGGACTAAAATACCCTGTAAGGTAAATGTGCCACTCAGTAGTCTGAGCAGCACTCAGGGTTTTAATACTTTTTCAATTATTGGCCACCTATACTCAAATTACAAAGGAAAATTTTATATTAAGGATTTTGTTGTTGGTTTTGATATCCACATCTGTTCAGAAGGAATGCTTTCTTTCCCCCATGTATTTATCAGTACTTGTCATCAACAAATAGTTCTGGTTTCTACCATACAGCTTAGAGCATCTGTGAGCTCTTTCTTAAAATAATTATTCAAATTTGACATCCTTCCCTCTGATTCTAATGGAGGCCAGATGCTAATTTAAAGAAAATAGATTCTTCAGCCACATGATTTTAATGAGGTTGAACTTAGACAAGCCTGTTAGCAACTCATTTCACTCCCTTGCTCACCTTAAGGGCTTCAGACCGTCCTGCAAAGCAGAAGTCCATCTGCTCTCAAAGCACTCACCAAACTGTATATTCTAGAGAACACAGTTTTTGGATGTGCAGTCATAGGAAAAACCACAAATGGAAATGATACAAAATCCACACCTGCAGCCATTCAAAAACACATGGAGTATGTTTCCCTCAAAGTTAAAGCAAAACAGAACACAGTTAAAATGCATAATGCTTTATTTTACTGTATATGGTTTTAATTTATAGGGATTAGTTTATGTACATCTGACTTGAAGTACTGTAAAAAGAGAACTAAGAGTGCATTTATTTGAATGATTACATTGTTGTATATTCAAATAAACACACTACCTTGTACAGCTATAATTTTGTTATTGCTAAACCAAATGTCTTTGCACATACCTCACTGAAGATCAAGTATATGCCAAGTTTGGCTTAAAAAAGAAGAAAGTTGCCTTTGAATTATGCAAGCACAGAGGAGCGACAAATTTCTTTACTGGTTAAAATATGGCATTTATCATGAATAGATTTCTTAGCAGATGGCGTTGTATTTAATGTGTCCTTTTGGACATAACACAATCAGAAGGAAGCAAGCATTTATCACTGCTCTACTGATTGCAGTCTTCTGCCATTCATCCTCTCTACTGTCTATTCTGTTTTTGTTTATTCTGCTCCAGAAATTCCCCTGTCTCTGCACAGTGTAGCCTATATATAGATATAGCTTTCACCTGTCCATTCCACCTATAATGAGTTCTTAGATTTGAGTATCGCTGTAATTAGAAGTCTGTTTTGTAGCATAGAGGCACAGACATTTCTGGATCTTTCTTTTGGAACATAAACTATCTCTTTTTACACATACACTTAAATTTTTTGAGTTTTCTATCTATTCATTAAAAATCTGAATTGTTAAAAGGGAACTAACTATGAACTTTCAGCCAGGGATTTATAAATGTGAATCAAGTTGAAGTCCGTGGGAATTGTGAAGTGTTTTTTTATTTTTTTTTACAAACCTCTTACAAACTCTTGAGGGATGCCAGTCAGTTACTAGAAGGAAAACTGGGCATTTGCTGCTTGCACAGGAAGGGACTTGAGTTTTAAGAAACCCAGTCACAGAGAGTATTTCTCATCTGTATTTTATTCAGCCATATATTTCATTAATTTGTCATGTTGGTTGTATTTCTAGTTTAATTTAAAGATAAGATGAACTATGAAATCAAATTTTTATATTTGTTATTCAGATACTTCAAGTTTAGGGGAACTTTTAGCAACTTTTCATGTCATAATTTAGGAACATGAGTTGTCTGACTTTCCCCTGAGAGGGACTGCCTCTGTCCATAGATTGTATAGGGCAACAGTCAAACTTTTTTGATCACACATCTCTACCAGTACAGTATTTTGACCATGCACTCCCAGTATATGTATATTTACTTATTTACAGATTATGTACATATACTACTGTATATATCATATGTACATTATAAAACATACAAAATAGAAATTAGAAATGGGTGGGAGAAAGGTGAACTAGACTCTCCTTTGAAGATGTATTTATTAATGGTACAAAACATCTTTCTTTCCAGCATCCCAGTAGACTGCCTTGCACACCACCTGGGGTGAGCACACCCTGCTTTGGAGACTGGTGGTATGGGGAACCAAAGGAGGCCAGCTTTGTAACATAAGCTGTAATATTACCTTTCTGCAGTTAGTATGTGTCCATTGTGTCATTCTTACTTATTGTTTGATTATGTTAAATTCAGTATGTTATGTTAGATGTATATTGTGGGTGCTAGAACACTTTTTTTCAATCTGATCAGAAGTTACGTAAGTCCAAGCCTGCCTGATGTGACAGTGGGGGCTAAAGGGTTTTTCTGTACTTGCATACATTTCAGTGCACAGGGGTCAGGTACAGCACTGCAGTAGTACACATCTCAGGGGAGCTGGGTGCATGGTTGGATTACTTGGAACTGGACATGACCAGACAGAGCGCATACTGCATTTTGGGTTTACACAGCTTGTGCAACAATTTATACAGCTATTATGTGTTGTTAAAAGAACCACAGTGAGAAGTGTTGAAGTTGTGTGGTTTTTTTTAATGAATTTCCAACTGTACATTCTCTGCAGAATAACCTTTATCCTTACTACTCATTAGCAGTGACTCTGCTCCTTTCCTTCTTCAGAACTCCAGGATCTGAGTCTCTTGCTTTTCACTGGTCTCCTATGACCTAATTTATTACTCAAACTCTGAATAATATCCTTCCCAATATTCTCATATTGTGTCACCTCCTCAAGGTCAACTCCCCAGAAAACTTTCCAATTTCTTGTGATGTAGCCAGTGCCAGAAAATCTTAGATAGCTAATGTTTTTCATGTTTTTAACTAGTCCAAGGTCTGTATTATGAGCTATTATTTGTATGTTAATGGTTATCCACTTGAAAGAATCTATTCCTACTTTATTCTTCTTGTGAACTTTTTCACACAAAAATGAGCACTGTGGTAATGTTAGAGTAATCAGAAAGCAGTCTCCTGATATTTGGAAATAATGGAAATTTTTGTAATGACTGCAGTTTTTGTGGCTTTTCTTTTTCTATTCTAAACAATTTTGTTATTGGAGGATGTCTTGTGGTATGGGATGCAGTGGACCGGTGTTCATAGACCCTTTGGATCTAAGGTTAGGGGTTCATGCCACTCACCAAATCGTACTGAGGTGCCTGAGTCAGAAGCCTAGTAGTCAGTGGTGAGAGACACCTTTATGGCAGGCTGGCCTATGCATGGCCTGAATGGCCTGCTGGGTGAGCCTCTCTTCACTGACAGAGTGGGAGACCTCACGTAACAACACTCCTAACTTAGATGGCTCAAGAAGGCACAAAAGGTTAAGTGGGATGAATCTCAGCTTATATATCTATTACAGAGTTGCCAGAGATGATAAGGATGCTGATGTCCCTGGCCAGTGTCAGCTTTGCTGCCTCTGTGGTCTTTGGAGCCTTTGCGTAACAAAGGTGTGACCAATTGCTTAAATGTTTCTCAGGACACTTTGCCATTTTGTCTGATGGTAACCAAGTAGTTTGATGTCTAAGAGCAGCTCTTTTCTCTGCCTTACACTACTGGGTGTTACTACTTTTTTATTCCATGCGAGAGTCCAGTATGTTTTTTGGAAACAGCCTAACAGGAGAATGGTGTCAAGGCAGAGGATCAGTTAAATGACTTCATCAGATTGCAGCGTCAAGTTACTCATTAATCCTGTAGTTCTTAAAGGTGGGTAATGCTGCCTAACTAACAGGAGAAGGGAAGAGTACAGCCTAGAAGGATCCTGTAGCAATAGATGCTTGTTGTTCATTGTTGCCTGTCCTGTTGAACTCTTGTTCTGTCTGTTGAAAACATATACACATTAATACATGTTAGTATTATGCATGCTCAGGCACATGTATGCTATAGAGAGGAATGAGTCTTGAAAGCACTGGTAACATAGGAATGTTTGGTTTCCATCAAACACTGGGCACCTTGATTTTGGTGTTCCCACTTTGACAATGACAATTAGTAACTTATTCAGCACTGCTTAAAATGATACCTGTAAAGTCTTTATACTGCAACATGCTATTTTGCAATCTCTTTACATTTTGTATTCTGCAGGAAATTGTTTTAAGAATGATGGCTTTTAAAAAGTATTGCTAACTTACTACACTTTCAAACCCAGCCTTCCCTAGAGATTTTATTTCAGTTGTATATGTCTTGTACAAAGAGGAAGATTAATATAGACACACTAGAAATCTGAAGAAATGCCTGGAGTAGCTTTTCTGTATGTGTTACCATCATTATCAAAGGTCTGACACTGGTTATTTGTAATGCATTAATTGTTGATAAACAGCAACTGTGGCGTTTTTTTCTTAGTATACTGATTACAGGCCTACCTCTTGTGTTATACTCAATATATCAGTGTCAGCTATAATAAAATCAGTAGATTCACCAAATATGATCAGGGGAGGAGCAAGTCATCCCTTAATACTCTCTGTCCCCTTGCCTCTAAAAATAGTCTGTGAATAGTCTTCGATACTGAGAATATTAGAAGCAGATTTAGCAAAGAGTGACTGTGAGCATCATGCCTGTTAGTGAGCCAGAAACCTCCTGCCAATCATTTCTCAACTACCATAATTTTTGCTGTACCCTTTTAACATTGACTAACCACAGCTTTTGGCCATTTTCCATGACAAAGCATGCCTTTTATTATTCTGATAGCATCTGAATATTCTAATATTGTTTTTCAGGTATCCCATTCTTCCCACACTGTAA
Source organism: Ibycter americanus (assembly GCA_035590275.1). Lineage (NCBI taxonomy): Eukaryota > Metazoa > Chordata > Aves > Falconiformes > Falconidae > Ibycter > Ibycter americanus. The sequence continues at coordinate 12,341,185 of JAVJGI010000035.1, forward strand.
CACTTTAAATAGTTTTTTGACAGCTGTTTGGTTAGATGGTGATCATTTCAGTCACTTACACATAGACCTGCGGTTGCATTTGGTATGTCTGAGGATAGCTGGCTTATCACATGAGTTTGGAAGGCTGTGATACAGGTCTTGTGAGACTCCCATGCCCTTTGGACCCACATTAAGGGATGGGTGAAACACCTGGAGGCGTATCAGATGTCTCTTGGTTGAGTTTGTGTATGCATCCTCAAGTGACCAACATCCAGCTTCTCTTCCTGAGGTGTTTTAAAGTACAGAGTTTAAAACTGAGAAAGATGTATGAGTAGTACAGTGGAATGATGTACATGTTTGTTCTGGATTTCTTGCTGATCATGATCCTCACTCAACAAATATATATTTCTCTAAAATGTATTGCAGCCTTGTCCTTTATGATCTGACCCTGCTCCCCAGTTTTCAGTATCAGGTTCTCCTATGGTTGACAAGGTAGCCTCTGTTAAAGAATGACTGATACCCCACTACTGATATGCTTTTATATTGCAAAACTGAGACACAGTGGGACAAGCACGTGGACTGAGACAGCTTAAATGTCAGCATCTACACGATGTGCATGTTGAAATTTACGTTACAGGCAGCAGAGATGTAGAAGTTTTGTTCAACTCTAATACACAGAGAACTAAGTCAATACCTACTTGACACTCTTTTTTCCTTGGATGGGATCTCACAGCTTTCCATCCCCAGTGAAGACAGCATCCCTGCCCCCTTTTCATACGTAGACAGTTCTTCTTTTCTAGCGTATATCTAATTTGTTACACTTGCTGCACCTTATTTGCAGTGAGTTGACACTACATTAAGTAATGTTAATCACTAAACAACCTTTCAGCAGATCATGTAAATCTCAATTACTTGTCGAGGTAATAATCCCAGAAGCTGAACCTGTATTTACCTGCTGAGTTCGAGAATGAATTTTAAATGGAAGTTTGTGATTGGGAGATAGGAAAATGTAAAATGCCTGAAGATTTAGGTGATCTGATTTATGTGATGCTTTCTTCTATTTGCCTTCCTTGGTAATTGCCATGTAGTGCTATATTAAGTAGCATCAGAAACATTCCTCCAATTAGGCTTTAAGGTACTCTGTGATATGTTAGAAGTTTGGTGCTGATGGTGGTATGTGGAGGAGTTTGAGAAGAACTAGTGAAATACAGTTTCATTTAGAACAGATACTTTTCCAAAATCGTGAGAACAACAGTGAAAACATTAAGAGAATAGTGAGACTGCATTCTAGCAGTGGTCTTTCTTTTTTTTAGCGTTTCCTTTCTGTTTAAATGCATTATTCTATATCTGTAATAGAATTAAAAAAACCCAACCGCTGTAGTTTCTGGTTTTGGAACCATCTTGTAGATGTGTATAGTGCAAAAAAAATGCATGGTTTATCTATGAAAAAGTGTAAGAAGTTTATTTTGTAAAATTATGACTGCAGCCTGAAAATGGTTATGGTTACAACAGACACATAGTATGTCTGTCAAGCTTTTTTTGTCACAAATGTAAGCAAGCAGCAACTTTAAAATAACTGAATTGATAAATCATCTAATAGCCTTAGATATGATGACAGTTATTGAGCTTCCTTAGTGCAATGTGTGTCTTTTTTTTTTTTTTTTTTTTTTTTTAAGAGAAAGCTGTTGGGGAATTTATTTTTTTCTGTTGAGAGGAAGAATCCTTCCAGAGCAAGAAAAATTCCCTAGGATTCTTGGCAGCATATTTTAAAGTGTAAAATCATGCCTGTCCAGATGTCTTTAGTGACTACTACTTGCTCTTCTACTCAGTGAATCTCAACTCTACTGAGTTCAGTCATGAGGCTAGATTCAAGCTAAGAACAGTACTTTGAATCCAGTCTTCAAAGCTACCTGCATTTTTCTCTAAATCTTCGTATATGATTTTTCTTCAGTAAGAATTCTTTGACAAGCAAAAATTAAAAGTAGAATTGATTAGAAGAAAAAAAAAATGGAAAAGCATGAAAAGATTGGAATTACTTTTGGAAGTGTTCAGTCATGGTTCAGCAGTAAAGGAGGAGGACACCAACGTGATCTTGTAATGATGAATGGGACATGAGAGGATCACTGATGACAAGTGGAAGGGGGAAAAATAGTGGTAGGTATAAATTAGAAGTTATTAAATATAGAAAGTTGGCAAGTATAGCTAAAGAATTCACAGAAAAATATTCCAGGGTAGACACTAAATAATATGAGAAGCAGCCCAGTAGTGGGGAGAACACATATGACAGACACATTTATAAAATGATTACTGCTGATAGAATAAAAGTAGAAGGATTCAGTAACTATTTTCTTCATGTGTGGAAACAATCTGTCCAACGTATGTCCGTTACACAGAAATGCCTGATTACTTTCTGGAGTGGTAGTAACTAGAAATACTGGTTGGAGATGGTTTCAAAGTAGGTGTAGGTACCGTCTAGTATGAGAGCTGTTAAATTCAAGATAGTGATCTTAATAAAAGGGCTGGAAGGATGAAATGTCATGCTTTTGTGAGAAGGATACAATGTTCTTTCCTCTTCTTTAAACATGTAGGTCCATGTTGGATCAGCAAAAACTAGATTTCAAAAACATTTATCAATTTCACAGGCTGAGATATCTCTTAAGTAGCCTTCTGGTTACATTCATTTGCCTTTTAAGCAAAAGAAATGAGAATCTCATCCTTAACAACATTTAGAACATCTCAGAAAGGGCTCAGATATGCCGTTTTTATGGCATGTCCTTGGAGATTGGCAAACAAATGCTGTGTTACACCATTGGCAGGAGATGGAGGCTAAAACTCTTTTCCCCTTAATTGTCTTGCCTGGATTCCTCACACGGAAATATGGGTATTTTATCTGTTCTGTCGTGATATAATACAATGAGGGATGCATTTCTAGGGCAGTTTATCTTCTCCCTAAAACAATCCATTTTTAAAAGCCCCATGGTCTCATAATGTTTAGAAGTTTAGGGTGTTCTTTGTAGCAAAAAGGGGGGGGGGGGGGGGGGGG
>JAVJGI010000035.1:12353555-12410732 GCA_035590275.1 Ibycter americanus
CCGCCACAAGCAAACAGACTTGCCTAAACATTTAGCAGAGCAGCAGTTTATTTCTGTGACTGTTTAATTCCTGATCAAATTATTTTAGACAATATGGTGGACCATAAAACAGGTTTTTTTAAGACATAGTTGTTTTTCAGATTTAGAGTTGCTGTCTCAAAACACACAATAAATTTCTAATTGCTAAGGAGTCTGACCTCTTGAATATTTATTTTTTTCCCTGACCCTCAAGTCCTCATCAGAACCATGCGCAGTCACAATGCCTTTTCTTCTCTTTCCATGTCCAAATGAGAATGTTTGATTGTTGAGAGAAGAATGTTTCATTTCTTTCAAGGAAAGAATAAAAAAATTCATCCTGAAATAGCTGGCAGAAATAAAAATAATCAGCACATCTAGGCAGTGATCCAAGACCTGGAGAGGATTGTGGTAATAATACTACATGGGAGGAACTGGCCTAAATTTGATGTTTTCAGCATCTGAACATCTCTAGGTGGATTGATAGATTAAAGCAGAGCAATTCAGAGACTTCTTTGAGGGCTGATATATTTTTTTAGACTTATCAGCTGGAGAAACTTGTTGAAAGAATCCCTCTTCATACATAAAAATATATAATGGTAAATTGGGGTGTTTTGTTCTGTTCACAGCCAGACTATGCTGTCTTCTCTTGCCCTGCAAAACCAGTCTAATAGCCTAAGAAGGGCCTTACTGCTTCTTGTAACACTGAACCTTTCTCTTGTGAGTTTACCTGTAACAGAGCTCATGTGGCACAAATTTTGCTTGAAGGTTGTTTTCGGCTACAGGCAAGATCTGAAGAGCCATTAAGGCCCTGCAGCCGTATTTTGTTGACTTCCTTCTACCTTATTCCTGATGTTTCTGGAATCTGTTTGTTGGTTCTTGATGTTTGGAAGGAGTGTTATATCTAACAGATTGGCTGGCGTTGAGTAGGCTGTGCAGTACTTGCTGATGAGAGAGACCCAGCCAGACACAGTAAATGCTTTGTTATGCAGCTTACAAACTATAAAACTTTCTACACACCTCTTCCCATGCCCCCCACCCACCCCCACCCCACCCCAATAATTTGAGTTACATGTTTAAAGGGCATTTTGTGTTCCAATGAAAAGAGGCTTGAGGGTCATAAACAGGTCTCTGCACATTGTGTTGACTGGAGAGTCTCAGTCTATACACCCAGACTTAAAACTATAACTGTATTTAAAAACGGAAGTATCTGAAAAAATTTCCTCCCTCTTTATCTGCCAAATCCTGAATTCAAAGTTTAGTTGAAGGGAGTGGTGATTTTAGATGGTTGAGATGCTGGCAGCTCTTGCAGGGGCAAACTTGGGACTTGGCAGGTATATAAAGGTGAAGGGATGAAATCTGAAGCTTTTTCTGTATTCCAGAGAAAGATGATGGATCTGAAAAAGAAAATAAAGCTTACTATATATCCAAAAATAACCCAGTAGAATTTGAATTCTGGAACTTTGAATGGAATTCTTATTACACAGTATGACCACAAATATTAATGTCACACCAGCCAATTTGGACATCCATGTTTATGTAGCAGTCTTTACAATCCTATAATGTCGTTCTTTCCTGTGTGAAGAGTTTCCATTTTCTTGTTTTGTTAATGAGACTCTATGCGTTCTTTCAGTCTTCCTTCTAAACCCCAAATCTGGGCTTCATTTATATTTCAGTCACTTTAAGGCACTCTGTAAAAATGCTAATGTACAAAAAAAAAGTAATGTCTTAGAGGTACCTAAGATATCTTTTTGAACATGTTTCATTACTAATTTTTCTTACGTATTTTTCCTTCAATTATTTTAGTGAAGTTCCCTCCTAACATAGTGAATATCCACGTGAAACATCCCCCTGAAGCCTCAGTTCAGATCCATCAAGTTTCAAGAATTGACAGCACATCAACAGGACAAAAACCGAAAGTACCTCAGCCAGTACATCCACAGGTCTCTTACCAAGGTCTTCCATATCAGAAGACCCAGAAAGGACATACTACTTACACGAACCAGCAATCTATTCCTCATATGTTTCCTGTTTCAGTTAAAACTCAGCTTGGGCGCTGCTTCCAGGAGACTATTGGGACACAGGTAAGAAATGTTTGCTAAGGCTTTTGAGACAGGTGGCTTTAAAACAACATTGTAAAAGAATGAAAAAAATTTCACCAGTTGCCAGGAAAGGACGCATTTGACATTCTTTTCCAAAAGAAAATTATTTTGAGAATGTAAAATTTTTACAAAATAACATTTTGCTGAACCTCCTTCTCCTTCAAGCTAATGTCTTTATTTTCTGCTGACTTGGATCCTTGGCTTTCTGATTTCAGTTATTTTAGCCATACCTTCTCCATTTATGAGCTATTTCTCTAAATAAAACCCCATGACTTAAATCCCAGCTCTGTGTCTCCTAATTGAACAACTGAGGTTACCAATCTTCCACAGCTTGTGCTGTTTTTTGGTTTAATGAGTCTTTTTGCCCGTGCATCTCAACAGCAAGTGTTTTTCAAGGAATTGCAATTGTTATTGAAATTTCTATTCAACACTTCATGTTTTACAGTATTGTAGGCTAATGTTTTGAATCTGTTGAAATGTGACCATTGAATGGAGTAGAAAAATCACGAAAGCCAATTGAGTGTTTGCTAGAGCATTAAAACCTTAGTTAAGTTTAAAATAATATGTTCACATCAGTTTTTACTTATGACTATTCAAAATTATGTATCTTCTTTCAGCTCTTGAAAGCACTTTAAGCGACACAACATTATCATCTTTGCATATGCATGTAAATATAAAGAGAGAGAAAAAAGCATATGTGAAGAGATTGTAAAAAAATTACTAAGATCCTGTTATTTGCTTATTGCCTTGCTGAAACTGACCTTTTCATATTTAATAATTTTTAAGCTGAATGCATGACTCAGGCTGAAATTTTGTGGGAGGCTTCAGAAAAATCACTCAGTTGTTTTGCGGGATGATGTTACAGAATGAATATATTGTTTAGTCAGGCTAAAAAAAATAATTTATGGCTGTTTCACTGAAGATTTAGATTGTCTGCTTTGAAGTAGAAATATAAATTTATTGCAGAGGTCACACTGCTTTTGGTCCTTCCAGTAACATGCACCCAAAGTCAATCAATTTTCAAGCATCTAAAAATATATCTATTTTCAATATATTCCACAAACATTTGTTAGATGTTGGCAGCAAAATTCTCCTAAGATTTCAGCTACACAGAGCGTGGTCTGCCTTCCCTTCAAAGGGACAGCACCCATCATCCCTGAAATACAGGACTGGAGCAAAACATCCTTTACAAGTGTTTCTTCTAGCTGCCAATGAACGCTGTAATGCCAAGTGTTGGGAATGACAGCAAGGCAACACACACGTGCACACACACACACAGACCTCACAGAGCGGCAAGGAGCTTTGGAGAGCATCAGTGGCGGTGAACAGACAGGAGCAGAAGTAGGATGCAGTCCAAAGCAGGGTCAGGGTAATGTGGGTGACAGATCCCAAGGAAGTGATAACAGTTACTTTCTGGAACCTCAAACTGAAATCACAGTTCCTTAGACTTGGGTCATCCTCTGCCATCCCCAAAGAGCTGACTTTTTTTTCTGTAAACTATTTCTTTCTTTTCCTTTCAGTGACTGGCTTCTGCAGAGTATTGTAGCATTCCTACTGGTGACATAATTAACTCTAGTTTCATTGCTGTGGAAGATCCTAAAACCTGCTCATGCTAGGTCATCACATGAGGGTGTTTAAAAATAATTAATTCTGAAAAATGCAGTGGAAGAAGTAAACTTAAATGTCATCATGCCCCCAAAAACTCTGGTCTTCCAGAAACATAAGTTTGCATATGGAATATTAAAGGCTAGTGTTCACTAATTGATGAATGCTTGGTCTGGGATCCACACTGTGAATTTATACTGGTGAGCTCTTCATGCTTCTCTGTTTCAGGAATAGTAAAACCTTGAATTTGTTCTTTAACAAGGATTAAAGCACACATTTAAATGAAAGTACGTGGATTTTTACATGACAAAATGAAGCAGGGCCTGTGTAAAACAAACATTTCTCTATATTTCCTAATGGGAGATCCAACAAATATGGCATTATAATGTTCAATCATAAAATTCTGGAAATAATTAGATAATTAATAGTTGCTTATTATTATATATATAAATATATATTAAAAATATTTATTTGTATTTCTATTTGCACTCATATATAGGGGAAGATAAAATTCATTCCTCAGTCTTAGACTTGGCAGTGGGTGCTGCATCTTCTACCTCTTACCTCTTTTATGCTTGATCAGTTTGTCTGTTTTTTCTGCTGCATGTATGAGTGAGGTATTTCAAAGCACATATCCAAATCTTCCAGTGTCCTATGCATACACCTCACAGTACAGTGGTTTTAAAACTAAAGCCTACTCATCGCTCACTGGAAGACAGTAACTTGCTCCGTTTAAAGGGGGAGAAGATAGAAAACATGCTTGCATTGCCCTTATGCCTGCCTTGGGATCCTACTAAATGCTGAGTTCCTGATTTTTATAACTTTTTTTCAGTATCCCCCTCGAAAAATGTGTCTCTGCAGTGCTCTCAAGAAAGGGCAGTGCCTCCTACTGTAGAATAATGCATGTTCTCATTTTTTACAAATTTCATTATTCCTTTCAGTGTTGGTCTTGGAGAAGAGAATAGTAAGGATTTCAGAGGCCTTTTGTTATTTAACTTAATGTTTCAATTTAGAATTGGAGCTGTAGCCTGGCATTTTGTAGAGCATTCATTTGAGACCTTGCCATAAATATAGATTTAAGTGACCTTTCATATTTGAACCTGAAATGTTAATACATTTTTTCTGCAGTCAGGCAATGTATATTATTTATTTGTATGTTAAATATACCTCGAACTGGGAAAGAGACTTAAGGGGTTTTGCCTTTTTTTTTTTTTTTTTTACTCTGAAATATATCTATTCCAGAAGAATTTTGTTTTCTGTTTCTTTGATACTTGCTTTGCTACATATGAGGATTCTCTTTATTTGTTCAGACTAGATGCTAAACTGAACTTTCCCTATTAGTAGCAAAGTGTTACAAGTCCTTTCTGGATTTTATGCTGGATAATTTTGATATCCATACTTTCTTCCACAATCATCAGTGTTTATACATTTTTTTGCGGGGTGGATTGTATATTTGGCTTCAGAAATGTTTTATTAAATATCCTAGGATCAGAGGTGACTTTTATAGAGCAGATTGGTGGAGGGATATGTGTGTGGCCTCTTGTAGACAAATCAACCAAGTTAATAAAGACTTGCTGAAGTTAATGCTGAACTTGCTTTTGGTCCAGGCTAAAAGCACAGGATAAAAACAGTATCAGAATCTCTGCTGTGGTTTTTTGTGTGTGTAACTTCTACCATTCTATGTTTCTCTCCATCTTTTGTTCTCTCTTTCTTTCTTGAATTTCAGCTGGTCTTCAATTACATGTCCTCTGATTTTAATGCTTTGGGTTTTTTTCACAACCTTCTGTGGAGTATTTTTCATCTCCCAACACATTCTTCCTCACCCCACCTTGGTTAAAATCCTTTAATGTATCTCACTGGAAAACAGTAGTCCTGCAAAAACAGTAGGATAGTTGCTATACTCAAATCCCAGGCAGCCAGGGTGTATTTTCTGCAGTGTATTTTCAACAGAGCGCATACTGTTGAAGTTAGCAACTGAAGCCACCCTGAACTGAAGCTTGGAGGACATTATGGTACAGATAGCCAAAGAATCTGGACCTATTCTCAGGGCTTCAATCACTCCTAATTAACATAGAAATTCTTCTAGACCTCCTATTTGCTTAGTTTTCTGTAGTATCATAAGTGACTATAACCAAAGGCAGCAACCATGAGAAAAGGGTAGTAAAGGACGTGTGAAAAGGTGTCAGTCTACAAGCCTAGAAGGACAGGAGGGGAGAGGGAGGGGCTAGAGGAATGAAATTTCCTAGTTTGATTAGAATTGATAAATTAAGGTGTATGTTTTCATAAATACATATACACATACATACATGGGTTGCTTAATTGTGACTGTTTTCTGAAGTGTCCTCAGCATTGGGGAATAAAGTGGAAAGAGCAACTAGAAAAGTAGTATGAATATTTCAGTTTTTGAAAAGTAATACAGGAAGCAAATAGTATTCTGGATGGTTCTATTTTCTGCTCAAATAAATTCACTTTTCCTGGCTGCTTTTTGATTCTCTGAGTGGAATACTTAGCAATTATTTCTCTTCTGGGAGATGGTAATGATGATTGCTCCAGGATAGCTTACCACATTAAATGATAGCTTACTACGATATGTCGCGTGCAAAAGTTGTGGTTCATCAAATGCTTTTCTAGTACTAAAAAGATTTTTGCAGGGTATATCATAAACTAACAGTTAAGCTGCAGGTGAGAAACATTGTCATAAAAATACAGGAAACAAACCTTTACCTAAACTTGCACTTTGTTAGATAGAAAATGATGTTGAGAAAACAGAAACTTGAAGTTGAGAAACAGATACAGTGGAAGCATGACAAAAAATGCCACTCAAGATGGAGAACAGTAAATAAGTAGAGAGCACTGTATTTTATGGTGCCTTCAAAAGCTGGAGACTGGATGTGGTGTCCTGCAAGGTCCTTTACTGGCATGTAGTCCTGTGTTGCTAAAATCCAAGGAGTTGGTCATCTTAGAGCACTGATTCTCTTAAGTCCTATTTAAAAAGCAAGCAAATAAGGAAGATTATGTTTCCCTTCTTTAATTCCTCCTCTTCAGCTGCTTTTCATTTTAATTCTAATAAAAATGCCTCTATTATGACACAGAATATCTTGTTATTTCCCAAAATACTTGTACAGTGTCAGTGGTGCACCTAGTAAAGATTGTGTTGGTAATCCTGCTAATTTTGCTTATGCTTACTTTGCATGTAAATCAAGAAAAGAATGCAGATGCCTACTATCTGTCAAAATTCATATAAAGATAACTAAGCACTGTGTCTCCACCACCACCATGCTCCCACCTCCCCAAGATCACTATGAAGTGTCTGCTGAGTATATTAATGTGTTTTCTATGGTTACTGTATTTCAGTATTCTGGCTAAAAAAGTCTTTTTTCTCAAAATTGATTTGGTCTTGTTTTTTTGCTTAACTGTAAAGAGGGAGGCATTTTTTGCAAAGCAGCAAGAAAGTGGAGATGCTGGTGTTTCCAAATTTCTCTAAAGCAGGCTTTTTCTGACTAGATTCACAAGTAATGCTGTTCTCTTCAGCAGATATTTCTGAGTATCATTTTTACCAAAGATCACTTCTGGTGATATCAGCATCTATAATTTAAACACAAAATAAGAAAGAGTTGTTATTCTAAAGAGACACAGATATTGAAGTTACTTACCTGGCTGAAGGCAACAGATGCCAAAATATGCAGAAGAGAAGCTGGTTAAGTTGTCATGTCTGCCTGTGCTGGTTCGTTCCTCCTCACTGTTCCTCGGTTGTGCTGGTGTAACTGCTGAGAGGGGCTGGACTGCTGTCTAAATTGGTCGCTGAAAGAATTTCAAAAATACTGTCTTCTGATCCCCCCTTTTTGTTTGGGGTATTTTAAATTCAGGTCAGTTTCAGGTTGCAGTGTTCAGGGGATATGTTCCACAACTTGCTTGTAAGTTGTTTGCTGAATGATGTTTTGTGCTTACCTTGTGAAGTACTTTGACAAGTGCTGCAGAAAAGACACATACTTGTTACAGCTCTGTTGAGAAGGATGCCTGAATTAGAGTTGTGGTATTGTGAAGTGAAACTTGATATATTAAAATAATACTTTGGAAAATCATATTAAAGACAAACCAAATATACCACCTATAGCAGACAATAGAAGCATATTTTGATAGATTTTTTTAATCAAGCTTAATAACATTAATTGTGAACACTAGTAAAGACTTTATTGAAAATTATAAGGGCTATCCATTTTTCAGTGTGATCAAAACGCTCACATATGTGTTCAGGTGTGTTTCAAATGCTGCTTAGTTCTGATAAATAACAAGTATGTCTGATAAAGAGGTGTTAGTTGATCAGCATCTTTAGTGGGATATATTTCTATGGAAACATTTTATTTAATACTGTGTTTCAGTAATGTCTTTTACAGGAAACATTTGGTTTGAGTAACACTCTTCTCTCTGCTGTCAGACTTGGTAGAATACAAGATAAGCCAAGTGATAAGTGGCAGCTGGAAAAGGTCAGAAATTGTCGACATTGCATCATGATAAAGATTCTGACTGCAAATCATTAAGTATTTACTTAAGTTGATTTAGACAAGGGCATACACTGATCAGGTACTTAACTCTGAGAATATACATAAAATTTTTAGGAACTGGGCTTAGATCACCGAGTTTTGGGAAGTAATAAAGAAAGACGTCAAAGTACTTGAGTTAGAAATCAGAGCAGTAAAAATGTGTTGGTAGCTCTTAACGCGTAACCTAACGTATCAATACTACTGTATGCAATATGATTGTAGTGTATGTAGTCTGGAGGTGATGACAGTAGTAATATGACAGTTGAAGTTATTCATTCAACTGTATAAATATCCCTGTTGAACTTTTGATTTAACAAAACATTTTCTATGGAGGTAAATTTCAGGTATTTTCATTTTTTGACAGCTGCATGAAATGAACTTCCCTGTTTATATTCTTAGGCAGGAAAAATGATACAAGTAAAATTCTGTGCTTTGTACTGGTACTTTTAGAGCACTTTTAAAACCTTTTTTTCTTTAGAATAGTCTTAAAAATACCATCTCATAAAATAAAATAACTGTCTGGAATTCCTTGAAGCTCATGGTTTGGCTTCTGAAGTTCTTAAACAAATAGACTGTCAGAAATCAGTGTGGGTTCATTTCCAGGATTAATGCTTCATTCGCAATAGATTCATTGCAAGATCAATACCCTGAAATATCAGAAGATTAAAGATGTATTGGATACCAAAAACACCAAACATTGGTTTAATTACTTAAATAGAAGAAAGCTGGATAATTTTTACTTGCCTATGAAGAATGTTCTGCTTAAGCCAAAACAAATTCTTTACCAGTTCTTTTAGAATGTCTGGAAGTATTTAAGTTTTTCTCCTCTGCTTAGGAGACAATGCCTGTTAGTGAGCCAGTGTTACATGGGATAATACTCTACATTTGTAACAACCTGTCATTCAGCTGGTCAGTAAGCTAATTAAGTATGTTTGTTAATTGTTTCAGTAATACGGTTTATTAAGTTTGAGGTTTCTTACTCTGTTTGTCGTGCCTATAGGAGGAAAAAAACCCTCAACAATCCAAGGTCTGTGCCTGTTGAATAGTTTACAGAAAGTTAAACAGTGTATCCATTCACTTCTGCTATTGTGGTATGTGAAATGCAGTCTTTTGAGCTGAATCCCAGAGTCATTAACCTTTAGCTCAGGCAAAGCACCTATCAATTTCAATCATAGTTAATCATGTGACACTCTCTTATTTATGCTTGTATTGTGGTTTGAACTAACAGCTTATGACAGGGATTTGTAGATGGGTCACACAGGAGTGGGAGTCCCAGGAAACGTTGTGGTCCCTCAGCCAGAATCCTCTGCGGTTGCCCTGAGACTAATTGCCAGACTGGGCTTTCTACTGCACTTTACAAGGAGCTGAATAAATTCCTTCTACTGCCTTCGCAGAGGGATTTTGAGGATATAATCCTTCCTTTTCCTTGGCATTGGAAAACACATGAAACCCTGGTGGCAGTGCAAAACTGAAGTACTGTTAGCACTCCAAGGCTGTGGAGATGGGGCAGAGACGAGTCTGGACAGAGGAACAAAGAAGTGATGTGGCTTGGAGTGGCCTTTATGCACCAGCACAAGGTCAGCCAGAATTTCAGTCTACCAGCGGGAATATTCAGTACTTCCTTGAGTTATATAAAATGTTGGCATAGAAGCCCAGGCACGCATAGGGAAAAATATGTGGATTCGAAACAATACTTCCAGTGTCTGTGAGTGCTTTACCCAGGAAGAACTTTGTTTTATAGCAGTACCATGTGTGCCTCATACTGCTGCTACCGCTGACCCTCTTTCAGCACAGTTGAGCTCTTTTATACCAATCCTTCATGACTTCTTTGCCTTCTGAACCACTAAACATTATCTCCAAATCGCAAGCTTGTGACAGAGGTATCATTCATGAAAATCTGTTCTCTTTTCCAGAAGCTCTCTGGAATACAAGCTAGATTAGTTTAAAATATGTGTGGATGATGGATAGAAAATTGTAAACCTGAGCTTAGGGAATGGCATCATCTTCGATGTATAATGGTAGTTGTATGCTTGTGTTTAGCTTCCCTGCTTATTTTAGGGTCATATTTATGTGTTGGAGATGCGTTGAATGGCGAGACAAACTAAAAATAGTTATGGATTCCCCCAAGTGACTTTTCCAGTCACTTGTGACTCAGACTGGAACAGACTGTCTGAAGAACTGATGAGTTCTTCTTAGTAGTAGGAAGTGGGTAAGACTTTTGAAGTGGATAGAAATTACCTAAAAGTTTTTGAGACCTGTAGAAACAGAGCTTCAGTTCATTGGTGCTTAGGGTTTGTGAAAAGAAGGAGCATCTTAAGAAACTGTAGCTGGCAAGGAAACAGTTTGTGCAGTGCCATGAGTGTTGAAAGTATCTGAAGTACTATTAGATGTACCAGAGAAATCAGGGTTTATTAGCCATAGAAGAACTCTCTGTTTCTGCTTGGCTTAGAACTTTGCAGAACAGTCATTTTTTCTGATGCATAGCTCCAGAATTACACAGATCTTACACCACTAGGAGCCCCATGTGGCAGTTGCTTTTCCTTGCTGGCCAGTTTCTACAATGATCTGGACGTTAACCAAATTATCATTGATTCTTCAAGCTTTAATTCACCACAGAGGCAATGGGAGCAGCAGCTTTAATCATTGCCAGTTTTTACTGACAGGACTACAAACCACAGTTGCCAGATGACTCAGACTTTGGCATCTTTATTTTTGCTCATGGTTTTTATATGGAAATTTGCAAAAGTTATGACCACAGAGATCATGATTTTCAGTAGAGTGCAAATGCTGTAGCACCACACCTAAACTGAAAGTGGGCTTTAGTCCATCTTCCTCCCCTTTTTTTCTCTCTTTTTTCTTCTCCTTTGTTTTATATGCTTCGTTCATGATGGCATGTTGGCTCTCACATTAGTGAAGTCTTGCCTTGACACACACGAGCTGCTGGGATGTGTCCTTCAGGCTTGTGACCTTGCAGAGGAACACTAGGTGTTAGGTAATGTGCCTTGCTGCCCAAATGCTCCATTTCTGAGATCATAAGGGGAGGTGCAGCACCAGCCTTGATTCCTCCCACTTCTTTTTTGGAGAGAGGAGAGTTGTAAAACTGAGGAACAAGGCAGGGGGAAGGGTCGAGTGCAAATTGGTTTAGCTGAATCTCAGTAACAGTCACAGTATACGACTTTAGTAAGTGGCTTCGTTCTGGGAAAGGAATTGAGCAGCTGTAATTATAAAGTAAAACTGAGTAGCTGCGATCATAAAGTAAAATGGTCCTTCCTAGAGCATGCCCACCTGGGATATGGGCGTTGAGAAACCAGCATTGATTAAAGATGTAACGTGAATTCTCTGAGGTTTTAGGGCAGCTACTTGAAGGAGATGTAAGTACTCTCAGTTGAAAGATTTTTGAGCTTCTGGAAACTGCAGCAAGGTCTGTGTATCATCTAGCTAGAGGCAGGTGAAAGAGCTAGTTCCAGTTTTGAAAACAGATGAGTTGCTGCAGCAGAGGGAGTTGGGCAGAATTCCGTTTGTGCATCTTGATGGCCTTTGTGAAGTGCCAGGCTGAGAGTTGCTTCTGGAAACAAAACTCAGCAGACTCTGCCTGACTGATCAGGAATGGTCAGTCTCGTACTAATCCTGCCAATGGCCAAGCCAGGGGAGCACAAGACAGCCTGAAAGACACATGTTCACATGGTGTAAGCCTGGGCCTGCATCTGAGAGGTGGGACTCGCTTTGGTACTTCACAGTTTTAACATAGCCCAACACCATCCAGGCAAGGACTGTTTGTCACCCCTTGGAACATGGGGAAAATTTGTCACAAGACACTCTGCATATGGTAGTGTGAAAATAGGCTCGTAAAGTTGCACAATAACTGAGCAGTCTCTTTTAACCTGTTTTGCCACTCTGTTCATTATACGGTTCATGTGTCACCCTAAAATGAGGCTCAAAGCACAAGAGGGGCTACCCCATATATGGGTGATGTACAGAGGCACACTGTAACTTCAGTAAGTTGCCCTGGTGTTGAAAGCTCCATTTCATGAGGGAGGCTGGCTTTCACTGGGACAGAGGATGCTCCTGGCTGCTCACATATCCCTTGACAGATGCCTAAGCATCACATGCAGCAAGTGCTGAGCGGCTGCAGGTTGCACATTAGTTTGATGTTTAAACAGTGAACTGGTGCTGCTTTTAATTTGTTCTGAGACATCTCAGGAGGTGCCTGAGGAGTATCTGTGAAAAAGGGAAAGAGAAGATGGCTGGGATGATGCCTTGCCAGTCCTCCCCATGCAAAAAGGGGAACCCTTTGATGAGTCAGAGCCCTGACATTGTGGAGTAGCCTGCTATCCTGTTAGTCACATTGTGAAGCTGCACAGAGTAACTGTACTTCAGAAACATTGACTCATGGGTGTCAGTACGATTAAGAGCACACTGGAAAAATTTTGGGAAGGTGGGAGGAAGCTGTCAGTGCCTGTGCGTTCAGCATGCATCCCCACTGCAGTGACTCGATTACCAGCCAAAGTGAAAGCAACCACAAGGCCACAGCCTGTACCATGAGATGAGCCAGCTATCTTGAGCTGCAAGCTAAGCAGCAGCGATCATTTGGGTCAGAGGTTTATATGCTGTCAGGAAGGAAGTTTAGATTAGGTAAGGTCTATTCATACCCTGCTGAAGATTCACACTTCAGCACATCTGAATTGTTTGCTGCAGTGCCTATTTGTATCATCATTTGCTTTGAAAGTGTTACTAAGTGCAGCTGTTGTGCACTTCTCTTGCACTTTTGCACTTCCATTTTATACCTAGTTGACTGGTTTAGATTTATTTTTTTAATGTCTGCATCTCAAATACGTTTAAGCTTTTTTACCGCGACAGATGGAAGAAAAATACAAAAGTCAAGCCCATAACTAGTACCTTGTAAGCTTTCGAAAATTTGTAGTCTTACTAATGAAAAGCACAGTAAGTATATTCTTGATTGTGGGCAGTGGGGGAATATTGACCTCAAATTACTGCAAGATTATATTTGCAATATTTGCATGGGGAAAGAGACGCTTTTTTGGAGTAACAGAGACATCACTAACTTTGGCTTCAGTCATCTTATCTGTATTACCTTCTTCAGTATCTGGGCAGCAGAATCTGTCATTACAATTTGGCGGTTTTCAGTCAGTGGTCATAAACATTAAACATACGTTGGCAGGAAGTTGAGGCTTTTTAATAGGAAATAACATTGTAGAAATCAGTCATACTTTTTGTCTTTGAGACTAGTTAGAAAGGTATTTGAGACAATTTATACAGCTTTTGAAAAAGTGAACAAGCACATTTTTGAGGAAACATGTAGGGAATAGGTGCCAATGGAAAGTTACTACCTTGGAACCTACACTCACTTGTTCTCGTGACATACTGTTCTCTTCTGTTTCTTTCTCCTCCCTTTCAAGTTGACACATGGGAAGATAATAACATCACCTAATTTACTCATGCCTGCATAGAGAGCCATTGCAATGCATGGACACTATTTAAGTTCAGCTAAGAGCTCCGGTGAATCTTCAGTGTCTCAGCAAGAAGTTGAACCAAGATGACTGAAGAACATTGTACTAGAAGTGAGCATCATACAGTATCACTAACTGGCGTATTCTTTACCTTGACTATTCCAGTGTGGCAAAGCACTTCCTGGCCTTTCCAAGCAAGAAGACTGCTGTGGAACCGTGGGTACTTCCTGGGGTTTTAACAAATGCCAGAAATGTCCCAAGAAGTCATGTAAGTGCTATTTTGTTGTTATTCCCTGGATCAGTTATGGCTTTTTTTTCCCCTCAAGTAGTATTTTTCCTTTTCTGGGCAGGGAGATGGGAAGGAACCTATTAGAAAGAATATGCTATGGACTGGGGATAGGTTGCAGAAACTGGAATTCTCCTGCATGGCAACAGAGTTACAATATGCAGGCACTAAGTGCAGCCAGCAAAGTTAATGTTGTTGGGTTTTTTCCTTCTCCTTTAAGTCAGTGATGCACTGTGGCATTTTCTCAGTGCAGGAAGGATAATGACATTGAATCATCTTGCCTCTTCCAGCTGGATTTATTTTTTGCACAGAAATGTTAAATTATAGAGGCGCCAGTTACTGCTTGGAGAGAATGCAGTGACCTCTTGGGACTGCAGATGAACTTTCAAGTTTGGAGCCAAAGTATTTCAGGCTCTAAATTGTCAATTACATTTATGGTTTTTTCTCCATTTTTGAAATATTTTCCTCAACAATTAGGCAATGACAAAGAGTTTCCTCACAGTTTTGTTATGATTTGACATCATATTATAATGACAGAGACATTTCAATTTATTTGCATGATAGGTGAATCTAGTCTCCTAAACTTTTTGTGAATTACATTACTGTTGCAAAGTAATAGTAATACCACCCTGTCATGTCATGTTTTCACCACTAAATGAAAGATGAGAAAAGATAATGTGATCTCTGTTTTGTAGATGGAGTGGACCTGCATTTGGTGGGCCAAAAATAGTGCAGGGAGTTGCAGTCATTCTTATCTAGGACTTCAAGGCCACTGTTACTTGTACAGATAGGAACGCTGGGAACATGTTCAGCGTTTGATTTTTTTTTTTTTAAAGCATATTTTTGTCTGCAAGTCTTAATGTGGATATAAATACAATTCCAGCAGAAAACCTGCTGTTACTTCTACTTCTCTGACTCCTCCTTCCACAGAAGAGTCTGATATAAATTTATGCTGACTCAGTCTGCTCTGCTAGTTTATGAAGCATTTAAATTTTGTGGTTTGGGGTATGTTTATGTTCTGGTGTGCTTCCTAAAGAGAGCCTCCTTGGGGTCTTTGAGGGCCGTAGTTAACAAAAGACTCTGGCACCTAAATTTTTATTCCTGTAGCACATAAATACAGTTTCTAACAGAGACATACATTCTGCATTGGTGTATGAATTTTGAAATGTGTCCAGATTTTATAGCTTTCTCCAACAAAGTAGCGATTTGAAAGACTACAACTGAAAGTCTCGTTCATGGGAAGCATGCAGGCATGTGAAATGTTGCTTAGTGGATGTAGGTGCACCGTGAGAGGGATCACAAAAGCCTGAAATATGTTCAAACCAAAAACTGGTTGGAACTACTCATACAGATTTTTGGTGCCTGGTTCAAAGGGAAGCCCATTTGCTAGTTCTTCACATCTCAGATAAAACACTGGTCACTTCAGCCTGGAATCTACAATGGACAATGTGTTGATCAGCAGCTGCTTAATGCCAACATGCTCAGCATGATGTTAAGGGCAGGCAAACAGGAAAACACTGGGACAAACCATATCCGAAATCCTGGTCCCCAGATAATTCCTAGGTACATATAGAGAAGTGCCCAAACTTACCCTGAAATCTCTCTTGAAGGGAAGTCTGCCACCCTTTTTTCAAAGCACTGAGTAAGAATAATTTTTTTTTAAATGCTAATGAGATGAGCACTGTCCTTTTATTATAAAGATTAATGGCTAGCACACTTGCTCAAGATGGGACAATTCAGAGTTCCTTTATCTGCCAGAAGAATTTCTAATCTACATTTTATACCTATGAGGAGATGACCTAACCCGTAAAACATAGAAACAATTCTTGGAACAGGACTGGGAACCCAGTCTTTTTCCCAGTGTACTTAATTATTTATGGTATGAGTCATGCTCACTCCTGCATTCTGGTTCAATCTGGAATTGTTTTTTTGAATGTAACTGTATGATTTCAAGAGGAGACAGAGAATGTTGCCACTTGGAATAATCCTGTCCTTGTGATTAAAGCATTCCTGGAAAGTAAGGGTTTGTGTCTCCTAGACATAATGGGATACATTTCTCATCTTTCTAGGTGGGAGCTTTCACTGTACATTAGTGTTTTAAGAAGGGAGGAGGAGATGTCTGTTTTCTGTTTCTGAAAACTGTCTGCTTTCTCCAGATTAAAATATAGTGTCATCTACCACTACGTTGTATCAAGAGTATGATTTGGTTAGGTGTATGCTTCAAGAATATTCACTGAATCTGTCAGGAAGCTTTGGTAGAAGTATATGTATTTTCTTAGTCTAGATTTGATTTAGGAATGAGTTAAGCATGATGCTGTTCAGCCATGCCATGACTTACAGCAATTCTACTTGGGTGCAAATGGTGAATATTCAGATTTCTAAAAACTTAAGGTGATTCAGAGTGTTGCAGCAGTTTAAGTGATCTTAGAGTTTTATAGATGTTCATTTTGTACTTAGGCACACAACTTGAACTTTCAGTCCTGAGGCACACAACTTGAACTTTCAGTCCTGTTTTGCATTTGGGCCTAAGTGTCCTTCAGGCACAGGTGTCAAATTAAGCTTCTTGTCAGTATCAGAGTGTTATGCTTCTGTAGAGCAAACAATTTCCAAAGATAAATGTAAATTTATGATAAGATCTAATGAAAGCATAGAGTGGCTGCTTAAGGATTTATATTTCATCGTGTTGTTGTTTGTTGGGGTTTTTTTTACAATAATGAGAATGTTTGGTAGTAAAAAGAGTATGCATATGTATTAGATATATGTTTATGTACCTATATATTTTTTATATTTTATATATATTTATATTGTTTATATATTTATATTGTTTTTATATTAATATATTATATATGATATTGGGTAGAAAAAACTTGAGAGTCAGGTAAATTGTTAGTAAGTTATCAGTTAAGAGGTGTCCATGGTAGCGTCTCAGCAGGCAAGGTTAGTCCCACATTAGTCCCATGTAATTTTGACCTGTTCTGATACTTCATTGAATTGGTATTACGCTGCTTGTTGTAGACTTTTTGGAAGCAAACAGAGACTACCTTTTGCTTTTATGGTTTTATGCTTCATAAACTTTGTTTAAGATGGAGCTGTTTCTATAAAAATAGGTTATCAGGTTGCATTTAATGTGATCTTCTGTGAAACCCACTTCAGCAAACTTCTTAAACGTATACTTCAGTCTCATTAGCAGGCACTTTTCTTCTCCCTTTAGTCAACTACTTAAGGATGTACGTAAGTTTGCATGTGTCTTGTTCCCATGGACTTAAATAGGACTTTGTCCCTTTGTAAAGAAGTACTTGTGTACTTTGGGTGATAGCTACTGCTCAGTCAGGTTTCTGTCTTGTTGCAAAGTGAAGTGCCTTGGCCTGAGACAGCTCCCATGTCTGTAAGTTTGCGGATTGTTCAGTATTACTGAAAAACAAAAGAAATTTTGGAACAGATCTCCACTTTTGAGGGCTTCTGCAGAAGATGACTTTTAAGACAAAGTGCATTTCTGTGTTACATGGGGAATGTTATGACTGTTCAGGCTTCTTGCTAACAGTTAATAATTACAAACAGGTTGTCTACATGAATAAAGGGTAAGTAATGTAGGACTCCATCCAGTTCCCACATGGATCACTAGCCATCAGTGAACCAGCTTCTTACTCTACTGTGACCTGCTTGCATTGCTGCTCTTTGTAGAAGGAAGAAAACAGCTGCTAGTAAGCCACTCTTTCCGACTCAGTGTGGGAGTAGGAAGATGAGGAGGGAGGGAGAGGTTAAAATCTCTGATGTCACTCCACCACTGCACTTTCTAGAGCAGCTGAGTCACCCTGGAAGGGAAAATGTGTTGCAGCACTGGAAAGGGCCTGGCACAGCTTGTGGGCTGGTCTCCATCTACAACTGGAAGAGCTCTGTTTTCCTCTGCCGGGCTGTACTGCAGGGTACTACTCCTGCCCACAAAAAGTTAAGAGACTCTCTTGGTTTTAGTGTGAATTGAATCAGGTCTGTAATGGCAAACACAGATAAGTTAGGACATAATTAGTGCAATTATGAATCTGCCTCTGGCAACATGAGCATTAGGAGTTTCATTGACATTTTTGGGGACCAGGAAGGAATACGTTAATGCATTGCGCTTTTGAAAATCTCACCTTAAATTTCAACTGTTTTTAATATTAACATTGTGAAAATATTGGAGCTGCCTTGAAAATAAGTGTGTAGCAGCCACTTTATGTTGAGAAATGAAATTTTCAAATTTTAATTCGTGTTAGAGTGGTTGTGGTCAATGTAAAGGTGGAGAAGTATGTGTTGAAAACTGTAAGAACACTGTTGCTATATTTTCACCTATACTATTTTTGTGTTTAATCATTTTATCACTTCAAGCAGTTGCTAAGGAGAATCTCAATGTTCTAATTAAGCAAATATTTTAAATAATTCACAGCAATTTGAAAGAAAAGTATCTCAGTCCAGAAACTGCTACTCAAGATCATCACTTAATTTTTTCCAAAGAATAGGAAAACTTTTAGAGCTAATGAAAATAATCCTTTTTCTTTTTTTCCCCACCCTTATAGTCAACCAGTTACCAGTTTTAAAATAAGCTGCAGGGTTAAATGTGCAATTCAGGCATTATATGTGAAGTGAAGCCAAGTAAAAACGTTATCTCACTTAGTTTTTCTGTCTTTTTTTGACAGTTTATATACAGTAAAGATGGAAAGTAATGTGTTTTGATTTGTTGGGGGATTTTGTTTTGGTTTTTTTTTATTGTTTTGTGGCCTGCTGAACATTTAGAACACTTTTAAAGGAAAACAAAAGATCTGGCCAAATGTTAGGTATCTCTGTTGTAGCTTTCAAATTATGAAAAACTCTCTTGACTCTTATTAAACTCTCTTATTGACTCTTGTGTGATCATAGTGCCAAAAGTTTAGTCCTATATGTTTAATAAAGTACTGGGCTTTGCCAAGAGGTTAGCTTTTAGTGCATAACCATACAAAGAAGTTACTGCTCTCATTTGTGATGATATAACAGTTTAAGAATCAATAAACAGTTTTCTGTAGTCTCAAAAGCAACCTTAAGTGGAGGAAAGAAACAATAAATAAAAATATAAAACTAGTTAACTGAACACTTTCTATTTTGGCAAAATTGTATTTAGTCTGTATTTTGCAGTGTTGTTATGGCCCTGACAGTTTACACTCATCAGCCAATGACGGTCTTCTAAAATTCAGCAGCTTTGTTAGGTAAATCACAAATGTGCCTTTTTCTTCCTTTTTTTTTTTTTTTTAAGTTTATTTACATCTGTTTACTCTGTATTTCAAACATTTTTTAATTTATTGTGGCAGGAGAAATGGTATCCAACAATTTTGCTTAACATTGAAGATACTTTTACTTTCTAAAGCTGCTTTCATTTTTAAAACCGTTGAGTTTCCATCATGAATCTTGAGCTTTATCTTTTCCCAATATGATACTTGTAGCTGGTTTGGGAAAGTAATTATTTGAATATTTGAGAACTAAGATGAAAGATAATGTCCTGATTGCAAAGATTTCTTTTCTGGAAAAAATATAAGTTTGAATAACTGAAGACTCCAGTGGTATACATGTGGAAAGAGATGAAATTAAGGTTACCTGTACAACCTTTAGTTTTGATTTCTTGACCTTCCATGCTGAACCATACATCATAAAACCTTACAATGATTTTTTTGATAGTTACATAATCAGATGTCAGACTCTCTCAATAAGCATATAAATCAGCAGTATTTAACTGATGTAATTTTTTTCTTCAGCATACCATGGATACAGTCCTATGATGGAATGCCCACAAGGCTACAAGAGGATCAATGCTACGTTTTGTCAAGGTATGACAGTGCCCGCAATTGATTGTCTTTATTTTGAGTACCAGTTTTCTGAGACAGATTATTTGATATGTATGACTTGTATTTGATTTGTATTTGGGAAAAAAATGTTGAGGCTACTTCTAATGCTTTCCAAATATTGGCAACTCCATAGAATGTTTTTTTGCTCTGGGGCAAAAAACTTTTAAATCTTTTATGTGTACTCTCATTTTCTTTGATGTATAAAGATGACTTCATAAGGATTCATTTACTTTGGTTTCCAGTAGAAATACACTGTTCTGTCAGTTCTTTTGCTAAGCATTGAACTTGCAGACTTAGTTAAGTCAGATGAAACTAGCAATATAGAATAAATTCTGTAATCATGAAAGTACAGAGTGATCAGAGAACAATTCTTTTGGACTTAAGAGGTTAGACACAACAGTACTGAGAAAAGCCACGTAATGTTACTGGCAATTGGAAATGAAAAACTGTGCATAACTGGCTGCCGTATAAAGTGGTGACCCATGTACTTCAAGAATGTGCATAGTGCAGGTGAGGATGTATGGAGTTAGATGCTGTGTAAGTTCTGTTACTCCAAGATTATGCCCTATATCTCCTGGCTGTAAGCACAGAAGTTATCAAAACATAAAGGGTTATGGGATCTGCATAGATCTGTACCTGGTAGGCTAATCATTGTTTGTTGTACTAGGTTTTGATAGTTTTTTCCCCTGACACATTTTTGTACTACAAAACTAATACTGCAAGAAATACGAGGCTTTAAATAGTTTTTTTTATTATTGCCATCATTATCTCAGAAGAGAGCTGTAGACTCTAAATATAACTTGTGGTTGATACATGGAAATTTGTAACCTAGAGTTTAATCAGACAATGGGAGTTGGATTATCCCGCCAGGAAGTAGACTGTTGATGAATTGTGCATGGAGACTTTCTCTTAACTTTCTGGAGAGGACAGAGAGTGGTGACTGCTGCAGGTTCCCCTTATTGCCTTATCAAGGCTGGGGTGGCTTCTCTGTAATTTGCTCACCAACACACTCCAAAAAGGAGGTGCAAATAAGGAGGGAACTGGGAGAAGCCATGAAACAAAGCCAGGATGAAGTTTAGTCCTATTGAAGTAACAAGAATACCATTTTCTTTCAGAGGGTCAGGATTTTGACCTTGGAAAGGTTATCAGAAAAGCTAGCTTCGTATGTGAAAGCTGTTGGCAGGGTGGATTTCTGTCCTGAAATTGTCACTAGCATGTTTTTCTCAATGGGTCAGGCAAAAATGTCCTGTTTGTGTTTATCTGAAGCAGACATGCTTTTCTAGAAGAGAAGAGGACAGGGCTAATGAAGAAACAGCTGTCCAGATTGCAAATATGGAGCAAAGCAACATCAACAGCTGTGAAGAGAAAATTGTTTAGCTGCTGGCAGGGAAGTATTTGTATTCTTGTAATAAATGTTACAATTAAATTGGAAAACAGTGGCACAGCCTGTCCATATGCAAGTATACATTTTAATTAGATTATTCTTTGCTGAAAGGGTGTGCATGCTGTGTCCATGCTCAGAAAGGGCCAGCGTTGCCAGACCAAATAGTAATGG
Source organism: Ibycter americanus (assembly GCA_035590275.1). Taxonomy (NCBI): domain Eukaryota; kingdom Metazoa; phylum Chordata; class Aves; order Falconiformes; family Falconidae; genus Ibycter; species Ibycter americanus. Next base: position 12,374,974 of record JAVJGI010000035.1, read on the forward strand.
GGATATATTTCTGAATCCCTGCCTGCAGCTAAAAGAGACGGCTGTTTTCACCTAGATACCCACGATCTTTCAGTGCCATTGAAAACTCAGGCCTAAAAGCCTAATTAGCCTTTTGTTCTACATTGGTTTTGCAGTCAAAAGTCTCCTTAGTTTATGAAGCCTATGTAGTATTAGTGTGATTAATAACCAGATCCTGATTTTTTTTCCTTTCAAGTGAGTGAACTAATGTAATGAAACATTCTTCTCTCTAATGTGTTATGTAGGGCAACAAAGAACCATCTGTGGATATGCTAATTCGAACAGTTTAGTGTAATTGCTATCAAGAAGGCGTTTTTCCCCTTCAGTAATTATCTTTTCAGTGAGGTGATTTATTACATCTACACACATGGATGCCCTAAGGCTGTCATTAAAGCCAAAATACAGCTTATCAGAGTTACAACTTCTTTGTCAGAATCTGCATGCAAAGCTAATTCCTGGTTCCCTGTTTAGAATTATACTTACTGATTCCTTCTGCTACTAATGGTTTTCTTGGAAAACTGAAATAGAATGAAAAAACAGCTGGTGAAAATCTTGGATTCATTTTTCAGGAAACTAACATATTGCCAATAGAGCACTTTAAAAATGTTATCTTGAAGAACTGGAAAGATACCTGAACACTTGTTGCTTTTCAATGAAGTAAAAAGTTAGGCATGGAAGTTCTTGAAAAGTTCCCATATGCTTAAAATTAAATGTATATGAGCTTGCAGAAACTAGTACTTGTATGTTGATGGATCAGATTCTGTAATCGTGTGCTCTGGGGACTTCAAGCTCTTTTCCCTTGGCTTCACTATGATTTAAGATAAGTTTTGAAAGTATATTCTGCCCTCCTACATTTGACCCTAAAATATAGTAATAATATTGTTTTCTCTGCAAGTTGTATATACATTTTATTACTTTTAACTTCATTACTTCTAAGTAATAAAAAAGCTTCGCTTCCTAAGAAATGCTATTTAATGTTACTTAGCTACTAAGTTAACAACCTTCTTTCAAAGAAGTTCTTTTATGATGATCATACTGAGAAATGAATATATCTCCAGACTGGGCTGGGTTGCTATTTGGACATTGATTATGTGTTTGAAAAGTGTGGCTCTGCAAACTTGTGTTCCAGTAAATTCCGTGCAGAAGTACAAAACAAGTTGGATTGATTTCTCCTGCTGCTACTCTGTTAGCTCACAGAAATCAGTGGGTTATTTCTTAGAATAAGCAACTGGGGTTTTTTCTGTAATTTTAAAAAATACATATTGCAATAGTTTCAATAGCAACCAAACTTTTTTGTTTGTTTCACCCCTTGTTGTTCTCACTAATCAGTTATTATTGAAAAAATCAACTATAATGGAGGCAGTAACATCTGGATATTTTTCTTAGAACTGAGGATATTAATAGCTGTTAACAATATAGATATAGCAGAAACAGCTGGAACAGTATTTTCAGTGGTGTTGGTAGGTGCAGTTGTAACTGATTTTCATAAAGAGAGTAAAAAATGATGCCTGCATATTGAGCCAGTTTGGAGAACATACAGTCGGACGGCAGTCCCAGTGAAGCCTAGCATATACCTACCAGCATGAGTCAAATTTTCACAAATGAGACATAAATGATATATTCCAATCTTAATTTGCAACATGAGATATTGTGTATATTAAAGCATTTCCTGCATGAAAACGTCTGTCAAAGCAGATATTACTAAATAACATTTAATGACTGACCACTAGGTAATTTCTAATTAAGAAGTTGCCCGCTACTTTGGTGAATTCTAATTAGTATATAATTGATCTAGAAGGGTTGCTTTACTTAAATGCAGCAAAGTGTCTTAAGTACGTGCAGTTCTTATTGGAAGGGAAGTTACTTACTTTGCCTCAAAAAGAGATAAATATTTTCCATTCATTTTTATTACTTAGTCATTTAAACGAAGTCAGTCAGTGTTTGAAAAGCATAGAAATTTGATTTCGGAGCTAAGTGCAGAAGTCCCCCTTCAGAAATTTAACTTTCCATGGTGCTTAGGCCTGGAATCAGCTGTGGGCTGCTGATGTTGAGATTGCTTGTGTCCTCTGACACGAGGCACTTGGGACAGAGGGGATGAGAATGGCTGCAGTACTTTCTAGCCACCAGTTTATTCTGAATATTTCAGTGCAGCTGCCAGGGCTGTGGGGGTCTGACTAGGCTTTCTGCTTCTGCAAGTTCCCTTTCTTGGTCCAGTTTTCATAAGAACCTTCTGAATATCATGACTGTCCTAGCTGGAGGCTGTTGCATATTTAGGTTTTATGCCTCGTCATCTGTCATGTGTTGTCTTAAAAATTGTGGAATTGTGGAATTATACATTGTTTTCTTCTGTTTATGTGACTTTGAAAAATCTCAATTTTTCATTCTCTTTTCAGACAGATTTATTCATGTAATCAAAAATCACTTACCAAATGTGTAAAATAGAAAATGCATTGTATACAAATGAGATCTCTTGTTTTAAAAAAGAGATTATTAATTAGTACTAAATCACTTTGTGGTGTTCCTCAGCCTTGTTTATGAAAATTTTAGATGTCTTTTAGTTAGTTCAACATAATATAGTGAAAAATCCAAACCCTGGTCCAATTCTGATAGTTGACACTATTGTTTCAAGGTTATCAGTGCTCCTGAAAAGAAATTTGACTGCATTCTTTACATGAATGGTAGCAATGATTTCTTTCAGAAAACAAATTAAAGACTGTTTTTGTTTACATGTGCGTTGTTCAAAATGTTCAAATGACCTCTGACTTTTTTGAACTCATAGACTGTTTTTCTTCAACAAAAATATTTTCTTAATATTAATAGATGTATTTAAATAACGTGCTGTCTCAGGATTGCAGCTTTGACCAGAATACATTAATAAACATGTATGTTCAATTCTAGAATTTTGTTTCTAAGTTAAATGTTTAAATGTGGTTAAATGCTTCAAGCTGTCATGCTGCTAATGAGCATAAATTCAATGTGTTAAGCATGGAGATGAAAGAATTAATTTCATTTTATAGGAATGTTTCAAATTCCACTATGTCTGTGACCAAATATGGGCCTCACTTGCTATCTGAAAAGGGTAGAGAGTGGGCTTGCTCCATGGGTCCAAATGAGCTACAAGGCTGAAGGCAGAGAAGACAGCTTTACACCACCTTAGTGTTTCCTGTGATTCTGCATTAGGCCAGCTGGGCCTGGGTGGTCTGAAGAGCTGTTATAATGGTTAACGCAGCCAAAACACAGTGAACGTCTCTTTCTAAATATTCTTCCAGCTGCAAGCTGCCAAAGGGAAACACTACAAAGCTGATATTCCAACTGTCAGCTTTTGTAGGCTGGTCTATAGCAGAACAGCTGTCTGCTGATCAGCTAGTCCTTCTGCACCATTTTGCTTGTCTATAGCAGGCATCAAGCTCTTCAGGTTGGTTGAGCTGTTAATGTGTAGAAGACCAGTAGACTGTGAAGCATTTTCATATTTTCTTACTGAGGAATCTAATAAAGTATTTCAGTAAATGGGCAAATTAAAGGAGGTTACAGTAGCTTTATGATGCACCCAGAAAATCACTCAGCATGTTTTACAGTAACCCAGCAAAGCATATTCTTTCAACAGTAAGAAACAGCTATAGATCTTGTCAGTAGGCAGAGGAATTTTTCCTAGGTTTGGATGTTTACACTTGGCATGGTTTATTATCCTTGGAGAAAAGATACTCAGGCTACATTATGATGTCATTAATCCTGGAATAAAGTTGAATTGATTCACTTCCTGAATGTGATTGAATTAGGCATGTCATTGCTCAAGGAGAGGTAGGAGAACATGTAGGTTTCCAGTAGAGAACCAAAGCAGTATTGAACAGCAGCTAATGCAGCCCCAAAGCTGTTATACTCTACTTTAAAAGCCATTGGAGAATGCAAGCAGAACATTGGAAGCTAATACCTTCTGCAGTATGTTCTCCCCTCCAGCACAGAGTTCTTCCATGCATTGTCATACAGTGGAGAGAGAAAGAGATTCTACTACGTTGTACCCTTCTGTGCACAAATACCTATACAGTAGCCAGAGGCAAACCTGCTTTGTTTATGGGTATTTTAAATTTTAAAGGAAGCTTTGTCACTTACATTTGAGTACCTTAGAACAGAATTTGATCTCGTATCTAACTTCTCCTTTTAAAGTTTTGATTCATATATTTCTTTTTTTAGTCATCACAATTCCCCAGTGTGCAATGCATGTAAGAGAACTGAACAAGTAAATCAATACTTGAGTAAAAGAGCCTGCCCCTCCTAATATAGATTGAGACATTGAAAAGCCACTGGGGTTTTGGATCTTTAAGTAAGGAAGAACTGTTTAGAGAAAAGTAACAAAAGTTAAGTTGCTTTTCAAAAGTTTTCTTGGTTTTTATTTCTTCTGCACTATTCAGTCCTTCCCTAAATCACAGTTACTAGAAGAAAATAGGTTGTTGTATTAACTGTTGCCTGCACTTAGATTTAATGAAATTTAACTTAGTATTGTGATATTCAGCCCATGCAGTTGCAAATGTGTGTGTGGTCATGAGTAACAACTGAGTTCAGTTCTTCATCTGATTCTTCAAACTGTTTGTGGAACAAGATTCTGGTAAAGCACTTTAAAAACACAGTTGTGTTTTGGGGTATTTCTAATGTGAATCCTTGAAGATTGCTTTACCTTGGACAAAAATCTGAATAAAATTTCTTCATGAGCGTTCTTAGAAAGCAAGGAGAAAAAGCCATAAGTAAATTTTCATGTTGATTCAGAGTTATCCATTCATTTCCATCTTCTATCTACTAATTAATATATGTAGAGTTCTTTGAAGATTAAGTTGGTTTTGGACTTAGTAAAACTATATATAATTATCATGATTTATAACAAGTTCAATGTTAGCATGTGCTTTCTTGTTTAAATAAATACCATCTTACATGTTCTCATCTTCCTCTTTCCCTCTGTCTGGTTTTTGAAGGTTGTGGTGGTTGTGCTTTTTTCAAGTCATGAAGATTACTTTGTAGTCACCCTCTTCACATAGGCAGACAAGCATTGAGTTAGGAAACTGTTGTTTTAGCTTGGTTTTTTCCCCAGGAAATTCAGTGGCAGTGAGTCATTAACACATTACATTTTCTGAGAGCAGGTTGACCTGACACCCAGTAGACCTATAAAAATCTGTGGGAAGGTATCAGACACTTAACTGTTGTTGTTAAGAGAGCCTGGTTTAAGTTCTCTTTAGTGGGGAAGATTGTGGGATAGATTAGCAGCGGTTTGGTGACAGTGTCTGGGTTATTTGAGGCTGGGAGCACCGTAGTGGCTCTGAAGGAAAGCGTGGTGGCTGATCTCGCCATGTATCAAGCTGTGCGCTTAGAAGAGGATATAGGAGGAGCTGAGACACAGCGGTCTCATCTGTACAGTACTGCAGCACCACTGTCATGACCCTAGTTATGGCAAAGCTTCTGTGCATTTGGATGAACTTGTGAGAGCGGAGTCACCAGCAGGGCCTCTGAGATGGCATGTGGCTTCCACTGCCATCTCAACTGATCCAAAGTAAGAGTAAAGCTTTCATTTTTTGTCAAACATTCATGGAGACCTACTACCAAATCTAGGCGCACAGCGTGTCAAGGACCAGTTCCATGTGTTTGGCATGTATAATACTAAAGAGTAGCAGCAAGGGGTCAGTACAGAATGACAATGCTTCTTTCATGTCAGTAGGATTATACCAGTTTATTAGCATTGAGAAGGGTCAAGGCATTCATATTACCAAGCACCAGCTATTACAAAATCAATGCTTTATTTGCCAGTTCTTTATAAATGATGAATAACAGCATCTACTGTTAAGAGTCTGCTGTGGAGCCGTGCAAGGTGCTGTGTGGAAAAGCTCGTTGCTTAACCTTTTTTTTTTTGCTGTATCACTAAGGCAGAAGCTTTTTACCAATGGAACTTCATTAGTCTGTTTTCCTTGAAAACTGAAAATTAATATTTAGTTGGTCTTTGGAAAGCTTTATTTATGTATGTATGGTTTTATTGTACTGCTACATAGCCCCTTAAAATATTTTCTCTGTGCAGATGAAGGTGTTTGATCAAATCACTCTACAAGCATGACATCAGCTTGTATTTCTGCACACAAAAGATTGTTCAGACAAACTTAGAGTAGCTTTCTGGTTTTTACAATGGGGCAAACTAATTCTCATTGCTAAACTAATTTAAAACGGAAATACTTTTTATGTCCATATACAAGAAATAGAGGGCTGAAAAGAAAAAAAACCACTTCTGTTAATCTTGAATCGGATTTCTTTTCCAGCTGCCTGAACAAGTTGATTCCAGAGCAATTTGCACAGCTGGGCAGGCTGGCAGGTGGTAGGAAACATTTTGGGTAGGTGGCCTTTTACCACAATCTGAAATAGAGTGAAGTAGATAGTAAATCTGGAAGGCTTTTTCTTTTTTTTTTTTAAATCCAAAGTTGTTAAATAAACACTATTCTTGTATGTATGTATGGGGTTTTTTCAAAATTTGAAGTTTTTTTTTAAATCAGCTTGTGGCTTGATTCTTTTGAGTCCCTAGATAGGCTTGTGTAATTCAGCATAGAGCTTCAGCTCAGTAATTCTATGAGCTCATTGAGAAGACGTGACTTGGAAAAGAGGTATTAAAAATACACTGTAATTAAGTTATGCTGAGGCAGCAGAACATGCACAATAAAGTTATGTTGAAAAACTGGACAATTTTAGCAAGAGGTTTATCCATATCAGGAACTCTAGCAGGTACATTCATTGGTATTTATATACATATAAGCTGGAATTTGAATGTAGCAGTGCCCACATTAAATAGTAATAACAGAGGACGTGTGAGTGGGGAGTGATATTTTTTAAATACTAGATGTACAGGAGCAGTTCATCTGGGAAAAGATTAAATACAGAGGCAGGAATGACAGCATCTGTGAATGTTTCCTGCAGAATAGTTGAATCATTTGGAAAGATAACTCTGTTCATGGATGAATTATAGGAAGATCCCATCTACCTGCAACCACTTCAGCAAATAATGCCATGAAACCTTCACTATTAGTAGGCCGGACTCTAAAACAGGATTCTCCCAGTATGACCAAATGTGTCTGATACATTCCTATGCCAGGTTTTCTCAGTGGTGACATGAAATAAAGTTCAGATCTATAAAAAATGTGCATAATTTCTATTTAGATGATATCTAAATTCAGTTTACTTTAAAATTAACAATTACAGTTTATCTATATAAAAATGTAAATATAAGCTATGTTAAAAAATTTTTCATTATAAAATCCAAAGAGCACAGTTTTCTTACTAGGTATTCAAGATCACTCAGATAGTTGAAGTCTGTAACCTGTAACTAGAATACTTTTTAAGTGCAAAGCCAGATTTTGTACCCCCTTCTGCAGCACAGAAATTTTTTCTTCATTTCACTATAAATATATATATATATTTCAGTTCAGTAGCTGCTATTAAAAGTTGAAGAACTGCTTGAGAGCTATAACAACAGATACTAATGTTATCTTCTACAACACACAGCTATAGTTCTACGAACTTAATAGGTATGCTTCATTTGAGTAGTACAGATACTACTAGTGTTGTGAATAAAAATATTCAAATTCAGGTTAGCAGGTTTTATAAATGTTTCTTTTTCTCTTCTTATCTATCTTTGTCTTTGCAGGTTTTATTTTTTGTTTTTTACATGCCTATATACCTTCAGTATTCAAATAATGAAATTTATCCATGTATAGATTTTTAACATTCCATAAAATGAAGCTTGATGCAAACAGTGAGTAAAATCATCATCCAATAAATGAAAAATGGATCATCAATCGCTTTAAACATTGAAACTATGAATGCACTTATCTTAAGCTGTATAACTACTTACCTTGCTTAAAAGCATTCAGAATGGTAGAGTTATCCTCCTAGATAGGAAGGAAAAGTGCCAGATTTTTCATGATGACATATTAATGTATTTTAATGGTTAACAATCAAGAGACTTGGTTTTTTTCTTGAAAGTAAGAACTATAAAATCCAAGTCAAATTAATATTGCTTAAAATAAGTTGTCTTTTTCACTAATTTAAATTTTAAATGCTGTCTTCACTAGACAAAGCATTTCTGCTAATTCTACATGTATTCCAGAAAAAGTGACAAGAAGAAGCGGTATGTCTGTCCCCTGGGAGATATCTTCCATTTTTTTTCCCAGTAGTATAGGTTAATTTTCCTATAAATAAAAATGTATACTTAGAATTTGTAAGGGGAGAAAGTTCTTTAAAATTTCTGGCTATTACAATGTAGAAAGTGAGCAATTATTTTCAGATGTACTGATGTCAACACCAATGAGTGACTAATATTAAACAATAAAATGCAAAAGTCAGATTAGAATAAAAGAGCACAATCCTTGTTAAAACTATGTATCTTGACTTTTATGTTGTGATATTATCTTTCTTCCATCTCCTAATTTCTCCTATGTTTTTCCTCTTCCTCCAAAACCTTTATATGCTTTTTGCACACGTATATGTAGTTTGTGTATTTGTGTACTTGTGTTGAGGGTTTTCATTTTTAAGTGAACCCGGACAGCAATATTTTTCCAGTATTCAGAGTAAAGCGTGCTGTCTCTTCCTCTAACTTGTTTCCAATAACAGAGCCAGTGCTTCATCAAAGCAAGTAGAATTGTTCCATGATTTAGCATTTGAGGACTGATCTGACAACCCAAATTGTCAACAGGCAGAAAAATTCAACAGTGGGTTCTTGAATGTTCCTGTATTTGCTTTGTATTAGCTTCTTGTATTTCATAGTCTTCTGTTACGTTTCTTGTCACGCCTGATGTTTGAAAATGGAGAGTTAGCATTATGTCCTTTCCTCCCAACAACTTTGCAACAACATCAGTATGTTTCTGTCTAGGGATGTTTCAATACAGTCTTTAGTTTGCTAGCTGATAAGATTTAAGTTAATTCCTCATAATAGTCACAAAAAATGGTATTGAAACTATGATCTTCTGTTTGGGATCAGTTGGCACTCTGTAGATGCCTTCAGTCATATTTTGAGATTTCAGGGCAAAAGAAACAACCTAGTCAGACTACACAGCTGAAGAAACAGTCTAAAAAATTTTTGAGTGCATCAGAACAAGTCTAGCTTACTAAATATTCTGTATTAGTGCAATCCTTAAATAAGATACTCCTGTGCTTATATGGGATGTCTTCCTGCCCATAGACTGCTGGATGGGTTAAAAGGTAGACTGCTGTAGGAGAATATTTCAGCAGGCTTTTGTGCTCTTTTCTTAGACCATTCTCCTTTTTAAATAGTCCACTCCCTCTGAGGTCAGAAAGTCATGTAGTCTGGGAATTTCACTTGAAAATTCCTTTGAGACAGAGCTGATCCTTTGTAATTCATATGTTTTCCATCACATTTCATCCAAAGTTCTAGGATATAAATTATCACTGTCACGTGTGGGTAAGTGCATAGAGATGAAGTTGATCCAGGTGGTGTCAAGATATTAGATTAGGTGTAGCATTGGAAGAGCTGAGCAATAAGCTCAACACTGACTATTTGGAAAAAATAGCAGCTGACATGGCAACTGCTGGAGTCTGCTGTACTGTGAGCTTAGGTTGTACGCTCCTGTGTAGTGGGACAGGTAGCCAAACTTACAGAGAAAAATGAAGAAGGTAGGAACGTAAAAGATTCTTTCTGTAGGTTTCCAAAAGCAAACTCCAGCACATCTGTTGCATTTGTACACATTCAGCTTCTTACCCTCATTGATTGTGTTGAATCAGGCAGCAACATACGATGAGGTCAAATAAAATGGTGAAGGTTTTATAAAAACTAAGAGGAAAGGTAATAAATATTATATATTTTAGGTAAAATGATCACTAATACCTGATTTCCAAGGAGCTAGCTGGAATATCTGGCTTGCATTTGAAGCTTGTTTAGCCAGCGAGGCAGGCATTTTTTCCTAGCTTAGGGATAGGGAGGGAATTACTGCATATAAACATTTTAAAGTAGGCCTATTTCAATGTGCTGTTGGTATTTTTCTGCAAGAGGAGACATGACAATTTATGACAGAGACAATTACAGGTTGGGGGGGGCAGTGTGTGTGTATTTTTGTTTTTTATTATTTTAAGGTTTTGATTATCAGTGCAAGCTACGTTGTTACTGTCTCCTGAAATAAAATCCTAGTTTGGCTGACTTAGTTACAGATGGTGTCCAGATGATTGTCAGACAGGTCCTATTCTAAGAGTAAGTGAATTATAGATACAGTCCCCGGTGTGATAAAAGCCTGAGGCCCAATGCCTGGGGCATGGGAGAGTAATTCAGTGAGACCCTGAAAGGGACAGTGATGCAGGTAGCCTAGTAACAGCACACTTTATCAAAGCAGTTGTTAATTATTACCAAGTTGTGTTCCCACGGATGCAATCAGTTTCGCCCACATCCTGTGTATTCTGTACTTCCTGAAGCATATTCTTGCTATTAAGATGGTAAGCTCTTTAAGCTAGAGGTGGTATTTTTACATTGCACTTCTTCCAGCACAATGAACCTTCAGGCACTGCCAAATACAAATAAAAACTGTATTAAATGTGTCAAGCACTGTTCCATCCTGTATAAAATATACTACATCACTTAAGACTTGTCTCCGTGAGTATTCTTGTGAGTTGTGTTTGACTACACAAGCAATCATCTAGTCAGGAAAAGAGAGGTTGATAAGCTAGTCAAAGTATATTTGTATTTTAATTCAGAGTACTGGAGAGCGATGTATGAATTTGTTTTTCTGTTATATTCTCAGCAGTGTTTTAAAAGGTTATAAGCCAAATCTTGTCAGTATGGGAAAAAGTGTTGACTGGAGTGTTAACTTGTAACAGTTCTCTTGCACATATTTGAAAAAAGACAACTTCTGAAGAAAGAAGAATATTAATACATGTTTCAGTATCTGATTATTTTCAATTTTTCCGCAGATATCAATGAGTGTCAATTACAGGGAGTATGCCCTAATGGGGAGTGCTTGAATACCATGGGCAGCTACAGATGTACCTGCAAAATAGGATTTGTGCCAGATCCTACCCTCTCAAGATGCATACGTAAGTAATAGTGCTAATCCAAGTACCAAAATAGATACCTAGTTGCACTTTAAATGAGGATTTATTTGACTGCCCCCAAATGTTCTAAGCTGTCCCCATCTTTTTTGCTGTCCCTGCCTCCTCAGCTTATTCACTGTTTTTTAGTCAGCCTCAATGCTTATGCCTTTTTTCTGTCTTTGTCCTGGACGACTCTTTACCAGTGGCTGTCCAGGATCCTTGCCATTTTTTCCTGGTTTTCTTGTCAGAAAACCTTCAAGGCCACATCCAGCCTGCTCATACACTCAGGCTTTCTCACCAGCCTGGAGTTCTCCTTCCCACATTTTTTTTCCTCTTTTCTGCTAGTTGCCCAGCCAAAATCATCTTTGTGTCTTGCCCTCCCCACTTCCACCTCTGCACCTTTGACCAGGGTAGTTTCCATTACTAAACATTCAGTCTAGGATGATCTTTGGCACATTTTCCATCTGATTAAGAAGGATTAAAAATTAAGAAAGAATTAGGAGAAAGAAAAAGTTGTGAACAGCGTGAATGCAAATATTTTCCTCTGTTAATCAGCTTTTACTTGGTTTGAGATCAACTACCTCTGCAAGAAGAAGAGAAGGCATGAAGGACAACTAAATTTCTTACTTTTTTGGGGGGCAAGAATATTTACAAGTGAAAAATACCTCATTTCCTAAGCTCCTTATCTTGAGCTATCGTTAGATTTACAAAATAAAGAATAGTTTAGAGATGTAGGTGAATTCCTCCATTTCTTCAGCATAATTGTCTTACGCTACTAGTTAATGACACGCAATTACTGAGGAAGTTTCTCAGCATTGTGAAGCATTTCTTGTCACTTTTCAGTTTAACACCACAAAAAAGGGGTTGTTTTTCATTTTTGCTTGACATGTCATGTTGAAAATAAGATAGTCCTTGTATTTTTTGAGTTAAGTGAATATATTACTCAAAACTGTTAACTGTATGTTAATGTGGATGCATAAATTAGAAAGCTGGAGGGATCTTAGCTTCCTGTTACCTCACACTAGTCATGGCTTATGGCCTTTGGCTCTTCAACATTAAAACTAAGCATAACAAAATGTAAATACATAATAATATATATTCATCTCTTCTATAAAAAAAGGTGTCATGTATGATACTTATCCTTTTGCAGTCTTATTTATGTAGCCTGTTTATAGTTGAATGTTCCAGTGGCTATGTAGCTTGACACAACTGTATATTGCCAGTGTTTGACCTTAGTCTTCAGTAACTGGACTTGACCTTAGTCATCAGTAACTGGACTTGTGTACAAGTGAGAGCGCTGATTCTGACTCTAGTGTGGCAGCATGGCAACTGCTGGTTTGGAATTTTTTTTTCTTTAAAATACTTTTTATCCTTGATCTAGGATGAGTTAGAATTCAGGAGTGTTTGATGCAAAGTAAGAATTTTCTTTTATGTTGTGATTATGGCTTTAGATACGTGTTTGAAACTTCTGCAGATGGTGATATTAATGCATTTAACTGGTGTTGGAAATCTAGTGGCATTTCTCTGTTTTGCTTTTCATGTGAACAGTACCATCCTCTCTTCCACTCTCATTGCAGCTGATAATCCTATAGTTGCTGAAGAGAAAGGACCCTGCTACCGGTTTGTTAGTGCAGGAAAGCAATGCATGCATCCTCTTTCTGTTCAGCTCAGCAAGCAGCTTTGCTGTTGCAGTGTTGGCAAAGCCTGGGGCCCGCAGTGTGAGAAGTGTCCACTTCCAGGAACAGGTAAGAACTGCCCGTTAAAAATACAAGCTCTTGCCCCACCCAACATTTGTTGTTCATGCATTAAAAAACATATACCCAAGAATTGATTTTAAACAAGTGTCCATCAGTAAATTTTGACTGTTCTCTTACATGATAGTGGAATAATAACATATATAGTAGTTTTGTTCATAGGGATTTGTGATTAAAACAAAGGCATTATCTTTGATATGTTGTGATAGAATTCCAGATTAACAATATTTGCATCTCAGAATATGTCCTTGGACTTTGATTCTCCATCACATGAAGAGAAATTTATTGTACATTATATTCTGACTATAGATACTGGCAAATTAACCCAAAATCTGATTAATACTCTTCAGTGGTTAAAGGCACCAGTGGAAGGATGGCAGCGTTTGAGAATTAGGAGAAAGACATGTGTTGTAGTTTACGTTACAGTTAGTGGGATATGTTTAGCAGCATCTCTGCTTTCTAACCTTCCTTCATACCTTTACCATCCATTTTGAGGAATGTGCTAAGTATGGTGTTCCCTTCTTAACAATAAACTGGTAGTTAAGCACTTCATTCCACCTTTCAGTTAAACAGTTCCTTACTTGATACATAAAGCTCACTTGTATTATCAGCGTTCATTCGGAGTTCTACTGGCTTTGGTTTTAAATATATAAGGTCCTGGAAAGTACCAGCTTGGCTGGTCACCACCCTCATGTAGGCTGCTCATAGATTAAGATACCACATATTATAGATACCAATTGCTGCTTTTTGAGTACCTTCTATTCCCTGATTTTGCTTAAAACTTAAAGGACCAGAGTTGGAGTCTTTAGTCAAAAATAATTTAATATTAATTTTTGTCCAAATATATGGTCAACTTCATCTTTCAAAAAAGCATCATTGCTTATTGTAATATACATGATGTCCAGCCTGTTCAGTATTTTAGCCCTGGTATTTGTGGTGGTAATCCACTGTTCTTTCTGAAGTAGCTGCTGCAGATGTCACTGTTTTGATACAGGTCATGTATTTCTCTGGAGTATTTTGTAAAGATTCACATTTTCAGAACTAGCAAGTTGCTTGGGAAATCCACAGCTAGCATTGGAGACATGATGAGAGCAGCAGATTCCTTACTTTTTTTTTTAAGTTAGGCTTACAGAAATGGAAACGACCAACATTTTTGAGCATTTCAATTGATTTTTAAAGCCATTGTTTCCTGCATGACTACTGGGTTGCTGAATCACTAATTAGGATTTTAAAAGTCCAGTTCAGTTGCAGATAAATAATATTTCCATGGCTTTTTAATGGAGAAAAAAACATAGTTGCATCCGATGACTCACAATTTAAATGCAGGTGTTTTACATGTATGAGAATATTGCGTGGGGATTTATGCACAACTGTGTGTATTCTGGAGCAGAGAATATATCTTCGTTATATAGTCATAAAAAATACATCATTGAATATGTGGAATTGGTTATTCTAGTGATTTTTCTTAATGAAAACTTCAAAGAGAAAAATCTGTGAATGGAATATTCTGATGAGCTGTGATGGGAAACACTTTTCCCATTTCATGACAACTTTCATGAATTAAAAACGTGTTCCTTTCTATAACAGGTTAAATTCATAATCTTTCAGAATTTTCTATGAAAAATGTGTGAAAGTGGGATATTCCAGAATGGGGTAATGTATTTACTGCAGCATCCCATGTTAACTTAAGTCATTGAATTAAAAACTCATGATCTCGCTCTCTGATAGCTTTTAAAAGGTTTGTACAAAGTAGACCAGCTCCAAAAGAGAGACTGAGAGAAGACAGCTTGGTATACCTAGATGTTGAGAGCACTTATCAGAGCTGTGGTAGAATAATGCTCACATTTCTGTTCTGCTTTGAGAGAATATGACCTGAAACAAGATTTCCTACATCCTGAGTATGCATCTGAAGGGACAGGTGTCAAATTTTTTTCTGTCTTCCTCCTTTGACCAGAATTCCCACCCTCCATTGGGTGTTTCTGTGGCAAGTTTTGATATTAGCATTTCCCAACAAAAAGTGTTTCATCACTCTGAATCCACTCAATCTATTCATTTTGACCATCTTTCTGTTACTAAGACACCATCAGAACACAGTGTGCAATTAATGTGTATTGCAATTTAATGTGTGATTTAATGAATTCACCTGTGGAATACCTTTAGCTAGCGCTTTGTGTTTTTATTTTAGATGCTAATTCATTTAAAAACCTTGATGTGTTCAAAGCACAATTTGTGAACTTAGCAATGCCCCACACCGCACATCTCTTCAGAAGTTTTAAGAAATCACATTGGGAATATGGGAGACTAAATCTTTGGTGTTTCATCCCAGCATAGCTTTACATAGAGCAATGAAGCACTGCCCCCCTCAAGACTCCTGAAGGTCACCCTGTCTCTGACAGGAGCATAGCTATTATCTTTGATGGGGAGGAAGGCTGACCTGTATTTCTTTTTCATTCTAGTCTTTCACTAGGACTGCAAAACCTGATGCTCAGGTAGAGCAGCTGCAGAAATCAGAGCGGGTGCTGCTGCCTTTCATTACCTTTTCTGTAGCAGCTTTATAAATGAGATTATTTCCCCTCTCTTCCAGTGCTGATTTTTTTATGATCCCCATCTTTTTTTATCCAGCTTGCTGAGGTCAGTGGAGAGACTTATTCAGTTCAGTGGAATTTGGATCAGGGCTGGTATGAGTCCTCTGATGTAGTCAAATGGGATCCTGTGAATGATTGTTGTTACTGGTTGATGTTCTTCTGCTCCTCTAGTACAGGGTTGGTGAGCTTTTTTCCTTTGGTTTCTGCAGAAAGAGAATGATAGGAATAGTGATCTTCATTCCTTATGCAATGTAAATGATTATGACAATTTGCATATTTAAATTCATACTTAGAAAGGATATACTGATTGAAGAGGATTAATACAAAAAATGATCTTGATATAACAATAGATTAAAAATAACTGAAGAAAGATGGAAACTGGAGTGGAAACCTCCTGGGAGTAATAGCCAGAACAAGCCTTTGGGAGAACGCTCGGTCATATTAGCATGCAATGCATAGCTTGTCTTTAAGTAGTTTTTTTATAAAAATGTATATAAAATATGAGATGAAATTTATTAGTGGTAGTCATTATATTTTCCACTATGTCAACATATTGCACTTTTAGACTCCTAAAAGGAATATTTTCCCATCCCAAATCTAGCTGCTTTTAAGGAAATCTGCCCTGGTGGAATGGGTTATACGGTTTCTGGCCCTCACAGAAACAAGCTATATCATCACCCTGCAGTTAGAGTACAGCCACCTGTCATTGGCAAGATCCCGATTACTCAACCTGTTGCTAAAGGTACTTCTCCTCCACCTCTCCCAGCAAAGGAAGAGCCAGTGGAGGCACTGACCTTCTCACAGAAAAGTGAGACTGAGATGGCTGTGCAAGAAGGTGAGAGTGGGAAAATTTAGTCTTTCTATATTTCTGTGCATGTGTCTTCAATGGTATGTTTCTTTGCGGAGTAGCTGCATACAGTGCAGGACAGACAGAGAAGCATCACTTCCCACAGCAGAATGTTCCATGTCATGGAGTGTATTGTGTGACATGATTTACTTCTGAAATTTTATACGTAGCTCCTACCAGATGCTGAGAACACCATGGAGAGAGAGATTGCTTTAATCTCATCAATTTTTATTATAGGAAATAGTAAATATTTGTTGTAAGACTTTTATAAAGATATTTATAATCTTTAACATACAACAAAGGACTCAACTCAGGCTTTGATTTACTAGTATTTGGGTTGGCAGAAGCTAAGGGGTTTTTCAGCATTTTACTTCTGTACACTCCTGTAGATTAGCACCACCTGATGTGGGCATGCATCCCCTTCATGTGGTCTGCTCTCACCCCTGCAGCTGTGCACTTTCTCAGTGTGACCATGTTGGATCAGTCCTTCTCTGCTGGGCTGTTTAATGATTAGTTGACTACTCAAGATATTTTTCTCAGAATTTTTTTCTGCAAGCTCCTCTAAGAACTTGTAGCAGCCAAAATCATCCTGAGTCTAAAACAAATGCAGAAGCAAAGAAATGCAGAAAGCATCACTATTATAAATATATTGCCAGCAAACTTGGCATGAATTTACTGTAGACAAGAAAAATGCGTTGCTGAAGAACCCTCTCGTGATATTGAGTACTTAACAGGTTATTTCCAAGTAGCAGTTATGTATCTGTAGTGTCAGGCTATAATTAGAAAGTTTGTCAGCTGACTGCAGAATTCTGTGCAACATGGGTTACTTTCCAGTTAAAATTACTGCTCTAGTTTTTCTTTCAAAAAGAAAATGGGGCTAAACTGAATCTGGAGAGAAAAATAAGCCATTCAAATATACTTACAGACTGTGCTGGGTTATAAAGTCTCACATGAGCTTCTGAGCTTTTCTGTGTTGCAAAGTGGAAAAAAAGTGGTGTATCGTTTGCTAAAATATTACTGGAGTAATTAGAAAGATTATCACATTCTAGTAAATCTTAAAACACAGAGAATCTGGAGAAAAAAGGAATATTTTAAAAAATAAAAATATGCTTTTTAAAATATGCTCACTCTAAGTCAGTAATGACACATACACGCTTGAATTTTATATTCCTTTTTTGTATGTGTTTGCATTTGGAACTTTGAGATTTTATTAGAAGTTCTCCCAGTTCTGATAATCAGCCTCCCCACTAATACTGAAGAAGCCAGAGTAAGAAGAATGATTTTTGTAAAATTTTTTTTAAAAAATCTACCCTGTGGAAAATGTTGTGAAAAGAAAAATATTCTTATGGGTATTTTACAGAAGCCCATAGATTTTTATCAGTAAAAGACAAATTCAAAAAAGGCAATCTGCAATGGAAAATAAAAATTTATATGACATTTCTACCTCTCCTTCCCAGAAAAAAAGTCACTTTTGAGGAGGAAAAAAAAAAACCAAACCACATTTGCTTCCTTAAAGAAAAGGCAAATTTCAAAACTTGATTATTTTTTTTTTACAATAAATTCTTGCAGATTTGTTAATGGTTAGTTATATATCATTATGATATAATTTACCTTTAAAATAATTGCAGATGTTGCTGTTGTTTGGAAGGAATTTTAAAAGTTTAATCAGTGAGTTAATAACCTGTCAGTTTCTGGGATTGTTTCTAAGGAAACAAGTAATTGAGAAACCTATAAGGCAGCTGAATACTGAGTAAATAATTATAAACATTGGTTAGTGTATAGAATCCTATTCTGGTTGCAGGTTAGTTTTTACACTTGCTTCAGAAGCACTACTTCAGATTTGCACCATTTTGAAACAAGGTTAGAGCCTGAAATTGTTCTGCAATGGCGACAACCACTTTCAGATGTGCTAGTAGTTTTAAATAGAATGTGTAAGTAAATGTTATGTGAAGTCTGATTAATTTTCTTTTTTTTCTTTCTGGTTTTAGTGGCAACTGCAGCCCCTGATCAGGTAAAACATGACGTGATTTATCTAGGGGATAGAATGGAGACCATGTGTATGAGATGTGATATGATATCTCTGAAAAGGACTTAAGTTTTATGAGGGACAAATAACTCACTGTGGACTTACAGTGCAAACCCAGAAGCAAAAAGAGTTCATGTTATTAGTCTATACAACAACGGGCAGGTAGTGAGGTACAGGAAGAGATTACTTTGGCTTCCCTTCAGGGCAATGGTGGAGGGTCTGGTACTATATTGTACTATCCCATTCTGGAGCCTGTATTTTAAAGAAGATATTGAAAAATGCAGACAGTATGAAGGAGAGCCACAGGGACTGACAGCTCAAAAAAATGAGTTGGAGAGAAACCGTATGAAGCTTTGAGAGAAGCATTTGTGACACCTGCTTAAGAGACTTGGATTAATGCCTAAGTTGGTTTCCTAGGTTTTTTAGGGTTGCTGTGTATTCAGTGGAGAAGAACAGGTGTGTATCTGTGTTAAGTCCGCCATTCTGGAGGTTCCAGGTTTTGTATGCTGAAGACGATGGGATTCGTTAGGAATAACTGAAGCTATACTTAATTTCATTTTCCTAAAGACATACAAGCATCTTACACTTGTATGAAAATAAGTTGATCAGTGCAATAGCTGAGAGAACCTTTCACAGTGGTCAAAGTCTTAGAGACATATGTGATTTTATACTTTTATGTGACGCTGAACTGCAATTAAATACTGTTTGTAAGCAGTTAAAGACCAGAAGATGAGAGAACTATGGAGGGACAAAGCCAAAGAAACAATTGGAAGCTCCATGAAATGACTGCTTCAAATAAAATTCATGTTAATTTGTATGCCGTTGTGTAAACATAGTATTCCATGTTCTTTCAGGCTTAAATTGGTGGTAATTAATGATCTGCTATTAAAAGCTGCTCATGTGAGAATGTTAGCAACTTCTCAAGCCAGCAGTTTGTGGGTTGTCATGGTAGCTGAATTAATGTTTTCAAAATGTAAATTTTTAATAATTCTTTTTAGGAATTAGCTTCCCTTGATCAAGAAAGGCAGCCTGATCTAGAGCCTGGACAACCTCAGCTTTCTCCTGGAATTTCAACAATTAACCTGCATCCACAGTTCCCAGGTAACTTCTTTTGATTTGTCTTTTAGTATGTGAGAATGTTTACAATCCTTCAAAGAAAGGGAAGGTAGCAATTGTAACAGAGGTTAATGAAAAAGCAACTGAAGCTTCACAAGCAATTTTTCTGTGAGCAAAATGTGAGGGGAAAAAAAAATAGATCACAGAAGCTGAAGTGGGAGGAATTGAGAAGTTGGCATTGGCTGGGTGACTTGTTAGGAGACAGAAATATTTTAGGCAGAAGTGATATCCTGGATTACATACATGAGAACTTTAATGTCGGCAGAGTTGAGGCCTTGTGTCCTTTTCAAGAGGAAGCTTTGCTTAGGTGCCTCCTTGTAGATTTATGCATAACTCTTGCTGCAAAAGTTTTACTATTATGCTTGCTTTCTTTAGCACCTAAGTTTTTTTCACAAGCAGTAGAATGATGGAAAACTCTATACTTTTTTCTACTCCAGATCTAAGCAGAATAAACTAATGAAAAGCTCCATAGTGTCTGGCTCATTCAGTATTGTGTGTGAGTTCTTTAAGGGTGGGGTTTTTTTTAATGCTTTAAGGAGGTTTTTTTGAATGTGACTGATTTCCATTCCATGTCACACAGTAGTGATTGAGAAAACATCTCCTCCTCTGCCTGTTGAAGTTGCTCCTGAAGTCTCTACTTCGAGTGCAAGTCAAGTAATTGCACCTACTCAAGTTACAGGTATTGTACTTCATTTTTAGAACTAAAATAAATTAACAAATGACTGTGAGTTCCTGACGTTATAACTTGTTCCATGCTACTTCTGAATTATAATAGCAATAAGAATGTGGCTGTAGAACAGAAAGAAATACTGTGGGGAGAGATAGAAAGTACAGAGCAACACAGCAGTGAGGGTACTGTCAACACGAGCCAGGATAGGGGCCCTCCCAGGATGTACCTACCGTTCTTGTGCCCACAGATAAGTGATGGGAGGAAAAAAATAGTAATTCCACCTCAGATTATGTGATCTGCAACCAAAGTCCAGAACTGAATACTTCTTGGATACAAGTCAGGTCTTTAGAGAGTCTGCACATGTACGTGTTCGTGAAGTATACGTGATCGTGTTCTTTGAGGGATGTAGACTTTGTGGGATGCAGATGAGCATGTTCTACAAAAAGCAGATGAGGAGTTACTGTAAGATGTATTTTGAAATGTTCTTTTGATGTTTGTGCTTCTTCCTTTTTTGATGGATTAAAGTTGCCTTTCCTTTTCTACATCCACGTGTCAAGAAGTGAAAATAACAGAAATGCAAGTAATGCTCCTGTCAGAGCTGAAATTTCTCTTAAGTAATGGCTGTGTCCAAAAGGCATGAAAATTTCACTTGCTTTTAGTTTGAAAACAAAAAGGTGAATGTACTATGTGTGTATACATGAGAGCATTACAATGTCATGTTGGCTAGTCTCAGAATTAACACAGGCTTTGAAGCAATTGCAATAGCCAGGTAAATACTTTGAGATGCAGTATTGTATATAGCAGAAATATCTAGGCCTACAAAGAGGTTTCCCAGTTTGCATTCACAGGGAGAAATTGCACATGCTTTAATGAAAGTTTAACTCTCAAAGATGGCTTTCCTTCATGCAGGAATGGGTTCTTGAGTTGCACACAATACACACAGGATCTAAATCACCCAGTTGTTTGAAGTACGATTCTGTCTGCAGTTAAATCCTCCTGAATCTACTGTAAGAGTAAAGGGTCATTCTGCAAGCTTTCAGCTGGCTTCTTCAAATTACCTATAATTACAGTTTTTCAATCCCATAATAAAGTTTACTAACAGTGATTGTCAAACCAAAATTTGGATGTCAGCTGTGCTGTGACTGTGCCCCTTCTGCCAGTCAGCTCCCTGCTTCCTTATAGGAAGAGGAAGTTACCTTTCCTGGTATGTGATGGGAGCTCACACCAGTTAGAAAAAAAATGGTAGCTTTCCATATTCTGCTGTTTTTTCTTTCCTCAGGAAAAAAGAGTAGAACTAGAAATTGCTGTGTGCTATAAACAAACAAATCAATCTGTTGTTCAGATACAGTTCCAAGTGTTGTTCAGATATTTAAGAGACAGCAAAGTATAAGTGAAGTAAGACTTGTAGGACAAAATCCTAAATTGGATTTAAAAAACTGAATGCAGTTAGAATTGAGAAGTTTTTGAGTGCCTTAATTCTATACTTTAAGATTTAGTTAAATTTAAGTGTCATCTATTTCTAAATAGTCTGGGTAAATGACTCTTCTTTATAGATGATGTTGTCTTTTTCAGGAATTGCAATTTCATGCTGCTGTATAACCTTAGTTTAAATTGCAACTAAACAGAGTCATTAGTATTTTTTTGCAGTAACACATACACTTTGAGAATTTCTAAAACTAAGGGTTTAGCATCCCACGCTGCCCATATCTGAATCTCCTTATCTTAGAAAATACATCCAAGCCATTAACAGATGAGTACTCTGTAAAAATAATCAGAAACCCACTATGGTTATTTTCTTAACCTTTAATGCAAAGGTTAAATTGTGTAATTTTTTATTTTGTATTATCTTCATTTTACTTTATGTTTTTTTATGTACCCACTTATAGATGGTGGATGGGTCATGACAGTATGTCACTAGGAAAGGCCTAGATAGCTTCTAGATTCTTCCAGATAAGGTATCCATTACAGAAACTCAGGACTTACAAACTTGATTTAGAGTTGTTTTCAGGCCTGTCTTTCTACTTGGATTACAGAATATTGTGTACTTACTGTACTATGTGGGAGAGTTTAACATTAAACTTTTTCTTGTTTGCTTAGAAATCAACGAATGTACAGTAAATCCTGATATCTGTGGAGCAGGACACTGTGTTAATTTGCCTGTGGGATACACTTGCATCTGCTACGAGGGGTACAAGCTTAATGATCAGCAGACAAAGTGCACTGGTATGAATGGATGCTTTAAAAAATCTGAAATAACCATGCTGTGAAAAGCGTGAAATGTAGAGTCTGGTCAAGGGAATTATGCTATGGAGCAGTCGGGAGTTGCTTCCACTAACGAATGCTTCCAAACTACACAGAAACTGGTTTTTGTATGTCAAATAAAATTTGCCAGCTAGACTCTGATACAGCCTTTCAGCTGCTAAGAACTGAACATGAAATTGATTCAGTGAAAGGCTTTCCCATTGTGAGATGAGAGAAAAAATATTAGACAGACCATCTCTTCTCAGCTTTATATCAGGTATCTAAAATTATCAGACTGCTAGGAAGAAATACACTTCTGTTTGGAGAAAGAATGGATTAGTGCCTGTTTCTCAGAATTATTTACCCAGCTACCAGCTGTGCAGCTAGACTAAATCCAGCCATTTTGTTAGGTCTTTCCTTTCAATCTTCTGCTGAAAAGAGAAAGTATATCATAAACATTCCAGAAGCATATTAGGAGATCTGCAAAGTGAGGACTTCGTCCTCTTCTAAGCTAGTAAGTTCTAGAACAGAGGGCTCTGATGATATGAGGCAGAGCCCAAACTGGCTCTGTATGAGCTGTTTCAGATTTGGAAGCAGCTGGGTCGATATCTTTCCTTCATTCAGAGTGTGCTGGTTCCTCTATAACTTGAATCAGGAAGAGTTTATTATATCGTGTTGCCAGATTAAGTACTGTCAACTTCTCATGCGACCAAAAATTCAGTAACTTCACACTGATGCGTGCATGCTATCCAGTGCAACTACAGTATTAAATAATTTACACACATACACAACCAAATGGCAACTTAAAATCCTTCTATTTCATCCAAGCTTCATGCTTGCACCTTGTGCTCAGCCTGCTCTCATTGTAGTGATTTGAGTAGTAATCATATCACATTCTTCAGGCCAATGGAATATTCTTATAGTCTAAGCCAATAAGAGCATTTTTTTCCAATCAAAACTATTTAATATGTCTTTTTTTTGTAGCTCTGGGGGAGAGGAAAAGATACTTTTTCAAATAGTTAATTACAAAATCAATCTTTTCAAAAGCATGGCATAGAATGCACAAAAAGAACCATAACTAAATTAAGTTAATCTGTAGTCTTATGCTTTTATTTCTCTTATAGATATTAATGAGTGTAATCAGGCACCCCATCTCTGTTCCCTTGGACGCTGTGAAAATACAGAAGGAAGTTTCCTATGTATTTGCCAAGCTGGTTTCATGGCCAGTGAAGACGGAACCGACTGCGTTGGTAATTACTGGTCTCCTTTATAGAAAATAAAAATATAAAAATGAATCAAGAAGCTTGTCTAAAATCCCCTAAAGTTCCCTTTTCAGCTTTTTTCCTCAATGTCATTGGTACTGGACTTATGTCAGAAAGTGTTTTTACTGTCTCTTACCAGGTATGGTGATGACGAAAATATCTGAGTAGCTCTTACAACTTTTCAAAATGACTGTTGAAAAACAAGACTTTATTCAGCATCGTGCTTGTTTAGGAAAATTACCATTTAGTAAAAACACCTTCTGTGGTAGAAAATACAAATATTCAAAACTCTTTCAATCACTAGCAGCTGTAACAAACCGTATTTTTAAATATAGCTGCAAACAGCCATGGACTTTGCAGAGCAACACAAACAGCCTGAATTGGCTGTGATCTTTTTCAGGTTTGTGCTGTCTTGGGCACAACATACACGCAGTGACACACATTGCGTTTGCAACCACAGAGCTGCTCACTGGCCACCTTCAACAGTCTGGTTGTTTCTAGATCTCATTCTCTGTGATCACAAGCAGTGACGTAAAGATGGAACTGCTCAGTAAGGACAGCTGTAGGGCTGTGGCTTGCAAACAGCTTCAAAAGTCCAAACTTACTTACTCGTGTCTAATTAAAGCAGAGCTTAGAGGAGATGCAAACATTCAGCGATTTCATGGTGAAGCAGTTTCTCTTAGCTTCTTTTTTTTCATCTGCAGATTTTGATGAATGTTCAAGACCTCATACTTGTGGGGAAGGCTTTTGTATAAATACTGTTGGCTCATACAGATGTGAATATTGTGATAGCGGATACCAAATGAACAGGAGAGGTGAATGTGAAGGTAGGTTTGGACACTTCACAAGTAGTAATACAGTAACAGTTGCCAAAGCAAACAGCTGCAATTAGGACAAGCCATTTGTTCACATTGACTGCTGTTTCTGATCTCAACAGAAAACTTTACATCTATTTCTTTATTTTTGAAGAAATCTGGCCATTAGATGGAAGTATTAAAATAACTCAACACAGATTTTTTCATGTTTAACTTAGTATTTTTCTACCTGGTATATTCCTTTGGATTCCTTTCAATCTCCATTTGCTATTTGATTTCACATAGAATGTCTTGGCACAGTGGCTTTATATGTATTTGTGTTCACAGTTCCCCTTCCCCATCCCACTTTGTGCTTATTTCCATGGGCAATTTCTCTAGTTTAATCTTACCACCAGATTTCTCTCACAGCTACTTTCTTCATTTAATTTGCCTTCAGATCATTTAACTTCCCACTGTACACCAACTGAAAATGGCAGAACATTCGTAATGACGTTGCTTGTTTTATCTACAGTATGTCCTGGGTGATGAAGTGAAGTCACCATTTATTCATATCACAAAACAATGCCAAATGTTACCACAGTTTGGAATGATTAACATTACCTGCTGTTCAAGGGAGGCTTAGGACTATGACTCGAGCTGCAAAGGAAGAATTCTTAGAGGGTGCAATCTTAACTAAGAAATCTTTTTGAGTACTCTCCAATCTTTTCAATTATTTGATGTCTGGAACCACAATTTAATTCCTATTATTTAGATTTTAAAACACTGCAAAGGAGTTCCCCTGCTATGGACAGAACAATCTCGGGACAGCTATTTTAACAGGTCTCACCATGGAATCTCTTAACTTCATTGTTAGTCCTTCCTGCATACTTTACTAAGTTTCTGTTTCAAAAAAAATAACACATTTTTTCCTATATTATCACAGGTAGTAAATGATAAGTTGACTTTTTTTTTTAATTTAAAAGTATACATCTGGCAGGTATTTCATGTTGCAGGAAATCTAGGACATCTGACCTTCAAAATTTCACATTATTTTTCAGTGTGATATTCTTGCCTTTTTTGTTGTCCTTTTTTCTTTTTCCATTTTCAACTTGAATTATGAACTAAAACCCACAAGCAGCCATTTAATTTTAAACATAGTTTTGTTCATGCTTTAGTCTAAGTTATTTAGGACAAAATAAAATTGCTAACATGTTAGGTTGCCTAGCAAATAAGCAACTTAAAGCTGCTGTGGATATATTTGCTGCTTTGAGCATTGCTAAAAGATTCCTCTTTCTGTTCAGGCTTTTTTTTTTAAATTTAAATAAATGTTTTGCACACTCCACTCTTACAACTACTTTTCCAAATCTTCTCTGTCAGTAGAGAATCTGTGATTAACATAGGCTAGAAATCAGAACATCCCAGTGCGTCAGGTTTCTTATTAGCTTGTGTTTTAAGTAGTGTGGTGGTACTCCTCTATCATTTAACTTAACAGTATGTAATTTCTGAAACCAAATTCTCTGTTGAAAGTTATTTAAGGTTGCTCAAGGGAAAAACCCTCCCACACTAAATCCATCAAACCAAGGAAATGACACATTCAGGGAATCATTTCACCATGTCATTACACCTACGCATTATAGTCACCATACTGACAGATTCCAGATTCCACAAATAACTCCTTTCTACCTCCTCCACAGTTCAAAAACAAAGGCAAGAATCTTCCAAGCTGCGTACAACACACAGAGTTCGCTTACACTTCCTCACATCATTTTCATTCTGTCTTCAGGTTACACCCATACCAGCTCTGTTGTGGCTCTAGCCTGGGAAACATAAAGAGTGCATGTATATTGCTGTTGTAGAGTATTGTTATGTAGAATAGTGTTACAGGCATAGCTGAACATCATTGCAGACAATTAAGTAGTCCTGTAAAATCTTCTTTAATTTAAGCTTTGCAGCATTTAGAATTTGACTGAAAATTTATGTACCAAATACATCATTCATGTTGTGTGTTTTCAGGGCAGGTAAAGTCCAGGCAGTTTTGAGAACAGATTTCATCAGAATTGGACTTTTTTTGTTAATTAAGTAAAAAAATCTCGCAGCAGTTTCACTGAGAAACATTTGCAGGTCTGCATCGTAGCAGCTAAAGAGGCCTGGTTCTGTTTTATGAGAAAATACTCTCAGCTGGACAGTTGTAATTCTATGAAAAATTGTGATTTGCCCACATCTAGTGAGTTGTTTGGAGCTGGAATGTTCAATTCACTGAAGCTTGGAATATTGTCCAGTTAAATTACAAGTGCAGGAGGCTACTTCCCTTCTGTGAGTTTGTTCCCAAAACTAGGAGTAAATTACCTCCCTACGATCTGTGCTGGAGTAGCAGTCCTTACTTGCAGAAGATGCAACTGCTAGTCTTGGGGCAGACAAGGGACAGGAGCTTAGGAAGCTGGGTTTAGAGGTGACTGATTTTATTAGTTCTGTGCACTGCATGAACCAAGTATTTGGTAGGAAAGGTTATAATTATTGTGTAATTAGAGGCTGTATTGTAAAATGATATTGAAGTATGGGAGCAGACTGGAATGAGGCTGCCCACACAGTTTTAATTCCAGCATCTTCTGATCATTGGTCACTTGACAGCAACTTGTCTTTGAATGTCATTATTGTGTGCAGTCTCTTTTAGATTGCATATATTGCATGCATTATGGGTTTCTTTGGTGCAGGACAAGAAGTTCTTGGTAGATGCTCAGAGCCTGGACATAAGATCCATGAGTTTTTCATGGCCTCTCTCTTTTTTTGTCATGGGTAAACTAGGACCTCTCCTGATGCAACAAGTCCCTTTATGACCCTAAGCATTGCCAGCCTCAGTGATGTGTATTGCTTGTGCCTTCTTTCAAACATAATTAACTCTTTACTCCCTGTAAACACCTTTGATTACCATTCACACAATTAAATTTATAGTCCCCATAACACTTACGTGCTGCACAACTCTAGGACCCTGGAGAACACCAGATTCCTCTTTGCTTTGTGAAGACAGTTACAATTTTATTGTTGCAATGCACTTCCAAAGCCTCTTGAGACTTGACTATAGGAAGAACCTCAGGACACTTCAATATAGTAAAGGGGTGATGGAAACAAAGTTCCTCTTACCTCCCTAAGCCAGAGATCTGATCTGCTGTGTGTTAGGGAGGACCTGCCAAAGATTAGCAGTAGTAACAGAAAATTCAGATGCAGTTGCATGTACTGTGAACTAGTTTATTTTTCAGAGGTGCCCCTTTGCTGGTACAAATCTGTGTGAACTTGGGCGTTCCTGGGTCTCTAACAGATAATGTATGCAATTCTTTAAATGTATCAGTATAACATGAGCACAGTCAGAATAACCAGATTAGTTTATTATTCAGTGTTCTGTTATGGCTTTGACCAGTATTTCCTTTTATCTTCTCTTTTGAAGACATTGATGAATGCCTGACTCCAGCTACTTGCCCAGATGCACAGTGCATTAATGCTCCTGGCTCTTACCAGTGCATTCCTTGCAGAGTGGGATTCAGAGGCTGGAATGGACAGTGCCATGGTATGTTCAGTGTTCTTTGTGTCTCTGGTTCTTGTTCTGAGATGGTGTATTTCCTGTTCCATCAGTGTTACAGCCTGATGACAGCACTATACTCTGGGTCCCCATTTCATTCACTAATAATTGAAAATACAAAATTTTTTTAAATGACTTTGTTCTCAGACACAGTATATTTGAGGAAATAGTGGTTTACTGTAGACAAACGAACATTGAATCTACACAGCAAACAATGCAGTTATGATTACAAAACAAAATTCCTGAAATAAAAAATATGGAACTGAAAGGGGTGTGTCATCAGTGAAATGCCAGTAGGCCATTGTTTGGAGGTATTAACAAAATGAAGAACCATGAGAGTGCTAACACATCAGTGTGACTGGCAAGCTTTTCAGTAGGATATGGGAGTTTACTCACAAAGCATATTAGTAAAACTTCTTAATTATCTGTACTTCCAGCAAAACATTAGCACATCTTAAAGCAGCTGGTTTCAATTTAGGTTAGGGTTTTAGGACAGCTTTCTGACATTATAGTTATGTTGATTTGTTTTTAAATGGTAGATTATTCACCCCCCCCAATCAGTTTTTGCTATTTGAGATATAGGTAAGAAAGAGCAAATGAATCCATTGTGCAAAAAGAAAGAATCTTTTGCAGTTTTGAGTGCCACTTACTGACGCACTACCAGAAACTTAAATTTTACCTCAGTTGTGAATGCTATCTGTTGTGAATCCTCCTGTCCACTCTGTGTAATGCATGCCCTATAATTTGTGATGGTTGGAGTAACCGTGTTACATAAACAGGTGTGTAATAACCTCCACAGGGGGTCTTTGCATTATTGTTGTAGGTCAGATTGGCAGTGCACATCCATAGCTTATTTCCTAATTGCTCCCAGTTGATGTGATTTGGTCCAGTTCATGAAGCAGTCTGAGAGCATTGCTTTGGTTGCAATAGCTTTGTAATATGGGCATCTACTGTGCTCCAGCCACAGATGGGCTTTTGATCTGTGGAGCAAAACTAGGGCCAGGCTGCAGTGAAGCACCTGAAAAATGTATGGTGTGGCTGACTGAGCCTTGCCACCAGTTTTGCTGTACAGATTACACCTTTTTCAACCACCCTATTTCCTAAAGAAGGCATATTGTAGCAAATCATTTCTGTCTGAACATATCTGCTTGTTAAAATTTATCAGCATGTTATAGCTGCATTATTTGGTCATGTCATTTGACTTATTTTGGAAGAATGTATTTCTTGGGTGATTTCATAGATTTTAATGGAGTTATAGCAAGCTATGGAATGTTTACAACAAACCAATGTGGTTCACTTAGCACACGTTACTCCATGTTCATCTTTGTTTTGTTCCTTGCCACCTGCCTGGATTCCTGCTGCCCTTCCAAAGAATGTGGCACATGCACTCTGTTAGAAAGGTTTCCTCTTAATTAATTCCTTTTTAAAAAAAATTAAAGTGGACTTTATTTTGCATTCTTTCCTGATACCAAGCTTGATTTCTGTACCTATGTATATAAATAGCCTGGTTCAAAATGCCATGGCATAACTTTCACTTGCCTTATTCTTGCTAACTAGGTCAGTAGGAGCATAATGAGAGAAAAGAAGTTGGTGCTCTGTTCAGATTTGCGCAAAGAGAACTAAGTCATGTAAGGGCTAAGTCTTGGTTCCAAGTAGCCAAGACTTTTTTTCCTTCTATTATTGCATGTAGTTTCCCTTTTTCCTTCGTTTTATGAAATGTTCTAAGACTAGACATCTCTTTCATATCATTAATGATGTGATCAGTCTTCATTTTCTGTTTATCCTAGACTTACATCATGTTGGAAATCAGCCATACACATTTTAGAATATGTAATGCAGACAGTTTGTCTTAAATATGTAGCTTTGCAATATGGTACAACATAAATACACTGGAAAGGAAAATATTTCCCAAGTTATCTATGAAGGGCGTTTAAGTCCACTGTTCCATAAATTATTTGTTTCTGCTGTTAGTTTAGGTCAGTTGCAGCTTTGCTGCTTTTTCCCAGTGCCATTTTTGGTAATTTTTTTTTTTTAACCTCATCTCATTCCTCTGCCTGCACTTTGTGCTCTAGAAAGTCTAGTGTAACAGTTCTACAGTTCTTTGATGCTATTGATACTGTAATCTTCCAGGATTTAAAGCCAGGAACATAGCCATTTTTGTTTCATAAAGGCAAGTCAATCATTTCACTTCA
Source organism: Ibycter americanus (assembly GCA_035590275.1). Taxonomy (NCBI): domain Eukaryota; kingdom Metazoa; phylum Chordata; class Aves; order Falconiformes; family Falconidae; genus Ibycter; species Ibycter americanus. The sequence continues at coordinate 12,405,102 of JAVJGI010000035.1, forward strand.
AACTTTCCCTTCTGAACTGCAGTTAAATGTGTATATAGTGTGAGATGCCTATTGAAAGAAATTAAAAATGGCACCTGCACACCCAGCCCCCTCATTGTCTTGAAATTACTACTGTCCCAGGTCCCTCAATGCATTTGTCATACAGGGACTATTTGAAAATTTTTTTTTTAAAGTTTACTTGCAGTCACTGATTTTGTTTCATCTTTCGCTCTCCACATGTGCACATTCAAATAAAGTGATATATCATGATGTAGAATGACAATAAAGTGGTACGTGAACCTAGAGCACACTTCTGTGTGTTGATGAATAAACAAAAAAAATTAGATTGACAAAACTTTCTGGACCACTTTGTCCTCATGGTTATCACTGTCATGGATTTTGCAGCTATGTGGTTAACTAACAATATTCATCTCGTACAGCGTCAGGGACCCTGTCAGAAGATTTCAAAACTAATACAGAGGTCAGCAGCACTGATCCATATACCCCTAGCCCTACTATAGAGAGCGTCAATAGAATCAGTTACAGCTCTGGACTTCATCTCTTAAGATTTAGGTTCTGTTCCTGGCTTTTCTGTTGGCTTGATGTGAAAGTCTCTTGATCTTTGAGTCCCATCCAAAAATCAGAAATATTGCAGGCTTTGTTTTCAAGTAGCTTGGAGATAAGTAGATGGAAATGAATCTGTAAGAATGAGGTTATTCAGTTGGAAATTTGCTTGCCTGACTGCTGAATTAGGTTCTCTGTGTTTTAACAAATTCTTGAATTAGAGCATTGATCATATACATTGAGAGCAAAGGTGGTGTTTTGTTGGGCGAGCACATTTTGCAACAGTAGGGACCTGAGAAATTAGTCTTGCAGGAGGGTGTAAGTAGTTTCACCTGCTGAACTGCCATAGCAGAGCATCTGTGGATCTGTGCTGTCATCTCTTGGGAGAATGCCACTTTGTGGTCTTGGCCAGGCTGCAACAAGGCATCTTGTTTACAGAGTTAGAGGCTCAAGTCAGGAAACAAGAATTGTAGGTCATTTGAAATATGGACAGTAATGGTGATTTCATTTGTGTCTGGGGAGAAATGGGCTTTGTCAAAGTCGGATTGTACAGGAGCTTGTAAAAAGCCATGAATGATAAATACGTATGAGGAAAATAGTTACTGCAGATATTCAGAATAGCTAATAAGAGCTATGAAGATGATTTAAAGACCTCTTATCTTTTTCCAGCTCTGCCTGTGCTACAGCTGCCTAAATAGTTCAAGTGCCTCAAATAATCAGTAGTTTTACTCTTCTGTGTTGATGGATTTTGTATGCTTTGTGGTGCCAAAAGACAGGATAATTAAGAGTAATATGATCTCTGGCACATAAAAGCAAATAAGGTGTAATCCTTTTTCTGCATCAGTGGAGCTAAAAATTACAGCTTTTTCCATACAAGCAAGGACACCTGCTTTGTGTTAACTACGTCGCCAAAATAAATAAATAAAAATTGAAAATTAATCTTTTATTTTTTAAATGAAAATAACTCCTAGGAAAAAGACAATATTGATTATTTTATAATACTGAATTAATTCCGTCTGGGTTTATAACAAAAGGTGTTATCTATTTATATGTTTACTTTTTTCTTTGTTGATTTATACAAATCACACTCAAAAGGAATTCTTGAAAATAATTCTTAAATAGTAACATAGCAATTTCATGTTAGCTAAAGAGAATGGCCCATCTAGTTGATACCATTCTTAGAGAGAATGATGAAAGCAGGTGTCTATAGGTTACCTTATAGGAAAAAAGTTTCTTTCAAGTCTTCCTGTAAATAAAGGAGGGTTTGTGACCAGGAAGAGAGATTTTTCTTCTAAAACTTTTGTTATTAAAGGCATAATCCAATGGAGTTCCATGTTGCCTGTGTAGAGTAGCCTTATAAAGGGACCTGCATGAAGTGCAGAAATCCACTTGAAGTTCCTGAAGTGTCAGCTAAGTCCTTGAGAACCTGCCTCCTTTAAGTCAATTTGGAAAACGTTCTCTAAGACGGTCTCACATGTACATGTGTTCTGTATAGTCTTTAGTTATGCACTGGAGAACTCCTTTAAATTCTGTACATTAATTGACCTAGCTTTAAAAATCTCAGGAAAAACTCAACAGCAGAAAATGTGTTTGAGGTGTCTTCTAGCTTCCGAGAGGACCTGCCTGTTCTCTCAGACCTGTACATAAGCTCCAGGTAAATAAGCAGAGGCAGCAGGCTGGGGGATTCTGACCAGAGCACATCTTTAAAAAATGGTTTCAGAGAGAATAGCTTCTAACACAGCCTTGCCAGCCTGAGCTCTGTCTACTTTTCTGGACTGTTCCTTGCAGTAGCAGAAGGATTCGTGATAATGGTTATAAGGTATTAGCAGCTGCTAGCGCTTTTATCACAGGTACATATCCTAGGAGTAGATCTGTGTAATGGAAGAATGAATGTGCCAGCACTTGCTGACCTCTTCTCTATATTAAAGCTGCACTGGTTTACTGCTACTGTGGGAAAATCATGGGCAAAATAATCTTATTCAGGTAAGGATGATGTGGACACAGTTAGTTCATAGTGCAACCCCGATTTAAAAAAAAGACAAGAAACAGGAAGAAGGTTTGTTAGCCTAAACTGCAGTCCTTGCAGGACTGGGATGGAAGCATTGCTTTAGTCATGTGGTCACTGAGTATAGTTGAGCGTTCGAGCACCAGGCTGTTCAAGTTCAAATCCTTTTTTAAAATCAGAATTGCTGCAGAGTTGTCAAATATACAGGAAAACTGAGCATTAACCATGCATTATGGCAGAACTTGAAAAAATTCCCAGGCTCAGCTGAAAGATGGTTGTACCTAAGTTAATCACACACTTATGCTTTCTTTGTATTCACAGATATAGATGAATGTCAGTATGGTAATCTTTGTACGAATGGACGTTGCGAAAATATGGAGGGGTCTTTCAGATGTATTTGTGGCCAAGGTTTCAAACTCTCTGCATCAGAGGATCAGTGTGAAGGTAGGAAAGAGTATGGTTAAAATTCAGAAGGTTGCACTTACGTTCTAGATTAATATTTTTCATCTAATAGGATTCCTTTAAATGGAGAACCACAAATGTACAACACTGAAGCTAAATAACCAAAAAAGTAAGAATATGTATTTCTATTTTATGGCTTCCATGGTCACATTGTAGATTTTAACATTTGTTATAAAGCCAATCAAGAACATACAGTAATATTTACATTGCTAAATTGCCATTTCTGCAAAACCCATGGCATTTCTGTCATTTTGGGAGTTTGGGGACAGTGGCGTTTGCTGCTGTTGTGGTTTAACCCCAGCCGGCAACCAAGCACCACGCAGCCGCTCGCTCACTCCCCCTCACCCAGAGGGATGGGGAGGAGAATCAGAAAGGAATGTAAAACTCGAGGGTTAAGATAAGAACATTTTAATAGGTAAAGCAAAAGCCCCACATGCAAGCAAAGTGAAATAAGGAATTCATTCACTACTTTCCATCGGCAGGCAGGTGCTCAGCCATCCCCAGGAAAGCAGGGCTCCATCACATGTAACAGTTCTCAGGAAGACAAACATCATAATGCCAAGTGTCACCCCCTTCCTTCTCCTTCCCCCAGTTTATATACTCAGCATGACATCATATGGTATGGAATATCCCTTTGGCCAGTTTGGGTCACCTGTCCTGGCTGTGTCCCCTACCAATTTCCCATGCTCCTCGAGCCCTTTTGCTGGCAGGGCCCAAGAAACCAAAAAGTCCTTGACTTAGTATAAACATCACCCAGCAACTACCAAAACCATCCACGTGTTAAGTGTTCTCACATCACAGCAAAACCACAGCACTGTACTAGCTACTAAGAAGAAAGTTAACTCCATCCCAGCTGAAACTAGGACAAAGGTGTGCATAAATACTGAAGTTCACTTCATGTCAACTAGAAGTCCTTTAGCTTGTGTAAATGGAGATGGACTAAGAAAAGTAACAACAGTTTTTTTGTTGAAGTCAAAGGTAGTCTAAGCTCCCAAATTCTGATTCTGTTTCTTTTTCTCCAGAATGCTCTTCTTCTAATATGTCTTACGTATGGCACATAATTACTTCTTAAAAGCAGTACTGGAAAGTTAGCATTTTCTATGTCTGTCTTAATATTTCAAATTCTGTCACATTTTTGATATTTAAACAGAAAAATAAAATCATTCTTGTATTGTGTACCTTAATGTATGTTTTTTAGATAGTACAACCTTCCATTTTTCCAGGATGGGAAAATCTTTATTTTACTAATTCAGATGCTATAGAAGAAGATCTGCCCCTGTGGTGCCAGGTGGGCTGGGAGTGAGTGCAAATACATTTTGCATTAACAAGTCATCAAAGAGTTCAAGAGAGGAAAAAGGCAATTTATTTTAAGTATCCATGAACATCTATGGAGAAACATATGACATCGCTGAATGACAAATGGAATCGTTATGATCAGCGGTACTTTAATGAATACTAAATGAATCTGTAACGAGAGGACCCTAAGCATTATTTTGATCAATTATGTCACAATACTGTGGGAATATACCAGAGTATTCATAGGCTGTAAGCTCTAGTCTGACTTTTAACTATGTAATTAACATGCATGTAATTTTTTCTGTTATGTAAGAGAGTTGCAGAAATTACTATGTTTGATAACTATTTATACAAGCAAACAACTGCTTTATCATTATCAATCTTTCACTTGCTTGAGAAATACAATCCTTTAAAACTAAGGAAGAAAAGGTAAAATAGCATGAACATATGAATAGCACACAGTTTTCCCACCAGAAGGTACCAGAAGATTTTCTGTGGGATACAGACAATAGGAGTGGAAAGAAAGATCTGTCAAGACATGGAGACATATATCTATGAAATAATAAATGCCCTATTAGTATATACCTGTGTCACCTCCCAAAGTCAAAACCAGTCACTGGCTAGAAATGAAACAGATAAGCTTTGTCCTTCTTTAGGTCAGATGAGTGCTCTTCATGTATATGCTCTCTTTATCTCCTTCGCTAAATTCCTTGACAACTTAGAATGGAAACATCTTTGCTAGATGTGAAAGATATACTCCTAACTTAGACATACAAATACATTTTTCCATAATCCTTTGAGTATTGAGATTACAAAAAATAAACTAAGTTTCCAATAAAATAAGAGAATATCAGCCCTGTAGTTAAAGAAATCTTTCCAGTCGTGCCATGACCAGTGTTACTAATGGAAGGAATATATTTAAGTGGTTGTTGCTAAAGTTACTAGAGGTGGTTTTCCTTTCTTCTTCAAATTATATTTAATTCTTTTTTAAGCTGCAGGGGAAAGTGACCTTTTCTATCATTATCTACAGAAAACTGAGACAAATTCATGGAGCTGTATACCTGCAACATCTACTGACTTGGTTTATGCTTGAATATTCTGTGATTCTGAAAACCAGACTTCTGAATATTTCAGGGAAAAACTCAAAAATTCAACTTCTTAATGGAGCTTAATTGCACAAGTCAATTTGCATTTGAAAAGGGAGTGAGCTGAGGCAACAAGGTGAGGAATTGGAGAATGTTCATATCAGTAGGTTTATTATTGCAGCAAAGCCAGACACTATAAATTCAGAGTATCATCAAGGAGCATCTGGTAGCCTTGTTGCA
>JAVJGI010000035.1:12411091-12489928 GCA_035590275.1 Ibycter americanus
ACTCTGAAATACTCTCCCCTCCCCCCACCTCCTGGAACCCAGCAGTGTCAGTTAACAGAGCTGATGGCTGCATTTGTGTCACTGCATTTCAACTAGCACATTCAGGAGAGAGAGAGTTTGGCGTTGTATTTCTAAGAACAGTACCTGTACCTCCAAAGTGTCAGGCACTACATTTCTTCTACATCTAAAATTCCTATCAGGATTGCTCCAGTGGAACAAAATTAGGTCTGAAGTCAGAGCAGAGCAGTCTGAGAGAGAACCTAGGGTGTGTGCAGGAGGTATAAATGTCCCTCTCCTTAGGGAGAGGGGACTTCTTGAAACTTCTCCCTAAAGGTGAAAATCTGGAGGAATGTCTCCAAGCTGTGGAAGCACACAGAAACCTGAACGTTACTTGTCAGATGTTGGTTTTTCTTCTTTTCCCTTCCCCCTACCCTTCCCTAAGTTTGTGTGTATAGCACCAAACACTTTCAGACTTCTGAGTGCTAAAAATAATACAGTAAAACTGAATGATCATTCATGTAAATTTGTCAGGAAGTTTGAAACAAAACATCAGTGTAAGTTAAGTGTTTTGAGTGAGTTAAATGTGCTGTCCCGGACACACAGCACATTTGGCCTTGGGGAAAGTATGTAGACGAAGTTTGCTGCTTCCTCTGAGCCTTTCATGGAAAAAGGCCCTTGCCAAGCCGAGCTGGCATGTGCAGACTGTTCTTCTTAAAGTGCACCCTTCTAAAGTAAGGACCCACACACGTGCCCAGATGCTTCATGCAGCCCCACAGATTTCAGTGATCCTTAAATTCAAAACTTCTGTGGTCACAAGGGACCATTACTCAAGAGGTCAGACGATGTAGCCATAACATAGACCTGAAAAACCTCATTGAGTAACTTTGTCCTGTGTGAATCGGAGTATGTTTTCAGACAGACATTCAGCTGTGCCTGTCTCAGAAGTGACTAAGAACCTACCATATCAATTTAATTACTGATCTTTAATGAGTATTTTATAAATAAGGGAGGGAAAACAGGCTTCCCAGCTCAAACAAGACATGTGCTATGTTCTGAATTCAAAGTGACACTCCTCTCCAATATTTTGAGTTTTTCATAGAAAAATTTAAGTTTGATGTTCAAGTCCTTTAGTTAACCCAGGCTGACTCCAGTTTATGAGAACTGAAGTGCTGAGGGATTAGCAGTGGTTGTGGAACCAAAGAGATGTTGCCCCATACTTACAGGATTAATACTGTTACCAGGCAAGCATTTAAAGGAGCCCTAAGGTACAACTCAATAGAGGAACAGCCTGTCAGTGTGCATCTCAAAACCACACCCTGGTTAAAGGTGGTGATCCTGCTGGAAAGTATTTTGTGGGTTTTGCTGACTCACTGGAGTGGCTGGCTTTACCTTTGCCAGACATAAAAGAAACAAAAGCAGCTCTCAAGCAGCATGTGTGTGTACTTGTGTGTCTGTGTATACCCATTTGTGCATTGAGGGATATATTGACACTGCAGGAGAGAATGCTGAATGCAGTCATCTCAAGGAAAACATCCAATCTGCAATTTCACACATTTTTATGCATTATATTGACTGTCTGCATTTGCTAATAAGACCAAGAGAAGCCATTCTGGATACTGACATTCTGCTCTGCTGGTTTTTTTTCAGAATTGGTTATTGCACCATTTCATTAGTAATTGGTATTTTCAGATGTGTTATGTTTTCACTGTCTCTTCTGCTACAGATGTAGATGAATGCCAGCGCCGATCACTCTGTATGAATGGACGCTGCAGGAACACAGAAGGGTCTTTCAGATGTATTTGTAGCCAAGGCTACACATTGTCATCTACTGGAGATCAGTGTGAAGGTAAGCTTGTAGACATAAGCTACTGATTCATTTTTTTTCAATTAGATCTTGAGTATTTCAGCTATAGGCATGAACACTTTTGAGAATGGGGCAGAAACATATGTTGCTTCTCTTTCTTTCTCTATACTTTACTGTCAACCATTCAACAGTCCCCACCTACACAGCCACATATCTAATGGATTCTTAGAAATAGTCCTTGTCATCTTTCCACATACAAGAAATCAGCACATGTGTTCTCAACAGTAAGATTGGGAGAGCAGTTGACATCGTTACCAAAAACAATTAAGTGGTTCCAAACCTTGTTGCTCAAATTCTGACATAGAGATTCTATATTACAAAAGCTTCTGCCAGCAGACACTATTCACACAGGGGCCTACTACATTAAAACTTCTTCTCCAGCTGGTTTTGGGAACCTGTAGCCAGCCACCACAATCCCACATGTGCACTGGCAGGAGAAAATATGTAGTATAAGATGAGCTCCAGGGGGATCTGCTGGAGCCCACAGCTTTCACTGTCTCAGAATGCAGTCTATATACTGAGCTTGTTAAAAGAAAAATAAGAGGTGGAAGATGGACAGTAAATGTAGGGAGAAATGCTGTGTTATAGCAAATAGAAACATTATATTATCTCTCAAGTAAAACAATTTAATTGTCCACTAATTGACAAACAGATATTTTTTTAATAAATTATTTCAAAGCTACTCCCTCTTCTCCATTGTGGCTATACTACCTGCTATGGTAAGTCTACTACACTACTCATGGTCACCTTGAGCTTGTGAGATTACTTCCTAGTGAGTTCCAGAAAAGATTGTACCTCAGTTGTTTCCTTGTCTCACCCTGGGGTGATGGGGAACTCTCAGTTAAGGTCTCACTATAGATGTGGTATTAGCACATAAAAGCTTTCCAGTCTGTGGTGTGCTTTGTGTAGCTGCTGATGCCACAGAAAATGCACCTTCTTACTGCTGTTCTACCTAATAGTGTTCTGCTGCTAGGTCATCCTCCACCCAGCACTCTAGGAGGCAGTTCCCACCTTCTGCCCCACAGCAATAGGTCAGGAATCCTTCACTTCAAGTAATCTAGGCAGAAGAGCCGATCCCCCTGAGCCATGCAAATGCTGTCTTCTCAAGACAAACCTGTAACATCAGACTAGGCTTTATCATTAATGATGATACTGGATTGTCCACGTTTAATGAGTGACAGCATCTCTTGAAGTCCTCACCACCAAGGAATACGGGTATCTTATAAAATCTCCTCAGCACACTGATACTCTTTGGTACTGACCTGTCTGGAGAATCTAGACATAGAAGAACTTAACACAATCTTCTCAGAGTTCCTGGTGAATACCAGCATGTTGTGGTTTAACCTCAGCTGGTTAAGTACCACACAGCCGCTCGCTCACTCCCCCCTCACCCCGAGGGATGGGGAGGAGAGTTGGAAAGGAATGTAAAACTTGAGGGTTGAGATAAGAACAATTTAATAATATAAATAGATAAAAGTGAAAGAACAATAATAACAATGATGACAATAACGGTTATAATGAAAAGGGGAAGGGAAGGAATAAAATCCAGAGGGAAAGGAAGAAGGGAACACAATGGTGCGCAATGCAACTGCTCACCACCCGCTGATCAATGCCCAGCCAGTCCCCGAGCAACGATCTGCCTGCCCCGGCCAACCCCCCAGGTACATATACTAGGCCTGACGTTCCATGGTATGGAATACCGCTTTGGCTAATTTGGGTCAGCTGACCTGGCTGTGCTCCCTCCCAATTCCTTGTGCCCCTCCAGCCTTTTCACTAACAATGCCTGAGGAACTGAAAAGTCTCACATCACGGCCAAAACACAGCACTGTACTAGCTCCTAAGATAATTAACTCCATCCCAGCTGAAACCAGAACACAGCATCACTTGCATCAGCTTCAAGAAATGTGGGCTGATGATGCAAGGCACTAGAAACTTGTGTCAAAGAATTTTGCTGTCACCAGGTTTCAAGATCTTCGTGAGTTGCAACAGATGCAGAGATAACTGTGTCAAGAATCAAAGGAAAATGTGTTGGAAGAGATCACTGGTCCTTCCTGTCTCCGAAAAGCAGAATAGACTCATCTAACCTACTCTGAGTAGGCTTCAGCAGATAAAATTCCAAACATCTCTTCAAGCAGCCTGTGCCAGTACTGTCAGTCATTCTTTCTGACTTACTCTCATTCAGCATATTTTTCTTGAGACGGAGTGACACTGAGACTTTCTGCTTTCTGTTGCTCTGAATATGAGGGAACACAAAGTGTGAGCGTACCTGTGGCCTTGTCTCAACTGACAGGCAGTATGAATATGTACCAGCTGTCTGACTTACAGACTGTACATCTCAAAGAACTGGAATTACTGGAAAAGCCTGTCTGAAGCCTAGGAGGCTCCAGGGTTCTCTTAGGAGCCATCAGAGATTTTGGTAGCCAAAATGTTGAAGACATGCACATGTGAAGGGTGGTAAAAAGCACTGAACATCTCAAGCATGAGTTACTGTCTCTGATTTTTCTGGAGGTTCTTGTGCAGCAACCATAGGACCTGTGAAGATGCAATAGAGAAGAGGAGGTTTGCATCCTATACGGAAAATAATGCATTTTGACTGGACTTGGCAGAAGAAGCCTTCTTGTTGTGAGACTTGGCATTAACTCAGCCCAAGGGAGTCATTAATTTTTTCTCATGCTCCTTGTCAAAATTAATTGCTGTTTTAAATAAACTACAGTTTATTTCTCAGTTGAAAATTATTATAAAACATGTGGTTATCAAAAGGTCACAACTTTGTTAGCATTAAGTGCGTTTTTATCTGCAATAACATTCATTTATGTAAGAAAGCTACCCCTATTTCTTATTTTTATCAAATGGATTAAATCCCAAGGATATTTGCACTCTGATATCATGTGGGCTTTCCAGAGGTAAGTGTAGAAATGAGGTCATGTCCTCTTTTTTTAATTACAATTGTTATTCATTCTTGCAACACGGGAAAAAGTTACAATTCTAATCAACTAGAATTCATGCTTGAGAAATCAGAATAATCAGAGGCAGTGGAAAAAGTCTTTGATAACTGTTTTTCAAAGGAAACTATCTACATTATCAGAGCAGTAGGCTCAGTGAATTACAAGGTAGGGCACTGTGGAGGCAAGGGAAAGTTGCTTAAAATGCTTCTTTTATTTGACTCTCATTTTCTGTTTGCTTTTAAAACTTAGAGGCACAGTCATCAAACACCTTGTGATCTTTAGCTGTAGTGAAACAAAATTGTATAATATCACAGGAATGTAGGCACTAGCTGAGTTAATCCTGTACCCACAGTAGCTGTGCTCAGTTTCCTCCGTTGGGTTGCCTTGAAGCCCTTTGAAAGAAAGGGGAAGACAAGCCACAAGCCACACAGAGACAATGCCAGTGACCTGTTCTTGAAATATTTGATTACTCTGTATCTAGTTTGTGTCCTGAAACTTGTCCTGCTATGTGTCCGTCAGCATGTTTATCCCATGGATGTCAAGACACTAGGGCAGAGTCTACAAGCCTGAGGCTTGATCCTGGGAACGTGATGTATAGGCAGCTGGCAGCTAGACCCTCTGTGCCTTGACTCAAGCTGGGTGTATGGCTTGGGTGCAGCACTGTGCAAAAGCTTCATGACCAAGCTGCTAAGCCTGTGAAATGGCTCTATTGCATCACGTGAACTGCATGCAAAAGTAACCCTTAGCACGGCAGTACACACAGCGCGATCCCTGTCCTACAAGACTCCTGTCCACGTGGTGGTCTTGTGAGTAGCCTGTGCAGGCATACCTCATCTGGGGTGACGCACTGGCTATGCTTGGGCTTGCCCATACCCTGGGGGATGTCTGAGTCGGGTCACTTCCCGCTCAGGGATCTCGGTGTAGTGCTCTAAACGTGCCCAACAATGCATATTGGAAAGTACAGATTTGCATTAGTAGATATTTTTTGTGTCTGTCTTTTAAACTTATAGCTGCCTGGAATTCTTTTTAACTACATTGCTGTAACACCACAGTCACTGTTATAGTAGGGTGGAGAGTGGTATGAAGTTCTGTTATGATAGCTTTCGTGAGAGATGCAGATGGCATGTTAGACATATTTGCTAGGAATAAATGACATACAAACTCGGGTTTTAAAGCTGTCTAGAAATAGAATTTTGATGATATGATGAAAGGGAAATTAAAAGGACACCCTGAAGTGTAGCAAACTTGATTTCCACACACGCATGCTGTTATTGAAGGTCATCGTAGCTTCGAGTTGCTATGTTAGTATCAAAGTATCACTATTAGACGTTTCACCAGTTTTTACACCGTTTAATAAATCAGTTGCATTTTTATTTCAGATGTTGATGAATGCCTTCAAGACAGTGATATTTGCCTTGGAGGAAACTGCATGAATACTGATGGGTCTTACAAATGCACTTGTCCAGATGGTTTCCAGCAGATAGCGAATAGGGGATGTCAAGGTATGAAATAACGATAAAAATATACCTGGATCATTATTACAAACATGGCATCATGCTAAGGAAGATAAAGTCGTTTTATTTGTCATTTGTAGTACTTTCTTACTCTTCTTATTTTATATGGCTCTCTAAGTATATGCTGAGAAATTATTTCAAGAGGCTGAAATCTCAGCCTTCATAAGTTGAAAGAGAATCTATATTAGAACTAACAGAGATACAGTGCTGCATTTTCCCAAATCCTGGAAACATTTATTTTGACAGAACCTTCTGTGTTTGTGAATCAGTGATGTAACAGGAAGAGCAGTATAGTTAGCATCAAGTCACATTAGATAAACCTCTCTCACGTCTAAAACGCTTGCAGTACTTTGTGGAAGATGGGTGGGGAGGGAAGAGAACGTGTTATCTGAAGCTGAGTCAGCATTGCCAATCCCAGAAAAATACTTCCCAGGTTTTAGTTGTGAACGATCCCAACTCCGTGTTGGCACAACATCCAGGCATGCCTCACGACTCCCTTTTGCCCTCCATTTTCATTAAACGAGAATCGTGGTATTACAGCTGCAAAGTGGTAGCGTGTTTGTGCTCTAAATGACGGGAGGACCAGCAGACTGGACTTTGCTTTGGCTGCTCTCTTATGCACCACTTACGCTTGAGCTGAGAGACTGTATTCTAGTTGATATATGTTGAAGATTTTGTGCAACCAACAGTAAAAGTTCTGAGTATTCTGTGTGACTACTTTCTAATTCAGAAAATGAGGTGTTCAACATACGGAAGTGCTGTAAGTAGACCTTGCTTTAGCAGGTAAGAGAGAATTGATCATAAGCTATAATTCAATGCCAGCTTTGATACCACTCTATTCTTTTCACTCTACTATGTAAAGTAGTAGTATATCGACTTCATGTTTTAAATGGATAAATATAATAAAACTGAAAGCACTTGTGAGCCAACGAAGGGACATACAGTATTTTTAACAGAAAAATATGAATGAAAATTGGAAATCATTTCAGGTGAGAGCACCACACTTGAGAAAGATCACCAGCTCTGAAAAATAACAAGTTGCTGTAGAGGGGAGTGAAACTGCTTGAGAAATAGACAGATCAATATCAAAATAGATGGAAGAAAGGAGGATTTGATACAATGAATACTGACAAGCTAGAATAGCAAAGAACTGGACACAGTGAAAGAACATAAAGGGAGGTCTTTGGCCAGCAGAATTAAGTATGGTTAGACTTCTTTCACTGTGTTGACTGCTTGTTGTTAAGCTGTTGCAGGATGCAATAGTAGAATTTTTATTTGTCAAAGATGGAAATCTTCAGTATATTTTCTTGGTCCATATTTTGTACTGATCAAAACTAGCCATACTTGTATCATAAATGATGACTTCTTTGCATTTCAGCAGTACCTGTAAAATATTTTAAGCGGCAGCTAAACTGAGACATTTTTAAATGACTGAAAGCTAGTTCTATCAGAGTTCTGTAATAGCAAGAAAAAAACCATACAATTTTTGAGAGAATTTACCTGGTGAGATTAGGGGCATGATAAAAGATCCAGATAATAGGCCACTAGTGTGGAATGACCTTGATCACATGGTATACTGGGTATAAGCAAACAATGTGTGTTTCAATATGTCCAGCTCTGTATTGAAGAAGAAATCTGTCATGCTTGTGGGGTAGTGGACTTCCTTCTGGGACGCAGTTGCTGAGAAGCGTTTAGGGGTCAGAGGCAGCTGAATATGAGCATCCAGTGCAACCTTGTTGTCAGTAGGACTAATGCACTTCCCAGAAGATTGAAAAAAAATCAGAATAACCAGCAGGCGTACGCAAAGTTTGTTTTACCTCTATTTTGCACTGATACAGCTCCTCTTGGCACACCGTTGTACACTGACATTCTGGTGCCCACAATTCAAAATGGATGTTGATTAGCTGAAGAGAGTCAGAGATGAACCCAAAAAAGCTGATGGCCTGGGGGCAAAAAGGATTGAATGCTTTTAAGCTGTTGATTTTGTTTGGAGAAAAAATGAAAATAAAAAATGAGGTGACTTGATCATAGCTTTATTACATTCAAAGGAAACCATAATTGAAAGTAGAGAGCTATTGAATTAAACTGGCAAGTTTATCAGACTGCAGTGTCTGCAAGTTGAATCTGGACTAGACTAGAAATTAGGAACATGCGTTTTGGTAAAGAGCAAAGTTGAAAAGAGTCCAAAACATTAGAAAGTGTGCAGTTTGCTTTTTCAGATGAATTACTCAATTTCCCTAACATTGTTAATTTTGCTTTCCTGTCTTTGAGTACATCATTCTGCCTTACGTAATCAGCTGGTTTGGTTTCCAGTATTTTTCTGGCAGTTTTAAGAAACTGACAGCTTAGTCTTAAGAACAGTGCAGGTCCTGAGAAGGTACCATATTATCCTTGTCATTGCAGATCTCCCACCTTCCCTGACTTTCAGAGAGCTCCAGGAAGTGTGTCATTGGTCTGCATTTACTATGAATTCTGAGAAAACTTTATATATGTGGGTATTGTGTGAAGCGCACTGATGTTTCCCTGTGCACCTCATACAGATATTACCCTTCCGTAAGCTGCCTCTGTTCTTTCTGCATATGTGCTGTGACTTCAGGACACTGGCCTGGAAGGTTTACACACAGGACTGAATCAGTCTGTATCTAAAGAAAACTCTGTATGGATGTCATGGGTCTTGAAGTGATGGTATTGAAATCATAATTTCTGTAGTCCATCAAAATTAATGTCTACTTTGATGCATTTTGTATGGCTGTAACAATGGCCAGAATCTAAGGAACAAAAGACACAGTTAAGAATAAGAAATTCTAGTATCTGTGATGATGGATGAATGAGCCACATGTGTAAGTTTTGTTTGTGAATTTGTGTTTGATCTCAGCGTGGTACTGAAAACTGCTTAATAGGTTTCTGTAAAGCAAAATACAAAAGTGCAATTACAATGCAAATGATAATTTATGTGAAAGTGGTACTGCCTTACTGAACGGTTGCAGTCCTTAAGTTCTGATGGCAGGTTTTGTTGTTAGGATGAGATACCAATCAGAAGAAATGCTTGTTTTTCAAATTCACAAGTTTGAAAGGCAGTGTTTGAAAAATGTTTTCCAAGTTTAAAAAAAAAAAAAAAGCAATGATGACAGACTCTTATATAGCAACCTTTTGGGACCGTTCCCATTCCCCATCAGCAAAAAAAAGCGTTTGGCGTTAAACCATCTAAAATCAGCCTACCGGGAAAAACGCAACTCCAGACCTGCTGGTAACACGTGCAGCCAGATGTACAAGTTGACCAGTATGCAGCAATCAAAAAGCAGTGAGATGGAACCGTCTGAGAATTCCCCTAACACAGAAGAAATGTTGGCTAGTATGGAGCTTATACTGATACCTCACAAATCACTCTTATCTGCTCATCCTCATTGCAGAGAGTGATATAGTGAGAGTATGATGCAGCAGAACATACTGATGCCTACACAGAGTTTAAGAATGATCCCAGAAGATTTGGTTACTCTGGAAAATGAGCTCTGTTTACATAGCTATTTACATAGCTGGTGGAAATAAAAGCTGCTTTTAAGACTACTTGAACTTCGGCTTAATATTAAGGGTATGATGATTTGCAAAGCTATTAATGTCTCTGTGTTTTCAGATATCAATGAATGTGAGAGATCTGACCTCTGTTCACCTCACGGGGAGTGTCTAAACACGGACGGTTCCTACCAGTGCATATGTGAGCAGGGCTTTTCTGTGTCTGCAAATGGCCGAACATGTGAAGGTGAGACAAGTTGCAATAATGCATTCCCATTGGTTTGCTGTTATTAGTTGGGTTTCGAAAGGAGTCAGTTTGGGTCTAAACCTCAAACCCACTATTAACTTTACAATCTACCATGTAAGGGCCATTTGTTCTTTCTCTCATAAATGCACGGTGTGCTGTGTCGCTCTTTGAATCATAAGAAAATGCAACAGGAAATGTACAAAATGGGCAATGTAATGGAGTTAATGTTTGTTACAAGCTGTGTTTTACTTTTCCTGATTTTTAACAATTTTGCTATCTTAACATTGGATTATATTTTTATATTATATTTAGCAAAAGAAATTAGTGAAAAGGAAGGAATACTGATCTATGGCAAAGGAGGAAATTATATTCTTATGTTAAGATAGATGAAACCAGCGGACATCTGTAAAAATATTAAAATCTAATCATAGATGGGAAATTATTCCTATCTTATAGCATTATTCCTATCTTATAGCAAGGATGGAAGGAATAAATACATCTAAAATGCATGTAAAGTGAATTTGGA
The DNA here is from genome assembly GCA_035590275.1 of Ibycter americanus. Classification (NCBI taxonomy): domain Eukaryota; kingdom Metazoa; phylum Chordata; class Aves; order Falconiformes; family Falconidae; genus Ibycter; species Ibycter americanus. The sequence goes on from JAVJGI010000035.1 coordinate 12,421,698, forward strand.
ACTCAAGCTTCTGATAAGTTTCAGTAGGTTAGACCATCCTGCCATAAATATTCAGAATTATTTAATTTAAAGCTTCTTACATGCATCAGCAGCAAACTTGAGCTGCCTGAATGTTCTCATTTGTGTGTGTGAGGCAACAGAACCTTGCTTGTCGAGACTTTTTGTTTTTTAAAAAAGATGCAGATGAAGCATCCATACAACAGAAGTAACTCCAGTGAGAAACTGTAGTAAAATGCTGTCTATGATAGAACCTCAGGCATTTTGAAATGGCAGGAATTGAGTAAATAGCAGTAATTAGCTCTTTACAGTGCTAAGGCCAGCTTATTCTTCATAAGTGTATGCAGTTATGTTTATACAGGTATTTTTCATATAAGGTTGTGAAAGCTGGTTCAGTAATAACACTGGTGAGAAACATCAACCAGGAGTCTAGAATTCAGACATAACTAGGGGGTTTATCTGGTTATAGCATGAGAATATATCCTGTTGCTAGTGGAATGCACACGCCTGCTAGTGATGCTGCTCTCCTGCACTGACTTTAAAAAAGGAGACTTGTGCTCAGTGATACCAAGAAGCTACGTGGCTTTGTGTAGTCAGTGATGCTGACAAAGAACAAAAATTCCCGAACTGGATGAAGAATGGCTGTTCTTACGGATAAGAGGACTGTTCAAGACAAGAAACCTGGTGGGAAAAGAGGGGGGGAAATGTATATGGCAGCAGTTTGGCATGATATGTGCAGAGAATCACCGAGCAGATGATAGCTTGGTGTTAAAACCTACAGGTAATGGATCTCAAGCATCCAAGAAGTAAGCAAGCTGTTCTGTATCCCACATAAATAGCCCAGTAAATCCATATGTGATTGGCTTTCATGAGCCAGCTCTTCTCATAGTTCACTATAGGGGTAGTGAAAAGTTTCTTCCTTCAGTGGAGGGGTTGTATTGAAACTTCTCTCACTGTTGCATTTACTCCCCCTACTTTTACCAGAGGAAAAGCAGCATTACAGCATTATTATTTGAGCTGGCATATAACCTTATTATATAGTTAGTAATACAATATCTAATGAAATGAAATACAGTACTGGCAAGAATACTGTTATGCTAATGTAAGGGAATAAGTGCTGTATATTTAGATATGGCATCAAACACACTATTTGTCTTTTAATTATTATTGATAACTAAAAAAAGAATCTGAAGTATTTTTCGTGCTTTTTCCTCTCTAAACATTTACTTTCTTTTGTAATCATGGTGTAAGTTGAAAGAAGCATTCTCTTACTGCCAAGACAAAAGCCTGGTCAAATAGGCTAGAGAGAGCAAATCTGAGTAACTCCAGTGATTGATGGACAAGGCAGTATTCGGTCATTTCAAGTAATGGGGATAATTTCAAAGCGTGTTCATGGACTCTTTTGGCAGCATGTATACACTTCACCCAGTGTTTAGGAAAGATATGGTTAAATATCTTCAATTTCTCTGCAAGTAAAGTAGTAGCAGGTGTTTTGCCTCACTGTTGAGCATAGCTAAAAAATAAAAAAGTGGTCAGAGAAGAACGCAGCCTGCTCTTAGTAGAAACGAAACACTTTATTCCAAACCAAAGTTAGAAGAACACTCATTAGCCTTGTGAAATCAAACTCTCAGAAATTAAAAAAGGTAGAACTGAATAGAAACACAACTTTAAAAAAAAAAAAAAAGTCAGTGGCATCTAAGTTTTAAGGCAGGGCATGCACCAGAAACAATGAGCCCCTCTGTCTGGGTGTCTGACAGTTAATAAAGCAGCACAGTTCCCAGGGAAGGGTTACCATCGCATACGATGAAGTAGTACGAAGTTAATCTCCATTAGAAAAAAAAAAGCTAAACTTTACTAAATAGAAAAAGATGAAATCGCAAGATCTTATTTCCAGGATTGTGAGTAGTTTTGGAACTTTTTAATGAAGAATAAAACAACAAGTACAAAACCAGTTGAGCGTGCTTCACAAGTAATTGGTGGTGTATGGAATACAGATCAGACTTTATATTCAGCAGTTGGAAAAGTATTTTAATAACTTGGCAAAGCAAGGCTACTTCTAGTCTTCTGAAGCAGCAGCACTCCTTTTCTACCACCGTGAGTTTCTCCATTCTGCCATTTTAATAAAAGCAATTCTGGAGCTGAAAAAACTCATTTGAAGGGAGCAGTGATGGTGACAGAAGGCAAGACAAAACAAAAGGATCAGAAACAAAAGGAATGTGTGACATTCCAGGTACTGAGAAAGGATGTGGCTTCCAGCCGCAGGAGCTACTGTTCTTTACGCTAGGTGCCTCTGTGAATTTACTTCTAGTTAAATGAGTGAGAATGACTGTTTATACCATCAGAGAAAGAACCTGAGGAAATTTTGCTGGATTCGCACACCTCTCTGTACCTGGGGAGCAGATTTTCCATATCTCCAGACTGGTTTTGTACGAGTTTGACTCATTTTTTGAAAAGTCAGAAACAACAACAACATAAAACGTTTAAGAACCCCATGTGGTTCAGTTCTGGTATGGAGTTTTCATGGCCATTGGCCAAAGTAAACTGAACAGCTGTGGAGACTGTGTCTTCTTCCAAGATGTAGACAAACTTTTGTTGTAGCGGTGACATTCCACTGCTGCCTGGCCCCAGCCTCAGCAATCTGGCCATGCCAGGCTCCCTGAACAGGAGGCTCTCAGAGTGCTCCCTAGCTCCCTGTCAAGCTCTCTGGGGTTCCTGTAAAGGCAGTGTTTTACCCAGTTGGCTGCTAGTCAACTGTGTTGGCAAAAGCTCAAGTTAGAGGTTCTCTGATGCTTAAGTCAATACCCTGCCCCAAGTGCCTTTTCTGTCTCCGTGTCTAATCCCGTGTGTCTCTCAGTGGCTCCCTCACTTTCCCCTCCCTCTGCTCCAAGCCCCGAGCTTCACTGCCTGCCTCAACAGGCACTCAAAAAGAATCAGACATCCCACCAGAGCTCTCCGACCTCTGCTTCTTCCTTTCCCCTCACTACTGCCTTGTATCCTGCTCTCCTTTCCTCGTCCACTGAATAGGTCACCCGTCCCAGCCTTTTGGCCTGCAGTTATAGCACAGCACAACCACAATTCGGCTTGTATATAGCGAAGACAAGTCTGCTCTAGGAAAAGGAAGGGTATGGTAAATCTAGGGCTCCTTTGGGGGCAGAGTGGTATCTGTTATATGGAGCAAGTTTTATGCAGTAGACAACTTGACAGCTTCACCAAATCTCTGGTTAAATACTGGAGTAACAAAGCTCAGGCTTCGGCCAAACAAATTCAGGTATGCATCTCCAGAGTGTGCCCCTGTGAGACACCCTCTTCTTTCACAATGAGTAACCACAGGCTTCACCAGCCTTCTCACATTTGCTGAGAGATGTTTTAGGGCACCAACTACTTCTTATCTGGATGCTGGCTAGAGAAGTAAGAACACAGAGGGAGAAACAAGAATCTCTCTCACCCACAGTGTTGCAATGTTGGAATGACCCTCTAGCCTTATTGCCTCTAGATGGCCAAAGTCTTTATTCAAATATTCATTTTTCTAATTTTCTCACGACAGTGATTTTTATGTATGGGTGTTGTGGGCAGCCCTAGAAGTCTCAGAATCAGAGCTCTGTTCCCCTAAGCAGCGTACAGAACTGTCCTAGGAAACAGTTCCTCTTCCAGACACTTTGCCATGTAGTGGATTTCAGTGAGATCTCACTATCACACCTGAGGTTAAGTATGCCTTCATCTTGTTCGGGTTGGCAGAAAACAGGAACGCGGTACTGAGCTGCACAGGAGCACACCTGAGTGCGCACATGCTTTGCCTTTCTTTAGATCCTGGTGATGTTAGATCAAAGGAGTTTTGATTAAAGCAGGCAGCACTGAGTCATGGACTCTAAACCAGGTTGTAATTACAGAGAACTGCTTTAGTCACTGTATAGACATAGGATATATTAGTTTCACGTTTAGTTTTTCCCCTGGCTTTGTCTCCATATAGCAAGAGAATTGCCGATTACAAGCCTCGTGCTTTACAGGGTGATTAAAGAAACAAATGCCCTTTCCGGCTGTAAAACAGGAGTCCTTTGAGTGAGCTGTCTAGACAAGGAAAAATATTTGGAGCTTGGACTTTCTCTGTAATTTCCCATACGCTGAAAGATCCAGTCATGTTCAGACTGTGTACTTTTTAAAAACAGAACAGTCTTCTGTGGCTATATTATATACTAAATTAGGACACTTGCTACAGTCACAGGTTTTGTTTCTGCAGCTTTTTAGTCAATGACCTTAGTTTACCTTTGGAGAAGCAGCTGCATGATCCATTCCCCTATCTGCTTCCTTTAACATTTAGCTATTAAGAGAAACACTGTAATTTAGATAATTCTAAAATCCCCAGTTGTAGTTTCTTCTGTCTAGGCTTATAACAGAGTAACTGTCCTGTGGCTCAGGAATTTTTGTTACTAAAATATAGCTGGTCCCTGGAAATACAAACACTGCATTATTGTCTGTTGTCTTAAATTCCTGGCTGTCGGTCCACCATTGTTTACTCATTTTGAATTCCTTTTCTTAACTTTTCTTAGCAGGGTTTTCTGAATAAGAGCTATTCAGATCTTTTGACCAGGTATGTGAAACTGACCTCATGAGACTAAATATTAAAATATGTTGTGCAGGTATAGTGAACAGCAGCAAGAGGGAGGGACCAGAAAACCACAACTATAAAGAATCTGTATCTTCTTCCTCCCAGTGACTCCATATGCATTATTTTAGAATTCTGTCATTGTGGTGACTGGAAAAGGAAAGGGTATCAAAGGTAATACTTGAGCTTTGACAAGGTCTTTAATACAGATATGTTGCTTATTCTTGTTGTTGAATTAATTCTACTAGAGAGGTTTTGTGGTAGTCTTCGGTAAGTTCAGTATGGAGAAACCACCCAAATTTTCATATTCAGTTCCTTGAGAATAAGCATACTAGCTACTGTATTATTTGCCAAATACAAACAACCCTTTCTAAGATAAATTCCTTCAATATTTTTCCTCTGTTGTTTAATAAATCAAGATATAAAGACCATCAAAGCCTTTATTTACAAAACCAACAAACCAAATAAATTATTCTGCCCATTCCATCTGCAAGTACTTTTTTTATAGGTCCCCTAGATTTTGGTGTATGTAGCACATACAGGTTTTGCATGAATTTTGTGTTTTAGCTGAAGGTTGTTAACCAGTGGATCAGTTCAGTAGGAGAGGTGTGTTTTCCATCACTTAAACATCCTAAAGTGAAATTAGATGCCTTTCTGAAAAAGATGTTAAAATTCCACAGTTTACTCTATTGGTACAGAAATTGCCTGAAACGGTTTTTTAACCTATTTTAGAGGTTGTGGGTAGTCTCTTCTGGCCTTAAAAAACCTACATGCCACTCTAAACCTGTTCAAACCCCAGCCATGGTACATAGGAAAAGCTGGTTTTCAAGACCCCAAAAAAGCTTCTCCCTGAGGCAGATGGAAGCACGTGTGAATGAATTTGAGCACTTGGGGAGCAAGAGGGCAGCACAACAGGTAACCTGTGTGGATGGTGATGACGTGCTGCTCAACTTTGGATGGCTTGGGGAGCTGTGACCATGTGGTTCAAAGATTGAGAATTCCCTTTCGACTGAGTGTAAGACACAATTTAAAAGTAAAAATGTCCTTGCTCGGTGAGCACTGTCAGGAGAAAAACGAGGTGCATCTTTGTTGACTTTTCTAGGCCTTTGTTTGACACAGCTGTGAAGAGCTGGAGGAGTAGACAGGACTATGTTTGAGCCCTCATCTCTCCTTCCAGAAAGACACCAAGCAGCAGTGATGCTTACCTGTTCAAAGCAGCCCTCTCTCTGTGGCAGTGCAGGATTCAGTGGGTGCCTAAGGCCTTCACTGGAGCTGGCTCCATCACATGAAGGTCTACTCTAATGTGCACAACTAACAATAGTACCCAGATAAATCAAAAGTGAATCACTTTATTCATCATTTAAAATGTAATTACCCCTGAGGCACAGTGCAGAAGGTAATTCCAAGCAGACAGCAACCTTACTAAACAGTCATAACTGTTTCTAGGAAAGAAATATAGCAATAATTTCTCTGCTTCAAACTGCAGGGGAATTTAGAAGGCAGAAGGTACTAATACTAGTATGCTGGCAGGTTCCCAGTTTCAGTTAATGTTTTTCCTCCTGAAAAACACACCATGACAACTTTAATGACCACAGATGGTCAGGGCCTTGGGTTTAGGTCTTTCTTTGAGTGCAGATAAAAATAATACATTCCTAACACTTGTAATACGCTTACGAAAATAAGCCACGTTCTGCCACAAGCAGCTCTGCTTTGCTATAGTTTGATGGGCAGCTGAGTCAAGGAGCACACTTACTCATGCAAGTGACTCTGGTGTAAGGCCAGCAAACCACAAATGGGAACTACAAATGGAAGGGCCAGTACAGAATGCAGGTGTTGCAATTACTTCACCTACCTGAGTAAGATTATTCATATGTGTAAACTTACAGGATTAAAGCCAGAAGGCTCAGTTCACAGATATTTACCACGTACAGATACATCATGAAATTCTCTCCTGTGCTGAGAGCCGGAATGAGATCTGTGCAGCACTTTTGCACAGTGGTTGCAACCCTACTCTTGAACTCTTCTTGTAGGCACAGTGGGTTAAGTTGCACACAGTGTTGACTGTAAATGCTACACTGGAAGAATCTGTAAGTCGGAGAGACGGTCATATTTAAACTATGCCTTACTCTGTGGTATGTCACATTGTGCCATGATTGGCAGGTTTGGTGAAACGTATGGGAGACAGTTGACCAAAACTGTTGTCTGACATAAGATATTTCCTGCAAAGTTAACACTGAAACAATTTCTTAAATCATACGTCTGCTTACATGACATTTTTGTCTTGATCTTTGTGTTTTCCTTCCCAATGTATAGAGGGAAGTCACCGCATCTGTTGGCAAAAATGGCCCATCTGTTGTTTTTCTGCACTCTTCGTGAATGTCTGCCTTTGACTGTCACGTGGCCTCTCTGATGTTAAAATTCTTCCTTGCAGATGTTGATGAATGTGCAAACGGCACAATATGTGGCAGTCACGGGTTCTGTGAAAATATGGATGGCTCCTACCGCTGCCTCTGTTACCAAGGGTATCAGGACACACAGGATGGGCAAGGGTGCACAGGTGAGTTCTTATGTGCAAGTAGCCATTCCTGCAAGGTCCTAGTGAGCAAAATGCATTTCTTCACAAGAACATTTTTGTTTTCCATCATTTTTTGTAAAAGTTGTACCATTTACTAGTAAAATAAGGTTGAGCTGTGCTTTACTCACTGAACTTTGTGCCAGATGGAAACTTGACTGCATATTTGTTTAATGAGAACCTGTTATTAGGGTTGAATAGAAACCAACAGCAAGTAAGCTGAGCCACTCATTTTATCTCTTAAAAAAAAAAAAGAAAACCCACTATTTCTGCACATCAGGACTATTCACAAATATAAATTGTAATAGATTTAATTTAATACTTTAGCCTATTTAAATGCAACATCTGTTTAGTCTCTTAGCTGAATAACCAGAACTCTGTGCTACCCCCTACAGGAAATAACGTCTGGCATGTGGTACAGCCAGTCTGAATTAGATGGCACACCTCCCTAGGCACATCAGATTTGAACTGATTTTAACATTGGCTTCGAGCTCCAGGAAAGACACCTATCACCATGAAAAGATGTGAGATTTTTGTAGATATGTAAATACTGCACATTTCTCTTGTGAGTAATAGGTTTCCAGATCTGTTATTAATAGCAATGATTGGACCTGAGAACCATCGGAGGCAGCACAAGTTTCTAATATAAAATTAATACCAGATCAAGGAAAGGTATTCATTAAGCAATTTCTTAAGCCAGACTCAGGATGAAACACATTTACCACAAACGGAGACCTAAACAGAATAACAAACAGAGAAGAGGAGGTAGAAGTTTTACAGAAGTGTTTGTATGTGTTTTTTAATATATTAAATGGTTTTATTACAAAATTCTTTATGCTATTTGGCACTTAGTTTACAACATACCAATGTATATTTTTGCACACAGTGACTTTTCAAGGATGGAAACAATTGAAGCACAGAAAGAAACAAAAAAGATAGAAAGCAAAAAGCTGGTGTGAAACCAAATTAATTTTGAGTTGCCAGTGAAGTGATTCTGCACCATAAAATAATATCTCAGGGTTTTTTCCTTGTATACACTGTATAACATAAATTAATCTTTAAAATCTTGATGCCAGTTATCTACCATAACAATTTTAGGAAAAGGTAAGTCTCTTTAGTTCCTGGCCAGGCAACATCCCCACAAAAAAGGCTTGCTCCTTATGACAGGAGTCCAGCAAAAAAGATAAAGAAAAATCTAAGCACATTTAAAAGTGCTGAGCAAACGATAAGTTAAAATGCATATTTATATAAAACTACACAAAAATCAACTTTCAGTCATATGACTAGATTTTCATTCTTGCTGGATAAGAGGAAAAAAGGATAAATCATTGCCTCACAAGTTTAGGTAACAGTTATAGAAATTTATGAATTGCAATACACAAATGATAATTTTCAGATTCTGTCATTAGTAGACAAAGTAGATTTTCAAATATAAACTTTAGCAACTGAAAAGAGAGTGAAGTTAAATGATCCTGACAGTGTTTGGTAACCCTTGCTTAAACAGCAGACAACGCTCCCATCCATCAAAAAAGCATTTCAGCATAGACTAGTTAGCAGGTATATAGAATCCACGTTACAAATATGTGGGGTGCAGCGTTCAGCAGGGGTGCCCTCGGTGACCTGGGGATAATTCTTGTGGTTTCCAGAGCAGCCTGTGCGGCCATGCATACAAGAGGCATGGGAGGGGCTGGGGAATTCACTGTTCAGTGGATGTTCACAAGGAAAACGGGATTTTGAGGAGAAAAGGGAATTCTCTTTTCATACTGCAGTCTGAATTGCACCATAACCTACTCATTTTGCTCCTTGAGTTCAGTGGAAGTTTGATAATAAAGGAAGTTAAGAAAACAAATGAAATTAGTCTGAATCTTAATCCCAACAAAAGGGTACAAAGAAAAGCAAGTATTTAAAAATGAGAAAGAAACCAAAAAAAACTTGGAAAAAAAAAATCCAACAAAAAAGGAAAGCCAGTGTTCGGCTCTGCAAGCAGCACCTAATCAGCACCAATAGTCTATAAACTGTACTGTAGCTTTCAGGGGCCTTTATTTCAAAAGGCTGACTACTTGTTTATGAATCCACTTAGGTATTAGTGAGTTTTTAATTCTTCCCCAGAGATCACATCTGTAATCTGGCAGACAATATTGGCACAGATACAGCAGATAAAAGAACAAACTGTCAGTAATGGGTCTGAATTGATTTATGTTTTGGGTCTTTTTCCCAGATGTGAATGAATGTGAAATGCTGAGTGGAGTATGTGGCGAAGCGCTCTGTGAAAATGTTGATGGTTCTTTCCTGTGCCTGTGCTCTGATGAGAACCAGGAGTATGATCCGATGACCGGACAGTGTCGCTTCCGTACCTCGCCAGGTAAAATGCCAGCGGATTTTTGCATGCTTGGCATGATTTCCACTGCATATGTAACCAATGGAAAGGTAAAGTTGGTTTAAATGCTGGTGTTGATTTAACTACAACAGAAAAACATAAAACTTTGTTTTCTTGATAGTATGTGGATGAGAAGAGGCGCTTCTAGGATGGAATGTTATCAGTGAATCATCAGCAGAGAAAATACAGCAGAAAAACCTAAATTTTATACATCAACAGGCTTGGCAATAATAATGAACAGTTACAGCCATTAAGAGTAAACAGTCTCATTTGCTGTACTGTTAACAGTGAAATGTGATATGGAATCAAACCTATGGCCTGAGTGATTTTACTTTTTGCAAATACCCACTAGTACACTTGGGTAATGTTTAAGGAAGTATATGCTTAAAAACAAAATTTGTATATAGCAGTATCCTCTTAGCATTTTCTAGTACTAACATAAGTCCTCAGAAAAGGTAGTTGGGAAAGCAAAAAACCAAAACACTGAATTGTTGTCCATCTCCTGGAGTGCCTTTTTGAGTGCCCTTGACTGGTTTACTCCATCTTTTGTCCTGTTTTTCCTAGTAGTCCATTGTACTGGATTTGTGAGCTTTTGGTTTTGGGTGTTGCAAATACTACTGGAAATACACTCATTAAAAAATAGTTTAGAACTCTTATTAAAGTTGCCCTCACATTCTACACTGATCCAGTTTGGAGAAAGGAACAGGCCCACAATAAGGAGCAACAGAGTACAAGAAATTAAGGGATTTACTTGCACAGCATTTTTACCCCCTCCAAAATGCAAATCTCGGTATTTTTATTTTGTTCTTACACTGCAGGCTGGTCTAGCTTCCGGAAAGTTTTAGAATAACTGGTTCTGGTGCCAGGGTGCAGACTCTACAGCTTACAAGGCTGTGGCTATTTTCTGCTATCACTCATGGTCTTTCAGACTTGTAAACAAGGTTCAAATATCTGTGACCTAATTGCAACAAGTATTTATATCACTAAATGTAGCACTCAGCAGCACTCAAGAAGTCACCTGTGAAATATCATTAACAGCTGATTGACAAACTGAAGTCTTTGCAAAGTCTTATGAGAAAGATTCAGGCTTACAGGAGCTAGTTTTATGAAGGAGGAATGAAAAAAAGTAAGATGGCTGAAGCAGCAGAGCAATGCCCAGGGTACTGCCTCAGTTCCTTTTTGCAAGGAAAAATACTGCAGTACCTTTCCACCATGAAGCAGATTAGCTTAAATACCTGCTGATGATAACTGCAGTAGTAGCATTTAAAATTCTTCCATGAATTTATGGAAGAAGAGTGTTTATATTACCAAGATTTGTAGGAGATGCAAATGCCATCTTCATTTTGGTACTGTGAGGAGAATTTGGTACTTGGGAGAATTCAGCTACTTGTCAAAACAAAACCAAAACTAAAGAAATTAGCAGAGGACTTGAGCCCCTGTAAAAACAAGTCACGTCCAAGGAGCATTCAAGGACATACCCAGATGTCACTGTGGGGAGGGAAGGGATGAAGAACCCAGTGACTGATTGTACTGTCAACAGATTAATACTCTACTGTCAGTACTAACTCCATTTTGTTGTCACCACTGAACATAGCCTTACTGTGATCAGTTTGGTAAGAAGCCATTCTTCCTTTCCCTCCAGCCTTCATCAGGCTCTAACAGCACATGTGTTTTACCCTTCTCCGATAAGGTCATCGAGGAGGAAGATCTCACATAGCAGACCAGAAGACATGCAAATTAGGACCCAGTGAGATGTACTTTACACCATATGCTCTTAACTAGAATAAGGAAAAGTGGCAGTACTAGAAAAAGAGATCTCACTACTTATTCTCTTGCTTTTCTTCCACAGTAAAAGGAAGAAAGGACTGTGAGTTCTTCTTAAAAAGGATTCTTGCTTTCCTGTACATCCTGCAGTCTTGCTGGGTGTTGTTTTTCTCTTATCAGTTGGCTTCTGTTTCTCAAGAACTCAGAGACTGACCAGTCAAGTGGTGACACTGCCCCACGTACCACTAGATTTGACATTTCAGGAGCTGACAATACACATTTCATTCTTCTGCGTCTGCTGACTTTGCTTGTTCCTATTTTGTTCTGGGAACCAATGGGTGGCCCTTGCACAGCTGTCAACTGAAGGGGGAACAAAATCAGTCCTTTCCTCCCCATTTGTAAGTGACATAAGACCCATGTGCTTGCTGCAGGATGAGCAAATAACAGCTATGTTGGTTTGCCCAACGATGAGTACTTCAGCCTCCCCTGAGACCAGCTACAGCATGATCATACAGGAATAGCATACTATCTCCCTGCAAAGAGCGATGGAATTAACCACACATCCTCTGGCTTTGACAAGCCACATACTCAAGTCAGGCGCGGTGCTTTGAGAGCTCCTGTGGTGCATGTGGACATCATCTGTCAGCATTAGCTTGTATCATGCCTATTTTCAGAGAGGAAGAATTTAATCAGCATTATCCTGTTGCAGTTATCTATAGCTCAGTGTGGTTTACTCAGCTTTTGCTTATTTCTCATTTTGTACTTTTGTGCAAAAAGAAATGCTTGTCCACCTCATATCAAGTGTGAATAGGTGAGGATTGTTCAAATGTTACTTTAATTCGGGAACTCTTGCATATGGTTAAAGACTGTTAGGTTTGTGGAATGCTGTGTGTTCACACTTTACTTGCCATTAGGGATTCCAAGACTTCCTTCCATTTAGATGAACTTTCACCAAGTGAAATCTATTGTTAGCTCTGTCCTGAATCAATCCTCTCAGTGTGCGTCAGGAATGCTAGCCCATATTGTCATGTTCCAGTAACAAACAAACAAAAAATTGTGTAAGGTTTGATTGTCTTATTCCCCTCCTCTCTGCCCTGCCATTAACAAAATGTAGTAAATGCTTCCAAAGGAAGAAAAGATAAAAGGAGGAAAGAACTCTCTTTTGTATTAGATGAAACTTGGCTGTTATACATCTTTGTACCTAAGAGAGAAAAGAAAATGCCTGGTTTGGGTTAAAGTCCTCTCATGTATTCTTTCAACAAGATATATAAAGCAATTTATGATGAATTTCTAGCAAGTATCAAGCTGAATGCAGTTTGATTAATTATTCATATTAACATGGTTTTATTTGTTTCTACATAAGAAAAAATGCATGTTATAGTATGCATCTAAATTACTAATAAATTATGAATGTATCTAATTACATTGAATCCAGAAGCTATAAAGCATAGCATATATTTGAGGATTATAATTGGTCTGATTTAAAATGAGAAGTACAAACAGAAGTGTGGGTGTAAACAGAAGCATATAAGCAGGAATCTGGCTTACATATACGAAGGTCAGTAAGCTCACAAGTTTGCGTTACAGCTCAGCCACTAAAAAGAATTCCAGTGAGAGAATTCTGCTAAGGTGCCAGGGCCCACTGAGCTACCTACAGCTAATTTAGATGTTGCTTTCTCCTGATTACATGAAATGTGACCAGTTATTTACGGCAAGATATTGAACAGTCTTTACTAGGATTTATAAGTAAAAATCACAGGTTTGGTATCCAGACATGAGTGCCTCCTAGACTGATTTGTATTAAAATAAAATCAGTGCCCCCCTGCATCTAACCAACCACCAGCACCAAAAATTTGAGGCTGCCAAGTAACAGTTCATAAATCTGACCCAAGAGCTTCCTCAAGGCTAGAGATTTGGTGCCCAAGTATAAATTCTAAATTTCCTAAACTTTAAGGGCTTTCTAAATGTTAAGACTTTAAAGGAAACTCTTCACATTTGTTTGGGGTTTTTTATGGTGGTATGTGCCATAATGGTAAATAATGATCTGAATTTCAGTCATCAATGAACATAGTCTTAGATACCATTTTTAAAGGTGCATCACTTGCACTAATCCCTGATTTGTATATATGCACGTATATGCATATATACTGCACACACACACACGTCAGGTAGTGTAGCTTGCCACATGTGGAGCCAACTGGGAAATCTAAACAAGTACACCCTGACAACAGGCACATACCAATCTATTTTTGCTGTCTTTTTGAAAATCAGGTTCTGAAAGTGTGTGTTACTCAAGCTGTTTGTTCAGTTACCAGAGTCTTTGCTGAGGTTTTATAAGTCAAGAACATGTAACGATGATTTTTCACTGTAGCAACCACCTTACTGATTCCACCTGTGAATAAAAGGCATTGGTACACAGTTTTAGCATTTAAGATCCCATCTATTCTATATGTTTTGTTTTTTTCAGGTCACAGTTGTTAACAGGCCACTATTTACGCAAATATTTAAGTATGCTGAAGTCTAAGCATATGCTAATATCCTAATTATCCACTGAATCCTATATTACTAATGCACATTTTTGCACCAAACATGCTGAAGCATGTTCTTGGATGAAGGTTAAACTAAGGTATATGAATCTATTAATAATAAATACTTCAATCTAGCAGCAACTATAAAGAAATCTCTCTTACAGGCTGTTAATAGAACAGTCATACCGACAACCTGATAAAATTATGTTCCTTTACCAGTGTGGTTTAGGTAGAGATATTTTGCATTTTCTAACAGCAAAAAACCTGAAAGAGTGATACAAAAAAAAAGTATCCATTTCCAATCATGTTTTGTCAACATACCTAGTGAAACCACTTTCAAAAACAATCTCTTTAGAAATGGTTAATGTATGAGAGAGAAATTATAAGCTTGTAGACACAGACTGGCCTTGGTTTTAAAAAAAATAATGAAAGACTTGTGTCTGATTTGCTTTCCAAACATTCATGACGCCTGTTTGACTAACCCTCAGTCACAGCTGTGTAAACAACAGACTTTTAAGCTGCTGAACAGATAATGGGAGGAGAAACCAACACATCATATGTAAAATGGGAAGAAACAATGACATGATGAGACTGTCTCCCCTTCCTCCTCGGGCAGCTTCTGGTGTTCTTTCTCTGGTAAACAGCATGAAAACTGCCATGCCTTTTCTCCTGTTGAAGATTTGGCTTTGATTCAGTTAGACAGATGGCAAATGGCCAAGGAAAATTTATAATTTGGTGGCTGAAGTACTGCTCTCTCACCTTGGAATAACAGATTTAGTCCAGTTGTGTTTCTGTGACACATGATATTCTTAACGTAGTTCCTATTGGATAGCAGCTGGTACCACAAAACCACTGCACTTTATGAAATTGGGCACATGCTGGAAAATTGTAATTATCTGGTAAGGGGAGACCACAGGCTAAACTAACAAAGATGAAATAAGCACTCAGCTGGGTCTTTCCTTTAACGTACAACTTAGTTACATTGGTGAAATGGCAAGGGAAAGTTTGCCTTGCAGGTGGCAACATTGTACTAAATATGAATAGAGGTGTCTTCTAGCCCCTCAACCTCCCACAACAGAAATGATCACTTTTCTGAGGAAAATAGAAATAAATGCAATTATCTGTTTGGAATTAGAAGACAAAAGAGCTATTGCACGCATTCATGCTATTGAAGTGCAGTAATAGGCAGTCCATATTGGCATTTTTAAACCTGCTTTTTTGAAAACAGATCTAGTATTCGCATGCTCAGCAAAGTTGCCTTGCCCCATCTGCTTGGGGGAATGTGGGTGGGCAGGGAGAACAGGCTTGAGGTAACAAGAGCTGGAGTTCATTTAATCCCTTCAGCATTTGTTGGACAATCACTATCTTCAAGCTCCTACCTCACGACCATTATTTTTAAGCCGACAGGATTAGAAAAAATCTGTCCTATAGCTGGCATAAAGAGGCTGAGCTTGACCACCAAGAGACAAACAGAGACAGACAGATGAGGTGGTCAAGTGAACTTGGCTTGCCCAGGTATACCGATACTTGTAAGTGGGCCAGCCTTAAGCTCGTGCTTGAAAAGAACTGCAAGGCAAACAAAGGCAGTTTATATGCCACAATTCTTTGGGTCTTACTAATCTTCTAGCCTTTTGAAATGGACTGTCACTGAGGTATGAAATAAGGTTTTGATTCCCACCTGGACACACGTGTTAACTGAGAAATGTCTCATGCTTGGCATATTGTGCAAGAGCCTGAGTAGAAAGGAATGAAATCTCAAACAATGGGGAATCAGCCAATATGCAATAATTTTTAGTAGGTTTTTGTGAATTAAGCATTTGTTAAGTGTTAAGCACAAAGAATTTCCTAAGACAAAAAGGAAACTAGTCACCTCGACATTTATCTGTCCTAAGTTCCTGAACAAAGTTTTGGGTTTGATTAATAAATGTGAGCATTTGTAATTTTAGAGCTCAGTTACTTTATGGACAGCTTATGAAGTTTTTCATATTGATCAAGTGTAAATAACAATCTTATGGCATAGTTCCCACTTCTGAGCTGTCGATGAGAATTTTTGTGGAAGTGCAAGGTTAGAGAGACAGAGTTCTGCAAATACAGAAGCTTTAACTAGGTATTTCTTTTCAAACTCGCTTCTTGGTGCACTTTAGGAGTGCCTTGCTTCAGAAGGTCTTTGACTATTAATGGGGGTTTTATTGGATCTATGGGATAGACTGTTTTTGCCTCCAGTCCTTATAAATATTGTGAGAGGACCCACTCAACTGCTAAAGGCAGAAAATCTGACTTCTTGGCTGGATGCCTATTTTAAAGGAAAGCACAGAGTCAGTTAAGTTGACATCTGCGTTATATTCCTCTGCTTACTGTGGAGTCAGTCAGTTACTCTTGCAAAAATTGTAAAGGGCCTTGTATTCACGTGAGGAACGTGCTTTTATTCAGGGAAATTAAAAGGGGCTGGAAATGTTCATTCTTTTGAAAATCTGGCCTTTTCAGTTTGTGCCTGAGCTCCTTTATCTGTAAAATGAGGTTGTAATGTTTGCTTACCTCTGTGAAGAGCTTCCAGATTCATATGTGAAAAGCACTATGTCAGTAGTTGGGCATGGTAGTTGAATAGCTGAGCTGTCTACCTGAGATAAAATAAGGGTTTGATTCCCATGTGGATACATGCGTTACTGGATAAGTATCTCAAGCCTGGCATACTGTGTGAGAGCCTGAGTAGAAAGGAATGAAATCTCAAAAAATGGTGAATCAGCCAACATACAATAATTTTTAGTAGGTTTTTGTGAATGAAACATTTGTTAAGTACTAAGTATAAAGAACTTCCCAAGATAAAAAGGAAACTATTCACCTCAAGATTTATCTGTCTTACCTACCTGAGAGCAGGTAGTTCATGCATTGCTTAAAAATGAAAGAATGTGAAGAATCCCTTTGTGGCCAAGTTGGAGAACACGTCTGAAAAAGTCAAAAGGAAGGTTATCGATTTCCATTATTCTTCCCAAGAACAAAAAAGTTAAAACCAAAATTTGTACTTAACCATTTTGTTCCCTGCTTGAAGACAATGCTGCTCTTCACTGCGGAGAAATTGAGGTACCGTGGCTTTTCTGATTCTCCTGTAAAACTGATTCATTTCATGTCATCTTATGTGGTTTATGTCTTCTTTTTTGCCTTTAGAATTACCAATAGAGTCTGATCAACATGAAGATGGAAAGAAGGAGTGCTACTACAATCTGAACGATGCTAATTTCTGTGACAATGTACTGACGTCCAATGTAACCAAACAAGAATGCTGCTGTACCTTGGGTGCTGGCTGGGGTGATAACTGTGAAATCTTCCCATGCCCTGTCTTTGGAACTGGTAAGAGGACGTCTTCTGTCCCTTTGCAAGCTTTTGAAACATTGTGTTTATATTAACAGTAGCGTGCTTTGCCTTCAGAGAAGGCTTGCCCATTAAATCCCATATTCTGTAGTATTTAGTCATGACTTATCCATGGGAGACTTCCATGGAGGAAAAGTTAACAGGAATAATTCATACCCGGTGTAAATCCATTGGCTTCACTGCCGTTACCCTAAGGATAAAAACAGCCTGTTATTGAACAGCATTATCTCTAACTGATTTTAAACAAAGATGGATTCTCACAGAAGCTTTTTCCAGATGCTACAGTAACATGTTAGATTTTTCCCACAAGCTGGAAAACAAAGGTAAGCATTACAGTGTTTCTGAGTCTGCAGCTATTTGTAATGTTCTTTCTACAGCACTGTGAATTACTGATATATATTATGACATTAGTTTTACATTTGCTACTTACTGAACAATTCAGTTAATCATGTTGTCTGCAGACCGTTGTTTAACCTCTAAATATTGAATTAGAAAAACATAGCCATATGATATTTGTCACAAATATTGAAAACAGTACTTGAAACATAAACAGTGATGGCTGAAATTCATAATCCAGCTGGAAAAAATCACATAAGAGAGAACATGTGTAAACTTTCTGAGATTAAACACTAAAGATTACTTTTCACACAAATGTATCATCGTGTTTAATTCCTGTTTTAACTACTTTAGAATCAGTGAAACTGAAATGAAATGCGCTACAAAAAGAGCCTCTCTGCTTGGATAGGTTTATTTGATTCTGTATAGTCTCCAAGCCACTTGAAATAATTTCCCTCTCTAATCCACACCATGTTCTCCTGTTGCAGCCAATTAGTGTTTTTCCTGTATAAGGACTGAAGAATGTGGACAGGGGTTTGTATCTTGGTTGGGGTATGTCTAGATTGCAGCTTGCAGTATAGCTCATAGAGGTCCATGCTAGCTTTAATTAAGATAATTTGGCTACTGGTATTGTTATAACTACAGTGCGCCCTGAAACCCAGTAAGGACTATGTTCTGCCAAGGAGCAAGAGAAATGAGTTTGCATGGAGCTCTGTGGTGCTGTGAGTATCCTAGGTAGGTTTTTCAAAGCTAGCTCTGCAAACTGAGAGCAGGGGAGAGTCGGGCTGTAGTGTCAGCACCCCCGTTTAGCTAAAGGTGTGCATGATTGCCTGACAGATGTGAATAAGGCAAAATGTCACCTCAGATTTCTCAAAATACCCTGAAACACATATGTAACACATACGTACGTGAGTAACTTTTCCTTAACGACATAATTTTTTGTTTTCTTTCTCTTCTAGCTGAATTTACTGATTTGTGTCCTGAAGGAAAAGGTTTCATTCCCTCTGGAGAATCATCTTACGGGCTTCTTGCTCAGAATTACAAAGGTCAGTGCTGACTTGTATTAAGTTTAATTATTTCAGAAGTTCTGGTAGCTGATTGACTAGAAATGTGAGCCAGCAATGTAAACATACTAATGCAAATTTTATTAGGTGATAAAAACAGCTTGTGATATGAAACATTACTGAAAATCATCGTTTGACAGATTGTTAAGAATGTCTCTGTAATACTCTGGTTTAATTTATGCTAAGTGCTATATACTGTGAGAGTAGGTGCTGAGACCACAAACCTCAAATACTCATTTACATATGAAACACAAAGCCACCTTAAATTTGTAAATAAATGTATGGGCAGTTGGGAAAGAGAAGAAAAGTTCTGTGAAACATTAGACCCGCAGGTGAGAATGAATATAAAAACTTAAGAGAAGTTCAGCAATGGTATTTTCATTACTTCATGAAGTAATTATTGAACAGAAGATTGTAGAGAAGTATGAGTGATAGAAGGAGCTGGTGGGTGTGGGTGGAAGAGAGCTGGCATCACTGAGAAGGAAGAATGAGATCAGCAAAATTCTTTTTCAAGTTCGAGAAGCAGCCATAAATATTAATAATTTCTGAGATTAATTTTTCTTGGCATAAACACCCTGTATTTGTGTTAGCTAAAATGAAGTCAAAGTATTCTCTTTGGATTACACGGCAGCTACAGGATCTTTAGAAAAGCACACATTTCATATATTCCAATTGGAATTGTTGTTTTACAAATCACCAACTAAATGGAGAAAGTACTGTGTGTTCATATCACATAAAAATGTAGTAAAATTTACTATTTTTTAAAGACCTTAGTAGAGGCATAGTATCACATGGTTGATAAGCATTTGTCAGAGTTGCTTCTAGCTAAATCACTGATCTGTCAGAACAAACTCTGAGAGATGACAAAAATTGGTGGGACTTGAAAGATCTTGGGGTTTTTCCTAACAATTGTTAGGTGTACTTCTTCAAAATGTCCTTCCTCACTGAGTAGGACACTACTAGGTTGATTCTCCTGTTGAGTTAGTGAGTAGACCATGGTTAAGTTCAGTTCTTTGTCCTATGAATATTTTTTTTGTGTTATCCTCAGCAGGTGTTTCTTTGTACCTGTAAGGTGCATGGGACATGGAAAAGACACTAAAGGTTATAAGGCACTAATATCCAGATTCATTCAAAGTAATGTGGGCATTTAAATGGGGTAACTCACGTAAGACTTCCACTCTCTGAGGGTGTTTCTTTGCCCACCAATTTGGAAAAAAGAACAAAGTGCCATGGGATGAATCCAGACCTGAGACTGATGGTAGCAGGGACCAGTGTTGGACAGACTGACAGCTTACATCTAGACAAGTCAGAACACTGTCACAGAGCTCATCTTAAAGGACATAACACTCTCTGAGAGTATTTTTGTTCAGGGATTGTTTGTGTTGTCTGTCTTTGCAGATCTAAGATTTCTGTGTATCTTTGCCATGTAGATTTGGGACATGCTTTGTGTACAGTATGTCCAAACGTGCCTCAGAGAAAAACTCCATTGTTTTTGTTGTGCTACCTCAGGGTTGATAATATCTCTAGCTGCCATAAATATTGCAGTGTGGAAATAGTTCATCTGGAAATCTCTCCCACAAATCCTTGCCATAATAAGACTTTTTCTGTTTTCAGTAAGTTTATTTTGTAATAACCTTAGGAGTGGCACAAAGGACAAACAATAAATGGATAAGTACTTCTAGTAATGTGATCTTTCTCAGTTACACTAACTCATATGTTCCTGTTGCTTTTGTAGGAGCAACTCCTGCTTTTTTAATTGGACTTATCTGTCAGAAGTGAATATACTTAGCTAGCTTTCCTTGATTCTACTCCCAGGCTTTCCCATTTTTCCCCAGACACAAATCCATGTTCCATAGGAAAAAGACAGATGCGTATATGATGTTTCTTATTAATCTTTGCATTGTTCTTGGTGCTAAACAGTCACACTTAAAATATTTAATGTTTAAAGCCACTTAGTGGCTGGAACAGTAGCTGTAAAAATAGTTTTGTAGCACTTCCAGTTCTTCTGGAAAAAATAAGCATTTGAATAATTCACCTTTAAAACTGCTGTACAGCTGGAAATGACAGCTTTGGGCTAAAATCTGTGTTGCCCCAGAGTAAATGGGGAGTAAATCTATAGATAAGACAGTGGATTAAGACAATTGATATTGAGGGGAGAATCACCTGCTTTACATTGTGCTTTTTATTGCCATTTTTAATACCAGCATAGCTTTAACAGACTATTCTAGGTAGGTCTAGCAAAGGAAAAATCCATTTGGAAGAAAGGAAGTGAATGGAATTCTGACAGAAACAAATACACCAATACAAGACTGAGGAAAAACGTGTACAAGTGTGAAAAGCTATATGTGACCTGGCATATATTTTCCATGAAATCTCCCTGAAAACATTTAGCCTCATTTGAAAGTGTGGTAGATTCTTTTTGTCTAAGTAGTTGCAGACTTATATTTAGCAACGGACACAATTGTTCCTATGCAGTGGGAAGTCTCCACAGAAATTGTGCATATAGGTTTGAAAAATGAAATCACAAGCACTGTGGGTATGAAGATTCCCTGCCATGTACAGCAGTCACCAAACTGTATGGAGAGAGGAGAGCAGACACAAAGTTCATACATAAGCGTAACTGCTTAGTT
The DNA here is from genome assembly GCA_035590275.1 of Ibycter americanus. Taxonomy (NCBI): domain Eukaryota; kingdom Metazoa; phylum Chordata; class Aves; order Falconiformes; family Falconidae; genus Ibycter; species Ibycter americanus. The sequence goes on from JAVJGI010000035.1 coordinate 12,442,932, forward strand.
CTGTAATTAGATGGTGTGATTAAATTAGATCCATGGTGGGAATCCCTTGGGTAAAGCAAGTTATACTGGAAAATACAGGCCATATTCTTCATCTGTTTCCCTTGGAGCTAAGAGCAGTGTGATACCAAAGGAAAGGAAGGGGAGCTGCAGATTCTTCCGGTCTGTGTGCCACAAGACTTACTCTGACAAAGGAAAGGGAAAGTCATGGTCCACCAGTTTTCCCTTTCCCATTCTGGTTACAAGCACACTGTAGTCTCTTTCACACCATCTTTTTTTTCCCTGTGGACTTCTGTGTTCCTAGGGTCCTCTGTTTAAAGCAAAGCTTGCTTGAACAGAGAAGTGTATAGGCTTTATTCCATCTTGCTTCTCTGTGTGACCTCATAACAATTATGGTAACACAGCCTTCAATGTTTTCTCCCCAGATGCTGATGAATGCCAACTCTTTGGACAAGAAATCTGTAAAAATGGCTTCTGTTTGAATACACAGCCAGGTTATGAGTGCTACTGCAAACAAGGCACATACTATGACCCTGTTAAGCTCCAGTGCTTTGGTAAGTTTATTTGAAGTGGTCTTGTCACTATAATGGTATGCAGATGGGCAAAACAAGCAGACTCATACAGCAGGATTCCCATCAGAACTGCGGTATTCCGAGCAAGGGGAGGAACACTGGGCCTCCAAACTCCTGTAGCAGCTTTTTAAGAGGCATTGGGTCATTTCCCTTCCCTTCTGCTTGGCTGAACAGCAATTCTGGCTGACATGGTGACAGGCATGTAGAGCAGAGTTTGCTTTATTTGCTTCCTTTTTCAGCAAATTGCTCCCAGGAGTCTGCATCTCCAAAACAGCCCCTTGTTCTCCTTTGAGTGCGTAGTCTAGAGCTGGTACCAGCCTTTACACAGGCAGCACAAAGTGATCGGAGGTGGCTCCCTCCTTATAAGTACACTGCTGCTTCACTCTGCCAAGGTACAGCTTAGCCTTCTGTTCTTTGTATATGGGGTGAGCAGTGAAAGCCTGTATGTTGAAGCTCACCTTTCATTTGGTAAGTGCACTGGTTTTACTATAATAAATCAAATTAACGCAGCTATTGTTTTTTTAAGGACAGGTATTTTCCAGAAGGAGTTAATACACTGTGAAATTACAGTTCAGGTCATTGATAAGGCCATTTTAGTCTGCACAACCTTGTACTCCTTTAGTTCTGGTATTCAGCTGAAAATTACTCATAACCATGACCCTGGCTTTTGCTTTGTAAGCAAAAAACCATGTATAATGTGCAGAATAGCATAATGAAAGGAAGTAATTTTTGCAACCGCAATAAGAGACCCTTTCACCTTGGGATTCTATGATTGTTCTTTACAAAGGGTGGATTTTTGCTGATTTAATGTAATTTATCTGAAGTAAAATGCCCTGCTCTTCCCTTTGAGCTAAATTTCTGCTTTTTCTCTACAAGAAAAACTAAGGAATAGAACTACTGTAGCTAGGTGAGGTGATCCCTTCTCCTGACCAGCTCCTGAAGAATCTCAGAGAGTATGCCCACATCTAATGCCTGCTGGTACTGTCCTAAAAGGACAGGAACATGGGAAGCAGCTGCAGCTGTGCTGGATGCAGGGTACAGCTGGCACTCCAACTCCCCCAGCAAGACTCCTCATCCAGATGCTCCCTGGTACTTGAGGATTAGAGATCAGCATCCTGCTGATCTGTCTGTCCTTCTCCATGGGCGCAGGCAGGATTTTGCTGCCAGCAGTTGGTATTTGTGGTAATTAACAGAAGTCATGCAGGGAAATCTGCTCCTAATATAGGAAAATATAAACATGCATTAACACAATGAGACTACTTTGTGCTGGCTCTCCTTGATACATTTCCTTCCATTTTAAAGACACGGATGAATGTCAGGACCCAAACAGCTGTATTGATGGCCAGTGCATTAACACAGAAGGATCTTACAACTGTTTCTGTACACACCCAATGGTTCTGGACGCAACAGAAAAGCGATGCATCAGACCAGCAGATTCAAGTGGTATGATCCATTATACATATTACTGAAGTGAGTACACCTCTACGAGGTGGTGCTGACACGGCTACAGACCCCAGTAAGCTTAGGCTGGGTCATGCTTGGATGAGCCTGCTCTTTTAGAGGATTTTGGAAGGCAATGCTTGGACCATCATCTGTTGATCCAGAAGGCATTGTGATGTAGGACTCCACAGGGCTCCATTTCCCCAGTGTAGACAGGAGATTGCTGGAAGCATTAATGAGGTTAGGCTTGGGCTGGGGAGTCTTCAGCCCCCTGGTTCACCAGCTCTGCATCTGCCTCATCCAGCCTTGTAGGTAATGAAGCACAGCCTGCTGGCTGTCTCACTAAGGCTGGTGTTTGGTTGTGGGCTAACTCTGAAGATTCAGATTGGAGTGACTGCCTGCTTCTAACAAAGCAAGGAATAAAAACAGGAATAACAGGATATAGGAAGAAATAGCTGAAATTGTATCTGTGCTTTCAATTGCTTAATACTGAGGGTACGTCAAGCTTATATTTTCAAGCTGTGGGCTGCAGCATCACTACTGAAGTAAGGTTTTTGCATGTTCTTTTAATTTCAGTAGACACTGATTTCAGAAAAAATGTTAAATATTATGAGATTATTAGAAGCATCTAAGAAATCCAGAGCGTTATGCAGTCTGCACAGCTTTGTCTATGCCACACACATCTCTGAAAGAAATGTTACAATGGGTTTGATTAGTACTGGTACTATATAGCCGTAAATCCAAACCTCTGGTCCCTGCAACTTGCAATGAATTTTCCTAAGATGCTTCTGTGAAAAGAAATGGGAACACAGACTGAATGCCTGCTTTAGTCACTGATACTTTTGAGGACTATGTGGTCTTCCTCTTGCCTGAAACTGTGAAAGAACCACAGCATTTCTGTTGTTCAGTCTTCAGTTAAACCAAGAGCAGCATTGTCCTTGGGGTTCGTCTAGGATGGGAAGACAATGCAAGGGCCCAAAGGGTCTTCCGTCACGCGACACTGGGGCTGACACAGCAATGATCACCTCACCCAGCACAAAGTGCTCAAGCCTTGTATCACTATTGGCAATGTCCTCCCTAACACAGATGAGGAGGGGGCAGGCTGGGTCCTTTGCTGCCAGCAGAATCTGGAGTTGGTTGCAGAGACCCACTTCTGCTCTTCACTGCGTGTTCTGGCAAGTTCTTGGTAGAATAGGTATCTAAATGCCGATCACCTTTGCACTTTCAGAACTCACTGTTTTACTGTTGAGCTAGGTTTCAATTCTGTATTCACCCATGCACAGGTGCATCATGTAAAAACGCAGTAAATCCATATGCACAGACAAAACAGAACCTTGGTTTGTGACGATGCTTATTTTGCACTCTCACAAAATCAAAACCTTGCAGATGTCTACAAAACAATTGTGCTGAGGTTTTTACATTCCAAGTGGAAGATTAAGTTTACAGTTCCCTCCCTCCAAACAGTAGTGATCAGAGATTGCTAGGACTAGGAATTGTTCCTTCTGAGATCTTTGTCAGAACTAGTATGCCTCTGAAATATTCCAGCTTTGACAAAAGTGCATGTTTTTGTTAACGTTCATAAGAATGTGACAGTAGTTCACAGCAGAATTCTGTCTCTAACAATAGCTTTAAGTGGATGATTGGGGACCAGAAGAGCAGATAAACAATACTTCTGCTCACCCTCCCCAGCACTCTCCCAGCCTCCAGCTATTTTCAGCTCAGGGGATTTCCTGAGCCTGATGTAGTTTGTCTGTTCAGTTAATGGGACTCTCTTCCAAGTATTTGTCCAGTCTCCTGTTGAGCCTATGTCAAATTTTTGTTCAGCTCTGCCCTAGCTGTAAAGTTCCTTCAGATGCCTTTGATGGCAATGTAAGAAAATAAAATAACTTTTAAAGATTCATTCTGTGGATGGAGTTTCCCAAATATTCACCTCTGTCCTAACACTGGTTTTTGTCAAGATCTCTTAAATTCCATGAGAGCAGAGTCAGTGTTAAGCGTTCAGCAATGACTCCTGATTTAGGAAGTTTTATTTCTTGGGTGTCCAACCCAATGTGCTTTTAAATTGGCCTAACAGTGCCACATCAGAACCTTTTAAGATTTTTGCAAAGCCGAACACTTAAGGGATGAGCCACCTCAGGCACTTAAAAATGGTCATGACTTCTAAGCTTAAATTTGTATTCAGCAAAGTCTGTAAAGCTAGGTTATTTTTCTAATCTAAGTTTAGAAAATCCTGCATTATGCTAGTATCTTTTTTAAGTAACAGTGCTATGATAATGATCTAATGCTGTCTTCTCCATCAGAACAAACTGAAGAAACTGAAGTCTACCAGGATCTTTGCTGGCAGCATCTAAGTGATGATTTTGTTTGTAGTCGACCTCTGGTTGGAAAGCAGACTACATATACTGAGTGCTGTTGCCTATATGGTGAAGCCTGGGGCATGCAGTGCGCACTGTGTCCTATGAAAGAGTCAGGTAAGGAAACATACATGCCAATTCTTGGAGTGAAATCTGAAGTACTTAATCACTTTAATCCCTTGCATCCAGTTTAATACTTGGGCTAATACCCTAAGAAACAAAAAAAAGCCTAACCATTCAAGAACAATCAAAATTCTTCTCATTAATTAAGGGGAAATCATTACAGTCAATTTTGAAAATGTAGCTGCTTTTATTTTTTGGCACTTACAGGACCTGTTTCCTTCAGGGGGAACAATCAGTGAATGGCAGTTTAGAACCTTAGTGGAAACAGGGGAGGGCATCTTAAGGATAACAGAATTCCTTAACGTGACTGACAAAAACCATCTATGAAAATAGAGATGCAGTTCATGTGCACACACACGCGTGATACTGAGCAGGTCACATAACTGTTTTGGATTTTTGTTGCTGGTATTATACATTCAGATGCATTTTTTAGTGTGATATTCTGCCAGGCTGGCTGCAATTAGATGTGTTTGCTTGACAAGGATCTGGTAAGTCGTGGTTTAGACTCACTAAACCTATCAAAGAATGAGTTGTTATTGTATGGCTATATGCTCAGATATTATGAAATATATAGATGAGCAACGTAAGATAGATAAGGGCAATGGAGTACAATAAAGACTGAAGAATTTCCAGGGAGTATAACTTAATGTTAAAGAAAGCTGACTGACAGTCATATCTTTAAAAGACCGTATTCTGTTTACATGTTTAGAAATTAGACATTGTTCCAAGACGTTTCAGGTAGAAGCTGCTTCTTGTGGTGACTACAAAAGCTAAATGGATGTAGAGAGAGATGCTGACATTGACACACAGACTTATTTCAGGGGACTGGGGACTGGAGAAGAGACCAGTGGCAGCAGCACAGTATCTGTCACGCTGTGCCCAAGATACATCAGCCCTAGTGTATACAGTCTGGTACTACGCTAACTTCTTCCCCCCATATAAACTATTCCAAGACCTAGTTTGGATGCAGCTTTCTTACTACAAGTATGTCTTTCAGTAATATGGTTTTCCATGTAGGAATATCATGCTACACTAGTAAAGCATTTTATTCTGATCACACCTGGATTTTTTACTTGGGCCTGCGTTACTCTAACCATAATGTTGTGGCTACAGCAGTACATGTTTTACTTGTAGCAAGAACCCTGGAGTTAAAACTACATAGAGAAGCTCAGTGAAGCATTAATGTGGTTGCTTGTGTCTGCTTGGGTTTTATGTTTTTGTAATTTACTTGCAAGGTCCCTGAACCTGTTCTTATATATCTTTACTTGTTTGAGTTTGCTTTGGAAGTGCAGCAACTGAAAAAAGTGCCTGATTTTGATGATGTTGGCTGGAGTAACTGCTGGCTGATGCTTACCCCAGAAAGAGACTGAAGAAAAACAGGGCATGACAGTGTTTTGATTTATAAGAGATGGAAATCTCTGAAATGTCTTTGTCGGAACAAATCTTATAGAAGGACATTCCCAGGCACTGAATTACTACACCTGCTAGAATAACAATTGCAATGGAATTAGATGTGATAGTAAATAAAATACAGGGCAATAGCTAATAGCAAGAATTGTTGCTATTACCTGGAGCTCCTCAGGTGGAAAGACAGAGCAGGATAAAGGAGTTTTTCTTTGTACAAAGTTCATCTCATGGTGACAGTGACCCATCTGTGTCATGCAAGCATGCAATCCTGAGAAAAGGAAGGAAAGCTGTTCCTGGTAGAGATAGTTCAGGTAGGTACAAGACTTGCTTCTGAAGATTTCTAGTGAGTGACATTTAAAGCCGGATAAATCTGAAAAGGAACAGAGAAGGACTACCAAGATGGTCAGGGAATGGAGAACCTGTCTTACAAGGGAAGATGAAAGAAGCCAAACCTAGACGTAGAACAAAGGCTGCAAATGGTAAGACTCTCCGCTACAGCACAATCATGGAGGATTCCCACAAGATATAAAGTAAACAACAGTGCTGATGTGAGGAAAAAATTGGAACAAGTTCAGTCTGAACATATTTACGCTTGAAATTAGATGGATTTTGACCATTAGGATCACAGGATTCTGGAGCAGCAATCCTGCGACAATAGTGGGGTGCAGATCCCAACTAGCTCTCTGAAGAAACTTGAGAAATACATTAAACAAATGACAGGGAGGTTCCTGATGGATAACATGCTAAACGTCACTTGGATGACCCTCAGTCAAAGCTGAAGAGCATTATGTTGGATCATAAAAATCTTTCTCCCTCCAGACATAAGATAATTTTTATGTGAAGTTTAACATGCATTGAAAAGCATCTGCTTTAACTGAAACTACAAGGCATACTTTGACCCCAAATACTTTAAATCATCCTTATAGATGGGGACATAGTTAAAAAAATTAAAAGCATATTGAATCTTTATTATGTCAGAACAAACATACAAGTTTATATTTCTCAGTGGAGGTGGTATATGCTCATTTGTCCTTGCACACATGTACACGCACCCACACAGCAACCTGGAAGCCTTTCTCTCTGAAAATGTTTTCAGGAACATTTACCAAGAAAAATTTAAAACTGACTGAACTGAATAAATGATTCATTTGACATATCTTCAGTTTGTAGCACTTAGAGTGATATCATTGGCTCAAGAGAGTGCTTTCACACCTCTGGGCCAGCAGGTCACAGGTTCAAGTCCTGGCTGGGGAACCATTTTTTCTCCATTTTTAAATACTTGTGTATTGTGTTCGCCAGATTTACTACTGAAGGTGTTTGCTTATTTCCCAAGTTAGGGGCATTCTGAAGATTTGTAACACATGTTACAGAAGACCTGGGGATGTGAAAAGTGTTATCACCAGAAGACTTTCACCGTGATATGGGTTGGATCATAGAACGGATCATTTACTGATCTATGGTTTCCTTTTACCTTGTTTATACTCCCCTTGTCTTGAGGAACTAGATGCTGCACTTAGAAAGAAGGAAATACAGGCTTATCACCGTAAGTGATACATTTGCAAGTCCCTTCTAAAACAAATTCACACTTTAATAAAGATAACCTCTAACTTTCATGTCCCAACTTGTCTTGAAAGCACTTCATTTTTCGTGGCAAGATTTATATGTCCTGTTTAAGTAGCATCCAGCATAAAACCAGTGGGAAAAGCGAGACCTTCTGTAAGAATTGAATCATATAAATGAAAAAGAAATCCAGCCTTTCACCGGCATGAAAATAAAATTTACGTAGTTGCTAAGATTTCTAAAAGCTACTAATGGGTACTTGATCAAACAAACCCCACTGAAAATGACACTAAGCATTTAAAGTCCAAGACAAAAATAAGTAGCGGTTGTTGAAGTATTGCAACTGAACGGCAATGTCTTAACAACAGTAAGACTGATAAGTATTTTGATGACAACATTAAGGAGCAAACTCAAAATACTAGTTCAAAGTCCTGATCAAAATAGTGCAAACATGAACTGTAGTGAAGTGATTGAGTACATCTTACTTGTACAAACAATTCTGTGAGGCAGGCCTTCTTGTCATTAAATGAAGGAAGCAAAGACAGATTACTTTCAATTACATTGGTTCTAATAATATGATCTTATGGTATCATCATATTAGAGATAAAGGCTTTCACAGATTGCATCCAATACCAAAATGTTAACTACTGTAACGTATTTTCTCTGGGCTCGTTGTAGTGTTAGGCTGTACTTGCCCAAAGAATGTTTAGTAATTATCCTTAAGAAACCTCTGTGTTATTTCAGGTTTGTCATTTACAATCTTTAATAATTAACCAATTGAAGAAAATTAAAAATTGGATACTTTTGTTTTAGATAACAAAAACAAAGCATCCTTTTTTCATTGCATCCACCCCCAAAAACCCATTGGATGACCTGCCTTCAGAAGTTCTGCTTCCTTGGCATTTTATTGTTGGTGCCCTAAGACCTAACTGTCTCCATCCAGAGTCCATGCTCCAGTAACTGGCAGCAGGACAGGCACCAATGGGTTTAGCAGCTGGGTCAAAGCATCCATGCCAGAAAATAGAGCAACTGGCCAAGACTGAAAAAATCTGGAATCTAAAATAAGGCCATATACACCTCATGTTAACCTGAACATGTAGCACCTGAATTATAAACCTGCTGAGCCTCCAGAAGCTCCTGTGAGACCCTTATGGGACTGGAGTGGATTTTAGACAAGGTGTATTGTTACAGGGTACAGGAAATTGGAAGGGAGGAGATAGAAGTAACAGCTAGAAAATGTTGAGCAAGTTGGCGTGCTGGGATCAGTGTTTAAGTTAGGGAAACTGCCTATTTTTGTATTTGTAAAATGATCTTGAAGTTTGTTATTGCAGTGCTGTACCACCTTTGCTTCAGTAACACCTTAGGATGCCAGGAAAGTGGAATTATGTGCCCCTGAACTAAAGATATGCCGGCCTTTTAAGGAGGGTGCTTCCTCCTTCTGTAGCTGGCTGCCTGGAGACATTTTAATACAGAAAAAGTGGGTAAGGCAGGACTGGGACTCTGCAGTTTTAACAGATGTTTTAATAACTACTTACTGAGAGTGGAGGTACATTGCTACATCTATAACTAAGAACTTGGTGGTGGTTTGTCTACTAAGATAATGTCACAAACACCTTCTCAGGCAACTGTAAAGGACATCAGCATTCAGTTTATCAGCTTACTTATTTGTGTAACCTTATACATACCTTTTTTTTAGTGTAAGTTTTACATTCTAGTAGTTTGTGGGGTTTTATGGAATGACTATGTGTAGAAGTTCTGCAGAAAGGTCAGTGGTAGAACTTAAGTCAGTACATGTTACAGATGTTCTGTGGGACTTGGAGTCACATAAAGAACTGCAGAAGACTTATGTTGTGCTTGAAGTTTCGCTTTATCTCCATCTTAGCATTTGCAAAGCCCAGACTAGGAGAACACTGAGGGTAGTGGGTAACATGAATCATCTGGGGTGTTGTATAATGTAGGATTTTTCTTGGCCAATTTCACTTTTTTTTTTTTTTTATACAGAAACCCATGTCTGTGCTGGTCCTACCAGGTTCCCCCTTCCATCAGGGAAAAGAAATAGGCACCCTGAGCATTAGATTCCTTCTGACTTGTTCTAGACATCTACTTTAGTATGAGATGATGTCCTAGAAGTGGTTATATCTTCTTTCCATGAACTAAAAATGGACACTGGATGACTAATTCAGGTGTAGACCCTTAGAGATATCTACATGTAGTTTGTGAATTCTACCCTTTCTGGCAGAACAGACTGGATCACATTTTTGTTGCAAGGAACTCTGTGTATCCTTTGTAAACATGATGAGTTAGTTCTGGGCTGAGCTGTATTATGAGAACATGGTGTTCCCTTCAAGTTCTGGGTAATGTCACTCATGAAGATCTGGAAGTACAGGGAAAACTGATGTGTGTGAAGGATGAGTTTCCATCTGTCCTCTTTTGAGACAGTAAAGATCAGCAGGGAGGCACTGGATTCCTTTCTGGAAACCATTGTTTGTCTTTCCATTTAGGATGGCATTGTGCCTCCTTCCTTTCTGGTAAGGACTCTAGACAGATGGATTATCTTTTGGGCTAAAAATATTAGTGATTGGGCCTTGAATATTCAAAGTCTTATGCTCACTTGTGCAGATTTTTGGCTGCTTTCATTTCTGTTGATGAAGATTTTCAGTGTTTTTTCCAAAGTTTAGGAGAGACATGCAAAATAGCCTTGGAAGGGTTTTCCTCATGGAACCTCACATTCCAAGTATATATGGGAGTCAGCAAGGAGTCAGAAAGCCATTTGCAAAGTTGTGGCAGAAAAAGCTGACTCTTACTACAACTTTTAACAATTTACCTCAAGCAGTAGGAGAAAGAAGATTGTTTTAGGAAATTTGGAGCAGCATTAGTTGAGAAACAAAAGGTGACTGCTGAGAGGTTTTGAAACAGTGAGGCTGGCAATTGCTTCAATTCTAACAAGAGCTTTACATCCACTGAGCTCTTCCTCAGCTATTTCATTTAGAGTATCTCCACGTAACGATATTAATATCCTTCGTAACTTGTGAAAAAAACCCTTTAAGACTGGTACCATTCCCTTTTTCTTTAGCACCCAAAATTGCAGAATATATGTGAATGCTGTCTACCACAAACCTCAGCATCTGTTCATGGAAGAAGTCAATGAAATTATTTAAATTGTCAAATAGCACAATCTAAACATAGAGCAGAAATATCTTCAGCTTTGGTTCACGGATGATGCAATCTCCTGAGAGAGCATAAACTTAACCAATTCAGACTGATGTCCAGAACCTCTGGTTGTGAAGGGACATATATTACATGTAATAAATGCTTTCCTGGCTTTGTCATTCTCTCTAGTGATTTCTTCCATGGTGAAACTGTTGCAGTCTTAAGTAATTTGAAGGAACTGCCTTGGTGTTGATAGCTTTGGCTCCTTTTTTGTGTGTGTGATAGTGACAATTCTGGGGAGCTGGAACAGAAAGCTTGCTTTATGGGCAGGAGCTAGGATTGGCTGTGGTGCAGTTGTTTCATGGTTATGTCAGGAAAAGCTTTTTTATATGTTTTGCTTTAAATACATGAAATATGGAAGAATTTTTCTGACTAGAGAATGTAGGACTTTTAGGCCTCCAGGTACAAGTAAGGCCCACACAGGCTTGCACAGTTACAACTGTATATGAAAATTAGATGCACATTTGCACAGCTGCAGTTGTGCTAACAAGCACCTAAAAGCCAGTCAGTCCATCCACTTTATGTTGCATTGTCTCTCTCAGCCTAGCTTTCATCACCAATTATGGCTAACATCTGTGCCAGTACACATGTGCATCTGGCTGTAATCCCCTAACACACTTGTTTTATATGCACACATCTGACTTAAAAAATGTCCTTTACATTTTTGGAAGCATACATCAGCTTCCTTTTATAGTAGCTATCCTGAGTTATACAACAAGCTGCCTCAATGCTTCATTTGCAATTTATGAGAAAAACTTAGAAACACATGGAGCAATGTAGACTATATTAAAAACACAAGTCTTTTTCCTTTTGAACTGCAGTTGTATTGCCCTGATCACAGCCAGGAGATGAGCAAGCAGAGAAAATAAATCCCTACAGAAAAAGGTTGTATCATTGATTGTGAATTACAGAAAATTAGTTGGTTGGGGTTTTTTTTACTTTACATAAAAGATTACTTTGAAAGTGAGCATGAATTTCTATGACAACTAAATGTTTTTGTCATTCAGGGGTAGTTACACATTTTCCCTTGTTTTCTGCCCTCTTACTGCCTTCTTGATCTAAGTCTCCTACTGTTGTCTCCCTAGGGCAATATTATGCTGTTCCCTCATTTGTATACTTGCTGCAACTTCCTGTGTGCCAGTCATGCTTTTACCCACAAATCTTACAGCACTCTGTTCATTTAGTTCCCTTCCCTGGAAAACTGTGACCAGCATACAGCACAGTGGCCTGAAATATGGTATTTTTAATTTGAACTGTAGGACCACAGCTCATCTCTCTTGCTGTAACTTGTTCTGTCCTCCAGAGGGGGACTCTGACGGGTTCATTTTTCTTGGGCATCCAAGTCTCTAGTTTACCTCATTTCAAAATGCTGGTTCTCATGAACTTTCCAGAATGTGGCCCCGCCCGGATACCTTTCAGTCCTTGTACTCTCCTCTCTATCCACCTTTTTCTTTCCTGGGGGGGTAAAAAAAAAAAAAAAGACAAGCTCAGTAAGGCGGCATAGATAACTTGCCATTGTTACTGGTCGTTAACTTCTACTGTTGGTTTCTTAGGTGGGTTGCTGTTGCTCTCCTTGGGTTTATCGCCTGAGCACCTAGTAACTGAATCAACACATTAGAAAAGACAAAAGATAAGGTCTACACTACTTGGACAACTAAATAGAATGTGCAGTATTAAGACAGTATTATAGGTAATTCCAAATTATCACAGTATATATCAAAACAATTATATAAATTATATATAAGAAGGATAGGTGTATGCATTCTAAAGTGACTTAAGACTGTTTAAATGCTCTGTCAGCTTTTGTGTTAAAGCTATATATAAATAATGTATTTATTATTAAAAGATTAGTATTAACAAATGGTTAATTAAGCATAATAGACTTGGCGATTAATAGATTATTACATTTGTATGTATAGCCTTGTAGAAGACCTTGATATAGTTACAACTCCTTGTAACAAATACCAGGTTCACAGTATGCCCTAAAATGCTCTTAATCATTTTGTAGCCACTAATTTACTTATAATGAGACCTAGAAATGCAGACATCCAGAACTTGACTGGCAAAGGACCAGTGTGGCAGGAAACAGGCTTCTATTGTCAACATCTCTTTATTCTTCTTTAGATAATAACCAAATTTGCATTGGCAAACATGCAATATAAAATAGTCTCGCACAATCTTCAAACTACCAAACCCATGTACACGAGAGCTCCAGCTCTATGGATTTTCAAATGTTCCGACTGCACCCTTCAGAAGAAAATCATTGTTTCTACTACTGGTATCACTAAGTGCAAAATTAGTGGTGAGTAATCTGAGAAGCCAATCTCCAGGTTCCGTCCAATCCTTTCCATCAGATCACATTTGTGCGGAAGAATTAGTGATCCCTCAGACCTGCTTGCCTTGTCCCCTTGCTATTTGCCGACTGTTTTTTTGTGGTGGTTTCTTCTGCACAGGCCAGATGAATTAGTATTTTGCAGTAGAGCTTAGATTTCCTTTGCCAAGAACATTTGTGTGCATCTGTGAGAAAGTGCTTTTACATGTCTGCACAGCTTTTCTCTGTGTACGTATCAATGAAGGAATCGCTCTGAGATTAAAACCTGGCTGTCCCCGTATGTGGATGTTATCTGGGGTAGATTGAGGAAGGAAGAATAGGGTGTTTCTGGTCCTATGACAGCTTTTAAAACTACAGTCATTATCACAGTATCTCAGTGGGAAGCTGTGCATTAAGGAATGTAAGCAACATTTGCTATATGCCATTTATTTTCTCATGCTGGCTTTGTTTCATGTGCCATGAGATGTCTCTCTTGAGCAATGTACTTTTCCATCTAGGAAAGGAGAGGATTGTTTGAATGTAATTGTTACTGTATATAAATATATTCTGGAGGATGCACATTGGAGGAAATCACATTGTGCTTGCAGCAGAAGGTGGTCACACAATGATTTGTAAGCTCTCTGGGGAGTTCATTCTGCAGACTCGGACTGGTACCCATGACAGTTCTGGATGTGCACAGACAAGCTTTGCCTGTACTGTACAGTCTTTATGCTCTCAAAGAGCCACGTTGTTGTCCACAGAATTCAAACACACTTCCTGAACACTTTGTTGTTTTCAGTACAAAATAAAATTGTTCCAGGTAGAGGAGATACTACCTGTGAAAATAAAATTACAGTGCTGGGCAGCAAGTGGGGCTGTGCTCTGCACTGTCTAGAGGCAGTCTGGATCTATCCAACTGTTTGCTGTCTGGGACAGTTCTACACAGCATGAGGTTTCTGGCTCTGTAATCATCTGCAATTCTTGGATCTTGTATCTGCTTAGGGCTTTTTTTCCTCTCTCTCTTTTGGTGGTTTTCTTTCCCATCCTTACTCTGCCTGATTCTCAGAACACCAGGCAATCTTCACAGAAACAGATGCTAAATAGTCTGTAGAACAGTGAAGGAGCACCTGGATTGCTGTATTTTAACAATGTTTCTATTTTCAAATAAATTGTCTTGTATATATTCTAGTAAATGGTAATAGCAACACAGATGACACAATAAATCAGATAAAAAAATCAAACTGCATCAGCATTTCAGACATGGACTCTGACACCTAAAATGAAGAGCTGCTTTGGTCTGCTTCAACTTGTGTAGTCTAGCTATCAGAGAGAGGCAGAAAATCAGAGTATAACTATTTTTCCTGTTCATCTCTCCTTGCCCTTGGAGGTGCACAGCCAAGGACAATTTGAACAGCACTTGTTCTCAGGCCTGTGGTGTGAAGATACAGTTTGCAGATGAGCGTGGGCTATTTTAGAAGGTTTTTTCATTCTGTGATTTCCGCAGGTTGGCTGACAGTGCCAGAAATATGGCCCTGCCTGCTCCACTTTGCTTTCTTTGGGGTGGCTTCTGCTAGCAGCCGCAATGGTCTGGGATAGCCTTTGTTCCACCAGAATGAGTGTAACCATAGATAGCCCTGGAGAAGGGTGCATTGGCAGCGGGATACACAGCATCCCTCTGCTCTTGCTTCCCGTGCAGGCCAGAAGAACCTGACTCATAACTTTTTGTACAGTTATTGACTCAAATTGATCCCTGATGTTATCCCTATTATGACTTAATAATCTGTATTTGGCTCATTAACATTTTAATGACATTCTTCTTGAAGAGAGAATGCTTTGTGGAAATTGCAGATATATGGTGTTTCTAGGAAGATAAGTTTATTTCCAGCTAATATGAACCACAGCTCACTGGGACTAATGTAATGCAGCCTGTGTTACAAGTGTGATTAGTTTTATATCCTATTTTCTTTCCCCCCTTAGAGGATTATGCCCAGCTGTGCAACATTCCTGTTCCAGGATCTCGAAGGCCATATGGACAAGATGCTTTGGTTGACTTTGAGGAGCACTACACTCCAGAAACTAATCCATACTTTGTTGAAGACCGTAAGCAAGCTTCTCTGTTATGTAAAATACTTGAAATGAGGGTTGTAACTTGGATTATTTCCCTGTAGCTGGCTTCATTCTTCTGTTTGTTTCTGAGTAATGTGGCCTATTTATGTTTTAGTAATTCCTATGACACTAGCTTTCAGTCAGGTGTTTTGGTTCAAGAGCCAGTGTTGTATAAGAGTCCAGTTGGGCTCAGAGTACAATATTGATTTTTAATATAGTGAAATAGTTTGTGCCAAGCATACTAAATTTGTATTTACCAACAGATTTACAGCTAAAGGTGGAAAGGACTGCCAGCTTTCCTTCTCACAAATTGATTTTCCTTTGGAGCATGGGACAGATTTCTTCTGAGTACATTTTAGTTTGAAAGAAAAAAAAAAAAAATCCCTTCACGCCAGCTTTCCATGATTTTTCCAGCAGAATTTATATGGGGGAAATGGAGAGCATGCAAGTTGTTCTCAGCAGAGAAAACGTACAGCACAGTATGATCAGAGACTATGCATGCATATAGCCTTCAGGCTTGATGGAATGGCCTGCCAAGCAGGGTGTGAGGGATTGTATACAGCATCTCAGTTGTACTTGAGGAATACCAGGGTTCTTTACGGGTCTGGCCCAGCTCACTGTTAAGACTTGTGGGAGAGGAGTGCTTACAGATCTCGGCATCTTCCTCAAAATCAACCACCGTGCACGCATCCAGTATATTTCATCACAGTTCTAGAGAAGAAAAGTGAAGGTATCAGAAGGAACTGGTAACTTCCTGTGCTTTATACATATGGCCTACAAGTTGCCACTGTGCTCTTTCCCAAAGTGCTTCTCCTGTACAAGGAGTTATTTTTGAAGTAACAGAATAGGTCAAAACAGTGTGCTGTAATCCTCCTGCCTTATTAGAAGGGTGATGTGCATTTCTTGTGCACATTGCACTTCATACATTTATACAGAACTATGCAAATCAGGTTGAGCTCATTTCTATTTAGCATCTAAATGAACTTCCAGCTCTACACAGAATTGTAAAATGTCTTATTTCTTTATATCCAGGTGATTTTAATTAAACAGTACTGAGTATAGATGTTTGGTAGTTTTTGTCTGTGTGACATTTCAATTAAACACAATGAAAAGCCCAGAAAGATGACTGGGTAACCAATGTGATAGATAAAATACTGAGTGGGAAAGAAGCACTTGACAAGTTATAAATAGTGGTGAATAAATATGGTAAAATTGTGGAGACTTCAAGGTCACAATCCTGCTGCAATCTGTATGAGGAATATGACACTACCCCCCATCCTGTGGCAGGGCCATGTACTTCAGTGCAATGTTTGTCACCTGTGTGCAATCAACAACTTCTACAGAATCAAATACACATATAGAATTACAACCCAGGTCCCATCCAACTGTTTTGAACTAGATTATTTTGTGAAGTAGAACTTGCTGTGAGTGATAAACATTTTGGTTTTAGCTAGTTAAAATTACAACATACTGTATTTATGAGAGAGAGGGAGAGAAAATATATGTCTATATGTCTGTGTACACACATATACTATGTGTCAAATAAATGATGCCTTTATTTTAAAAATATCTGTGTATTTGGGGAGGACACCTTTCCCTTTCTTTGCACTGTTTATTTTCTAAATTAGCAAAGGTCTGCACTTTATAGGACCCTTGTGAGCCCTTTATGAGCTCTATTAGAGGACCTGAGAACATAACAAAACTTGGTCAGGTTTCTTACAATGTTGTTACCATACATCATGACAGTCTGCTCAGTATCCTCAGTACTGCTGCACTGAGATGTGATTTACTAGGTTAGTGGAAAAAGATTGTAATGTTTCCCACTTAATGTACACTTGTGTACATCCTAGGTATTATGCATGTTCTTGAGATGTGGCATATGTCAGCAAGTACTTGTGTCTCATTGAGTTCAGTATGCCCAGAATTTATTCAATGTGTGACTGACCAGCACGATCCTTACTAAGAATCCCAGCATGCTAGAGAAGAATCCAGGATAGAAGCAATGTGTGTTGTCAAAACGAGGGGGAGTGGAAATGAGAGTACAGAAGTTAAATGGAGGATGATACAGAAAGGGCAGAGTAGGAAAGGCAAAGCAGGACAAGAGAAAAGAGGGCCTCAAGAACCAAGACAGGATGATGTAAACATAAAAAGACATGAGAACAAGCACAAGGGAGAAATTAATATTCCTAGGTAGCTTTGCAGATCTACATATCACAACTGTTGAAACAACATAAATCAGTAAAAAGGTTTTAGATAAACTAATGGTTTGTCTGTAGAGCTGCTATATTAATTATATGTTGTGGGGCAGATGAGATTTATCCTACTCTATTCCACACCAGCTCCAATTTCCCCTCCACTTCTATGCTATATATTCATTATGCTGGTAAACCTACAACTCTCAAGTGTTCTCAGCTTTTTCCTCAAAAGTCTTTTTGATGTGATGGGCTGCCATCTGCAGTCCTGTTACATCACTGCTACTCAAATAGAAAGCTAGTGGAAAAACTTGCGCAGGACTAACAGGGGCAATTCAGTCCTAGAGAGAATCTCAGAACATGTAAAAACGTCAAATAACTTTTTAAGTATAAATCCTTCCTTATACATAAAAGCACAACTGTCAAAAAAGCCCTAAGACAGGGAGCACAAAAGCATTGTACAACCACTGAATACAAAGACAACTCTTTAGCTTTGACTACTCACCATCTAGAATTATGACAAGGAGCAATTGGTAGATTATGGGTATTTGTACTGGCACTGGTTGCCGAAGTACAAGCCAAAGGGTTGTTAACCAAAACCGCAACAGGAAAGCAGTCTCTGATTTCTTCTTACTTTCCTTTAGGCAGTTAAGATTACTTTTTTTTTTTAATATGTTTTCTTCTAGATGAATTAGAATGCATCCTCTTCCCCCGCCACACACACACACCTTAGTTTCCAGAATACTACTTTAAGGAACTTTTACCCCAAACTGCACTATCACTTCTTACCTTTGTTTCCATAAAGTTAATGCACATAACAATTCAAATAAAAGTACTATTTAGAAAACACTGATTTATCCTTTAAGAAATATACTGCTAAATTATGCAGTTTCCTTTACAAAAAGAAAAATCACAGAATTCAAGACAAATTAAAAACTTAAAGAATTCACACTGTTACTCAGTTTGCATCCTGAAATATATCACAGAACTTTTCTAGTGCATGTAAAACTCCAGATGGTCCAGATCTGCTAAAGCTGACCTATTTTCTGCAAAGTCAAGTCACATTCCAGTGAACTTCTGAGAGAATTTCAGACCCTTGCTATACATTTGGGTACACCGCTTCAACAGCTCTGTAACTCACTTGTTTGCAATTCTCTCTCCACCCAGGTTTTCTGAACAGCTTTGAGGAGTTACAAGCAGAGGAATGTGGTATTCTGAATGGATGTGAAAATGGCCGATGTGTAAGAGTCCAGGAAGGCTACACCTGCGACTGCTTTGACGGTTATCACCTGGACATGGCCAAAATGACTTGTGTTGGTGAGGACAGCATATTACTTCATCTCTTCCTGTTAGTCTGGAAAAAAGGGGTTAGAGATGATCACCTGAATTGTATTAAAGATGCCAACTTTGATTTACTGCAAAGGCCACTGAATGTTGTTACAGAGTTAACTACGCTGGTGTTCCTCAATTCATCTTGGTCACTACAGCTGTGTTCAATTAAGAGCCTAGAATGAGCAGACACACATTTGTGTAATGAAGCTTAAACTTATATCAATAATTTCACACTAATATATATGGAACAAATGTTTTGCAAAGGCTTTAGTGAGCTAACAGGATAGAAGTGGATCCAGAGTAGAATAGTAATTCTACGAGCAGATTTTGAGAGCAGTTGAATCAGCTAAATATGCAGATAACCACTTTGTGGGGTTCAGCCCCTGATTCTCACTGATCTCAAGTCAGCAGAATCAACTATTCCTCTCACTCTCAAACTAGTAAAGATGCACAACTACTAGCCAGGACACCTAACGACTCTCTTCAATTAACACAAAACATGGGAACAGCAAGTGTCAGTGAGAAGATGAAGCAAAACAACACCCCTCAGTGTAGAAGCTGAGTAGAGACTGTACATGGGTATTCCAGTTTAAGGTCTGTACTAACCGGGCTTTGTAACCCACAGCTGAGGTCTCCCAGCTATATATTGTAATCTTAGGACTTTATGGCAAACTGGCCTCCTTAGCAGGAAAAAATGTAGCTCGTGTGTATTGCAGGCCAATGCTGCACAATATTGAGTGCAGGCAGTTTGCTGCTCACAACTATTTAGTTGACAACACCAACAGCTCCTAAAGTATTTGATGGTTTTAAAATACACATATTATACTGAGAACTTGGAGCTTTCTTATAAGCCACTTTTCAGCCATCAGATAAGAGCCTGTAAGTGGTTATTAAATTTTTGGTTTGCAGCTTAGGCTGAATTTGGAATTCTTAATCTTACCATTTAAGGCCATTTAATACACTATTTATTTCCTATAATAACTTTCACCTCTTCCAAACACATCTGTTACAGCTTCTGACCCAGCCTAATTCCACCTGATCTGAATTGAAAATAGAAGTTCTCAGTGTATTCATATAACATGTTCTACTCTGACAATGCTGGAAATAAGTGAGTTTTACCTATGCACCAGACTTAAGTGTCTTTTGATGTCCCCTTTTTGCAGATGTAAATGAGTGCAGCGAGCTGAACAGCAGGATGTCTCTCTGCAAGAATGCCAAATGCATTAACACGGAAGGTTCGTACAAGTGTTTGTGTCTCCCAGGATACGTACCTTCAGACAAGCCAAACTACTGCACACCACTGAACTCAGAACTAGACAGTGAACTGGAGTAGAGGAAAATCTCTGTACCTAAAGCCCATATACTCTGCACTGTATAAAGAAAAGAAAGAAAAGTATTTAACTTGAGAAGAGAAGGCACCGGAGTAACAAACGTAAGGGGAGAAAAGCATTAAAATGTGTCAAAGGTGAGACATGATGGGCTGATTGTATATCAGCTTCACTGAAGTGACAGACCAAATGGACACATTGCTCTTTATGAAAGAAACAAGTATATAGTGTGTTCATAAGAAAAAAAAGTACCTTTGAAAATAAGCAAAAACAGTGCTGTTATTTTAAACAGAAGAGCTTCGTTTTTTTGGTTTGGTTTTTTTTTTTTTTACTATTGCTTGATTAATTTGGCATTTAAATAGTGATGGAAATATTTTATATTACTATGTCATTTTTTGATTGTTCAGTTCCTTGCCTACTGTTTATTCTCAGACCTTTTTTCTGATCAGTACAAATTCTATGATACAGATATTCTTAGGCCATTTTATAAGAACTGTTACACAGGGTAATGCTCCTCCTTCTCTGGAACATTGGTCAGTGATTTTTTTTTAATTTGCTAGTTGTCTGCCCTGTGGAGCAGGCACCATTTGTTTTCAAATGTTTATATACCTTGGCGAAAAGTCCTTATATTCATTTTGTATTCTGTATGGTTGTTACTGCACTTAAAAGTCTTTAGAACCTTTCTTGCCAAGTTCAAAGCTGCTAGTGGACAACATTGGATTCCTTTTGTACATTAAAACAAAAGATTTTTAGCTCACGTCTGTATTGTAATGTGTAAATTGAACACAAGAGAGATCTTGTATGATTACCCTAACATATTAAAGCTGTATATTAAAACTCAATAAAATCACCTTTTTTTAGAAAAAAAGCTGTTTACTAGTTGTAGGCTTTTTTTTTTTCTTTTATCAGTGTTTATGTTAAAAGAATCAACCCCTCAAGTGTTTACAGTACTAGAATTAATTTACATTACAATAGTTACAGGGAGTTGTCTGACTGTTTTTTCCTTGTCATGCTCTTTTAATAAGACCAGAATCTGAATTAGTTAATGCATGAAGTTAGCCTTCCAGAGGGAAGATTTCAAACACAGACCTACAGAAACTGTTTGACTTGGAAGCTGATTCCCATGGAATTTTTCTTCTTTCCTGGTTTAGGCACGTTTCCCACTAAATCTGCAAATAAGGCTCTTTAGTATGATGGCCTGGTTTTCAGAAAACAATGAAGAGAAGGGGAGAATTTCCTTTTCTTGATGAACTGTACCTTCCCATCAGCTCGGTTTTTCAGTGGAAGGAGAGAAAGAGATTAGGAGACTGACAGATGTTTCACTTTGACCTTCTCCACAGTGAGAGTTTGCGTTGGAAATCCCAAAACAGGTCCTTTTACTATTTTCCAAATGAAACATTTTTGCTGTGTCTTTTAGACCTGCCCTGCATTAAAAGGAAAAGGATAACATGAGACTTTTAAAAGTGAGTCAAAATGGGTCCAATTGTCTGAAAATTAGGTTTTTATATCTCATTCCACCAAAAAAGAAATGGTTCTGAATCAAATTTCTTTTCCGATATTTAGGTCAGGTTCCTTTCAGTACTGTGGACTCAGAAGATCTCATTAAAGTCCATGTGCCTGTTAACATGCAGAAGCATCTGTCCTTCCCAGGGCCCCTCCTGTCTATCTGCTGGAATTTGACACTAGGACTAGTGAAGATACTGTATGTTTAAGATCTGATTGTATGCTAAAATGCAAGAAAAATTTCTGTCTAGAATTAAGCAGCAGAGGGGTGGAGGGCCTGTTGCTCTTCTCAGTCAAAAGAGGGAGACTACAAACAATAGAGCTGGTCTATAATTACACAAAAAAAACCCAGAAACTCTTGCTTACCTGCTGTGGTTAAGGAAGAAGGAATTTCATAACTAAAGAGCTCTTAGTTGTCTTGCTTAAGGTTAATCCTAGGATCTTAATAAAAACCAAAGTCACAGTTACAACCTTTCGCTGGACTCAAGATGAGCTCTGGTCTGCTTTCAGCTATCATGAAAATTCATAGACAAGACAGTGCTCCCCCCACTCCCACCTCCAGACGGCCACCACCTCCTTCGGAAACTGGCTGTGTTCGCCTCTGAAAGACAGCCTAGGCCCCAAAGCTGCCATTTCAATCACTCAGCATCATAGCCCCAGATTTTCACCATCCCAGTACTCCAATCCTTCCCCAGCTGGGGAGTTAAAATGGCAGTATGAATCTCTGCTTTTCCTGGGTGTATACCAATATGACAGCTGAGGAAATAACACTCAAACTTAAGTACCCTTAGAAGTCTTCACTTGGGGACAAACACTGTACTGAACATGTAATTCTGAGCCACAAGATCAGCTCCTTGCTGCTTTATTACATCTTTTTAAAAACAAAAAGTTTAGAATAGCCTGGGATTTTGCAATTCTCAAGACAGTATACGCTCTGACCCCCTTACTTTGTGTTATTTCAGACAAAAAAAAAAAACACACAACCCAAACTCAAGCTGTTCCATGAGCAACAAAGCTAATATGAAGCCTGAATTCTCATAACCCTTCCTTGTAACTTTCTCCTCAGCAGGCTAACTCTAGTTCCAGGTGCTTGCATCTCTGCAACTCCACAAGCACAGGCAGTACCCATCTGCAGCTGTGGGTGCCAGAATGGGGTGATGGATGCAGATGCATTGATACAACTGCTGCCGAACCGAATCTTGTACGTGCTCTCAGCAGGGAGGGTTAGTTGGGTCATTTGTCTCTAGCTGTTCATCAGACTTCACAGACCTCAGATTGTACTGGCCTTTTCATCTCGTTTGCCTTACACACATGGTTGAAATTGGTCACAGGGTTAAGATCTACCAGCAGGTTCAGAGAGATGGTATATGCTGGCTCTGGTTCCACAGAAAACAAACCAACCAGCAAACCGGAACCTAAGTGGCCTCCTGGCCTATCAATTTCTGTTACCAGCAGTTCACAAAAGAGGTTTTGGTGTTTCCAGCTACCTTCTATCCCCCCCTACCTGATTGAGAAGAGCAGCAGCTGACCCAAGCCTGAATGAAGCTTGCAAGCATTCTTCTGGTTCAATAGCCATGTCCTCATCACAGCCGTGCTCTTCTATTACAGGCTTTATGTAAGCAAACAACATACTTTGTGCATGCTTCTGCCTTTCTCTTCTGCTTCTTCTTACCTCTAATATGCCTTAAAACACACACAGGGAGCCAAAAGCAGACCAAACAGCCTAAACTCCGCTTACATCCCAGTGCCTGGTATTCCACATTGCCTGGCTCCAGGCCCTCAGAAACACTTTAACAAAGGAACCACGACTGAAGGAATTAAGTGAAACTCAGCCCACCTGACCTCAGCCTCTGGAGCCCACCTACTTTGCCCAGTGTAGCAAGGCTGGTTCTGTCATTTCACCTGAAAAGCTGCAGGGCTTAGGAATACAATTGTGATTCATAGTTAAACATTTTCGTAACATCATTAAGACAAGGTATTAGACACCACGGATGTAGCTGTTTACTTGTTACAAGAGCTGCGGTTTAGGTGAGAGCCCTCAAAATACAGAAACCACCACGTACAATTCCATGATTCAAGTTTCTGAGTGCAGCAGAGTCTGGAACTGATTACAATTTATACCAAATGGCACCAATACTTTTTACATCCACATGGACCCTTAAAAAAAAAAATATTAGTCCTTTCTCAGCCAGCCATTTCCTTGCAACAAAAAATAAAATTGCTGACATGGTAGAACTGAAGTCTGCTACTTCCCTTATAATGCTGCTGTGTTAATGAGAATGAAGTTACTACAGATCTAGAGTTACACACATTTCAGCTAGAAAGACATTTGATATGAATAGATACTTTCATGTTGGGATGCTGTTCAGTGAAAAATTAGCCAACGTTAAAACTATTCAAAGTGAGCTCTAACATTACTTGGGAGAAAAACAGTCACAGCTGGACAGATCATTTCAATCCAAGAGACAAAACTGGCAGTCATGACAAATACTCAGCTAGTCAGAGGCAACTGACACCGATAAATTCCCAGCTAAGAGAAGTCCTAAAATGCTAAAGGCACCAAAGTGGTTGTCATGGCCTATTAGCTCACAGTGATCCTTCCCCTCATGGAGGTTTGAATCTGAGTTTGGCAGCAGACAGGCTCATGGCTTTGGCACTCCTAAATTCTCAAAAGAAAAGGTGACAGACCCCATTAGAGTGTGTCACAGGCCTGATCTGGCCAGAAATTAAATCACAGTGCATTCCTTCAAAGTGCACAGCAAACTTAAAAACCCCACTGCTGTCTCCAGAAGAGACTACAGTATTGTTCTTTTAATAATGCCACCCACTTCGATGAGTAGTTTGTATGTGCTGGGGACTCTGCTAACACCGAGCAGGCCAAGGGAAGAAGACATTCAAGCAAAGAGGTGAATTGCTGTGTGTCACAGAGGCTACTGCTCACCTCTGAGATCATTATTTGGTATTTATATAGCCTTTTCTATCAGAGGATCTGAAATTTACCTAGGGACGCTAAGTGATGTATCCAAAAAGAGAAGCAGAATAACTAAGAGTGAATGGGAAAAATCAGCCATTTGCTGAAGACTTCCCAGTGAGCAACAATGTCAACTTGTGAGAGAGTAAGGGTGTTCTCTGGGAGAATGCCAAGAACTGGGCTACAGTCACTGCATTCACCTGCAGGAATAACCTCACACAGCAGGAGAAATGGAAAATTTGGACCTTCCTGGGGCACCACCTCCACAGCTGGCACAGGCTGTATTTGCACACCAAGCTGTGAAAGATCTTGAACCCAAACACCACCGCACCCCCACCAACCTTTACCACTTAAGCACCCATGTACCAAAAAGAGAACATGTGTTGAAACAGGATTACCCTGTGACAACAGGCATTAATAAAGTGATTTTACTATCTGGTGGGGAAAGAATGAAGTAAACCAAAGAAATGCAGGATGTCAGCCATGTCAGATTTCCTTCAAGACCACTGAATCTCACCACATATGTATTTTGACTCAGAGACTCCTAATGGAAGTCCTCAGGCTTCATGTTCTGTCCCAGCTGTGTCTGGGGCCCACGACTGCTCTGAAGTGCTCTGCTCTTCTCCCTCTCAAGCTGTAGGGCTGGAAAGATACCTCTATGCCTCAGCAGCTGAGCAGCCTCTCTGAACTTTGAGGTTTGCCCTACCCAAAGCAGGAGATTGAAGGGGCCTCCAGAAATCCCTTCCAAGCTAAATTTTTCCATGAGAGGAAGCTGTGACCTGACACAGCAGCCTCTTGCTCCCTAACCTTCTGTGAGAGAAGCAACTTGACAGAGGGGATGAGACCCCCTTCCCCTTCTTCTCCCACACCTGAGCACATGCTCTGTTCACTTTGGAGAAAACAGAACACTCGTGTTCAGCCCATCTTGGGAGAATCCCATCCAGAAGGAGCATTATGCACAATGTGCACTGTTCTTTGCTATCAACCAGTATGTTCTTGAAATTTTAAGTGGTAACTGCAGGTAGAAGGGAAGTTCTGCAATGAAGTTTTTGTCCTGACAAAAGACACAGAGAAGGGAAGAAGTTAGGATATTCTTATTTCTTTCTACACTGACTTTCCCTTCCCCTCAAGTCATGCTTTGCCACACACAGCTTTCCATTAGCTCTGAACCAAGGGGGATAGAGAGGATAATGCTAGCCAGCATGGAAAAATTCTACGTGACAATTTCAGCATCACCTCCAATCCCTATCTACTGACACTGCCAGGATCCAATCTGAGCTGGATTTTTCCATAGCACTCCATGCTGACTTAGCTCTCCTCCTACTGAACAAAACCTGTGGCACCTCCATGGATTCCAGTGGGAGCAGAGCAAAGACTGTGCCAAGCTCTTTTGAAAAATCCCACCATGTGTGTTTAATGAGGAATGTCTCTGGCAGACATATTGTGAGTACAGCTAAGCAGATTATTTTTTTTATTTCTTTCACATTAGAAGTTTAATTTCTGCCACTTCTCCACCAGGAGGTAACTGCCCGGAAGGTGGGTAGGACCTGTTCCAAAATCCTTAACAGGACATAGTTTGTTTCCACCTAAAACTGAACTAAACTTTACCGTCATCTAAACGGTCGCTATCATTTTGTGACTGGGCACCATTCTCAGGATCCACATCTCCCCTTTCTGCAGCAGGCAGCCATCCAGCTCAGCTCCAGCCACAAGGGCATTCCCCACTTTCTGTCCCATTTGATACTTCTTTCCAGGGCCAGTCCTCAGTGCAGTCCTGCTTCTGCTTTTTGCCTCCAGCACATCCTGTCATTTGCTCATAACCCAAAGCCTCAGCATCCCATGCACCCAGTCCTTCCTGTTCATTGGCATTGGACTCCACAAAGTAGTTTTCAGTCTCTAAATACAGATCTGGCATGTGGTGAAACTGGTAGCTACTATCCGGTACTTAGAAAATCTTTCACCAAGGTAAACTGATCACATCCATCACAGCAATATCTCTCTCCTCACAGAAATAGATGGCCCAACCACCAAGTAAACTTTGTATTCTTCCCAAAACTACCCAGACAAATGTGACATGTTCATTTTTCTCCTTTTACCATAAACAAGAAATTTCAAGTATGCTTTGAGCAAAGAATGCGTTCTTCTTCGGCCTGCATCACCACCAAACTGAGCTGAAGAGCAAACACACAATAAGGAAGTTTCAAAAATAAAACAGGAAAGGGCAATCCTTTGATTTGCACAAGTGAGCTGAATTAAGAATTTTCATTCACATTTGCTCATGCCTAGTTGTAATTTTTTCCAAACACTGAAGAAAAATAGAGAATTATTATCTTAAAATGCCCTTAAGCTGAAATGAAAAACAAAAAAGAACTACATTAACTATATTACTCATATTACTCATTGCAATGTTAGTTCATTTCAGTACACTGAATATAAAACAAAGCCAGTAACAGGGAGCTTTTGAGAGTTTCGCTATTGAATGAAACAATACATAGTGCATCCAGACACATATATTAATTTCACATCTGGTAATAGTTCTGGTATTGGGTTATTCCACCAGAAGGCAACAATAACAACATTTGCCAGGCTGGCCCTTACCTCATCCAGTAAAACTTGGTTTGTGTTTGCTAAAAACATTACATCTACCACATACGAAACTTAACAAAACACTTGCAAATGTGTACCACAAGGAAGATAGCCTAGGAAAATCTAACACTATAAGTATTTTCCCTGTCTAAACACCTAACTCAAAACAGCTCCAGGAGACTCAGCAGCAATCAGGGCTCGAGGGCAAGGACCTTGAGCAAGAGTTCCTTGCACGTGGCCTACCAGCCTCCAGGGCAAATCAAACAAAAGGTCCCTGGAGCAGCTCTCTCTCACTGATTCCCTTACACTTCTAACGTCTCTGTTTTATCTGTTATTTCCACTGTCACCTCTACATTCTTCTGTACAACAGACAGTACCTGTTAATATCACCAGACTAACCGTTTCCCACCTACCTTTGGTGCAACTCCACTGACTTACACAGGGAATAACTGTGCTCCTAATACATAAAGAATGAACCACAGCAATTTTCTAACGCTTCAAAAATTCAGAATTGTGAGGAATAAAGCGTTCAAATATTTTGAAAGAGATCTAGCAACATGTAGAGGGCTAATTAACATTGGTTATATACAGTTGTGGGCTTCCTTCAGGGGCGGTGGGTTGGCTGATGTGGATAATGTACAGCTGTGGCTTGTTTGGGCTAAGCAGCTAAATATCACTGGGGGAAGAGACAGACTGCATGAAAAGAGAGCCCCTGATGTAGGAAAGACAAGGAGAGGCCCTGGAGGCAGCAGAGAGAAGAAGGGGGCCCGGATGAGAAGCCAGGAACCCAGATACAGCAGAGGCAAGAAGCAGGGTGGACTGGCCTGAAGAGGATGAAGAAAGACAGTAGATGAACTTTTGGAACCCTGTGTCGGAGAGCCTTGTTGTAGCTGGCTAGTTTTGTAGTGCTGCAACAATTGGTGCCCTGTGTGAGGCTCGATCTCACAATCTTCAGATTAAGTGTAATGAGCTGCAACAGCAGTAATGGCTGTGCCTGGGGACATTTGAAGTTTCGAGCAGTAACACGGTGTCCAACATAGCAGAGACAGGCAGGGATAGCCTGCAGTCCGGATCATGCTGAGAGAGGTGGGGAGAGCCTGGGGATCTGGATCAAACACTGGTAAAGGTGAGCTGTTGGGATAAAGAGAAGAAAGCCTGACTGATGTAACTCAAACCGCATCAACTGGTGCCCAATGTAGCAGAGACAGGCGGGGATAACCTGCAATCTGGATCATGTTGAGATAGGTGGGGAGAGCCTGGGGATCCAGATCAGACACCGGTTGAGGTGAGCCATTGGGGTCAAAGAGAAGGAAGCCTGACTGCTGTGGAGCTAAGAGACTGAGGGTAACGAGCAGTAGTGGTGGAGTATACTGCCAGACGTGGCAGCAGCCCACAGCAGTGGTGTCAGGTCCAGAGCGGGTCTGGCTAGACAGCGGTGATGGCTGTGCTGGGGGAAGGTGTGGTAGCAGCGCGGTGCTGCGAGTGACTCCTGCTACTGCTGCTCGGCCTGGCGGTATTCTTGCTGGCATTTGTGTGCTTGTTGAAAATTTCTCCACCCATAAAAGAAATGGGCAACCACGGGGATGTTGAGAAGCTTGTTAGGAGGATGAAGAAACAGCATGGACAGTAGATGAACTTTTGGAACCTTGTGTGAGACTGATGGTGGTGCTGAGGCATGAGGGGGCTGGTAAAAGCCTTATTGCGGCTTGATAGTTTGGTAGTGCTGCAACAGCAACACCAGAAAAATTTGCTAATTATAATTTTTTTCTATGTTTCAAAACAAGTATTATCTCACTGAACCTTTCCAACTCCCCTGTTGGAAAAAAGAAACATGAACTAAAATGTAATTAAAGGGCAAATAGTAAGAGTCAAACCAAACTTTTTAAACTCTGGGATTTAGGGTTTAAGTTATCTTTATATAAAGCATTTTATTGTAGGATCATAAATGGAATGAAGTATCAGCAGCTTGAAAAATTTATTAATTTTATAATTAGTGAATATTAATAAAAGTTAATAGAATTCTCCCATTGTGTAACCAGCAGAATATCTGCGTTCAACAGCTGGACAGAAATTTAAGCAAATATCATAAAGACCCAGAGATACAGCAGAAGAGATTAAGCCCTTATAATTTGTTTGAGCTGAAAACTGCAGAGAAGAGGAGAGCTCCGGGGAAGTCTGCCGTTCACGAGTTTTAGCAGCAAAGATACCTTCTCTCCTGCCTTTGTCACTAGAGGTCAGCACAGTATCTGAAGTGCCACATTGTTCTCATTTAAGGAGTAAGAAAATCCACAACTCTTAAACAGTGGTCTTAAACAGCTCCAAGAAGACGCAGTCCGTGTTTCTGCAGTGGGAGAACTATGAAACATGAAGCCTCAGAAAAAGAGGAACACAGAAGCAACCGAAAAGCCTGAACCCAAAATCTGAGTAAAAGCATGTTAGAAGTTTAAAGGTTCCTGCAGAGCAATGGCTACTTTTAAAACACCCATTAGCCTAGGGTAAAAGCCGTCACCTAAACAGTCCAGCTGACTAGCACTCTGAGGACTTTTCCTGATGCAGGAGAAATAAACTATTTAATCTCCCTGCACAACAAAATTCCTACCCTAGGCTGTAAGCAGCTGGTCTAGCTCATGTGAAGCTAGCTCATACATACGGATCCAGGAGATAGGGAAAGCATTAACTGCACTGGAACAATTCCTAGGAATGCAGGGGGTGGAAAAACAACCACAAACAGACACTAATCTTCCCAACAGAACAGACATGCACTGTGAGATCCTTGTTGCTTTGAAGTCACTGGAGAAACCTCATGGTTAGGCAGACTCACTGACATGCTGCTATTCCTGTCCCCTCGAACCAGGAGCTGACATGCTATCACAGCACCTGACAGGAACTGAGAAGGAGCAACTCTTCCTCTTCCTTTTAGAAGAGGAGAACATGGCAGTCAGCTGCGCTCAACAGGTGCAAGCAACAGAGATTTAGCACTGAAGAGATGTCATCTTGTGGCAGGGCAAAGCAGTCGCCTCCCCTCCTAGCATATGTGCCAGAAAAGGGGTCTGTGTTCTGGTGTGATCAATTCACTGCTCTAGCAGACGAGCACGTTTGTCATATGACCCAGACTCCAACACAGAACTGTGTAGCTATACCCCAAAAAGCCATTTAGGACAGACTGCCCCATCTCAAATAGCAGCAAAGTGGCTTGGACAATGTCTTCCATAAGCTGACACAACAGTATTTAGCACAACTTAACCTGTCTCCCCAGTTCTGGCAGATACAGGAAAGCAACACCTTGAAATCTAGAAATGTTTGGTCAGCAAATGGAAGCCCCTTGGAACAGTGGCAAAGGAAACTACAGGAGAGTAAATTCACACTGACATGTGGGGAAAGTAAGTCATCTTGGTCAATGGATTCTATCAAGGGCAAACTAGTGTAAATGAGAACCTAACTCCATCAGCCTAACAAAAAGCGGATGGATTTTAGCCATTTTTAAATATTTTCCTTCCTAATCTACACCTGGCTATAAGGGATAAGTAAAATGGTGTGCACTCAGCTTCTAGCAACAATGAAAAAGTTAACAGATTCCTGTACAGAAGTCTTTTTGCTAGAGATGCATTACCTGTAAAACACATTATTGTTCTTTTATTAGTACATTATACACAAAGAAGGAAACAATTTGTTGCTGCTATATGGTTTCTCACTTTTTTCCTTGGAAACTTCGATTCTAAAAGACACACATTAAAATAAATACAAGAGTAGAAAAGCTCAGACATCTGAAGGCTGAACTGCAGGACTATAATGCCTGAGGTCTTCTACCCATGACTAATACCTTTGAGTGCATGGGAGTCAAAAATGGGCACCTTGTTGTGCCAAGTGCCGCAAAAAAGGCTTTCTGTCAACAGAGGTATAAAATGGAAAATAAGATGGATACAGGTGGAAAAAGTATGCCAGGAAGTCAGGAAATAATGTTAGTAATCGTGAGAGCAGCTGCCCACCCTGTACAAACACGGGATGCAAGTCAGGAAAGGGGACTTTTGACATGGTATCCTGAGCAGGCAGGAGAGCGGACAGGCCATCCACAAAGATGGGCAGCACCAGAAGAAGAAGTTGGAGATAATTTCTGATGGTTCAAAAAATTGTTGAAATTTTTAGTAGCCCCTTTCACCTTCCTGGAATGAAACACCACCTGCCACCCTGCAGCAATAGCATTAACATATTTGGAGGATGATGGGACAAAGGAGAGTTTTGCAGAACAGTGAAGTAATATTGCAGTTGTTTATAGCAGCTTCTCACAAGTGGGGGAGAAAACACAAGGGTGCTTGCATAAAAATTTTACAAGTGGGA
This sequence comes from Ibycter americanus, assembly GCA_035590275.1. Lineage (NCBI taxonomy): Eukaryota > Metazoa > Chordata > Aves > Falconiformes > Falconidae > Ibycter > Ibycter americanus. The sequence goes on from JAVJGI010000035.1 coordinate 12,474,259, forward strand.
ACATAAGGTGAAATCATGAGCTGGCTGGAAGCAAAGATCAACTCTGCTAGACTAAATTACACACACCCTAAGCAGAGTAGAAGTAGAATGCAAAGAATCTTGAATACAAAGATGTGACTAAAAAGAGGAGACAAGTAAAATACAAGGCAGGGGGGTGGGGTGGGGAAGATTAAAAGCGGAAACAACCAACAGCATAAGCTTTCCAGGTAAAAGTATTACTTCCTGTGAGACCTTTGGTAAGTTACTCTATTTCCTCATCAATACCATGGAGATAATGTTTCCTGCTGTCACCACCTCCCTAAACTCCTGGTTGTTTGTAGAGAAATCAGTCACAGGGAAGAGATGGGGATGTCCAAAAAGGGAACTCTAACATTTTGTAAATGAAGCTTTAACTTTAATTTTCACTATTATGCATGAGTATTTAATGCATGTTCTTTGTTTAAGTTACAGAGGTGCAGAGAAAAAAATATACATTGTGATATGCAAGAAGGTGAAAAACAAATTAGACTTCTGTTCACGGTCTCCCTTCCTTACCACACAACCAATCTAAAACACACAGATAGTTTATGGCATGAGGGATTACAGACCACAACTGTGCTAACTCATAAACCCACAAACACACAGGGCAGACAACCAGTCTTCTACATGTGTGTTGACTCACAGCTTGAGTCTGACCTGCGGTTTTCCCTGACTTCTTTTTTTAAGAACACAATGAACTGTTCTTCAGCTTACCCCGTAGCTGTAAGTGGCAGACCTGTTGTGATATTTCTATGTTTTGATGATTTGCTTGAGTGGCAGAGGTGAGGAAGACAATACGTTTTCTATGCCGTGAAATAAGCTACATTAGAAAAGCCCTTAAACTCACAGCTCCTCAGCTGCTATAAACTGGCATAGATCCATTAAAACCAATTGGCCAAATTCCCCCAACAGCTCAAATCAGTGTTGCTCCACTGATGTTCATGAAGCAACACCAATTTGTGGAAGCTAGGGATCTGGCCCGCAGCCTGCACCACAGTCCAGAAAGACCATCTGTGTTTAACAGGATCAGAAATCAAAAGGAAAGTCTGTGTCCTTATAATTTACTCAACACTACTGAGACAAGGGATTTCTATGGTGTCAAGTCAGGTAGACTAAACAAGAGATATACGAGATAAAAACCGGTTTATTGTTTCTTCCTCAGTATAGCTTTACCAGGAAAAATTATGTAATTTCTTGCAACATATTCCATGAGGCAATAAAACTTGAAGGCAAGAAAGTGACAACTGAGGAGAGAATTCAAGCTATGTAATGAATTATAGGCACAACAAACTAGAGTGTGCTGCCCTGCTCATGCTGACTTTATGTCAAACCCATTCCCACTGAACTCAGTGGAAACTGTGGTGTAACACAACGCTGCCCAGCAGCACAAGGGAGGAGCAGCATAAAAAGCAAAAAAGGCTCAGGCAGTCCAGCTTTTTATTTCGGAAGCTATTCTGAAAAGCTTCCATATTCAAATTTCATGGGAATTTGGATGCCATTTTTACCATTCTGATTGTGAAAAGTCAGATGCAGAGCCAGAACTCAGTAATCGGAACTAGGCCGGGGGGGAAACCATATCAAAGCATCTAGATTCTTATGTGGCTCATTGGTAGAATCAAAATTATTTGTGCGAAGCCCCTTTGAGGTATCCAGCAAAAAGCAGTGTTTTTGTCATGCTGCCATGGGATAGCTCAGTCTAAGTTTTCTGTGGTGAAGAATTCGTGCTTCTCTTTACTTGAACAAGCACACTCAGCCAGTGGGAACTCAGTGAAAAGGAATAGTTTGCTTACATCCTTAACACACGCACACATGCATGTCTTTTCAGGGCACAGAGTGTAAATGAACTGTGAAGATAAGGTGCTTTGAATTTAAAGGGATCAAAAACATGCCCATGAGTTCTGGGCACCACAGTGTTACTCTGCACCGGCTCATGCAGCCATTGTTTGTCCTAGAGGCTACTGCATAACAACAGATGAGCAAAAACTGAGCTGCCAGAGAAAATACATCTCTTCTGCTTTCACACAGAAAAATTTAACTGCACCTTATAAGCATCTGCCCTCAGCAATTCTTTCTCACCCTGCTCCTAGCTCTTTTGTGGCTTCAACAACTACCTGATCAATCCCCAAAGGAAACTCTGAAGTGGAAACTCTAAAGTCCTCTCTCAAGACAGACTCTCTCCTTAAGGCTGCAAAGGTAAAGTGGGAGTGAAAGAGTTTGCACACTGGGTGAGAATTTCTTCCAGTGTGTGAAGTCAGAATGACAGAGGAGAGAAATCCTGCTTTAACACTGCATTCTATTTTTAATGTTTGGAGATGTTTTGAATGACATTGAGAAGAGATGTGTGTGTTTGAAAGAAAGCTTACCAGCAAAGTCAGTGCAAGCAGGCTTCTGCAGTTGGGCTCTACTGGAACCATGCTGACACAAGGCAAGCAGCTATTTAAGACTAAGCCTCTCGAGGGCTCTGGCAGTGCTTGGTGCTAACTGCACCACAGCTCACAGAGAATGTGTGATGCAAATTCAAGTCTGTAACCACTAGCAACTCATTGAGCAGATTTAAGATTTAAACTAAACTACATTTGAATAAAGGTATGCACAACTGAAATACATCAAAGCAGCTTTGCATTTCAGTGCTGTTACATTGTGGAGATCAACTTTGCAGAAACAGGGTTAGTTAGGCCTATTCCACAGCTGTTCCATATAAATGAATGCAATCAACTTTTACATACTGCCAGTCCTTCACCCTTGGTCTAAGATCTGAAGGACCCAGAAAGACTGTAGCTTGCCTTCAGTTATCTCCATGACAGAATCTTAGCTAAAACTGGTTCTGTGCTTCAGCTGAAGTCAGTGTTTGATCCACTGTTTGCTATAAAGAACTGTATTCCTCTTTGTCAGATTTGTGGTCAGTGATTTGCAAAGATCAACATGTTCCTATGACTTTAAATCTGTCTGCTAATTACCAATATTAACACAAGAAAAAAATACCATAAATATTGTAACTTTCAGGTCTTTCTATAAATTAAATTACTGATTTTGAGAGGAGTTTCACTTGGAGCATTCCATTCTGGTTTAACTTTATAAAAAAGTACTTTCAAGAAAAACCCTGGTCTTGAGTTATTAATTTTCAAGATATCAACAAAAATCTTTATGCACCCACCACTTGTATGTCTCTTTTCATAAACAATCACATTCTTGTCATGAGAAACAGGATCTTTGCAAAGTTCTCAACAAGGCAGGCACTTTCCTGAAAATGCTCTTGATTTTTATATAAACTGCTCTGGCATCATTTAGTCTACATAAAGATTTGCAAATTCACACGTAAAACACAATACTAGCTAACAGTCATGATCATTGCCTACATGATATGACTGAAACAAAAGGTTTAAAGTTCTCCAAATTCCTCAAATGCCACAGGTCCTTAACTCTCACCACTTTCAGCAGGTCTAGTACTTGTGTATTTCACGTACAAATCTTAAACAGAAGGAAAATTGCTTGTCCACATAGCAACATCTATTTTTTAAGTCTCTACCTTCCCACTAAAATAACTGATCCCAAACTATGCATTACAGTCTTAACTATCTTCAATAAGCACACTGCTATTCTAACATGAAACTACCACTATAAAGACCAGCAGAAAGCTTTTTCACAGCAATTTACCTAATTTGTACAAATTGAAGGAAAGGCATGTACCTCAGCAGAAAAAATCGGAATAGGGAGAAGAGATAAAGAGCCAGGTAAGTACAATACTATATTATCATCTTAAGTGAGTATAATGTGAGAGTGGTTAATTTATTTTTTTTAAGCTTCACAGGGTCTTGGAAGCTTTTTATATATTTTTAAAACCACTAAGCTGAAAATAATTAAAATTTGAAAGCTTCTGATCAAAAAACTGACCCAAAGTCCATCAAAATAATTCTGTATCTCAAATTAATTCATAAAATGCATTTGAGGATTTTAACATGGTTGATATGCAAGAGCTATAGCTGCACAGCCATCCTTATTGAATGCATGCAGGATAATTCTGTTTCCCTGCATGTAAATGCACTTAGTTTGCTTAAGCACTTCCAACCTCTTGGACTGCAGGGTAAGTTTCACCAAGGAAGAAAGTACTCAGATGAAATGATGATTCACACACTTTAAACATTCTTAAGCATGCAAGATCTGCACTTCTAATAACACATATTTTGCCATCCTAAAACATGTTAGTCATCTTTGTCCTCTTTTCTAAGCCAAAGAAAATCTTTGTTCCAACTCTCCAGTATCAAACAATTTCAAAGATTTAAGCAAAATTAAATATTTAAGGGAAGTGATAATTACTCAAGAGAGAAGTCAAAAGGCCTAGTGCTACTGTGTCTCCTCATTATTTTCTTTTTTAGTACAAAAGATTACATTCTAGCATGTTTTTAAACAAGTGTTTTCCTCTTGCAAGAGAACTGTGTCTGCATAGCAATCTTTATCAAATTCACTTATATTGGTGGGGGAAAGCAAAAAAAAACCCTAAGATCTTTCCTTTGTTTAAATGCATTTCCTGCCTTCCTTACTGCTATAGACTGTGTTGTGGCAGACCTATTTATAGTCCAAAGGAAAAAGAACCACTGGAGGCAGGAAAACTAAGTTGGGAAAGAATAGAAGGAAGTGTGGCTGCCATTTAGCCAAACAATCTAGAACTAATTGAGCTCAAAAGAGCCCTAGCCTCAGTGAAGCTGCTGGGAGTGAACAGAGCACAATCCTGCTTCTCTCTCCAGGGCCCTGCCAGGGCTGCTGAGCCTGAGAGTCATGTACGGGAGACTGCTGGGCAGCAAATAATCTCAGCATCTCAACACTATGAGAAGAACACTTTAAAAAAAGGAGTGTGGTGAAAGTTAGATACCTATCAAACTAAGGTAAGTGTCCTGGTATTTCTGCTTGCTACATGCTTCATGTCTTTTCAGATGTGGCCAGACTAGTAAATGAAAACAGAATGAGCTTTGGAGAAGGAACTGTATCTGATTTTTGGATAAAGGTTTGGCAGGATGTCTGATTTTTTAGATAAAGTAATCTGAATTCAGTTATGGATTCTTCAGAACTTTCCTTAAGCAAAAGAAGCCTTTGCCATGTATTTGTAAGTTTGCCATTTTCCTCACCTGTGCTGTGTTCACCTTATAATCTGCCATTAAGTACCAGAGAAATATTGATGGTAACTGTATGCTCCAAAGAATAATAATCCAAGTCAACTCTGTATTAGGTTAAATTTATAATTTAGAGACAGAGAGAGGGAGGGAGAAGTATATGCAATATATATTGATACCAGATGTGTTAATTTAGAATACATAAACATATCAAAATGTATATAACTTATAATTGAAGTTTTGTGAGAATTTAGTCTTATACTCATGCGGAACACTTGTAGGGAGGAACTTAGCCAAAATTAAAGTACCTGAAAGTTTCTATAGTTTTAGAATTTATTATGGCAGGTAATTTGTGTGTGTTTGCGTTTACATAAAAACATACTATATATAGATATCCATATATATTACTGTGTTTTGCATTGCAATACCATGTAGTTGCCATTCTGAAGTCTAATTTAAACTGACAGTAGAATGTGAGTGGGTATTTTTAATCTGCTTATTTTCAAATACTATACACAGAGTTATACTACCATGACTGCATGTGTAGAAAACTCCATTTTAAAACATACCAGTGTACAGACCATATTAATTCACTGAATTAGCATCAACAAGACAGACTTTTAAGAGGGAAAAATGAGATGTTTTTTTAAGATTGTGTTTGATTTCTTCAATTTCCAACATGTCCTTTGCTCTAACAAAGGAAATGCTATTGTGATTTGAAGGCAGGAGTATAGAAGCTGTAGAAAGCTAGATTCAGGATTTCATCATGTGATTTTCATCTTCTTTGAACAATCTATGATAATAACCTTTTTATTAGTCTCACTTGTGTTAACACATTACCTCCCTGCATATGACGTTCAAATTATTCACTTGTTATTCAGATATCACTTAGGATTAGTGGTTTACTGTAAAAAAGTTGCTGGTGAGTAAAAAGGAAGTGTGATGTGTTGTTATTCTACTGTATCCCCGTAGGATGCTATTATGTTTAGCATCTGTTATTGTGAAGATAGCAAGGCAGGATGTCATCCATGTAGGTGAAAAGCTGCGATAGGACAATTGTAAACAGCAGCAGTCAGCTGAAAATCTGACCCAGGGAGGTGCCAAGCAGCAATTCCAATGAAGCAGATGTTAGTCACTGCTCATAGGATCAGACTTTTCTTTGTTTGATTTCAATGTACTCTATTATTTACAGGAATTCTCCTTTCTAAGAGGTTATAAGCCTGGTTTTGTAAAACATAAAACACCTGTAGTGGGAGTAAAAATAGAAGCCTGTACAGATACTTGCAAGAGAAAGCTCTTTAGATTGCAATTTGACTAACTAGCATAGCATGCTCTCACTCAGGTAACGTTCCTTGCTTTCAATTTCAGTAACCGATTCCCCTGCACAACGACTAAGCAGAAACCAAAAAAAAGGGGTGTAATTTAAAATGTAAGATTAAACTGTGTAACCACCACTATACTAGATAAGCTTTTGTAAAACTGGTAGGATGGAGGGAAGGAATGGAGGCAAATCACCCAAGCAAAGAAGCATTACAATTTCTGCTGTTAAACAAATGCAATCATTTCCATGAGATGTTGGTTGCACAGCTATTGCAATACAACTGCACAGCAAACACCGGATCATTCAGATTTATTCACGTCTGCAACATTCACCACAACATTGTTTTAAAGCTTGGTATCCCTTCATGAGTGTAGCAAAACAGAGGCCATTGCTTAGCTAGAAGAAGATAATCTGAATTTGCCAGTTACATTATACAGGAAGAGGTGATAAAATAATGTACTGATGCACTTTTGCATTTATCTGTGGAAAACCTGTTGTGAATGGTACTTAGAAATTGCCTAATTAATACTCTTAATAAATTCATATCCTTAATGAAGAATTAACAGAACAAATTCTGATGAGAGGCACAGATGCAAACCCACTGAGGCCAAGAGAGTTGCTCACACCACTGAGAACAGAGGTTTTTTGTTCTGAAGATAATGACAACCTACTCCACTGGCTACTCGACTAGTTTCTGTTTCTTATAGTGTGTTGTATGGGGAACATGGCAAGTAGCTCGAAGCTACCCTGCTCTTTCTTCAATCCCTTCTCTCATTCTAGCATCTAGGACTGTTTCAAAGCAACTCAGAATCAGCGAAAATGTGTTAGCATTACAGCTAGTGGTGGTCAAAACATTCTATGCTGTTGCCAAATAAGACAAATTGACTTAGAAAAAAACCATCTTAAATTAGTTAGGTCTTCTGTCTTTGAGAACTTAAGGCCAGTGTTTCGAAGAATGTGAGAGCTAGCAACCCTAGTTTAAAATACGGAAACGGCCTCACATAGTCACATAATCACAGAAGTAGCAGTTCTAGGGGGAAAAAAACACAGACATAAAAAGGTTTGTTCAAAACTGTACGAGTTCACAAGTTCAAAGTTTGCAAACTGAGAGTTTTGTCCTGAAGATAGAATCATTCCAGAAGGCCTTAGAATGAAATTTACACCCCTGCACCTTATAAAATCTTACTACCTCCTGGGGCCTAACTACTCTGCAAGAGATCCTTTGTATATAAACACTTTTGAGTGTTCACAAGTACTAACAGGGTTGCAATTACTAAGACTCCAAGCTACAAATTAAATAGGAGAATTTGATACACCAGAAGGAAGTAGAGGTTCACATGCTTTCTACCCTGCTATTGTTTTGCCAGGAGATATAAAGAAGACTAGGGTTGTCAAATAAATACTTCAGTCAACTGTCACTACTGTGTGGGCAGCATGCTCTTCTGGTTCCAGGGAAGCTGAGTGACTTAAAGAAAAATCACATGACTTAATAATGTACTTTGGGTGACAGACAAACTATGCCGTGCTCTCATGCAAAGGCGGTTCAGGTTTAGTAGGATTTATTATTCCTCATGCAATTGCTCCAGTGTAAGTATCTTAATTTCTCCCTAAGCCCCTATTCCACTATTACCATATGCTCTTACAAGGGAGCTTTGTGCTCCAAGTCACAGTCAAGCTCACTAACATTACAGGAAAAAAAGAGCAGAGATTTAGAAGTACCAGTGTGTCTGTTTGGGGCAGTCAAAGCAAGATTTTTTGACAACACCTGTACAGTCGACAGTAGTCTCACTCAAAAAGCAGAACTGGGGGAGAGGGAACATAAAAAGAAACCCAGCTAAAACACAGTAAGAAATCAAAGTTCGATACTGGACAGCAGCAAAATAGTTCTACGAAGAGAAGCAGCTGCTCAACACTTAAAACAGAAATGTCAGTGCTAAAAAATAATTTCTTTGATAATTATCAAAGAAAAAGAAAAAAGCTTATAACTATGTGCTGAATAACATCCTGATCAGTGCAAATGTTTATACAGGTGCTTAAATTTAAGCATATGAGTAGTCCCATTGATTTAAAGCAAAATTACTTCAACAGGCTGATAAAATTTAAAGCCAGGCAGAGTCATTAGATCATCTAGTCTGACTTCAAACACAGCATGTTAATTTTACCATTCCTCTTGTCCGAAACCCAAAAGCTTGCCTGCTTACAATGGAACCTACAGATATAGTATGTTCAAGATAAGATTAAGGGGAAGATCATTATGCTCTACATGCATGAGTAGCGACCCACTACAGTGAGAATTGTTCAGTGTGACACAAATTCCTTAGCTCATACAGGAATTAAATGTTGCACAGGCTTTGTACCAGCTTACTGCACAAGGGTGAAGGTCAATGTGTGTATGGAAGATGGACTGTTTCTCCCAGAAGTCTGTGCTATCAGAAAAAGCCATTAACTTTGGTTGCTTTCCTACTCTTCCAGTGGACAGAGAAAGCAGTAAAGCTGCTTTACAAGTCAAACTTCATGCCAAAGCGCAGCTATAGTTTTTGCCTTCATTTCTCATTTCCCACAGGCCATGTGCAAATTGTGGTACAAAATAAGGAGCCACCATTCAGAAGCAGATAAGACATAGAAGTGTTAACCAAATGGAGACATACAGCAAAAATGAAATTGTCAGATCTCTTATCATCACTTGAACACTCATAGGCAGTTTAAAAAGACTTATTATTTGAAGAAGAGACAAGAGAAAAAGTGGGAGGCTTGACCTGGGGCCTTCCTTACAAGGATCAGTAACAGTAAGTTTATAATACATGCATACTCAACAGCAGAACAGTACTGTGGAAGGATACAACATACGGTTATAATAAACAAAGGGAGAGGGAACAAGAAAGACTGTCTTAGAGTACAAGTCCACCTTGCCCACAATTCATACTCTGTTCCCAGGATTCAAAGATCCTTTGACTACAAAGGATGTCCCACATTGCAACAGAACAGAGGAGCTGGAACTTACAGCTTCCAGGGCTTCTTTGAAAACACAGCTAGGGGAAATGGCATGGCCTGTGCCTTATGCAACTAAGAGCCTAAAAACACTTAAGTTGATATATGTCCCATGTGACTGTATCCCCAGAACACCTGGAACAAAGTGAAACTCCACTATATGACATAGTATTACCAACGCTTGTTCATAGCAAAATTTAATCAAAAATACAACAGGACACACCAGCTCAAGACTCCTCCGAGGAGCCTGCAAGTTCAGTAACCATACAGACATCTTCATGTCTCAGGTTAGCACAGAAAAGACATGTTGGCTTGTAGAAGTATTCTCATCTTTATCTTCTTCCTATTGCCACTGAATTTCACAGTTGGCAATCTCCTTGTTACTTACTTAGCACAGTACTTCCTGGAAAGCAGAAAGGTACACTAGGGGAAGGAGAAACCTATCGCAGCTCTTGACAGTAGGGGGAAATGGCAATCACACTACCATGCTTCAGGCCTCAGCTCTTCTGTAAACTCATTTCAGCAATCCACTCCCATTTCTGCGATGGGTATCATCTCAGACCGCTTTATTGCAGTGGTCCGCAAACAGACTATGTGGACACAAGCAACTGCACAATGCAAAATATAGCCCTGCTGTAACAGTTCTATAATGCAGGACAATACACCTCCAGGAATATGAAAATATGAATTGGACAGTCTGTTGCCAGCATTGCAAAGAAGCAATGCCACTCAGTCAGCACAAATGTAGTAAACAGCCAGAGCAGTTACGGTGTGACTGTAAAGCGGAAAGCGCTGTGGGTAGTATGCTCTGTCAACATGATTCAACCATATGCACAATAACTTGGTTGGGGGGACGGGGGGTGTTAATTTTCTGTCAAGCTAACAGGTCTGATGTTGTCCCACTAATTAATTCATGACAGTTTACATTTTAAAGCTGCAGGTCACTTTAGAGAGAACAAAAATTATTGTGTACCATCATATCTGTTTAGACAGCTCAGCATTCTTAGAATCCTTTATATCCTAACATACTTTATATCAGCTGGCTCATTACTAAAGGTAAAAGGAAAACTGAAATAGCATTCAATCTCAACTGAACTATAAAGTATTCTTTATCACTTCAGAAATGGGAAGAGGCAAGGGAGGGGAGTGGACTAACGCTGAATTCTTCCAAGCTGCTTGACCTTCCTCCTAGTCATGGCTAGTCTCATCTTTCTCTCTTAAAACAAGTAACCTCCATACTGCCTTCATATAATGCTGTGGTTTTGTACTGCAACACAGCCTATATGGAATTTTGGATACAGCACATCATTCTATTCTGTTCATTCGCATCTATTAAGAGTAGGAGGGTGAGTAACTGTCTTAAGCAATAATTAAAAGGAGAAATAAGATAAAAAAGCAGGGTAGTGTCCTCGTACCATTAAGAGACAGAACCTGGAACAATAGCAACAGAGAAAGGCCCAGACTCACACAAGTGTAATAAACCCAGTAGTTATATATATGGAGACCTTGGCCTCAAGGGGCTCTGGCATACAAAAATATTAAGTGTTGTGACTATAATAAGCAAACCTCCTCACAACTAATGAGCATAGAAGCAATAGCGTCTCTCTTGTCTTTGCACTGCGTACTTCATAGAGCACATAGAAGGCACACATGGATCCAAAGTCACTCATCTCACAGTAAGTCTGGAAGCATGAACCCCAAGATGTTTGCATGCAATGCAGCAGATGTTAAGACAGGCTGCTGGATAACATACATACATACAGAAACAGTCTCTCTGTGAACCAAGTAAAATGAACTGGAAATGAAAAACATTGTAGTCTTATAATAATAGCAACAATTTTAATAATTAGAATTTCTTACATATGTTGATATAAGGAAGGAACCAGAAACTACCAACTTTCTCTGTAAATACTGTGGGCTTTGGGAGTGAGGGAATAAGGGAGGAAGAGAGTTGGTTTTGTGGATTTGTTTTTTTGTTTGAGTAGGTTTGGGTTTTGTTTGAGTAGGCTTGAGGTTTTCATTCACCCCATTAGTCACTATCATCTCCTTTCTAAATCTGAGGACCAAAGGTACAGAAAAATTAAGACTATCCCCTATTTTTCATGCCAAATTCATAATCCCTAAAATCTAGTATCTCCGTATACTTCTTCAGAGAAAATATTACATGAGTTAAGGCACAATTACCACTAACTTACAGCTGTGAGTCGCAGCACTTCCACAAATCAGAGCACAGGTTCTAAGCTGGACATTCAAGAGGAAAGAAGAAAAAGACAGGCGAGCCACTTGTATATGAGTGAAAAGGCGGCCTTAAGTGATTTGGTCTTTCTATTACCACCAGTCTTACATACCACCCTTATCGTCAGACTTCATCCTTCCACCTCCCATCTCTACCTCCTGGATCCTCTTTCCTTTACTCTTACATGCCTGTGCTTTGCAGTTGGGCTAGATGATTGTTGTAGGTCCCTTCAACTGAAATTTCTATTCTGTTTCTCTCCTATCTACCTCTTCAGCATCTTAGCACCTTCACTGCACAGGACTTTTCTCCTCCAAACTCTAGTAACCCCTTCTTCATATTCCCCTCCATTCCAGGCATATTGCTTCTGGGTTTTCCACTATGCAGACCAAGTGCTTAGGAGAAAACTGAGAGCCATGCAAAAGTGATGGGAAGATGGCTAGGAGGACAGGTAGCAGCCCCCTCTGGAACATGGCATGAGAAGCACTGAGGGCATGGACCATTGGCAGAGTGGCTGAATCCCCAGAGAATTCAGCAGCACAGTAACAAACACCCAAATCTCTATTGAGCAAGTGAAAACATCAGTCAGAAGCTTACAACTGGGCTTAATGTTTACTAGGTCAACAAAACAGTCCCCCACTGCATGCCATGATGCAACCAATCTGTCAAAAGGCAGGTCTGTGTTTCACAGCCAGAAGTGTTATTGTTTTTTAGTGCCATACTTGGAGGAAATGTTTATCAGAGTGCAATAATTTTTTACCTCCATTATTTCCAAGAATGGAATTACCAAATATTTTAGCTTAATTCACAAACTCCAAATTTCAGGTAGGTACACAGCATATCAAATTTCAGTTGAAATTACTATATTCTCATATACTTAAAATCACTCAAAAGCATTTTTTTTCCAATGGAAAGCAACCAGCAAACTTAACTCTAGGCATTGCTACAGGCTCCACCTGACATGTAATTGCTGATGCAAAGAAAGGACTGATTTCAAGGGTCATACCTTAGAACGACCTAATTTGATCTTCTTCTCAGCTCTTGCTTTCTTAGCCATAACGTTATTATTGAACCTACCCTTGAGTATGAAAAGGGAGGTACACAGTGCATTTGTGGTAGTCCTGTGCCCCCTAGAGCATTATATTTAAGAACTTGGAATTGACTTAGATTGCTAGAGGTATAACATAGCCTATAGATGTGTAAAACTGATTTAATGTAAGGTTGAGAGACTTACATACAGTATTTTCAGCAAAATTTCCTCTCCATTATGCCCTTCAGATGCCCTTTAGCTGACAACTTAGTGTAAGAGCTGTTGGTCTATTTATAGCAGACTTTTTAATCGCACTTAGGTATTTATAAAACATCCTGTCTAGTGAAGGCTTCCATGGTCTGCTTTCATTCACTTCTACTGATAGTGAAGGCTATATAATATCTGAGGCAGTGAGGTAGACCAGCAAACCAGGCACTGTTTATTAGTTATGGATTCCACATATTCTAAAAGGCTGCAGTCAAATCATAGTGCAACCATTGAGGAAACAAACGTAGTAACACAGACTTGCAGTTAGTGTACCCTGACATTTATGTCCATCAAGTCTTCCCTCCTGTTACATAAACTCCAGAAGAACACATTAACAGAAAAAGACATTTCCAGGCAGCCCACAATAAAGCCATCCATGATCACCATATTCAGAAAATAACTCTTATATTCCAAAATTTTGCACAGTATCAAAGCACTGATGCTGAGATAAGCTCTTTATCAGTGATCAATTTACAAACGAATGCACCTACAGTTAATTATATGACACATAAGCAAGACAGCCAAGTACGTCTAAAAAGATAAGAGAAACAATGGTTAAAAACAAGCCACGAAATAAAGCCTCTCCTACAGTAAGGACAGGCTCTGGATCCATTTATCCAGCATCAATAAAAGCAAACAACTTCCTGATCTCAAACTAAACCAAAAGGGGTAACTATTCCATTCCTTAATTCTTTGCATCTTTTCTAAAAGCTATCCCTCCTATTTAACATTAAAATTTTACCTTTACGTGCACTCATCCCTATCACAGTCCAGTGCTAACTGTACTAATTTTTTGTTGTTCCTGTTCAATATTTCTCATAGCATGTCTGAGAAATCTATGTTCATTTCTTAGTTTCTGAGGCATCAATATCTAGAGAAAAATGTACCCTTTTCAATTCAGTTTTGAGTTGTTTTCTCAACAGAAAGAAAAGCTTTTGTCATACAGAAGATGCCATCTGATAGATAGAACACATTATATTCACTGCATCTGTACCTTCTCTTTTTGCTGTGTTGGTATTTCTTAAAAAAAGGAAAGAACAGAAAAAAAGGAAACACTCCACAAAATTTTTGAGACACTTTCAGGAGTTATACCCAAATTATTTCTCTGTTTTGTTTCATAATGACTTAGATCTGTCTGTCTAGCATGAGGAGCTGATAAACTTTTTCCTGCATAAACCGCCATCAGAGTTTATGGCAATTTTACTGAGCCATAAAAAAATCATTTATTTGCCTACTCATTTCAGAAAGTACAAAGGCTTCTTTTCTTTTCAGGGAGTGCATCCCAAGTTGTTTGTGGAATATTGCCATTCAGTCATTATCATCAAATTATGTTCCTGTGTGGAGCATGACTACCAAGTAAAAACACGCAGCTATTCAGTGCAGAGTGATAACTGTCCTGTGTGCTATTTCAAATGACGCAGGTACCATCCGCATTTCATCAATGGTATCAAAGAGTCTTTATAAATGTAAAAGAATATGATTGATATTGCATAATCAGAGAAATGGACAAAGTACTATTAATGGCATTTGTGGACTGGTGGACTGCTGTGGAACACATTTCAATCATGTCTTCTTCAGTATCAGCAGGGACTAATTTTGTAAGAAAGTTTGTATAGAAATTTAGTATTAATTTTAAAGCTGCACATAAGGTTCTGTTACTCTTGATCTCAAATATAAGCACTTTTTAGGGGGAAAAAAAATGGCATTTATCAAATTTGGTCAGTGGCCAATGCCCTAAAGCACAGTGGGTGCTTTCTCTAAGCAAGGCCTGGAATTTTACACTCAGCTCTGTGAGCAGCCATCTGTGGCCAGGGTCTGCAGGAGCTCCCAACTCAGTTCTGCACAGACAGCTCTCAGACCCTCTTTGAAATTATCATCCTGCCAGTGTTGTAAACTTAAATGAACTCATTCCTCATGGGCTTATTTCTCATTTTTAGACTCATAGTTTTTACAGTCTCCTCAGGAGACTGTAAAAAAAGCCTCTGAGGAGGTTTTCCTCCTCAGCAGCTCGGAAGGCCCCACTGTTACAGAGCCCCATGCACTGGGCCACTCGCCTTAGACGCCTGATGAAAGTTCCCAAGGCAGCTTGGGGAGGCCGCCTCAGTGCAACCTCCCAGGACTGCCAAGAGGAGCAACTTGTTGGTACATTCCCATGCCTGATTGTGCAATGGGACAAAATGGTGCTGCTGCACACCTGCAGCAAACATCTGCTGTTCGCCCAGCCGTTAACCTACTATTCCAGAAGCATTCCTCCTCCCGTTGCACTTCCCCCATTTCCCAATGCGGAGCGGAGGCCTGGCATCATACAGCGCTCAGGCGTTTCAAGCGCGAACTCACATCTCCGGCATCCCAGGTGAGGGGTCCGAGGAGGCCGCAGCGGGGACCTGAGGCCGCTGGGGGCTGCTGTGGGGCCTCCCCACAGCTCCTCTCGGGCTCACCGCCGGCACCGGGTGCCCCCTTCGCCCCGAGTGTGCTTCTGCCCTTTGAAATGTCCGGCCGAAAGGGGCGAATTCTCTCAGAAGAGCCGCCGCCGGGACAGCCGCCGCTGAGGGCAGCGCGGCGAGCTGCAGGCACCAGCTCCACAGCGCCCTGCTCCTCACCATGGCGCGGCGGCGTTCCCGCGCTCAGCGGGGGGAGGCGGCCTCACGGCGGCGGCGGGCCGCCTGGCGGCGCGTTACCAAGATGGCGGCGGGAGGAGCCGGCGCTGA
>JAVJGI010000035.1:12490283-12565281 GCA_035590275.1 Ibycter americanus
GTGGTTTTGTAACCATGTGCCCGCTTCTATAATTTGCAGAGCTGGGTAAGGTCAAAGGAAGCAACCTGAGTTACCCTCTCTTGCTGCAGCCCTCATCCTCAGCTGTTTGCAGGCTTGCATTGATTTCTGACTTAACGTGCCAGCTAGACATGCTCTTATCACTTAATTTCACCACCAGGCACCTATCTGGCTCTGATCTACGATGCAAATTCCTTGAATTTGTTCATATCTCCGCTACATGTTGGTGCAGGTTGTATTTCAGAAAATGCCCCTTTATAATCCAATGACGCCGTGCAACCTTGCAAGATGTGGATTGCTTACCCAACAACAACCATTACCACATTCTATACTGAGGTATGGCAATTGCCTGTGCCCTGGCAGTCTTCTCAAATTAAAGTACCACTGCAGTTTCGGTACAGTGTATCCTACAAGCGGGATGGGAATTAAGCGTTTCAGAAAATGGTGGTTTGCAGCTCACCCTCAAAATCCCATTGACATTATGCCTTTGTCCTTACGTACATAAATAACTTCAAATAGGTGACCAAGCTAAAGGGAATTAGGCGCAGCGTCTCAGTTGAATTTCAGTAATGTATGGCTACATATCACCCTGGAAAATTCCATCATAATCGGTTCATTTCTTGACTTCATTGTTTCTCCTTCATTTGTCCTACATCTGGGAACATGAGGATAAGGATGCTTTTGTTTCCCCATTTTGCTCTCTCTGTTTAGACTGATAGTCCCCACCTCAAAAGGGCTATCACAGCCTGACTAGACAATGTCTGGCACAATGCAACGCCATCATCCATGCTGTAAGAATGCTAGATACCAAAATTAAAATTATCTCCAGTATTAATAAGGCACTCCTCGCTCTACTATCCAAACACGAAAGGTAGCGATGTTGCCCCTTAAGTACAACTAATCCCTGAAGGTGGGATTGTTTACATTTTGCCTGGTTTGTGGAGGGTCCTGGTCTTAAAGATGCTATGAATACCACAGTGTTTTAAATTGTCTGGTTCCCGATGGTATGAATTCCTAAATTTAAACACAGAAAATTGTGAAGTCAGAAACAAACCTGAAGTGATTAACAGGGATGTGTTTAACTTTCCGGTTTTGCTGCCCCTACTGTTGAATAAGGCTTATCTGCTGTTCGCTGTTAGTCATAAAAACAAAAACAAAAAAAAGTTATGGAGCACATAGTGCCACGTTCCAGTCAAATGCTTTAGCAAAGGCTGCTGTTATGAAAAGGATTTTCTAATAAGGGGAATAATGATCTTCAGATTCTGACCTCCTGGCACGGCAGTGAGATTTATCAGGAGGGGCATGTGACTAGTTAAGACACACAGCCCCAGCTTGAAGGAAACAGCTGCTCATTTCATGCTTTAGCACTTGGCAGCTGGACAAGGAAGGGTGATGTTTGTGTTGAATACCTCTGCAGAACCAAGTACAGTAAGTGATTTTCCCTGTTTTTGGTTGGGTTTTTTTTTTTCTTCTTAAACTGCCACTGCTTTCCTATTTTCATCCTAGACCTTTTGTAAAAACACTTCAGCGTGAGATGTATTTTTGTCACTTCATTGATAAGCAGTCATTCATGCTCAGAATGTCTATATTTTTCTGACCTGTGATTAACAATAGCGTTGTTTTTGCTCTTGCGGAAACAAGACAGGTACAGTGTTTCGTCCTCATGCTAGCCAGGGAGGTAAAATGGTGCTTATTTACTCAGATGATGGAGTGAAGAGGTTGTTTATGATGAACGTACTTTCCTTTCTCTGTAGAGCTAGTCAATAGGTAATGACGCATCTTGACTATAAAGCAATTTTAGTATTCCTTACTTATGTAAGGAATTGGAAGTTACCCCCTCAAAACAGTGTGATCAATCTGAAGAAAGTTGCTTGTGACTGCTTACTTTTTGGGGGTGAATGCAGAGATTTTTTGGAAAGAAAAACGCAGAAGCAGAGAAATACAGGAAGACAGTGAAGATGCACTGATTAAGGTATAATTGAGTCATTCTGGATAATAATGCATAATTAGATTGTGAAGATTGAAAAAATCTTCCCTAAAAATAGGGAGCAAGTCTCCTAAATATCTCCAGGTTTTTAATTCGATTTTTTTTATGTTTTTGCTTCATGAATGATTGATTTCCCCATCTGATAATTTTTGGCTGTTACGATGTGAAGTGTTGCTTTAAAACACAAGAATTGGAGTATAGGGTATGTATATAAGGGAACCTTTGATCAATGATTTACATAGAGACGAATTACTTTTTTTGGAGGAAGACTTAGTAGGAATGGGAACAAATGAATGCATGATCGAGCTTGATATGTGATGAGACTGAGGGATGCCAGGTGCAATGGGGTAGGTTAAAGAGGGGCAGAGACAGAGAGCAGTGGGATCCTGTTAAGGAAGTTGTATATCAAGTCAAAAAGCCTGTATTTCAGAACAGGATCAAGGGTAAAAACTGGCAGGTCTAGTGAATCATGCAGTCCCTCCTTAAAGATGGTGAGAATAATCCTTATTCAAAGACTTCTCACATCAGAAAGAAAAATTTTATTTTTCCCTGAAGACTTTTATTTTTCTTTTAAACCATAGTTTATGGCTTTGCCAGTTAACTGGAAATTTTATAGGAAAATGTCAATCAGTTTCAATTGTTCACAAAACCAGAAGTCTGCCTGGCTTCCTGCCTATTGATGTCTCCGAGGGCAGACTGCCTTTGAACCAGGAGCTGAAGTACTATCAGGCTGCAGTTACACCGCAGCCCTCCCATGCAGATGGCACCTGATGCCATGAATGGAGCAAGCCTACACGGAGGGTCCTGAGGTGCCTGGATTTGTGCTTAGGAGCCCCTAGTCCCCCAGGAACCTTGGCTGCAATGGGGCCCCTCGGTTCTGTCCAGGTCTTCATCCCATGTGATGCAGGGAGAATAAATGGTCCACTGTCGCTTTTTTGTTCTGATCCCACAATAACTTTCTTTTTCTAGAGAACTGTAGGAATTCTGCATTTTGGGTAAGACTATGCCACAGTGTGCTTGCTTCCAGACATTGTATTTTATGTTTGTGATTAATATTGTCTCTTAAGCAAACTGCACAGTCAGATGAAAAGGACTGTTGAAGGACCATGCTTTGAACCTAAGTTAAACCCCAAATCCACCAGAAAATAGAAGAGAGCTCAGACCATTCCTGCTGTGCCTTCTTCTTCCTTATCTCTGGCACAACTGCTGTGGCAGGGTTGGTGCAGAAGACGGATATAAAGCCATATGGTTCTGCATCAGCTGGATTATTAGCCAGCTATATGTGCCTCTTGTGCAACTGATTTTAGTCTCAGGCATCCCTGGGAATTAAGTATAAAAGGGAACTAGTGATGATTGCATAGTAAACATTAGATAACTGCACTGCAGAGCTTGCCATCAGGTAATAATGTCTGAAAACATGTCAC
The DNA here is from genome assembly GCA_035590275.1 of Ibycter americanus. Taxonomy (NCBI): domain Eukaryota; kingdom Metazoa; phylum Chordata; class Aves; order Falconiformes; family Falconidae; genus Ibycter; species Ibycter americanus. Next base: position 12,493,713 of record JAVJGI010000035.1, read on the forward strand.
AGTGGTCACTGAATTGTCTCAAAGAAATGTGGTAAGACAGCTCAGTTCTGTTTCTCTATACTATTAATTATTAAGGTCATTTACAGTAAAGGAAAATAGCTCATCACTTGGATCTGCACAATTTAAGGTAAAAAACACCTCTGCCTTATTTACAGCTTCCAGCTGTCATTACTGTATCTTACTTTGAATTAAATTCAAGACTCATGACTAGGCTTTTAAATCCTCTGTCCACAAAATAAAGAAAACTTGATCAACATTACAGGATTCTCAAGGGTGCAGTTGTTTCAACCCGTTTTGGTAGGGCTGCTTGCTTTGAGAAATGAGAGTATTGCAGTCTTCAGCCTCTCCTCACTTTATATGGCTTTTCTGATGAATGCCAACTGCAACTTCTTTTACTGCAGCACCAGTCATGGAACACCACTGGGGCATGCACTGATTTTGCACTTGAGCAGAAGACGCAAACTCTGTACCACTACTCTTTCATATTGTTTTATAATATCCTGATCTCACAAAAACACTTGTTCAGCTTTTTGTATATATATCCCCCACCCCCACCCCCCATTATGTTCATGTAAGCAAAGGCAGGTCTGCGTAGGCATGAAAGTACATTCGTTAAATGTCAGCATGCTTTGTTTGGGGAAGTGCTCAGCCCTTGCATTTCCCATTGATGCATCTTCAGAAAGTCCAATACCTAACAGAAATTGTTCATCCTGGAATTTTTCTTTATTACATAATAGAGGAGATTTGGTAACAGCGTGACCATTGCTGTCTCTCTGCAGAAGCTCAGTACACACATCACTGAGAGCCTTGTAAGGTTCCTGTTAAATCCTTTTCCTTTTCTCTGAGGAAGTGATCAGGGCAGCCTTACAGTTCTCTGAATGGGCATATTTCTGCTCTATAGCAAAATACCTAGCTGAAGAGTAACAGCAGTTTTGCCAGCCTCTCTCCTTAGTTGAAAATGCCATTATACAGATGAGCCACTCCCAGGGTGTTCCTGAATAAAGAAAGGAAACTACTTTTAAAAATACTGAAGGGATACTTGTGTGGTTTTCTTTTTTCCCAAGCTGTCTGGGCCTGGCCACAGAACATTTGTACAGGTATTCTAAACAACTTGCACAGAATGTTTTCTGTTAACATATTTGTTTTATAATCACTGTTCACCGCTCAGTTTGCTAGACACGTTTTCATGTTGGTCCTTTCTTTTAAGTCAGGAATGGAAATGTCTTATACCTGAGTGTTTGAATAAAAATGCTGAGACAAATTCTCAGGTCTTCTGATTTTTGCTGTTCATTGCTTTTCTCTGCGTTTTTTCTATTCAATGTGAATAGCCAATGCAGTAGTACTTTTTCATTAATAGGTTTGCTTATTACTATAACATATCTACAAACCAGCTGGCCACCATATTAGAGGCATTGGGATGGGGTAATTTTTCTCTTGTAATGAAGATAAAAAACTATCAGCTGCAAGCACTGGCAATATCAACAAACTTGGTGAGTCCAGCAGATACAAAGATTAATCCTGCAAACACGTATTTGCTGAGCTGAACTCATGAGTGGTCCCTTCAGAAAGTTCAGCTTACTCCTAAGTGCGTATGGGGTCAGGATCAAAGTGTGGGTGTGTGGAAATACCCGCACGACTGATGTTTACAGCTCAGCAGAAAATACAATTACCCCTGAGAATTACTTTGGTTGTTTTGGTGGCCATCTGCTGTCTCACTTCTCTGAATTAACTGCTCCCCTTGCTGCAGTGTCGTCTGACCACATTCAAATAGGTGAAATGGTTTGACTCTCTACACTGTATTGTCCCACCTGTGATGTATGCATATTCCCTTTACTAATGATCTGGAGTTTCTCAGGCAACATCTGAAGAACCTGCCAGGCATAGTAATCTGGGCCAAATTAGCGAAACCTGAGCTATTCTTGTTCAGATACTTTATATATTTAGTTCTGCAAGCAGAATGTAACTGTAGCATCTTAACACGAATTTAATACTAGTGATTCAGCAGTATGTCTGCTTTAGACTACCACAAAAGTCATACAAAGCTTAACATACCAGTAGCTAATATATATTGACATTATGTTATGTATATCAATACCTCTCTATATACAACTCCTGCTGCTGCTATTAAAACTGCTTCTCTTTTCAACACCTACATGGAAACAGATGTTCCACTTGAAGTAGTGGTGGCCTTGTGCGAGAGAATCTGGAGTACGTGAAGTGTGTGCAGGAACAGGATCTCTGAGGTGAAAAAGGATTTTCCATTCATTTTGAAGTATATTTTGCTCCCCGTGCCTGAAACGGGTTGATGGTTTTTAATGCAGGAATCAGTCTTAGAGGCTACTATTTAAGTCATAAGCTATATGGTCAAATAGATTGAATGTGACTGACTTTGAGTATATTTACATGCTTGCTAAACATGTTGATGAGGCTGCCTTTGACACATGACCCAAGGTTGCATGTATTCTTTACATTGATGCTATATTCTCGTTCATGTTTTTTAAAATATATGACATTTCTCCAGCTTAAACTCTGGTCTCACCAAACTGAATTTCCTTAATCTGAAATGGCTTCCATTCATAACCCGTCCATCCAATCCGTAATTGCAGTGCTGGTTCATATGGCATGCATTGGTAAGTCCTGTTTGTTTTGCAGTGACCCAGTGTTTGAACACAGAGCTTGTTTGGAAATTTCTGGTGTTGCTAGTGGGAAGTAAAAAAAAAAAAACAGTTTATGCAAATACATAGTTGATTACCAGTGGGGCAAATTACATCAGAACATCTTTGTTAAACTAGGGCTTAAGTCAACTTACTGTCTGGATATATAGTGATTTTTTTCATCTGAATCAGAATAGCCATGACATTCCAGCCTTATCATGCTTTTCATGAAATAGCTTCCTCAAAAGACTAATAATAATCTCCTCTGCTACAGATGTCTTGCCTACTTTAGCTTGCTTACTCATACTCTGCTTTACCGAATTCATGAACACATACTTCCTGGAACAGCTGCCACCCTTCCTAAAACTCTTGGTTTCCAGGCCCTGCCCTAATGACTGTCTGTATATTTTTATCTTAAGTAGGCATTGGGGCAAGAACTAGAATTCACTTTTTTTCCCCTTCTTGAGTGCGTGCTCCTCCCCTTAAATTATACAGTCATGCTGCTGCTTGCTTTCTTCCTGCACCCCAAAGAAACTTCATTATTTCATTTAATATAGAATTTCAATGATGTTTTAGGGCTAGTAAATCTACTTTGTAGTCTCAGCCAAGACAGCCAAAGTTTTACAGTCCTTCCACTAATGGGAAGAATTGATCCTGTATCTCTCTCAGCTTTAAGGAGTGTTCAGAGGTCTTGGATAAAGAGCTTGGGCATCACGGCTGCACCTATCTAGTATGGGAGTGATGTGCTAGTTGTGAACAGAGGATTTTTAAAACAGGCAAGGCAGAGGAGTTTCTGGTGTACAGATCCCAAAAGGATTTAGCACTGACCTAAGCAGGAAGCTTCTAGGTGTTGCTGACTCTGATAGGCTTCTGTTGGGCATTTGGGGACTTTAATATTGAAAACGCAGAAGGAGGTGTAAAGCTCTAGGCAGTCACCTTCTGGGGTGAGGAGGTGAGAAGTGAGAGACCAGGCTGAGAATCACACCCCTGGAGTCAAGCACTGGAAGTGAAAGGGAGCCAGGATGTGCGCATTTAATCCTTCTGTTGGATCAAGTTCTGAGCTCACATTGCGGAACCAAAATAAGAGAGGTGGTTTTCAGGTTAGTATATACTTAAGTAAAGACTCTTTTGCAATTTACTTCATGTTTGTGTTTCAAAATCTGCTCCTTTTGGAATTCTTTCACTGATTGAACTATATTGATTCAGAAATTGGTGTAAACTCTGATTTGGGCACGGTTATCTGGTATACTAGTACTTATAGAAATTTAATTTGATCCTGTAAGTAAGCTTGAAAAGGAATGAGCTGTTCTGAAAACCTGACTGCAATAGCAGTCAGTCTTTCTGTGCTGAATACTGGGGGAGGGAAAACAAGTCCCTAAGCCTCTGTCTCAGCTTCCAAATCACCATCTTCCTAACACCTTCTCACCTTTAATTTTCTCCCCTTACTTGACCATTTTTTTCACTTCAGATTAGCTTTACCGTGTAGCCACAAGATTATTTATTTTTTTAATCATTATTGGAGTTAAGCAGACCCTTCGAGAAATTCTGATAAGCTCCTTACATTTGATAAATATATGCTAAGGAGTAAATAGTTATGAGTTTCCTCTATAAATACAAAGCAAACAGGCTTGGATGAATTCAATGAGTGTCTTCCAAGTTACTCATGAGGGTGACAGGTATTTGGGATGGCCTGAAGTAGCCACTGCAAAAGCATTATACTACCAATTAACTGAGCTACGCATCCAGAAAGCTACTTGGTGGAGTATGTAACAGTAAGCAACTGCTCTTGTTGCTTTTCAAATAATGGTGAATCTTTGGCATAGCATCTCTACAAAGTACGCATTTTGGGGTTTTCTATAATCTTACTCTTTTAGGCAGAAAATACAGGTTGTACTACAAATACATGAGGTTTAGAGAATTACAGTGTAGTATCTTAAGACATGAGCATTGCAAACTTAACCAATGAGTTTTGGTAGGGTTTTTTTCTCTGAAGTCCTATTGTAGCAATGTGTTCTGTACTTGTGGAAGTGGGATATTTGTGTAGCTGCAATCCTGTGTTACATATTCTTTCATACAATAAATATTTAACTACCAAAACAATATTAGCAAACTAAAGATCAAAGTTACTTGTTTAATGTATTACTTATTAAGGCAGGAGCTGTGAGATGCTTTTCCTCTTTTTTTCTTTGAGATAATTTTTTTTTTTTTAACACTGCTCCTTCCCCTTTTTCTGTCTTGCTGTTCTGTACATATTTATATATAGCACCTTCTTCAGATGAGCTTATATTTGTGTTTCAAATGTTTTGATGAGAAATTTCTGTGTTGCCATTACTCTCTTTTTGAAGAAGGCATTTAACTTGTTGGCTGCAAACTGTCTTATTGTTAGGAAGGTACGTGGTTATTAATAAAACTCACTCTGTTCCAAAAATTTGGATATAGTAATCAACTGTGGTGACGTTCTTGCACCCTGGACTCTGTAGACTTCTTGTATCATAAACAGTGTTAGAGGTTTGCTCTGTGTCTTCATACAGTCCTATTAACATATGTTTCTTAGACTGCTTAGTAAGGAAACAAGGTTTAGTCAGCTGGCTGACGGTTGCTTTATTAGCTCTGAAAAAAAGTACAATATCTAGTCAGCCATGCTAGAAAGAGCAAATAATCTCTTCCCTGCTCTTCTCTGTTGGAGGCTTACTATGTTAGAAACCTCTGAAATGACTTAAGAAACACTGTATGCCTGTGTTTAAAATACTGTCTTTGCATCATTAAGAAATACGAAGCTGCCATTGTTTCACCCATCTTCCCAGGGGAAACTCGTAGAAAATAACTAGATGTAAGGAACTGCTTATGTATTTTGATATCCAGTATCTGCTGACAGAATTTCACAACAAAAGATGCTGGATCTCTCCTGACCTTCAGGCTGTGTTTTTACCAGCTTTTGTGCATGCCTGCTTGCCTGTGAGTTGTGAGTCATCAGTGACTTTTGCAGATGCAAAACCATAGCACCGCACAAGGCAGGCATCCCTGATTCATGCGAGTGTGCAGCAGACATCAATTTTCATGAGTTCCTGGGATCACACAGCAGGTCTGTATACTGGCATGTGTGTCTGTCAGTGTTTTCTAGTGTACCGTTTTGTTTTGCATTCTCTCTTTAAAGAGTGACTGCTCTCCCACAAATGGGAAGCTGCCACCAGGGAGTGAGAAGGGCTACTGGCCATTAGCAACTGGTCCAGTCTGTCTCCTTGTCTGGGACCTATTAGCACATCTGTGGGGAAATAGCAGTTGTATGTGAACCATTTTCTACATTCATCAAAGGGAAAACAAAGCACGGTTCCATTAGAAATGCACCGTAACAGCCAAATGAGCTAAAAGAGCCAAAGTTCTGTCCTGCCCCCTCTGTCCTTTTAACTCTGTCTTGCTCCATCTCAGACATCCAGCTTCCCATTACTTAAGTCTCTGAAAGCCTCTTCCTGCCTTTATTGTTTTGCCAGTTGCTGCCTTCAATTTACTGCACTGATAAGTACTTCCCAGGCTGTAAATACGTGGCCAAGATATTTCTGAAGCTGACCCCTGTTTTAGTTGTAGTCACAGGATGAAAGGTCAGCAGCAAAACTGCTCTTGCTACGCGGGGAGGCCACTCCTCACACCAGGATAGGTACAGATTGTGCATTCATGGGAAGAAATGTGAGGTAATGTATGGGATAACAGGGCCGAAGAAGAAAAAGTAAACATGCACTTAAACTCCCCTTTTCACAAGGTGATACCCGTGCTTTTATTAGATGCAGTAACTGCATCTAATAACTGTAGTCATTATCGTTATCTAGTAAATGCAGTTGTTCTTCAGCTTGGGGAATGCCAGAAACCAGAAAGAGTAAGAAATCAGATACGGTCATCAATGCTGGAAATTACAGCAGGTAGGTAGGAGGTGTGGAAGTCTGCCTTCGCTGGTGTCTGTGCCTGCAGAGATGGAAAAGGGAAGAAGGGATGTGTTTTAATGTCTTGCTTTTTGGGACACTTAGCTATAATCTCTACTTTTTAGGTGACCAGCACAAGCCTGTAGGGCTTGACATGCTTGAGAAGCTCCATACGTGTCTGTAATTCCTGTGGCGTCATTATAATGTGTGGCGCAGATGTTTGCAATGTGGCTGTCTGCCAGCATGGGCCTAGAAAGTATCGTGCCATGAGCAGTTAGTCTACAGTGGGAAATAACTGGAAATAACAGAATTATATGGAGTGAAAAAGCTTCTTCCAAGGGAAAATCGATTTGGAAACCATGGGTTTGTCGGGCAAGAACTTTGATACCAAACTTACTGAATTTTAATACAAGTTAGAGGCTCTTATGGTTCCTCTTTGCTTTAAAATTGACTGAAAAGTGGTGTGAAACTGAAAGCAGTGCTGACTTGAAGCTGTCATAACTCTTGGGAGATTTAACAGCTTCAAAAAAGACACTACCCAGGGACTATGCTACTATAGAAGAATTTTGGCTTAGTTAAAAAGATGACAAAATGAGCTTTGTCGGGGAAAATGTAGATCTCCAAACTGAATGTATCAGAAGGTCTAAGTAAGTATGGCCTAGGATTTCTTGGTTATCTAATTAATAAATAAGTGTGATTTTTCTAGCTTGAATTTAAGAGCTGGCAAAGGTAAATAATAATAAAATATGAAAATATTTTGTAACAGGTATATGGTAATAAATATACTGGGTCTTTGTCTTTCAGAACTGCAGAGTTGATTATTTCACCATACATTTTTTAAAATAACTAAAAAAATGTTTTTTCCTGGGCTGGTGCACTCTCATTAAAGGCATGTAACAGTGTAACCAGTGAAGAATATATGCTGATAAGGTGTTTTTTTCCCCTGACTTGACCCAATAGATTAACAAAGCAGACTTACGAAAGACTGTAAAGAGCTGTACACGAGTCTGTGGATAGCAGAGGTAATTGCCAAGAGTTCCTCTGAAGGCTTACAGGCAGTAGTATAGCCTGTAAAAAGCATTGACAGTATATGGATTTGGTTTCCAAAAAGAGATTCAGTATGTGAACTCATTGCTGTTAGCTGTCCTCTCCCAGTGGGTTGCACTTTGGTGTTGGAGATCTCTATCGTTCTGAAGGGCAAAGATCCTCAGAAGAGCTGCATCCCCTGGCGTCATATATGTTCATCAAATATCTGATATTTGTAATTTTATTTTTGCTTTACTGGGAATAGCAAAACAATTTTTTGTGACAAATCTACCGAGACGTGTGGCTGAAAATTTTCCTCTTTTTGAAGACAAACTGAAGTATTCCTTTAGCTCTTCCTTTTAACCTGAGGCATTCTGGGCAACTGTACTACCTTGACCCACAGAAAGTGGAAGTAAGATATCATCATAGTACATGGAATAACTCAAGGATGTAAGTTCAGATTTTACTGTCATTACTGCATTTAAATTACCCTGTAATGAGTTACATTTATAGAGGCAAATGCCAACACAGTAAATTGAGGAAACAAATATAGAAGTGGGTGGGACAAAGCTGAAATATGTTAGATAACCAGTTCCATAAAATGCTAGAATTGCAACTGAGAATGAAACGTTTGTTGTTTTTATAAATTCAGTTATCAAGCTATCCATTATTTTAGGGGGTTTATAAGTGAGGAAAGCTGGAGGTTTTTTCTATTGTTTTAGAAATCATCTTTGTTATATATCACAGAAAGAGATGAGAATGCTAAACAAAATGCTGTCTAAGCAGTTCAAGCCTTAATCAAGTGACTTTCTGATTACTGAAAGTATTTGGTCGTGTGATTGTCCATTAGCATTCCTCATGATTTCTGTAAGCTTCTCTTTTCATGTTAGGTCAGCATGTATTGTACCCCATATGCTAATTTATGAACTTCTACAAGGCATTTTGTGGCTCTGAGCTAATACTTTGATAGTGCATATGAGCAGACCCCTATATCCACTTGGTTTCTTATTTATGGTCCTGTTCATTTAACCTCTGTTCCTATAGAAAAGTAAATGTCTAGGTCCTGAGACCACTTACAATACCCTTCTATGTTAATTGGGTGACCTGTGATGACCTGAAAATAAATATTTAGCTCAGTGACTCTTCTCTCAAAACTAAGCATAATGAAATACATTTTGACAATTTATAACTTGCATACTTTTGTGCTACCGCAACAAGTGCTCATCCCTTAGAGGGTATATTGGATGTAAATGGCAAGGTTTTGGCAGCAGAGGGGCTGCAGGCGTGGCCTCTGTAGGAGAAGGCCAGGGGCTGCCCTGTGTCAGATGCAGCCACTTCCAGCTGTCTTTGCAACGGAACCATCACAGGCTGCAGCTGAGCCCATCAGCTGAGTTAGTGGCACATCTGTGAAAACAAATTTAAGAAAAGGCAAAAAATTCCAAGAGGCATCCAAGAACACGAAGAGAACAAGGGAATGGGGAGGAGGGGGGAAGAACAAAGGGAATAACAAGGTCAGAGAACAAGGAGGTGCTTTGTGACAGAGCAGGTACTTCCCTGAAAGGACTGTGGCCCATAGAGCCATGCTGGAGCATAGGGCAAGAGTGAGAAGGAAGGAACAGCAGAGAGAAACTGCTGTGTACTGACCTTGACCTCCTGCACTGCTCATTTTCTCATTGAAGGGACTGGGTGCAACCTGCAGCAATATAACAAGGGGGAAGGAGAGGTGTCTGGAGCGAAGCTGAGCCCGGGTAAGTGGGAGGAAAGGTGTTCTAGTGTTTGTCCCCTTTGTTTCCCAATACCCAAATCAGTAATTGAATATTTATGTTAACTGGCAATAAAATAAGCTTTACAGAGATTGCACTGGTTTGAGGTAGGTGAATGAAATGGAGCAGGTGAAACTTTATCCCTTGGAGCCTGTAGAGCTATGGAGCCACTAACATCCCCTGTGCAGCGTCTGTTGTTAATATGAGGTTTGGCTTTAGCCATCCACCAGCAGTGTATGCTTCACCACCCCCCTGTTCTCTCCCCTTTTGATCCATGGATGTCCCACTCTGTTTATTGTCTTTTGAAGTTCCTCTTTTATCCAGAAAAGAGAGTGAATCAAAGTAATAGGATGCAAACAGATACTGTGGTTTATTGTGTAGTTACTGTCTGAGGGTGTGTAGCAAAGGTGAATGAGTAGTGGTGAGTCACATCAGATGAGCCCAGGACTCCAAATTGCATTTTCATTCCTCTCCTGCCCCCAGCAAGGCTTGTATCTTGCATTCATGGAGCAGTGCCACAGTTTCTCCCTTGTTCTGTGTCTTTGCTCCACATGACAAACATCATCGGTAAGCCAGATGTGGCATCCTGCAGCCAGCTGCATGTGATGGTTGAGGTCATGGACTGGGACAGAAGCAGTGGCATTAGGCTGCCTGGCAGCCCAGCACCACTGCCTTTTCCTGCCTAGCACAGCTTCAGCACGTCAGATGCTGGAGAAAACTGAGCATGTATGTCACTTGCTCAGAGTTTTCTACGAATGGACTTGTGTGTACTATAATAAATAAACTGGTACTGACCACCTACAAGAAATATTTAACTGCTTAGAAAGAAAATATTTCAGGAACCATGCATTAGGCAACCTGAGACCTGTGTTGACTTGAGCCTAAACAGATGTCTCGATTGCACCTGTGTAGGAAAAGATGCAGCCCTTATGTGTGTCCCAGCTGGGATTCTTGTTATGGTGATTACATTAATACGTGTGGAGACTAATCACAAGAAAGGGCTTCATTGCAAAAGCCTCCACTACATCTACAGGACAGCAGATGAACTCTGTCCTGAGGAGTTTGCCCTGGACACGAGCAAGACAGGACAAAGGAAAAAGGTGTGGCAAGTGAACTTACCCTTAAACCTTTTCATGAGACTCTCTATTTCTTCTAAGCTTCTTTTTCTGCATACTGTTATTCTGTTTCCCTGTTCAGCTGCTCACATTTAGCACTCTTTCTCCAGCAGCCAGGTGGAAGCAGTTTAATGCAAGCATTCAGTGATGTGTTGTGTAGGCTTGGAGGGGGGGAGACAAGGGGAGGTCTGCCTTACTTAAGCCCCCAAGAATGTCCTAATCTTGTAAAGGATATGAGTCTCCTGTGTGCAGGCCTCTGGAAAGTTTATGGATAAACTAAGACCCGTAGAAGTGCCCGTGTGTCAAAGTTGAACTGTTTGCGTGTGGCTTTATTTATTGTCCCTAAGTAGAAGGAAAATAGCCCACTTTTAATTAATAGGGAAAATACTACATGTACATTTACTTTGGCTTGACTAAAAAACTGTTTAAATTTCATTTAGCTAAATAAATATTACTGTATGTCAAATTTAAGCCTATTTTAAACCTGACTTATAGGTTTAGCTTGCACCTGTAATCAATATAACTTGCTTGAAATCCATGTGAAAGTGGTGACCACACAGGGGTTTATGCTGGCTTGACATTTTAATATTAGTTAAACTGGCATAGCTTGTAGGTGTGGACCTCCCCTTAGTAGCCTTCAGCAGCAAAAGTGATGTCTTTTGGTGTTACTAACGACGGTAGCCAACATTTAAAACTTGGCTGCATGCTGACCACTCTGTTCACACCATTTGGTGCTTTTGCGTAAGACCACAAGTTTGCTGGCAGGGTGTCCTGTTTCTTTTCAAAACTAATGTATTACACCTGACCACATCTGTCTCAAGAGCTCACACTTGATTTAAAAACATCTATCAAGACAGTCCACAATAGCGCAATCTCAAGACTTCCAAAATGCAATTACATTGCACAAGAGTACGAAGGAAAGCCATCTGCTCAAAGTAACTGCCTGTGTGCATGTGGCGGTCAGGCGGACAGCGAGACCTGGAAGGGACTCTGTGTTTTGTAGTCAGTCCATCACAAACTTCTCACCTCTGGGCACATCACTGCAGATGTTTCTGCTTCCCCCCAAGTAGGAAGTGCGCATGCCCTAATGGTAATATTTCATGAAATAAAGCATTACATGCCTGATACCATGACTTGGTTCATAGAAGTATTATGGTTGTATCTATTACCTAAATGTAGGGGGTCCTTTAGACAAAGTTGTAGGCTTTGAAGGAATGCTAAGGTCTATACTGATCAAATTCCTGCTGCTGTAGCCTTCACCCATGCCTGACTATCACCAGGAAATCCCTTCCCAGCATGTGGCAGGATTTGTAATTCCATTATAAGGCAAAAATGTATTTTTTTAGTTTCATTATATTATGCGATCATTCACTAACTGTGTGATGTCATTGAGTGAACTCTGTTTTTCTTATCCAGCTTTCCTGAATCCTCCTGAAACAGCTGGACAGCAATGAGATGTTTAGGTTGGAAAGCACCTGGGGGCAGAGTTTCTCAAGGTTATCTGTATTTGGAAGTGCAACTGTACCTTTGGCAATCAATTTTTCAATAGGAACCACTTATTTCATGTAGAAAAGCTTTACTATGATTTTATTTTTGTGCTTCTCTTGCATTGAAACATTGACTATCAGAATATAATTTATTTAATCTATGTAGATTAAATTTATAGTTGTATTTTACTCGTCCATCTCTAGAGGTGGTGGTGTGGTTGGATACCATTGTGGCATGATATAGAAAAGATGTTTATTGTTCTAGCAGAACAGCAGTGCTTAATCACACAATAATGATGTAATGGTCATAGCTGGCGTCTGCAGTCCAGAGATGTGATACCAGGTTTTGGCTCAGCTGTGGATATGTGGCTTAGCCCCAGTCAGCCAGTTCTTCCTCCAGTGGAAATGTTTTATTCTTTTAGAAGCATTCTGAGAATAAAACCCTTTAGTGGTCACATAGGTGGTTTGGGGGCATGGTACTGTAACAATCAGCATCTAGGTATCCACTAGTTCAGTAGTTGCCATATAATTTTGAAAAAAATCCTGCAATTTTCCACAGGGCATTACTTGTTAGTTACTATATGGCTGCCTTTGAGCTGTTGCCAACAGAAGAAAGAGATGATACTCTTCTATGCTGTATGCTACGAAGGATGGGAATACTAACAAAACTGAAAAGCCAGATCAAATCTCTTCCCTCCTACATTTCATGCTCAGCAATTTTCAAGGGATAGGCAGAAAATGCAATAGCTTTTCTCAACTCTATTTTTTAAAGAGCTGACTAAATAATATTTTGAAATAGCCAATTTAAGATTTTTCTTCTCTTGAAGCACAAACCAAGTCAGATGAAGTTGGAAAAGCTAGATAGCTGGCTCTCTGAAAAATCAAGCTGGCAGTTTAAGCATGTATAGAAGGATTTTGGGATGGTCAAAAAGCACAAACACGCCCAAAGTGGGATTCTAGCAAACGTTAGGTGTCAAAGGGCAAAGCTGTGATCTTGAAGAACACAGCTCAGCTGCTGGCTAACTCTCAATGCAAGTAAACCAAGCAAGTGCTTTGCTTACTTTTCTTCGCTTTAAATGTATAAACAGTCTTGGGAAGAAAGACTGAACCTAGGGTAACCCTGGCTCATGTGTGGCCTGACCAGCAGGTTGAAGAGCCATGTACCTCCCTGTATTCTCTCTCTGGTCCACTTCAGACAGTTTTGGGGGTTGCGTGAAGGCACAGCTCCAGCAGGAAGCATTGAGGCTGCCCAGCCTAGCCCCAGAGCTGTTAGGATGCCTTCTGCTTTAGTGCCAAGCATGGGTTCAAAGCCAAGGATTGCTGCATACCCATCTTCCCCTTTTTCTTAAGTGAGTGCTCTGACCGCTTACTGTTGTGTGAAGGGAATAGTTTTCCCCCAATTCATTGCAAATAGGAGCTCTGCGTGAATCCTGGAAAAACAGACACGTGTTCCTTCAAAAGGGGGTTCTGCACCATCAATTTCAAACAGAGGAAAGTGCTTTCTTCTGGCTAGGAAGGCACTGATGGGGCAGGATTGACTGCTTGCACCTCTCTGCTCAGCTTTCCTGTTGGCTGACCCAAGCTGCAGCATCGTGTGCGCGCTGACAGTCAGCCGTGCTGATTTCTTGCAGGGTCCTTCTCTCAGCTTCAGGGAAAAGTGTGTCATGTCTAAATCCATTGTTGGATGGGACCAGAAAGAGCCTGACTGTAGGAACCCATCTGAAAATAATAGTGTAGATTCATAGAATCGTTTAGGTTGGAAAAGACCTTTAAAGTCATCAAGTCCAACTGTTAACCCAGCACTGCCAAGTCCACCACTAAACTGTGTCCCTGTGTGTCACATGTGCCACATCTACAGGTCTTTTAAATACCTCCAGGGATAGTGATTCAACCACTTCCCTGGGCAGCCTGTTCCAATGTTTGACAATCCTTTCAGTAAAGAAAAATTTATCTTTGTAGGTGAATTAAAGCAGGTACATGGTTCATCAGTGGTTTGCATGACCAACGTTAAGTTATGTCACGTGCAACAACTCTTGAAAAGAAATTTCCCAAATTCCTGCATTGTTTCACTTCAAGGACTGTGTTAGCTCTACTCTTGGCTTTTTTCTAGAAAAGTTGCTGGATGTACTTTGTAATTGTTGTCACATTTCAAACGCTTACGGTCAGGCAGTAGTGGGGCTTAGTCACACACAGACAATAAAATACTGATTTCTTCTCTCCTTTAAATATAACCTGTGAAATTATTTCCATTTTGTGCATCTTTCAGGTAAATAGATATGTGATAATTAAATGCATAGTAGATGTGTAGTACAATTTAGAAGTTTCTGTATGTGTTCAGCTTTCCGTGAGTGTTCAGCTACCATGAGAACATTTATTTAAAAACACTGTAGGGACTGATCTTAAGGTTATTTGAAAAATTGCCTCCTAGTTTAATGTTTGCTATGAACTTAATTAAACATTTTATGTGGTCTGTGCCAATTAAGACCATTAGCATTACCATGAACTGGTAAACTTCGGGGAAAAAATGGTTATGCTTAAAAACATAAAAGCAGGGTTATTAACAAAAAGTGACTTATCAAGTGTAAATAAAATGACCGGAACAAAATGTGCGTCATTATACATGCATGTCCTCATTTACCATCTGGTTTCTGTTTGACCCTAGCTATGGATTTATTTTGTGCTAGTGGACAAACAATTGGACAACACTTTAAAAACTCAAGCTGGAATGTAGGGAAAGCTCATGGCAGTCTTTCACGTGCTCTGTATTTTGTGGGTGAAAAAGTTTATAGAAAAGATGAGTTGAACTGTAAACATTGCACTATGATAAGTCTTTCATATAGTCATATGATTATGCTCTCTTTTATTTTCTTCAGATTTTCCTTGAAGTCCAGCTAAGAATGCAACCAACAATAAAGTGAAAAAGCTGCACAGCTGAAGAAGCATCCTTCTACTTGGTGAAAATGTCTCTTATTTTTTGACAACAATTAAAGGACAATGGAGTCAAACACACTTGGGAAGACTGCAACATTAGATGAGCTTTTGAACACTTGTATTGAAATGTTTGGTATGCTTTTTCAATAATTTACTTTGCTGTTCTTGAAATCCATCTTATAATGTAATCCCTGCTGTTCTCTGATTTAGCCAGTCTTTCCCTTGGCAATCAACATTTCTGTTCTGTAAAATTTTCCATGTTTCATTTTGGCCCAGAATCACAGAGGCCAGAATTTTAAACACATGCATACTGTATTAAATTTTCTTAATACAGATACTGCACAATGGTGGGTATAGTGGTTTTTAAAATGCTGGCCTTCACCAAGAGAAGTGTTTAGTTGAATTATTCAAGGAGTTATTTCTGGCATTGATCTTTGTCTTGAGTGGTTACACAGCTGCATTTCTGACCAGTCATTTTATTGAAAGGTTTTCCAAATAATCATGCAATAATTGGCAAGAATATGACTTATAGTTCATGTAATCTTTTTACTCTGATTAAAATGTGATGTACCAGGTCTGAGGGAAAGAAGTGATGAAATGGCCCTTGATCCATAACACCATTAATCATGACATATGTCACATTGCAGTCAGATGAGCTCATGGATGGGCTTAAATGCTTCAAAATTAACAAAGCTACATTTAGATTCTCTTGAAATGCAGGAGAGCTTTTGATTGGAATGAGATATTACATTTTTTTCCCTTGTGGAGAGAAACAAGTATCTAAAGGTAAGAGAGGTTAAATAATTGAAAGATGGACAGATCTTGCCTACTGACTGTAGTGAATCCCCATATATTCATTTCTGTAGACTACCATCAAACCTGTTGTTCTAAAACCTAATGAAAGTATTAGCAGAGCCCATATACTTGTTGTCTGTTAGAAATCACGCCTCTCTTCGTTGTATACACACTCTTGCAAGTGTAGTCCGTGTGTGGTTCCCATTTCATACACGCATATTGTCTACTGTCTTTTAAAATTAAGAGTGACAGACAGAGAATAATCTAAGATTGCAGATGTTGAGGAAGAGTGATGGTCAGCCAGCCTGCCAGGGAATAACTCTTTCCGTGGTTTCGGTGGCTGCATTGCAAAGACACAAGGGTCTGTAAGGCAGCTGGAGACGAGACCCTGAGCACAGATGTGAGGTACTGCTTTGACATTGAATTCCTTGAGGCAGATCTCTTTTTTTAACAATCTGATTGTTAACATAAAGCTATCAAGCTGCAATAAAGCAAATATTGGAAGTGGTTGTACATCAATTATCTCACCACCCTTTTGGTGAACTAATTTTGCATTTGTTCTTTGGGTTACTGGCAGTCTTCTTGTATAGCATTTGGCATAGTGCTGTCCATGCCCCATTTTTGTAGCTATGGCCCGTTATCTACGCTGGTTTGGGGGGGTGGTGGTGTCCCTTTAAATACCTAGCACTACAATCTAGCAATAGTTATCATTAAAAGAGCATTTTTGTGCTTTGGTTTTGTTTCCTATTTACTTGGTAGATAATGAGCCAACATTTCCACTTTTGATCCTTTCTGTCTGCTACTCTCGAAGAATAAAAGCTCTTCTCTGTTCATGAATAACATGGCTAACTCATTGTTTCTCTTTTGCAGATGACAAAGG
This sequence comes from Ibycter americanus, assembly GCA_035590275.1. Taxonomy (NCBI): domain Eukaryota; kingdom Metazoa; phylum Chordata; class Aves; order Falconiformes; family Falconidae; genus Ibycter; species Ibycter americanus. The sequence goes on from JAVJGI010000035.1 coordinate 12,510,275, forward strand.
AAATCGGTGCTCCAGCCATTTGCCAAGAACCTTTCTTTTAATGCACCGGTGGTATCTGCCTTCCACAGAGCTGGCTGGCAAGCTTCTGTCCACATATCCTTTCACAAAGTTTTGCAAATCGACATTGCAACGTCAAAAGCAGATTGTTTCTGTGACTGCATGTAAAAATGTGTCAATTAGTGACAAACAAGGTTTAGAGGTAAATTTTTTTCAACCTAAAAGATGGAAGTCTGTGAGCTTCTTTATGCTACTGCTTGTGGACTGTTTTCCATACATACAAGCATACTGAGGCATACTTTGCATTAACTTCAAGGAAGTGGAAATATGCATCCAAGATAACTTTTCAAATGTATCCAGCGGGCTGGCCTTTGACTGCTATGAACTTCCAGTGGTAGCTAAGCACCTGCATGTCATTTGTACCTCTTAAAGAATTCAGTAATCTGAAGTATTATCATATTTGATTAGACAGAGCTGGCAAGAAACTGTTCAGTAGAATATTCAGAATAGTATAATAGAGGCATTTTTGCTAGGGCAAAAAACAAAGTGGCAGCCAGGAAATGGTCTTAGTCCCCAAAGATGCTGTGAAAGTGAATGCAATATCAGAGCATACCGTGGTTATCTCTAGAAGTTTAATGCTGTTTTTTATTCAGCTGGTCTAGTGTCAGTCTCTTCTGTGGATAAAAACGCTACAGAATCAAAGTACAGAAAGCTTTCTTTAACTAGTGTACATATAGAGATGCCAATGGGGAGAACTGCAATGAATTCAGATTAAAAATCTGCTATTTCATGAGGTAAGCATGCTTCTGGTCCTTTAAGCATTTTGGTTTTATGCTTTTGTGAATACTATCAATGTAATTTCTTTTTGTGAAAAATTAAAACTAAACCATGGAAACAGAAAGCTTTACTTTTTTTCTTTCCCCTCCTCCCCTTGATCTCCAGTCTACAGTGAAGAGTGGCTTTCTGTGCTTTGAAAACACTTAAGTTGATCCATTCAGCCTTTAAGACCCTTAACTGCATTGAGCTAAAAAGCTGATTGGAAACTTTTACCATGATTTACCCAGTGTTTGAGTGTGACACCTCTTAGAGGGAGACTAGCTCAGTGCCACACAGGAGAGACACGCATTTTGCTTCAAGATGTAGTCTAGTGCGGTAGAGGACGATTGTCTCTCGGCTGCTGGCTTCGGTTCACGCAATCCCTCCATAATTTATGACAACAGGAGTGTGTTAGTGACGCCACAGCTATTACAGGTTGGGTATGTTGTAATCCTTGCACTGCCCGTCTCTGACTTGATTTCTGTGGGAAAGCTTTCGTGTGTTAGGCTGTGCTTGTACAGGAACATTTCTCCATAAAAGAGAAAGCCTGAATTTTTAAGTTAACATGATATAACCTGCTTCCCTCAAACAAATGATTTTTTCTTCCATCCTCTGGACTAAGCTATACCGTTGTGAAGAAAGGCAAAGGGGGTTATTGAAAGCAGGACTGATAAAGCCTTTTACATACCCCCTTAAATAGCAGAGGAGACATCCCATTTACGGTTATGGTGGTAGAACTGCCACTCAAATTCACATTTTCATTTTCATTGCAAAATCTGTTCTGAGCAGACAAAGTGTCTCACATGGACAAGGGCTAAGTGCAAGTGTCACCTGGGTGTCCTGGCATCATGAGTCGGGACACTGTGTGTGTGCCTTTTGTGTGTGTCACCTAAGGCATCACTTTAATTTTGCATTTCACTAGAATGCTGCTGTGTGGTGGTGCGTTAACCAAAGGAAATCGTATGATAAAGTGGCTTTTGCTACTTCAGTGTCACAGATAATTACAGACGCAATAGGTTGAGGTAGTCCACCCTCTCTGCCCAAAGACCAGTGGGTCTGAAATATTTGTAAGTCCTATTAAAAAAAATGTATGTACATATATGCAGCCACTGAATGTTATGCCTGAATCCCTGGGCATCCCTTAACCACTGTCTGTGTATTTCAGATACTGGATTTTAGAATTTCCTGCAGAGTTTAACTTGGACCTTGGGCTGATTCGTTTGACTGAAGAGTTTCGAGAGGTAGCCAGCCAGCTTGGATATGAGGATCACATCCATCTCATTGATATCTCCAGCATGTAAGGATGTCATGAGCATCAACATCTTTCTCTCTGTCTCTGTAGTAGCAGAATTCTAGTTCTGTGCAAAACATAAAAATATTAAGGGCCGTCTTGATCTTGAGAGAGCAAAAAAGGAGCTACAAAAAGATTATATTGTCTTCTAAACTTGAAGTTATTAATAATCTGAAATTCTACTTGTAGTGTCACAGTAAAGAGAATATTCTTATCTGTATGTAACTTTTTAATATAAATGGGGAAAAAATAATTTTCCTGTCAAAGCTAGTGCCAATTATGTGATTAATCTTTTTTTTTTCCTGTAATTTTTCATACAGAATGACAAGCGATGCAGTGACTAGCATGTTGTATACATCTTGCGTTTTCACAGGGAAGCCTTTTTGTTCTGTCATCAGTAACCTGTTAATTTTTTCTAATGGCTTTTTGTGTACTTCTTTTCTGTGATATAACTGGATAATCTTTAGCATTCACATTTGTAGTTTTATTGCACCAAAATGATTACACTGCTATTTCCTTGACATGCTGAAATGAAAGTTACCTTTTAAACATCACCAGACAGGTTCTTGTGTCTCACCTGATATTGTAGATTTTCTTATGCATACTGATTTTTCCGTATTTAAAAATGGCATAGTCACCTGGAAGAACAGCACTACTAATCTCAGTGAAGGCTCCACAAAAAATAGCAGTGAAATCACATTAATATCTTCATTTTTAAATATCGTTAGCAACCTCTTTCTGCTCTTTGAAGTGCTTTTACAGTATATGGGTAGGAATTATTCCATTGCTTGCAAGCAAATTATTTGTCCTTTTTGTCTACCAACTTCTTACTGTTTTGTTAGCTGTCTGACTGACTGGTTCTGTTGTTCCATTATTTCATGGACCTGTGGTCTTACAGAATAATAATTAATCTTTGATGTTATTCAAGTCTTTTTTTTTTATTCTGTATCAGAATTTGGTGTGACCTATTCTTGTATTTCCAAAGCATTTTTTTAATTATGCCTTTCTGTATCATAGAGAAGAGTATGTTGTCCTTTTGTTCTGATAGAAACCTGCCATTATTTATCATCTGCAGTAGCACCTCCAAAATTCTTTCCTTCTGTTATGCACGTGAAGAGGTCTTATTCTGAGTGTTTGTTATGTGCTGGATGTCACAGATCAGAAAGCTTACGGTCTATCTCTTGGTAATTTCATAGTGTGTGTGCAAACTGTGGGCTACACTCACATATACCCAAACAGAATTGAGAATTATACCTATTTTGCTGTTGCAGTCCTTCCTATGACTGGATGAGAAGAGTTACACAGAGGAAGAGGATTTCCAAGAAAGGAAAAGCCTGCCTGCTGTTTGACCATCTGGAGCCCATTGAGCTAGCTGAACATCTCACTTTTCTGGAGCATAAATCTTTTAGGAGAATTTCTGTAAGAAGCCTACAACTTTGTCACTTGCAATTAGGAGCCTGCCCTTAAAGAGTGTTCATATGTTTTAACACTTATGGCTTTTTCCCCTTGACATTTCAGTGTAGTAAATCTTTATAATCCTTCATATGATGAGCATAACCACGGCTGCACCAGCACTTCCTTGATCTTTTTCATGACTGATGCTTTTGGTGACAGAAGTTAATTTTGTGGAGAAATTCTGGGCAAAAATCACCGCTAAAAGCTATTGCCACCATGTGTTGCAGCAATTGATTAAACTAATATTATTGTTCAAAATCTTCAGGTGTTTTTTTTTCCTCTGAGGAAAATAATTACTTTTTAGTAAACATCAGAGTCTTTGCAATGAATAATTTTTGAAGAGTCTGGAATATATATAGTCCTTCTGTAGTCTCTGTTCGCTCCCCACCACTTCTTCAGAAACTGTCCTTTCATTTGCCAACTTAGGATCAGAAGATAACTCAGGTTGGAATGGATATCAGGAGGCCTCCAGGCCAACCCCCTGCCCAAAGCAAGGTCAGCTCTGAGACAGATCATGTTCCTCAGGGACTTCACCAGTTGGGTCTTGAAAACCTGCAAGAACAGAGACTGCACAATTCCTCTTTCCTCTTCCTCCCATGTTGGTTCTGTGGAAAATTCAGATACAGCTGCTTCTTTTCACACAGGATTGTACATGAACAAGAGGCAAAAATGGATGAAAATGAAAGTAGAAGCTAAAGCAAAACAAATGAGTAACCCAAATGCCAAAAGAAATGCTGATTTCTGCTGGCAGATATCCATGAGAAAAGATCACATGATGCCACTGTATCTGGTGGCAAATGGAACCAGTAAGATCTCAAGACGACAAGTTCTCTTCAGCAAAAAAATTTAGACTTTTTAGAAGTGTTTAGGAGCATGAAAGAAATCAAAACTAAGAAAAATATATGAGCGAGTGAGTTTATTTCAAGAAAGGAAGGAAAAAGACATCAATGAGAGCTGAAACCAGTCTAAATAGAATTGCTTTTGATGTCATTTAATAACATTCAAAGTTTTATAACTCTAGACTTCAAATCATGGGAAAACACCCTACTGTGATCTGTGCAATGCTAACCTCAAAGAAGGAGGGAGGGACAAGAAAAAAGGCATGGATTTCTGACTAGACTGAAGATATATTTTAATTCCTTTTGGAATTCCAGAAAGAAAACTCAGACCTACAATGAATTTCTTTTTTCCTTGTTGTTTCTAATTTGTCTGTTGATTCTTCAGCTTGGATTTTGCTATCTCAGATGTTTCTCTGCAACCAATTGCAGTTAATTAATCTTCTACTACTTGTTTTCTCAAAGCTATGTAACTGTAGATGATGGTTAGGCTGAATCCTGGCTTTGGTTTTACCTATTTAAAAAAAAAATATGGGGGAGGAGGAAGGGCAGTGTTAATTATCACAGAAAATATTTAAATGTATCTGAACACTGAAATACTGTTTATCTGCAGTTCTGAGACAGGAGCCTGCTGTGTAAGAGTATATGCATCGTGCGGTCTTCTAGCAGGCAATTTTTGATCAGCTAAGACCAAGACACCTGTGTTAGCTGGCATTGCTAGCAACCCACTACACAAGCTGGAGTTACGTCATAAGCTTCTGCAAATCTGTCTTTAAGGGAAAGCTGGAAAACGTTTTCCAAACATTTAGGGAAATCTAATTCTTGTGAGCCGTAGCTCTCCCATGTAGAACCATGTCCATGAATACACAGGGATTGAACAATGACATCAAAAGGAGCAAGATTTATCAGAAGTAGCTCCTTGTGCGACAGAATTATTTTTATACATAGGAGGAAGAAAATGAGTGCATAGTTAGCTTCTTGGGATGCAGTTCAAGCTCCTGTGAAGAGTAACAGAGCTCCTATTGATTTCAGTGGGGCCAAGATTTCCCTCTTTGCATCAACAATGGAGTTTGTCAGGAAATTGGAGTGGGATGAAAGCTCTTGTTTATATGCTTCTTGCTTGTAGCACTAGATAATTCCTATGGAGTATCATGTCATGGGGATGTCAAGTAAAACTACACAGAATTAAATGTTGTAAGTGTTGAGTAAATTATGGGAAAAATAATTCCATGGAAGTAGTAACCATGCTCATCATGCAAGCTCCTGTATTAGCTGCCACACAACACTAAAGTTGACATTTAAGTAAAAAAAAAAAAGCAAAACAAAAAACAAACAAAACAAAAAACACCACACACAAAAAAAAAACAGCAAAAAACTTTTAAGAAAGAATTAATGTGCGGCACGAGGAGCTTTAAAAAGAAAAAATGATCAAAGTTTCAATTTGACTCTTAAGCTGTCCACTCTTTTTACTGAAAATGTCTTTCCTCTATTAGTTCACAGACTACCAAAGCTATGTGATCCATGGCTGCCTGGAGAACAATCCTACTTTGGAGAGATCTATTGCTTTATTTAATGGTATCTCCAAATGGGTCCAGCTCATGGTTCTCAGCAAACCAACACCCCAGCAAAGGGCAGAAGTAATCACAAAGTTTATCAATGTTGCACAAGTAAGTCTTGCATATGAGTCTTTTTCTTCCAGTATAAAGCAATAATATAGAGATAGCAGTAAACAAACTGGGTGCTCTTTGTGCTGTTTCCTCAGTGAATAGCCTGTTCAGCATCACTGCAGGTTATTTATTTCATCAGGTGCAGTATGTCTGCTTTTTTTAACTAGCAGACGTAACTATAAAATAACTTCTTTGTTGTATGCTAGTTAGTAACTGTCACAATTGTGTGTTTCCTTTAGAGCTAAGCTAATTGAAAAAAGACATGTTGAACCATTCTCTTATCTACCCTGGTTTAGTGATTTCTGCTTTAGCAGTGATAGGGGTTGTCTTCTTTAGCTTGTCATGTGTGACACTGGATAGCTGCCACATGTGTTTCCTTGATTTTTAATTATGCATGATCAATCTCTCCTGCAGAAGCTCCTTCACCTCCAGAACTTCAACACACTGATGGCAGTTGTGGGAGGTCTAAGCCACAGCTCTATTTCTCGCCTGAAAGAAACTCATTCTCATCTGTCTTCAGAAGTCACAAAGGTATGGTGGACTCCGCAATATAGAGATACTGAGCAGAACATCACCTCTTTGAGGTCTGATGGGTTCTGCAGTGCAGGTGTCTCACCAGCACAATACTTGGATCATGGCAGGGCATCCTAAAAGGCACTTTGGTTGCATTCCTCTCAGTGGAGAAGGATCAGCTCACCAAGATCCTCTGCTTGATTGCCAGTGCCAGAGAGGAAATTAACACTGTCGACACCCTGACATGACTTGTGCTCATTTAAAACAGATTAAGGAAATGCTATGAATGCTTTCACAGAGACTTGCTTCTATGACTATTTCTAGGACTGGAACGAAATGACAGAGCTGGTCTCTTCCAATGGAAACTACTGCAACTACCGCAAGGCTTTTGCTGACTGTGTTGGCTTCAAAATTCCAATTTTAGGAGTTCATTTGAAAGACTTGATTGCTGTCCATGTCATTTTTCCTGACTGGATAGATGAGAACAAAGTTAACATAGTGAAAATGCAGCAGCTTTCCATCACCTTGAGTGAACTGGTTTCCTTGCAAACTGCCTCTCATCATTTAGAGCCTAATATGGATTTAATTAACCTGCTAACCGTAAGTATTGAGCGTGTTTCAATTCTCTTCTGTTATTCAGATGTTGAATGTCAGTAGGAATATTCATATCTATAGAGATAAGTGCACACTGTTATCCCAGTTTTGTAGAAGAAAAGAAAGAGAATACAAAACAGAAACAAGTTCGCACAAGGTGTGAATGAAGTCAAAGAGAGTTTTGTTACTGTAGTATGTGATAGCTGGAAGCAGCAACACGATATCAATTGATATCAATTAATTATTTTAAGGATGACAGAAAGAGGGCTGTATTTGTGTTAGGAGAAGTAAAAACTAAGTACTGACTACTTGGAATTGAGGCTTAGGTCTCCTGCACAAAGATCAGGTGACTTGTGGACATGCACACACAAGTGAAACTCCAACTTGGGCATCGCTCTGTTCTTGCTCCCCTGTGCTTTGTGTGCAACGCAGTACTTTTCCTATCCAGTAAATAAAAATGCTTTTGAATGTTGTTAAACGGCCCCTGCCATCCTTGCTCTTTCCCCCTTCCTTTCCCCTTGGCAGTGGCTACATTTGGAGAGGTGTGAAACTTGCACACACAAATTACAGATAAGGACTTGAATATCCCATTTCAAACCAAATGAAAGTGAGATTTCAAAAAGACTGAAAAAACCATTTTTTTTAAAAAACTGCAACTGACAATGCTAAAAGGAATTAATTTTCAGTTTCCTTTTTAATATGTAGATAATGAATGTCATTTTAAAAAATACTACACTTTATTTCAAAACATACTGAAGCATGGAGCCTGAACCACCAGGCCAGATCCTGTTTCTGTTGAAACGTGGTCATTTTAGCACTGATCTCAGCTGCAGCAGTGTTTGACCCAGCACCACAGATTGTTCAGGTCATGGGCAAACCCCAGTATCTTGGAATTAAAGATAGAACCTGTGAAACTTGAAAAAAAGAAGGCATGGGTTTTTTTATGAAACAGTTGTTGTTGCAAGCAAATAGAAGTCACCTACTCATCTGAGAGCAGTCTGAAATTTGCCATGTTAGGTAAAGGACTCTCTTAATATGTAATCATTTTATGCTGCTTCTGTTCTTGTTTTTTAACTTTGCGTGTCTGATTTCTAATCTGGACTGAAAGAGAATCTCTTTCCTCTCCTTAATAGAATTATTTTTAGAATAACTTAGAACTAAACAAGGTCTGTGTGTAAATAGGACAAATTTGAGAATTTTTCCAGTGTTCGTTTTGTGGATAGCATGAACTTCTCAAGACCATGTTTTTTTCCAAATTTCTTTTTTCTCTTTTAGATGACAGGAAAAAAATCTAGATCAAAAGCCAGGGAAAGAATTTGACTGTCTCTAAATAGCTGTGTCTGAGAGCCAATGTCTCAGCATTGTCCCCCACTCCCTGGGGAGGCAGGAACCAAATTCCAGTTTTTCCTCAGTCAGGTCACAGACTTGAGGTGACTCTCATTACCTAGCTAGTTCTAGTTAAATGCCTTAACTGGAAGGCTGTTGGGCAGGAACCTTGGTTTTTTTTCTTTCATGCTTTAAAATGCTCAAAAGCATGCATATCTAGAAAGTAAGCAAAGGTGGTAGTTTGTGATGTATTTGTGCTGAGACTGATCAGGTACAGAGCTTTACGCTACGGAGGCTGATAAATATGAGCCTGAGCTTGGAGCTATCAAGCTGGTGTGGATATACCTGTGGCTTCATTGTAATGAGGAATGGGAAAGTCTGGGGGAATAGGAGAACCTTCTCCTGTTACACCTTGCACAGAACAATCTGGAAACGAGTCCTAATCCTGGTTAGTGGGACAGGGGACAGAAGGGACTGTGTGTTGCCTACTGCAACACCTCTTTAATTTAAATATTGGTCTATAAAGGCAGATATTTACTACCTTCTTTTGTTTTTGTAGGGATTGAGAGTTGCTTTCTTATCTCATGCCGCTTTTTCCCTCCCTGATTGTTTCTGAAAGTTCAGAGTTTCTGACAAGCTTGGCTGTGAGTAGGGGGAAGTGGAACCTCAGGCTTTAGGGAATTGAGCAATAAGAAACTGAGTCCAATAGGACAGAAATTAGACAACGTGAAGTGAGAGATGGAAGCTGAACTGCTGCTGACATTTTCATTAGCTGTTCTTCTCTCTTCTGGGTGACAGCCTGCTTTCCAAAAAGAGCAGAAATCTTCAGGTTTTTCTAAAACCTTGTAAGTTCATATTCATCACTGTATCAACCTGAGTTTACATCGTGTATTTTTTCTTTTCTAAAAAAGTATTTTCCTTGTTTTGTTTGTTTTCAGCAAAATGATAAGATTTTTTTTTAATATTTCATATTTAACTCAGTATATTTCATTTACTAAGAGAAGTAATTGAGTACGTGATGGGTACTTTTTCACTTAGGATGCTCTGATGTATTAATTCCTAGTATAACTCTGCTGACATTGGTTACAGTTGAGCCAATCTGATTGTAAATAAATGGGGTTGCATGCTGCAGTGTTGATTCCAGACCTGATCACTGATTAAAATTAACTTGTGCTGCTTTTTACCTGCTAGCATGATTCCATGGTGGTACCTTTTAGTAATGATGGAGACGGCCATGGGTATCCTAGGTAGACAGGTGTAGGTATCCTAAAACCTTTACCCTTTACAGGGTAATTCTCTCTTCATAGCAGTCACTGAAAGTGTAGTTGTGGGTCAAGTATGTTTGATAGTGTGGGAATTTTGATTTAAGATGGTGACTCCTGGTAAGGAAAAAATCAGCTTTCTTCAGAAAGTTCCTGGACCAGAATTTTGGTACATATTGTAATATGAATATTCTCAATTTTATTCCAGTATGTAGGTTTTGTCCTCACAAAGTGGTTTTTTTACAGTGGTCTTTTAAACAGTAATAGTGAACTTATGTAATAGATGAAATGTCTCTGTCGGTCTTTTTGTTAATAAGAAAGTTTTAAATTTTAGGCTGGGGTCAGAGAAAGAGGAGAAGAAAAGCTAGAATTGCAGCCCAAAGCTGACAAGAACTGCCAACTAAAAGTAGTTGACCTTGCTATGTGCAAATGGTCTTTTAGCAGATTTAGCCTCCCTTGCTGCCAAAGTCATCCTCAGTTTTCAGAGCCTGAAGAAATAACCATTCTACTTATTGCTAGGTCTTTCCTCTCTAATTTAAACTGTAAACATTTTTCCCATCTTTAACTTTAGAGAAACTCCCTTTCAAAACCAGTAAATGCGTAGAGCACTTTTCATTTGTGTGAGAATCAGCTGACCCAACTATTTGCTCACTTCTGCAGTTTTCCCATTAAGCTGCTTCTATCTGGGCAAGCTTTTAGTAGGTGTTTTGTCCTGATAAGCGATGTGTAAATCTCTTGCCTGGCCTCCATCCCTTGCAGTGTTGCCTTTCACATGACACTTAGCAAGTGCTAACAGCCTGGCCTGTGCTTTCTTGACAAATAAATCACTGGGTGCTGGTTTGTTAGTGCAACAACTTGCACAAAAAGATAAAATTGGTACTTCATGGGCATGTGGGAATTTGCCCTGGTTTTTCTTTCCCTCGGTGGTGGAGTCCTGTCCACTCTGGGGGAACCAATACCTTTCAAGTGGTTTGGCAATCGTGATGTTTGGGAGACTGTGTTAAGAGCTATGAAGTGAGCGCTTGGGTGGGGTGAGGGCTCGGTGGTAAGCTTCAGGCCACCTGGTCAAGGGTCTTGTGGGCATTTCTCAGATGCTAGTGTGTGTGTATAGACCAAAAGGGTGAACGGGAACAAGAGGTGTCTCTGGCTTCAGTGGCAGCTGCTGAATGATTTAGGAAAGTTGGTCTCTGTCTCAGCTTAAATGTCTGCACACAAACTTAGAAATCTGCTCCCCCGCCACCATCTTATTGTCAGCATAAATCGGCTTCTAGCTCACAGAATTTTAGCTTTGAACAAGTGGCTGAAAGAAGCCAGTATTTTCCATGGAAGTTAACATGCCACAAATAAAGCAAAGGTTTGCTGTACGGAGGGCAGTGAGACAAATGCCAGGTTTACCTGAACAGGAGACTGCAAAAGCTGAGAGGGAACTCTCTATGCAAGCCCTCCTTTGTCATGTGTAAATGACTCTGAGTTATATGGGCAAGAGAAGTAAATGTGCCATGACTCGGCTGCTGGTGAGCCAGAGTGTCTTACACGACGATGGACTCACTTCTTAGTGCATGCTTGCTCTTTGTGTGGTTCTTCCTCCTTCCCTGCCCTATCGGCCACACTTGCTCCATCTCCACTGACTCTGTACATGGTTCTGTACCAGTCCCTGGCATCCAAAACCTGGAGCTAAGAAGTAGAAGTAATAAAAGAGAACCTAAGTTTGAGCTTGGCAGTGCACCAGAGAGGACTAATAGCTCTAATGACATTTTCATCATTACAAAACTTAAATTTGGTAAGGATGCTTAAGGGATTTCCTTACCTGCTGTGTGGTTCACAATGTGAATAAAAGCCTGTGTGTAAATGTTTCAACGCTTTCTGTGGATTGGAAGCAGATCTCAGTCTCCCAACTAGGCTGCAGTGTATTTATACTGTGTTAGAACTTATTTGGTGCCACCATTTTTCCCCCACTATTTTTAGGTCTCAACAGCTATTCATCTAACCTGTTCTGAGACTGTATGCAAATGACTGGAAAGTCCCAGGCATTTGTACAGTCTAGTGAAGAGAATGAGAAATATCTAAACAATCAAATTGAAAGTCACCCTCCCTAACTTGTGTTTGGTTAAGTTCCACTTACAAAAAACAGCCGTGCCTTTCTGATCACTCCCCCACCCTCCTCAGTCCCCTACAAATTGCTTGTAAAAATAGGACAGCCAGGAAAGTCAAATTAGAATGGAAACTGCCACCCGCTGTAAAGGTTGTGCTAGGAAAACTCTTACTACACTTTATCCATCAGAGCAAAACTGTAAATAAGATATAAAATGAGCGCTTATGTAACTGCATAGTCATCATGCTTGTAATTTTTTTGCTAGTATTTGAAACTTCTGTACTAGACAATGTCTTGTCCACTGTGTGCTTACACATTGTGCCTAATGAAGCTATACCTGCTGCTTATGATAAGGTCAGATAATTCAGGGAGGGGGAGATACAAGCTTGCTCAGTAAATACTAATGCATTTGCATCCCCAAATCCCCACCCTGCTCATCTGGCCTGCTGAGAAAACTGTGCTTTGTAGTAGGAACGGAGCAAGGCCTTTTGAACTAGTAATCCTGCCGTCAGTCCCAGCCTGACCTGGTAATATCATGTGCTCCAGCTGAGTTCTGCTTATTCTATACCACCAAGGAACCTAAGAATACAGTCACTGAATAACTAAGTACATGAACGGTATTTGTTACAGCAGCAGTTACTGGATCTACGTTTTCTTTAGGACAAGTCCTTACATTCCCCCTTGACAGCAGCATGCTGCCTGGGTAAAGCAACCTGCAGGATGCTCAGGCTTTTACTGGTGCCCATAAATTATGAAGCGCAAAAATCAACGTAGTGTTACAGCTAGACAAAATGAATAATGCAATATCTAGACATCTCTAAACCCACGTGTTCGCTCGAGGATGTGTACCTATCTTGGGAAAGGGCACAACTCCTGTACTAGTCACGGCACAAAATTCTGCCTAAAAGATGGTTCCTAGCAGTGGTTCTGCAGTATGGTGTCACTGGTCCTGCTTGTTATTTGGCACTTCAGGTTCTCTAAAAATAACCTTCTGTCACAGTCATTTAGTCAGTAGTAATTCTATCTGCCTGCTGGGAAACGTCCTTTTAATTCAATCTTAGCTTAAATGGGGATTTACATGGTAGATGATAACTTCAAATCATGTCAATTACTCCACAGCCAGTTAATGTAGGGACATGATCACAGGAAACATACAATGTTCATTTCCTTTCGTTGCAAAACATTAGCCACAGTGTTGATTACTTTTCTCCTTCATCACTCCGAAGGAGGAGGAATTTACTGCAGACCTGCATCAGTGCAAGAACTCAGCTGCCAAAGTAAAACCAAAAAGATTCATCTCTACTTTAAGTGTATTTATGCTTCTTCTTTTTTCTCAATAAATCCTTTAGGGGAAAGAATGAGCACATGGAAGAAAAATCTTTCATTTATCTAAAAACAGAAGCTGAAAGGGAATTTGCCTTACCTTCTGGGAGGGGATCAGGAACAGGCCAAGCTGGGCTAAAGTAACTGGGATTGCTCTTCATGGAGCACTTTTCTACATAACAGTGATGCCAAACAACCTGGATTGCCTCTCTCAGGCCTGTGCAGTGCCCAGGGCTTTCCAAAGAGGCTTTTGCTGCTGATTTCTGTAGAAAAGCTGCAGTACTCTGACTCTTCTTGAGGGACAAAATTTGCCCAGAACACAATCTGGAGTCCTCCTAGCCTAGTCCCTTTACAACTTCTTTCCTGAAGTTTTTGTACTCACCAGCTTACTTCTCCAAGATCTCTCGTGACCATTGAACTGCTAGAAGAAAGTGTTTTGCATAAGGGTGGTTTTCAGTGCCAATGTCCCTCTTTGGAGAAGGTCAGCACGCAGCCCCTCTCACTCCATGTGTTGGGATGCAGGTTGTGGCAGCCCGAGAGTGTAGTGCCTGCTTGGCTCAGTACAGGTGTGAACAGCGATGTGTGCTCATCAGTGTGGGTTATGTTAGCTCTGTGAAAAGCTGTTTTTCCAGCAGCTGCATGCAGCTTTGACATGTGTCTTGAGCTCCAAGTAGCTAAGCTTTTTGTTTACCTTCAGTAGGAGATATATCTTCGCTTAAAAGCCTGTGATATCCAACCCAGTCTAATAAATATTTTACTGGTTTTCCCTTTTTTACACATAGCTGTCCCTGGACCTCTATCACACTGAGGATGATATCTACAAGCTCTCGCTGGTGCTGGAACCAAGGAACTCCAAATCTGTAGGTCATCTTTTACTGCATTTTAACATATTGCTTATCTTGTCTGCATGCACTTGATTAAATTTTAAAATGACAGTTAATGTGTTTCCTTATTTGTATTCACATAAAGCTTTTTAGTCTTATGCTTGTATAGTAGACACAGTCACTGTTTATAGGTTTTAGTGCGTATCGGGAGAAGTAAATAGTGAGACATGCCAGACTTCATTATTTATTGTATTTCAACAAAACCTCTGCAAGTCCTGGAAAACATAGTGCTGCTTCATGTGAAGATATCCGTTGTAAGTTTACATCAATTGTTTATTGCATGACCATTACTTCATATTCTGGATGCTGGTGCAGTTATATAAAATAATGCTAACTCTAAAAATTTGTTTTAGTTAAGGCAAAGCATTGGCTGTAGTGTTTTAAAACTGTTTGGTTATGTAGAATTGGCAGTATCTTGGGCTCTCAACCAAAGTTTAAACACCTCAGAATAGATACTACTTTCTTTTAGTATGTGCAACTAAAGATAATGCTGCATTGGTGCCTTTTTTATGCTTTGCGAGTCTGAGGATACAGATAAATCTCCTAATTAATAGTTGAACTTCATTTAAAGTATTACTCTCTCTTCTGTTGCCAAAGTCTGGGGACTCCTCTTCCCTCTGAGCATTTCATTAGTGCATTAACATTCTCATTACCTATCACATCCAGCATGTGACGGTCTCAGGCTGAGCCCTCTCAAGTCTGACACCAGCAGAAACTAAGGGTGGCTGGAAATGCTTAGCAGGATGAGAGAGCAGAATCCAATAGGCCGAGATGATTTATTGCAGTGCTTTATAGTTTTTGAAGTATTCTTAAAAGCAAGCAAGGAAGCCCTTAATTTCCAAGTATAGGGTTTCTCTGGGTTTTAAGATAGTTTATCACTCTTGGAGACCAGTTTGAAGACTATGTGTGTGTGTTTTCAATGGTGAATGATGAGCAGTAGTAAGGAAGCTATTGAATATTTCCATAGTCAACACTAACTCAGTTTGAACACCTGGAATTTCATTACTGAGTCTCCAGTCCATGCTGGATATGATTTGACCACAACAGTCCCTATTTATCGCAGTCATTCTGGCTCCCTGGTGCTCCCATCACAGCCAGCAAAGTTGAACTGTTACAGCTCTATGCTGTGGAAGGACTAATGGGCCACTACTGGAAATGTAGAAAATTACCACGTTGCTGCTTTGATCTTCAGCCTGAGCTTTAAGAAGGACAAAAGCACTATAAACAGTGCTGTGAACTTCAACAGTACCCAGCAATTGTGGGAGACTTCTGCTTAGTGATCAATGAATAACCAGTGACACTGAACTGCCGCAGCACCCTGATGGGTAAAAAGCTACAGCTGAATCGACAGAAGCCAGATCATTTGAAACATGCTTCTCTTTGATGGAATGCCAAAGCACATAAGCTGTATTAGAGGGGAAAGAATCTGTAGAACTTTCATATGTGGAAAAATTTGTCAAAAGCAAAGTGACGGTGTAGTTATATCATTCCAACTGCTCCTTGATTTATTGTTGTATGGGTACAGCTCCCGTGCAGGTGCACTGCGGAGGAAGTGCCTCATGCTGCTGCAGTCATTTTCGAGGTAAAAGTGGAGCTGATCTGTTAGCGTACGAGCCTGCTGTCAACAGGGACTCGAGCAAGACTTTCATTCTGCTAAAACTGGGAGAAGACTCTTCAGTCAGCGTAGCAGCCTAAAAAAATACTGCGGACTGACCACCAGTTGTAGTATAGCATCTTCCTGTCGCGCTGTCCTGCTTTTCCCTGCGCAATCGTTATCTTCTTGTTGGGAGTCTTTACTGGTTCAGCTGTTGTCTAGAAGATGACTCTGCCTGGTGCAGTTATGCCACTGAAGACACACTTACATAATTTTCTGGGTTTTGAGTAGAATTTATTTCAGTGCCAAAATACGTATATGTCTGCATCCATCTGAAAATGCTTTTTCAATCTACGATACCATTAGCCCTGTGCTGGTGAAACAGACAGGAGATGCAGGCTAAATCCCAAACAGCATGACCAGATACAGTGTTTATGAATGTTCAATAAATTCAGCTAGGTAGTCTTTGGACACTGGTTAGTACCTTTCCTCATAGCATGCATTTCAAATACATAAATAACATTACAGTCGTTCATACCAGTCTATGAGTGAAATAGAAGGAACCAACATTTCCCTTTGGCTAGTGGGTGGTAACATGAAGTTTTCATTGCAGCTTCTCAAAAAACATAAAAATTGAATGAGGCTTCAAATGAAGTGCCCAGAAGAAGGTGGAAGTCTCCAGTGGATTCAGTCTCTCTCTGCCATTGTGCACTCAGACCAGCAGGAGTTAAAAGCTCTCTGTGAGGACTTGGTGGTCTAGCACCACTCTGACACTTTGATGCTGATGCTTTGAGTCCCTTTAGCCTGAGATATTTTTAAGAGAAGGCACATTTCAAATTTCTTCTCTGACCATAGCTGTAAGAATATCACAATACTGTGATATTGTGATGTATCCCATCTTTAAAGGATTGCTGCATTTCGGTGTATTTTTAGAGCAAAAACACTTGCCAGCGTGTTGGTCCTTCACTGTGTGGTGACATAATTTTAAGACTAAAACATTCTGTAAGTGCTTTTGGCATATAGACCCGGTTCACTGTATTTCTTGTCAAAATTGAGTTCTGTGGACATAAAGATTTTTTTTCTTCCCAAATTTACTTGTGTAGATTTGTATGATGAGTCAAGAGCCACTGAGGAACTGATAAAAGCTGTTCTGACAATTGGATAAGGAAAAGCGAAATTAATAAAGCAACCCATGAACACATCCTTCTTTTTTTTTTTCTACCAAACAGTGGAGTATGACCTTGTAACCATTTTTCATCTCAATGTCAAAGTCTACAATACCTTTGTTATACACGATAACTGTAACATATTTACATGGCTTAATTATCTCCCTCTCAACACCAATTTAAAGGGAGACAGACAAGACCCAGATTTCTTGCTCATCAGCTAATACAGGGGCCTTCTGAGGCTGTGGGCCATCTCCCTTCTGATCTAAACCATGCTGATTTTTTTTCTGCTTGACACTGCTTGACCTGCTGGGTGTCCAGTGGCAGATGCAGGAGAAGGCCAGTACACCTTGCAGCATTTCTCATGCTAACTGGTGATTTTTGAAGCCTTACCTGAAGTTGTGCTCAGGTCTGTCCTGTATTTTCTACTTGAACAAGCTGAGCTGCGTGCCAGAGCTTCTCCCAAAGCACCATAGCGGTGTGGAGGGAGTCGGGCTGCATGCTCTGTGCATCGAGTGAACTGTCAGCTACCATTCTGTCAAGACCAAGCTGTTTTCAAAATAAAGTAGTCTGGCTGGTGTTACCTACAGAGCAGGTCAAAGGCTAGACCCTTTCTGCTCAGGCTGCTGAGATGAATTAAGCTATGCCTCCTGGCACATGTCAGCTGGAAACCGGTGGCATTGCTAGGCACAATTCTGCCCCTGCTCCTGCATCCTGCTCCCTGCCTGGTGCTGCACAGAGCAGGAGCACCAACTTATTCAGGCTGCTGCAGTCCCTTGTGAGGCTCCTGGGCATGGTCGCTCTGGCGGGGAGCTGGGGTCAGGCTGTGCTATGGTGGAACGTTCCTTGGGGGCTTTATCAGGAAGGAGAAAAGCAGGTTTCTGGGCTTACCTATTTCTGATGCCTGTTGTATCCAAAGACCCTCCTTCCTTCACTCTTCCTCCAAGTTTCATTGCTGTTGAACCCCCTGGAGATGGCAGTGGGGAAGGTCTGCCTGGTTTTGCTTCTGAGCTTGCTGGGTGCTGCCACTGCCAGCATAGCTGTGAGATGCCACAGAAAGCCCAAGCGAAGCTGTTAGCAGAGGCAAGCAACCCTTTAAAACCTTGCCTGATGTTTTGCTAAGCACATTTTTACAGCACAGAGACTCCAGTAGTTTGTGGTTGCAGCTATGACATACAGAGATGCTTTTAACAGGATATTCAATGTCATAATTCAGACTTGAAATCTTTGTGTTCTGATCTACCTCTCAGCAGCCTACCTCCCCGACGACCCCCAACAAGCCAGTAGTGCCACTGGAGTGGGCATCTGGAGTGGTACCAAAACCTGACCCTACAGTCATTAACAAGCACATACGAAAGCTGGTGGATGTAAGTATTTGGAAGAATATGCTGGTCAAAGAGAATGATAGCTTTGATATTGTCAACATTATAATTAATTTCAAGCTTTTCAAGAGATTGTTATTGTTGTTGTTGGGATGAATTTCAGACATCCAATGACAAATTTGAGCCTTTACTGATACAAATACTTACTTTATTCCCGCAATCAGCAATGAGATTAGTAAGCAGGTTTCTGGATGCAAAGGAGGAATCTTTCACAAGCATCCAAAGCCTGGCTGCTGTTCAGTAGGTTTGATAAGCAAATACAAATTCAAGGGGCAAAGTTGAGTTTTCCCAGCTCTAGCCACCCAGTTTATGTCTGGTAATAAAAATACTGAGAAACAAGGGTTCACACATTACTAGGTCCAGAGAGGTTTTTTGGAAACCCTGTTTCAGTTTTTCAGCTTGCTGTCACTTGACTGTCCAGAGCATATTATGTATAATAAAGATAGCACTGTCTTGGTATCACTTTCAAAATGTGGGCATGAGGTCATGGAGATTTATAGCTGGGATCTTTCAGCTTCAGTCTGGAAGGTGGTGTGTTAGGTAATGCAAACAAAACCAAACACTACCAGGTTCCTTTGGAGAGACTAAGCCATTGTGTTGGTAAGGGACTTTCAGTGATGTGTGAGCAGCATGCAGAGGATCCAGGAACGTGTTGTAGATAATGAAGCAATATTTCCTTCTGTTTTTTACAAATTAATAACTCAGTCTGGGAGGTACTATTAAATTCTGACCTAGTCCATGTTACAGGTCATTAACTGGGGTGATGGGTTGTTAAGATAACTTGAAGTCTTCAGTTCTCTCACTCAAACTTCAAACAGATCTTGTGGTTTACTTTTTGTACATGCTCTTTTTTAAAAAAAGTTTCATTTTTCTCTTAATGTGGGATGCCAGAACTACACATGTTGTTCCTGTATTGCTTTTGTCAGTGCCATATGTGTGATAAAAATCACTCTACATCCAGACCTCTCTTTGATAGCTTGTTTAAATAGGAAGTCTGTCATAACTCCTCACTCTTTCCAGAATGTGCTGTGTAGGGGGATGTTCTTGTGCCTGTGGGCGAGGGAAATGCAGTCCCCCATTCCACAATTCTGGCCTGGTTCGGAACATATGATCTTGAGTTTGACAGGATTAAAACATGGTTTGGGGCTGTTACAGATACAGCTTACCAAGAGGCCCACACCACGATGTATGGCTGTCTTTGTTTTGCCAGTCTTTGTCCTTTATTAGCTGCTTTGAGTTGTGCTTTAAGGCATTGTTTTTATGACTAAAAGTGTTGAATGCTGCTTGGGTTTGCATATTGGTTCCTTCTTGATGATGCATTTTTGAGGTCTGCCAGCCATCAGTTACAGGTAATTTGATAGATGCTTAGAAATTGGCTTTGTCGCGTTCTCATTAAAATAAGGACAATGCAAACACCTTTCAGAGGTTTCAGTATATTAAATTCTTGTCTTTGTCAACCAAATCTTGATCTAATGAGAGAGTTTGTGCTTCAGTGTGTGTCTTTCAGACAGTCATGTCGACTTTGACACTCATGTTTTTCCTATCAGCTTCATATGTGGCTTTAATGCCCCTGGCACATCTCTGCAGTCAGCAGGACATACAGTAATATAGCAATTCCTTAGCAGCTAAGGAGGGCTTCCATCACTTTATGCAACCTTTTAAATTTGATCCCATGTCTGTATGTACTTAGTGGTGAGCTGGGGTGGGTTCGTGGAAGAGAATGGTTGTTAGCTACAAAGTGCTCATGATTTGGATGTCAAAGTATTAGTAAACAAATCAGATTGAAACAGTGCTGTGGTAGAGCAGAGGTGACTAAGAGAGAAGTGAAGCCAAAAACATCTGAAATACTCGTGGGAAAGCTGCTGTTACGTTGGTTTTGTTTTATTTCTTTTCTTGTGATTAAAAAGCATACTTAATGAAGCAAAGGGACTATGTCACATGGGGCAGAATTTTAGTGACATTTCCAATAAAGAAGGAAAATAAAGCAAGAATAATTATGTCTGGAGAGTTGTAGAGGACCATCACTACATAAACACTGAGGTCAAGTTTTCTTTAAAAATTAGCCATTTTTTCCCCCTACAGTCCAATAAAATGCATGTTGTAGTACTAAGTAGGAATAAAAGGAATCAAACAAGGCAACAGAGCACCTGATTAGTAATGTTAGTCATTAATTTACATGCAATTATAAGATTGAAGAGCTGGTATAGATTCAGGATAGGCTAGATATTAGAACAATAATTTATTTTTTTGTCCCAGTCTGTCTTTAGGAACTACGATCATGACCACGATGGCTATATTTCTCAGGAAGACTTTGAAAGTATAGCAGCCAACTTCCCCTTTTTGGACTCTTTCTGTGTGCTGGACAAAGACCAGTAAGTTTGGAGATTTCTTTGTGGTTTTTTTCTTTTCCTCAATTTAAAAACTCATGAAAACCAAATACTGAAGAAACAGTGCCTCCCAAGCCTCTTGTGTCTGACATCTCACTTAAGGTACTGAAGGTCACTGAAGGCTGAATTCTGTTATTTAACTTCTTATGCTGTAGTCTGTTCTATAAGGCCACCCAGGTCAGAGTCCTGCTTTACCTGGTACTTTAAAAATCATTTCTGTAATAGCTTAATGAGGAATTCCTGCTGGAACTGAGTCAAAACCCCTAGATTACCATCAAATTACAGTGGAGACGTTGTATCCAGACAAAGCATCAGACCAATGAAGCGAGTAAGTTGTGTACAGGACAGGGGAAGTGAGTGTATGCAGCAGAGAGAGGGTAACAAGTATTCTATGAGGTATATATCATTTATATTTCCTAGCCAGTTTGGCCTCATAATTTTTGTTGTCTAGAATCTCTTTGGCTGTCAAGGCTGGTGGCCACCAGGGGCATAACTGCTTGGTCTGTGTGAACAGTAAGTCAAGGTCCTTCACTTAACGACCTGGTCTGTGCTCTGATACCACAAAGAGGTGAGAAACGAAGGTCCATGCTGTAAGTTCGGTGTTTGCTGTTTAATGAAGGATAAGAACCACAAAGGCTTTACTTTTTTTTTTTTCTGCCAGGACTGTTGCAGCTCTTTCAAAGGATGTGCTTTGTGTGCTGCGTGCTTTTTGCAATGAGGAAATCCTGAATTGTTCGGTGCTCTGAGCAGTGACAGATCTACTCTTTTTCCCCCTAACAGAGATGGTCTTATAAGCAAAGAAGAAATGATGGCTTACTTTCTGAGAGCTAAATCACAGTTCCAGTGTAAAATGGGACCAGGGTTTATTCATAACTTTCAGGAGATGACCTATCTTAAACCAACTTTCTGTGAGCACTGTGCAGGATTTGTAAGTATGTTTTTAATAATCTATCTTAAGCACAATTTTTTTACCCTCTAACAGACAGGGCAAAACTGGTTCCACGCATTGCAAAGGTCTTTTGGCCATATATCTCATTGCATTCAGAAGCACAAAACATTTATTCATGTTGTAGCTGTGCTATCCAGTTTTGTTTCCGTGGTTCCTGAATCCTGGCATTTGTAAGAATTACTTTTGCGAGGAGGGGGATAAAATTATTTTAGCTAAAGGATATTAGAGACTATATGAATGGTTTTACTGAAGTTGGTTTATCTGAAGTTCTTTAATTTGGCTTGACTTCCCATGTAAACAAGCTCAAGGGAAAATGGGTGTCTGGAACAGAGGATGTAGATGAAGCAAAAGCCGTTCTTTCTCAGGAAATTGCACATGGCCACATAGCTGTGTTCATAGTTCTCTGAATGGCCATAACAGCCTTAATCCTTTCTCTATTGAATTAACAGATCTTCTAATTTTGTCAAAAAATCAGAAGTGCTTCCAGCAGTTCTGTACAATGAGAATTTTCAAAATTTATTTGTTGGGGGTTTTAATTTGCTTTTTCTCTCAGCCGTAACTTACCAGATGCCGAGTGCTCTGCACATAGCTGGGAAGTGATTGATTTTGTGAACATTTGTGTTGCTTGTAAACTTCTCCAACTTCTCCACTTCAAACCAAGTATAGTAAAGAAAAAGGAATTACTATGATTTAAAAGTTACTTCAATGCACGCACTGCACTGAAATCAAATGTACACATTTAGACAGCTAAAGCAGTAAGGGCAGAGGGCCATGTCCTCTGCTGATGTGTGGCCCATGTACAGGGTTCAAGCTCAGATGTCAGCCCTGCTCTCCAGCGCAGCGCTGCGTCTGCTGGCAGTGGCAAAATCTCCAGCTTGTACTATGTGAACTTTTCCACTAAGTATATTTCTTCGTGGTTGGAAGTAACAGTAACAGCACTGTTAAGCGCAAAAACGTGCCTCCTTTCAGACCAGCTGTGGTGTTCCTGCGCTTGTCCATGCTCCCATCTTCCACTCGCTTCTTTTGTGAGGCACCGCTCTTGATCAGATGCTTACGGTCCCTATCACAACCACTGGTTAAGGCCACAGGGAGGAAGGAATTCCACCTATTTCTGCAAGAATTGCAAAACCCTTGGAGGCGATGACGTGGTCAGTGCTGATTCAGGAGCAGGCTGGTGGGCTCTGGAGCTGACAGCTCCGGCAGACTGATGGGGCAGGGATGGTCCCTGGCCTGAGCCTACTGTTTCAGGCTGCCTTCAGCCTTGGGAAGAGGTCAATGCATTCATGACGCTCCGTTCATGTTTGGAAGGCTTCCATAGGAAAGCAAGGCCCAAGAACTACCCTGCCACGTCCTCTCCACCAGATATTTTTCTCCTGCATTGATTTACTAGTTGGCCATAGTTGAAGTTTTCACATCTCCCTGATTGCATCCAGTGCAGGAATACAAATGAGTAAGGGATTGTACAGGAAATGGAAATAAGGTCACTTTTCCTTTCAATTCACTGAAGTCATTGGCGTTCTCCTGTGGATGAGTTGGGCTGGCAGGACAGGAACAAACTATAAAATCTGCTGCATATTTGTTCTGCATTTCCGTGCTGCTCATTCACGGGTGGAAACCTAATTTCAAACTGATGCACTGATTCACAGTCAAAATAATGTGCACTGACAGTGCAGCAGGATGAATTGACATGACAGTGCAATGCATGCAGTATTCAATAAAATACCTGTTATTAAAATGATAGGAACTTTAAAGGTCAAGCTAAAACCAAATGCCATTAAGCAGCATGAAATTGATATGCCCATGGCCAGTCACAGTTCCGTCCCACAGCTTGAGTTGCATTGCATGACAGGGTAGGTGACCAGCCAACCCACTGAGCTTTATAATCTGAATTTGCACAGATCCTTTTACTTAGAAGCTGGCTCAAGCCAGCTTTGCAGCAAAGCTGTGTCAGACAGATTCAAAGATTTAGGTCAGAATTCATGACAGGGCACTTCAGCTAAGCTTTCACTGCTCTGTGTAACCACAATAGCGGTGCCAAATTTGAGTAGGAGGAAGATACAGGGCTAAGAAGGTGAGAAGATCTTTGGTGGGAACAGATTAGAGCTTAAATGAAAGAAATAAAAATCTGTGTCTCTTACAGTGATGCTGGCAAAGAGACCTGGGAAAAGAAGTCATCGCTGCTCTTCCAAGAGGGGCTGGGGGGCTCCACGGTCACTGTCTGACCGCAGCAGCTGCATTCACTGTGCATATATACAGCATTAGGAGGAAAAGAACAAGCAGCAGGCTTCCTTTGGACCCTTCTTCCACTGTTGTCCCTTCTGTTCTTTTATTCACCATTCTTCCACCTTATCTAATCTATTTTGCTTCCTCCAAGGCCCCATTTTTCATTGCAAATTCTTTTGTACAGTGTATGGTATTTACACACACACAGAGACACACACACACCCCAGATCTTCCTGTTCTGTTTATTTTACTCCTTCTTTTGTATTCTGGATGTTCTCCAGCTCTTCCTTCTGAATATTTCTTTAGTGACTGTGTTTACCCCCTGCACACTGTGCATGGATTCTTACAAATATGGCGAGGAGTCACGTGCAGTTTCAGCTGCCTGGATGTGCTCACCCTCCTTGGTAATGTTTCAAATGAGTTCAGGATAAATAAACACTGGAGTCCCCGATTTTTGTCGTTAATGCTAGAGCCAGAAAAACTGCCCCTTTTTCTCTCTGCCTCTCAGAGTGAAAATGCTTGGTTTTATAATGCCATGGCTGTAGATACAGCACTTCTAAGTGTATTGATAACAGTTTGGTAGGGAATTTTCCTATTTCTAAGCAATCCTGCCCTTGCTGCAGTGAAATCTTCCCAAAAGTGGGACCACACAACTGCCTCCCAGAAGTTTAGCATTTGGTTGTTACGTATGTCAACAAGGACAGCTTCTGGGAGGAGGCAAAGATGGAACTTAGTGCCTTTTCTGCCTGTTTCAGTCTTCAGCCTTTTTTTTAATGGAAAAAGTCAGGTGGACAAATTGGATTGCTATGGCGAGGTGTGCTGGGGACTGGTATGGGAACCAAGAACCTAATTTTTATCCCCAGTGGTGCTTTATTTGGCTGTGTTTGAATGGCATGGGTCATTCATGTATCTGGAGAATGGATGGACGCTGGAAATTCCCCTGCAGATAACGTTACGTGAGCCTAGAAGCAGAGTGTGCTCTGCTGGTTTCAGTAAGCTTGATATGATGGCAATTTTTCACCCGTTCATGGAAGCAAATGTCATCTGTGTCTCTCCTCCTCTGGTAGTCCCACTGTAAGTAGCAGAAATAAGGGGGAAGCCACAGAAGTCTTATCACAATTAGAGGGGGAGGTCTGCCTGACAGGAAGGGTGTTAAGAGCAGTTGTATCCTGTTTGTACTTTTGTAGCCATTGGTACTTCCTCATTGTGACCTTGTTTTCCGTCCGGCTTTCTTTTCTGATTCCTTAACGTGCTTTTGTCTTTCTTTGCAGCTCTGGGGCATAATCAAACAAGGCTACAAATGCAAAGGTAAATAAATATTGGATGCCTTTTTCAAGCTGTAGGTGATGGGTTTTAGCACAAGTAGGTCAACTGTATTTTTTACTGAAATGGCATCTGTTCATCCAAATTTTGCTTCTACACTTGGTAATGTCTGTGAACAGTGACTGCTGGTACACTATGAAGTCTCAGTGCATTAGGGGACATAGCACCCCATAGGAACACACAGGTTCTGCGAGCTAAAGGTCCAAAGCAGCCACTGACCCCATGAGATGTCACTTCCCACCAGCAAAGACCTTGCATTTGGAAAACCAAGTGTCCTCATCCTAACACTGAGACATCCTGAAATATATCTTCTGAGGCTTGGGGTCAGGAAAAGGTCTGCTGGCACTGCTGTCTGTCATGTATACCCACATGCCTGTAGCGAAGCCTAACTGTTCTTGCAATGGCTGAGCTAGGAACAGAGAAATATTTAATTCCTAGACTGCCCAGCAGATCTCATTGCAAGATTTTCTCCAGGCATTCAACTTAAAAATATCCTAGAGCTCTTACAGCCCTCTCTGCTGCTTTCATAAAATGTTTTATTTCTTATGCAGTACCTGCACCACATTGAGCAGGTCAGTCCAAGATTGACATTGTGGTGGTCTTCGCTGGCTTTAAAGTTCTGGACCTATTTATTTCTCAAGCAACCCAGCTCTGGCTGAAGGGCACTGTTGATTTTCACAGTTGTAGTTGTGTCTCAGTTATTCACAGGGGACTATTTACACTGGGGCTTCACAGTTGTATTTATATGCACTCTTTTCCCTTGGTCTTACGCTGGCTCCCAGGGGAAGGGTGAAGAATTCACAGTTTTGGTTTTTAGGATACACAGTGTTCCTGTCTCCCTCTCCACCCATGAACATCTTTTCCTCAGAGAGGGGTGGGGAAAATATCCTTGGCTAAACCAATGTACGTGATTCAGCTATTCCTGATTACCGTCATCTGAGCAGCCACGAAAGGGCTAGTTGTGGTCTATACTTTAACTGGTAGGATGAGGGAAGGAAGATGGGGTTTTGTCAAGGGAAGGAAGATGGGGTTTTGTCACAGCAGCCCTGTGAACTCAAGTTGAGAGCTGAAAGCTGAGCTCTGTCCTGTGCCATTGCTTGCGACAGTGGCCCAGCGGAGACAGAGCAAAAGTGGTTCTGTAGACTCAAAATTATAGGCAATGGAGCATGAGAGTAAGAAAGCAGAGCTGCTCACTCAGATCTTAAAGTGGTCAACAAGTGTAATTAGTAGCTAGCTCTTTGCTGCAGCAGCTACCAGCTGCTCTGTACACCAGCATCACTAGAGTGCTGCACCCATCATGGGTGATTTCTGCCTTTGAGCACAGAGCTGTCATCTTCTGTTTTGAACCTCTGACACTGTGCTAGCAGGGGGAGGGAGGGAGTTCATCTGTTCAGGTCTGCTGCTTACCCTGGCACTGTGGATGATGAGATGAAGCTAGACTGTGTGGTCTACAAGTGATGAAGGAGGTTCTCGACTGCCAAGAGAGACCTTTGTTGTATTTGGGGGAGTGGTTGCCTTTACGGCAGAGAAAACCACAGCTGGGCAGGTACTTCTGTATTAGTCATATCAACAAGGTGATGGGAGAATCCAAAACCGTCACTCATCATGTTAAAGCTGCTGCCCTGAGCAGAATGGTTCTTTTAGCAGAGAGTTCTAAACGCAGTGCTTTGGCAGTGGCTTACCTAGAACAAAATGTTAGGTCATGGAGTAGCAACAGAGAAACAAGGGAGACAGACGGAAATGTTCAAACAAGGGCAAGGGACACAATGGAGAGAGAGCCTGTGTCTGGGGCACACATCCTCCACCCTTTGGTCCTTTCTCGTACACAAGATCTGTACTGCAGTCACACTTCAGATAAATGCAATGAGTGTAGCTGCAGTGATGCAGCCCAGCAGAGGCTAGGTATGCAGGCACTCAGCCCATTTAATCCAGGTGGGTGATGCACATCCACAGAGCTTACTCTGTGCTGATGTTGCTTACTGAGCTACTTAGACTAGTTTTAACCTACAGTGATCTGCACTGACGTCCAGCTGTCCTTCCAGTAGCTCAGAGTATGGATGCTCCAGTGCCTTCTGACCAAGTGTGTTTACTATAATGGGCCCTGGCTGGGTCAAATAAAAAATAAAATAAAAAAACCCAAAACACCTTTTTCTGGAGACTCATGCAGTGGAACAGAAGCTTTATGCATGGCATACACAGGATCATACCAGCAATGCCAGGTCTCTTCCTTAGGACTAATTTCTGATGAAAATATCATCCCCTTCTTCCCTTCTGCTGCCAGGTTTCTAATAACGGCTGCCATGGAAATGATCTGTTTTTTGTAATGCCCTTCACAGCAAATGATCCATTTCTGTAACTCCACACCTCCTGTCAAAGTATTTGTTCCTTCAGAGTCCCTCCTGGTACCTGTCTGCTAATAGCCCCGAGGGATAACCAGATAGTTGTGGCTTTCCATTTGGTGACTTGACAATTCCTTTCATTACAGATTGCGGTGCCAACTGCCATAAGCAATGCAGAGACCTGCTTGTGCTGGCGTGCAGGAAATTTTCCAGAGGAACCTCAGTAGGCAGCAACCATGGCTCCCTGCCTAGCAGTCCATCTCTGCCTCCAGGTGAGAGCACTTTTGTTCCTATTTTAAACCATTTCTGGAACCCTCTGTAACAGCCAGTGTCCTTGCTGCCATTTTTAATTTTTCCTTTGTATCAATGCAGAGAAGCAGATGTACTTTCCACTGCACTGTGGCTTGTGCTCTGTGCTCACATTACAATGTCCCTTTCTGCAATGACAGCCTTAGTCTCCTGTCTGAGGCTCCTATCCTCTATACTGGCACCCCTATCCCAGCTGAAAAGAAATAAAATTATAATTAGGGAAATTGTACTTCTACTTATAAGCCACGTAGAAGCAGGGGCTCGAGACACATGGCACAATCCTGGCTCTGCCTTATCCCCTGAGTGTACAGATGGAGGGAGAAGGAAATGTGTGCATACAAGGCCAGAATCAGTTTCCAAGCAGCATATGGATGTTGCTAATTATACCACTGCTTCATATAGAGGGTTACCTCTCCCCTGACCTAGGCATAAGTTATCTTTTTGTAAAGATCTTGAAGTAGAATATTTAAAATAAACAATTCCACCCCCTCTTTCAGTCCAAGATGAAGTATTTGAATTTCCCAGTGTTGCTGCGGAACACCAAGACCTTGATGGCAGAGCTATCACCCTCGTCACTGGCTCCTCGAGGAAAATTTCAGTGCGGCTGCAGAGGGTGACCACCAGCCAAGCAACACAGACAGAACCACTCTGGCATGAGCCAGGCTGGAATGATTCAGGTTCCCATACTTTCCCCAAAATGAAGTCCAAATTCCATGGCAAAACTGGGAAGAACAAAGGCTTTGCAAAATGGGAGAACGAAAAGCCCAACGTGCAAGCTGACATGGAGCTAGAAGCTGAGGCCCCACAACACATACAGGATCACAACGGAATAGAAACTCTCCCAGAAAGACAAGAATCTGAGGTGAGTTGCAGAAGCCAAGGCAGTTTAAAATCTGCTAGAGTCTGAGGTCTCGTAACGTTATTTTATGAATTCCAGGATGCTTTTTCATTCAAATTTGCCACTGCTTCTTGCACAAGTGTTACTTTCAGAAGAATGCCCATCCATAGATACCCATTTTCTCCACTGCAGTGTGCACTTACTGTAACACTGTAACTGGGGGTTTGGCTCTTGGTGTCAGTATGTGCTTTTAGGCATTGGACATTTCTCTTTTGGAAAGTCATTAAAAGCCTGGTGGATATCTGGCCAAATTCTGTGCTGTTGTACCCTTGCAATGCACTGTTCAGGGCTGCTTGTTAGATTCACAAGAACTAGCATTCTGGTAAATATAGGAGTCCAGGCTATGGCAGGATAGTGGTCTGGTTTCTGTTGCTATCATCCATCAAGCTTATACTTCCAAAGCCTCACACTTTTATTGACCATCTTTGCTAGTGTGTAAGCGCCTGTTTTCTTTTGGTTCCAGGATAGCTGATTGCTCACCCTGAAGCACAGAAAAATGAAGATGACAACTGTAATACAGCAAGCATTGATGGACTGTCACAGACCACATTTGGCCATGAGTTTTCCTGTACCTCATACTTTTAAATTCAACCATTGCCCTGTTTTCTTAGCTGAAAGGTGTTATAAAGCACTATTTATTTTCTCGTGAGTAAGCCATTTGGATGAACGTTGCACAGACACAGCAGAACGGATCTCTGCACTCAGTGTTTTCTTTTGTATGACTTTTGTGGAAACTTCCTTTACATGCCAGTAAGGATGTATTTGGCCTCCTTTAAGTATACTGCATCATTTCGGTATGTCTGCCAGCAACAACAATGGTGAGGACAGAAGCCAAGCATCTAAGTTTGTTCGATAACACTCCTTTTCCAGAGGCTTGTAGTGATCTTTTAAGGAAAGAAGTAGGTGTGTATGTTGATTAAACGTCAAACAAATACCTTTCACAAAATCCTCTATGCTGAAATTCTTTGCACACCTGGGGTTTTGAATTTTGGATGTGTTTACATTGTTACAGTGAGCATATGTATTAGTGTTCAGCACAGTGGCACCAGTTCCCAGGATCCTTCAACTAGGCAGCACATGGCTGAGACTGAAGGAATTCCAAGACACTACGCGTTTGTCTGGTTATACCGCAATGGACAGGGGTCATCTCTGCCAGCACTAATTATGGTAAAATTAGCACGTAATAAACACCTTAGTTTTAAGCGTGTGTGTGTATATATGTGTGTACGTGATACGTTTTTCTCTGGTTGCCAACATGCACATGT
Source organism: Ibycter americanus (assembly GCA_035590275.1). Taxonomy (NCBI): domain Eukaryota; kingdom Metazoa; phylum Chordata; class Aves; order Falconiformes; family Falconidae; genus Ibycter; species Ibycter americanus. The sequence goes on from JAVJGI010000035.1 coordinate 12,540,166, forward strand.
TAAGACTACATGTAATAAAGAGCAACCTCCAAATTAGCTAATGTAGGATCTAGCACCTGAACCTGTAGCGGCCTGAGAAGCAGGTTTGAAGTGGCATTTCTCAGAAGCATTAGGTTACTTAAGGAACACAGCCCTCATCTGGAAAAAGAGAAAACCAACAGCACAAAACTCAAACCTGAAATCTGTTCCAAGTTGGCACACATGTATTATTCTTCTTACCTCACCTCCCCACAAAAATAGGTATGTGTGGGGAGCACACACTCTGAATTAAAGCAACACAACTATAAGATTTCCTACAAAATTCAAGTTATTGCACCCTTCATCAAGTTATAAGCCCTCAAGACCAGAGAGTAATTTCATAGACTTTCCTCACCAAAACTGACAGCTGCACTCCTCTGTGGTAATTTGACTGTAAACTGTGCCGCGACTACATGATGCCTGCTCCGCTTTGCATCTTGAATCCTGCAGGTTTCCTTTGTTTTTCAAACACAACTACATACTGTTTTAAACTCGGGAGAAATAAGCACTGCAGAAAGCCCAGATTTCCAAGCTAGGACAAGGGCCAGAAGCATCCTTCACACTTACTGCTGTGGGCAAAGAGCAACCATTGGCAAAAATATGGTCTGTTTCCTGTGGTGAGCCAGGTGACAGGTCACAACAGACTGACCACATACCTACCCTTACAGTGCACAGCTTGCACACAATTAAAATGATGTGGTAGAGAATTTTAATAAAGAAATTGGTTATGATCCAGGCTGTTGATGGATCTGTTGAGGTAAGCCTTTTAACACTTTATAAATGAAATGTTCATGTGCAACTTCATTCTTAACATCACGTAAGAGTTTTAAGCCAGCATTCAGTCTGTAGACCTCAGCCCATTTTTTGCAGGCTTTTAAAAGTTAGTTGTAGCTCTTGCTCTGAAAGGTACCTGCCTTCCTATTTCTATCAGGCCCACAAACCATGCCTGTCTTAATTGCATTGTTGGACAAGAATGTTTCTCATACATAATCTTATCTTCTCACTTACCTGCTCCCCAAAATACTTAAGCTTCTTTCTTAAGCTGTTTAAAAGGGTAGGTACACTATGTTCTTCAGAGGAAGGCCATTTCAAGGACACGTTTTTTCTCATATATACTGTTATTAAGGCATAGACTCACATTTACACAAGAAAAGTGATGCCTTCTACAGAAGCAGCTCCCACTTCCTGGGGTACCATTCTGCTAGCAATTAGACTGTGTGAGTTCCAACCTATCTTAGAGATTGCATCAATACATCTCTTGCAAGCTGGTAGCTTTGGTCAGTTAGGTGCTTACCTCAGCAGTGGCTGCAGATCAAGCATAGACTGCAGGCTCACACAGTTGATCCTTCTAAGCAAAATATTGCAGCATCCAAGGAGAAGGACTCATCTAGGTGAAAAATTTCAAGCACCTGCTCCTGCTAGAAACCCTTTGCTTTAGGCAATTTCAAGACAGGGAGCACAGAGTGTGTTGCTGGCAGTAAGTGCTCATAGTCATTGGAAAACTTGAGAAAAAGACACTGGGTAGAAACACAGCCTTTTTTCACCCCCTCCTGCCCCCCCAAAAGGAATAAACTTATCATAGACAATGTAATAAATAGAAGACAAACAAACCCCAAAACATTAACAGGCTGTTTGCAGCAGCACGCTGATCTTCTAGTTCCACAGCAAGCACCTGAGTGAGGAGACCTGGCAGGGCATGAACAACCACTTTAAGAAGTTGGTATAAGATGAGGTCTTTATCTTGGAGGAGGCCTGAATACATTAAATTAAAAAAATTTTTATCTCTCCTTACTTCAATTTGGCAAGACTTCTCCTCACCTCACAAAAATAATTTTAGTTCCCCAATCTAGGCAAAGCAACAAAGAATTTCTTGTTCACCTCCCCTGACTTCACAAAAGGCAAAACATACCAGCCATCACAGTTCTGGACCGAGCTACGCGCCTCTGCTGGTCTTGGTGAAATCCTGCCTGCTAGAAGTAGAGCAGAAGAGTGTCCAGGAGAAAAAGTGTCATAATGACAAGTATAATGGATTAACAGAATAGCTAAAGTGAGATACAATCCCAAATGATGCTGGATTCTTCCACCACATCCATTCTTCCCTGTTTCAGGAATTTTTAAGAAACGGGAGAAAGAGGCATTGTTTAAAAAAAATTAAATAAACAAAAATCCAAACAAACAAAAAATCACCACATCATGCAAAGAAGGAAGACTATGTCAAACTTTTACAGCCTGATCTGCAAATACCAAAGAATGCAAGCAACAAGAGTAGGTAAGAAGTGCGTGCGAGTGCTTGGATAGACTCAGTAAAAGGCCATTTGGCTGTTTGAGCCAAACCCCTAGGACTTTCTGTACATGTGTAAAACCTCCGCAAAGCCTCATGTTGCAAATAAGGGAGCTTCAGCCTTGCTACTAACTTTATGGAGTAGCCCTGAGTGCTACACAAGGAGTCAAGGGAACATCTGGCTCCCTCAGAGGGAAATGCAAAACCAGGTTTCAACCACAGCGCACTGTGCTCTAGATCTCCTCAGAGTCTTGCCCTCCTCTGCCCACCCAGTTCTTACTCAGAGTTTGGGCTTTAAAAGAATAATCCCAGCTTTACAAAGAAACATCTTCCTAGACAGAAGCCATCTTCTCAGAGGTGCCTTCCTCAGGCAGGTGAAGTATGAGGGAGGGGAGGTGGGGGGACAGAGCTAGCGTGCTGACCAGAGCTAGTCTGAAGCATGGATTTTCCCCAGCTGGGAAAGGTGAGCTGTTTCCCTTTCAATACAGAAGATAAAAAGCCAAGCTGCAGAGCAAGCCTTGGGGGCAGCTCTGCCTAAAATTTTAGATTTTCCCAGAATGGAGTGGACTGGCTGTTGTCACCTCTGTGGACTGTTGCTCAGGGACTCCTCTATGGAAGCCAAAGCAGAAGTACAGCTGACACAGCCCCCAAGGTCTTCCTCATGGGCAGCCTGGAAGCCTTTGGCTGAGACAGCCTGCGCAGCCACAGAAGGGTCTCATAGCCCAAGACACTGGTTCAAGAAGCTTTAGGCATCTATATGGGAAATCGCTGCATGTGAAGGATCCTGGACACAGGCAGGAACAAAAAAAAAAAAAACCCAACAAAAACAACCAAACAACGGAGAACAAACAACAGACAGATGGGGAATAAGCGTGGGAAGAAGCATACTGAGAGAGTTCTCCCCCTCTACGTGACACCAAGAATGGAAGGGGATCCCAATGGACACCGAGCAGAGAGGGGGGGAAGGAAGGAAGGAATAAAGGAGATCTGAATGCAGATTTCATGGAGACACAAGTGGCAGGAGAAACAAGGGCTTCTTGTTTCATGATTGTCATAGCCAAAAAAATCTAACTAAGGTTTGCTTCATTCAGCATCAGTCTGCTAACTGATGGGCCTCTGTACAGCACAAAAAATAGCTCCAACTACTTCTCAAGAGAGGCTTGACAACAGATTTGGCCCATCCGGGGACACTGGAGAAATAAATGTAACCTTGGAACAAGTTTTTGAGTTATCAGCACTGATCTGAACTGGATTTTCAAAATAAGCACTGCAGCCAAACAGGCTAAACTCATTGGAAAATTTGTGTGCTGAACTCTAAAGTGCTGTTTACAGCTGCTAACAATCTGGTCCTAGGAGACAGAAAAGCCATCAGCAAAAGGCTACTGCTGGGGCAGTAGGAAATTTAGCCAAAAAGTCTGCTTTTTCCATGAGTTAAGTTAATGCCGGAAAGTTTAAAAGAGTCCTTATCACCTTCATCTCTGCTTCATGTGTGAAAACGAGTTATGACCTTCCACCTGCCCACAGCACAGGCAGACTCCCTCTTTCTCTGGTTTTACAATAGTGTTTTCCTACATTTTGTACTTGTTTTTCTCTCCTCTGTTGTGGGAAAGACCCACGTGGACAAGAAGGGAAATTACTGGACAATAAAGGGGAAACAATGACACTGACAGCACTCAGAGCTGTAAAAAGCACAAAGTAAACACAAAGGGAAAATATTTTTTCCCTTCTACCCTTGTTTGTTAAGCCATTAGAGGTGCGACTTATTTTAGGCCAAAGAGGGGAGAAGGCAATGTTTACAGCTGGTAAGAGCACTTGCTTTTTCAGTTTGTGCCCCTTTGAAAAGGCATAACCTGAAACAAACAAGCACATAAATGTTTTGAGAGCCTACACAGGGGAAACAGAAAGGAGCTCACATCCACTGGTGTACTGCTCTCCCGTCACACGCTGCTGTGACTAACCCAAGGGTATGCTAGGAGGCTGATAAAGCAAGCTTGCAGTTTAGCATGAGCCAGCTTGTTTGGGACTGCTAGATCACACTCAACACCTTAAAAATGCATACAGAATTCTGTAGCATCCCTGTCGTCCAAGAACAATCAGAAGTTCAGAAACGAGCAGGATCCCAAGCCTGCCAGTCTTTAGGAGCAACAACACTGAGACCCTCTACTGCAGTCCTAAATATGGCAGAACTAGGACTAAATCATGTGCGATGAGCAAGCAGTTGAGGGCTTTTGTGTGCTGGCCTTCATTAACCTAACAGGGAGCTGAATTAACTTCTAGTACTCTAAGAACCCACACGAGCCTTTTGGACACCCAATAGACTCATTAGATCTTAGTGAGAATCCTCTTACTCCCGACTCAACTCTTCCTGCTTCAGCACAGTTTAATTTTCATTTGCCAGGTGCATAACTCATTACTCTCATGCCAACAGGACTTTAAGCTCCGACCACTTCTCGTAACTATCTACTGACATGAATCTTGCTTTCCCTTCCTCCCAGTTCTATCTTAGGTACTTGACAGGTAAGTGTCTATTTTCTAATCAGGCCAAAAGTTGCTTGAGGCACTTGCCACTTTCATTAATTTGGATGCAAATAGCAGTTTAATGGTGACACACAGTCAAAGGCCCCACCACATTAAAGCAGGTTACCCACATGCTCTGGCTGAGAAGTCTAACCCATAGCTAGAGGAGCCCCTCCAGGGGCCACCAGCTGTAATGGCACATCACCATGAAGCTGTACACTTCGGGGCTTTGACTAGAGAAGTAGAGGAATCTCCATCAAGTGAGCTAGGGATTACCAGCCAACACCAATCCTAAGGATGACAAACTACTCAGGGAACAGCTACAAGCCAAAAGGCTTCCTGGGGTGAGTGGTGCATGGTGAAAGCTCAGCTTGATGCCCTTTCCCTTTCTGTGTTACTGTTCTGCACACAGCAGGGGACAAATTTTTATCCATGCCTTAGTCTTGCAAAAGGAAAACCCAACTGTGACCACACTACATATGGATGATGGTATTCTAAGTCATCTACTAATGTGCCTGATGTGGGAAGCAAGTGTGTCCCCTGCTCCCCATAGCAGTTTTACTGCACAATGACAACACCTGAGAGAGGGTGATCCTAATAGATGAAATGGTAGGGCAACGCAAGCAAAAGTCTTTAGGAAACAAAGTTGCTAGAGAAAGAAAGGCAGACAGAAAAATAGAACAAGATGCCTAAAGCTTGTGGAAGAAGACTGGAAAGAACAACCGCAGTTAAAAGGAAGAACACTGTTCCCCTGTATAAACGCTTGCTCACTTAACTGCCTTCTTGATCCACTGGAGTTCTCCTTTCAATCACGATGCACAATGAAATCGAGCACATATATCCAATCCACCACAAGCCTAATAATCTCCACAACCAATCTCTCCTCTCCCAACTTCCAGTTAAGAGATTCCTTCTAGTGCAGCGGGAATCATGTTTGGAAAACAGTAAATATCAGAGCATCACACAGACAATAACAAAGCAGTGGCTGTTTGCTTTCATTAATCAAAGCTGCTCTCTCCACATATACAAAGCTTGTTTTCTCTGGAGAACAAAGTAGTCACAGCACACTAGGAGGAAACAATACAGTAAGGAAAAACAACAACAGCTGGCAGAAGCAAAGTGTTTTCTTTCCTGTTGGAAGAGTAAAGCCTCCTGTTTTGCCGCCTTCTGATTTTTTAATATTTTTTTTTAAAACTTTCCCCCTCAAACAGCGATAAAGTGAGACTCTGCTTACCCTAAGTCCTGGAAGAGGGACGAGGAGACGCAGCATATTTTGAGGAGAAAAAGCTATCTGGAATAAGGGGGAAGGGGAAGCTCTGTGCTCCTGCCCCACCCCAGCATCATTTCACCATGTCACAGTGTACAAAAGTGAGACTATCTGCTGCAGCAGCAGTCATAGGCTTGCGGAGAAACTAGCAGGTTAAGCACAGAAAGAAGTCTCTGGAAGTGCTGATGCAAATCAACCAGAGGCTCTGTGAAAAGCCTCCTGGGTTCCCTCTTGCTAGGAACAAGTTTGCAGCGCCGACAGAGAACACCAGCCTCTTTCCAGTGAGGCACAGTGTGAAGAAAAGCAGAAGCTGTCTACTTGAAGATACTACATTCCCAGCAAAAGGCTCTTTAACTCTGTCAGTCTCTCTACCTTTACCACTCTAGGACTGACCCTTAAAGGAATCTTAATTCCTAAAAAACCACTAATTTTTGCATGAATGCAGCTAGTCACCAGCTAATACTCACAACAAGGTATTACTCCCCCACAAGGGAGATATCTTCTCTGGAGCATTCCGCTGTAAGAAACCATCAATACCTTTGTGAAGCAGCAACATTCATTTTTAGATGTTCATAATTTGGACTGCATTATGCTGTGATAGATCTATACCGGTGATCCTCAAAGACATGGATTCAATACAGAAAATTTTTGCCTCATCAGGCTCGTTAAATTTGTTTGAAACATTAAAAAACAAGAGACATTAAGTCAGATTCCCAAGTGCCTTTCACGGAGACCTTCGTTTCCAACCTGTGAGTCACTAGCAGCACCTAGTGGCCACAATGAATTAAACAGGACGTTTTCAGGTTGATCATGGAATGAAACGCAGGGAAATCAGTTCTGAACACCGTTACAATGTTTATCAGCTTATTTACATGATTAGCTTGAATTACAGCAACACCAGCGTTATACAGATTTTCTCCAGTGCTCGTGTTATTTCTGTCACCCAAGGAACTCCTCCTGCCTACATCAACCTGGATTCAGCCTCAAGGGCACTTCAGGTAGCCAGAGACTGCCATCAGCATAGCCTCTACTACAGCAACCCGAGCACAAGTAGCAGGAACCTACATTTTCGACAAGCCTGGAGAGCATCAGGAGAGTTCCCAGAAACAGGTTACCATGTTCACATGGCATACAGGAGTATAACCTGGGAGACAAGTGCTCACACGGCCTAAGAACAGCTTTACATAGTAACCCCCAAGGGAGTACTACATGCCGCTACACCAGTTCACAGGGAGGAACAGAACAAAACTCCGAGCAAGTGAAGATCAATTCCACCTGTAAGATCCTGTTCTGACAGCTTCTGAGGGGGCAGAACACATAGTTACAGCTGGGACAACTACAACATCTAAAATAGATTAAAATGTAAAATAGATGAAGCAGAGAGAAATCCCCACAAATTCCCAGCTACTGTAGCAAACTGCTTTTTACTACCAAGATGGAAAAGAAACAAAAGCAAAGGGAACATACAGATACTTTTATTGCTCACCTTTTATACAACAGCACACCTTCAGCCATTTCCTTTCACAGCTTGACAATGTTTATGTACACAAAAAACCCAGCAAGAAGCATTATGTGGCTTTCAGTAAAGAAAAAAAACACAAACATTAGAACATCAAACTCAGCCAGGCTTTCTTTTCTGCAGCAATAATAAAAGGGCTTCCTCCATGCAGGAACTAATCTTCCCAGGCCGTAGTGCATTTCTTTAAAAAGACAACCCCCAAAACAAATTGCCTTAGATTTGCTGAGCCAGTGGTATTAACTTGCAAATAAAATACATTTCAGTTTGTCATTTCTTTTAACTGATTTCAAGTAAAAATTTCAGGTTTGGAGGAGGAGCAACTTGTTTTGGATGGATGCAGGTCAGTTTGAATTGCTACACCTAACTACAGGCCTACACACACTATCGGTTCACAATTTAGCTTAGTATTAAATGACTTTTGCAGATTTTGGCGGCAATCAGTCTTCAGAGTTGAGCAGGTGTGAAAACTTCGTTTAGCAGGAGATAAGGCTACCGAACATGGCATCCACAGTAGAGCTCATATAATAGACAAAAAACCTGTTTGTCAGAGGGAGTTCACTCTGTGTGCACGCACGTGTATGTAACATCTTCATGATTAAAGCAAGAGGCCAGCAAGCCAAAAAGCAATACTCTGAATTGGTTGTAGAACAAGTAATTGAACAGCGAATAGGAGAGAAAACGCAGAAGTTCTGTTGTGTATTATAACAGACAAATTTGAGCAGACAGGTCTTCATATTTCTCTAAATCAAAGCGGAAGGCAAACACAACAGGTAGTTTCAGAACAAAAGTGTTTTGAGCAAAGGGAAGCAATCCAACATATAAAAAGCATGGCTGTAAGTTGATGTTTAGGGTGCAGTGGGTAGCAATGACTTGTTTAATTCAGACAGGTTGATGGGGGTGGGGAGGGCAGGACAGATCTACAGAAAACTGTACTTTGCTCGATGCAAAACATTTCACCCAATGAGATTCTACCTGCCACGTATAAACCTGCACTAATTCAAGCAGCAATTAAGCCAGGCCTCTGAAACCAGGTTTCTATTACATGAGCTCTGCTGAAGCAAAAGTTTTTAGCAGCCTCAGCTTGTAAAGTGTCTTCCTTGTCCAAAGCCAGATTGATTATACTGATAACCCCCATGCTGGAAGTGCTGCTCAAACTGCCCCCCTTGATTAAAGTTCTGTCCACCTCTGCCCCCCCAGCCTCCTCCTTGACCTCCACGGCCACCACGACCACCACGGCCACCCCTCCCTCCTCCACGCCCACCTCCTCGGTCACTGTGGGAACCACCATCTTGATATCTGTTGTCTTGCTGGTAGCCGCCACCACCGCCACCCCCTTGGTAGCTACTTCCTGAATATGAAGACGACTGGTAGCCACCATAGCCTCCTCCTTGGTAGCCGCCGCCGCCACCACCACCACCATGGTAGCCACCTGTTTGAAAACCTGCATCTCTGTAGTTGCTCTCCCTGTAGCTGCCATCCTGGTAGCCACCACCTCCACCATCTGTCCAACCTCCTTGAAGTTTGTTTCCTCTTCCGCCTCCTCTGCCGCCATGATCATAACCACCACGTCCTCCTCGTCCACCTCTATCATGGCTTCCTTGTTCGTGACCTCCTCGCCCTCCATATGACGAGTCATAGCCTCCTCTGCCTCCTCGGTCATGACCGCCATGGTCATAACCTCCCCGCCCTCCATATGAAGATTCATAGCCACCTCTTCCTCCTCTGCCGCCACCTTGCTGCGGACCAGCCTCTGGTCTTTTCTGCCATGGTGGCATCTCAGGAGGTGGCGGTTCAATTTCATTGGGCCTTCCTCCTCTGTCAGGCACTCTGCCCATTAGCACCTGCAAAGGGAAAGGGAGAACCGCCATAGGAGTTGCAGCACCTCACAGAAGAGTCACATTTACTGATACACACAACAGCAGCTGCTCATAGGTTCTTACATCCAGAGGATTTCATCAAGGCAAACTTTTGTCTGTTTGAATGTGACAGATCTTTGTCTCCAACTAATAAAAATGAAACAGGGATTATCTAGTACTCCAAGCACTGTTAACAAGACAGGTCAGGAGACCTGGGCTAGTCTCTCCCCTAACTACTGCTCTGAATTGCTGTAGAAGCCATTGGCTTAGTAAACAAAGTACAAAGACTTCTATTTTTCAGTAAGGACATGCAAAAGCTTACATGCCAAACAGGTATCAGACAGCACTGATCAGAACTGAGCAAGACTCTACAGATCTTTAGTTGTCTAAGGATGCTGTGACATTAAGAATTTAGCAAGACTTAAAACGAAGCAATGCAAATGTCCTGTTCCAGATTTTAAAAGGATGTAACAGAAGAACTTCAGTGGAATCAGGTTACTTTGTTACTTTATGTTACTGTCTTGGAAAACATTTAATATTGATAATGGAGATAAGTTAACAGAATATGGATCAGCAGCAGGGCAGTATCGCATTCCTAGTAAAACACACATATGGCCTGATGATACAGTCACACCTGTCTTCCCACTTAATTTCTTAGATACCACACTCCAACTACACTAAAAACATGTAAAAATTATTTGGGGTGGAGCGGGTGTGGTCAAATCAGCTCACCACCATTCTACCTTAAATTAATTAGAACTCTCCCTGAAATACAGTTGGTACCCAGAAGGCAGAAAAGCATGCATGTACACCCACAAATTTTAAAGAACCAAGTACACTGCCATACACAGCTACTGAGCTTCGAGTTCAGCACATGTACTTTTGTGAGCCTATTATTCCTGTAAAACAGTGATTTTTGAAACAAGGTAAATTGCTTAGTCTAAACCATACTCCTACTATGTCATTACTAAAACTACACACTTGACTAATCTGTTTTGTTTGTGTACACAGGGGAATCGAACTTGTGAGATCCTTGCTTTGTGATCTTAATATAATGTATTTACACAGACCAGAAACACAGTTACTGTGTAGGTGTTACTTTAGACAAGGTGACAGAATTAGGTAGCAGTGTAACAACATCAGTAATTCTGATAAGACAGAGCAGCCCTACTCCCACTGAAAGTAATAAAAGATATTCAGCAATTTTTTACTGCCCCTAAGAAGGGGCACTCTGAACCTAAACAGGCAAAACTGCAGTTCCCATGATGCACTGATGCATAACTTGGAGTACATAAACACCAAGCTTCTTATCCTTTATTTCCAAATTCCACTTACAATCCTAAAAAAAGTAGTATTTATTACAACATTCAAATTTCTTAAATATTCATAACAGAAGCTGCCATTTGTCATCAAAGGTACCTTATTAATGGCACATGCAGTCTTCTCTCGGATGGACCCACTGCTTGTTCTCATAATCTTGGACAGATCCTGCCGAGCCGCCAAGAGATTTGCAACAGAAACAGTACACTTGGTAGATAAAAGGGCACGTTTTGGCTGGTAGACTTTAGCCAGTTTTTCTGTTTGACTCTGTTGGAGGGAAGGAAAACAAAACCCAGACAGTTAAAGTAATAGGAAAACAATGGGACACCTCACCAAAAGAATCAAATCAACACTGAAGAACAAGACCCTACTGCAAATAGAACAAAAATTAATATAAAACCAGTGAGTTCTCACTTTGTAACTAAGAATCACCGCAACAAAGCTAGCATTTATCAAAGTAATTTCGTAAGTAATATAGGAAACATTATGCTGACTGAACTGCCAAGTCACTGATCTTCTGACAATTTTAAGATTAACATGCAGACCGTATTACTATCAGGCAGTCAAACACAGACAGAAGCGTGTCATATAGTTATGCAAATAACTGCTGATGTCTAAAAGCTACTGAAAGTGAAACACAATAACGTCCAGCCTCGGGACCTCCTTCTGCACCTGCACCCTGACCCACACCCATGCCAGCTAGGCTAGCATCACCATATCTCTAACACTGTAACAACAGAAAAAGGCTGCGTTAGCTCTTCCACACTCTTCATTCCAGTCAGCTCCTTCACAAAGGCAAGCCATCAAGAGGTACTGGCAGAACTAAAGTTCTCAAGTGCTTGTTCTAATTCAGCCCTTAGTCTTGCATACGTAATATCCAAGCTAGAAATGAGATCCTACACATCAACTTTGCCTTCTAGGCAATCTCTCTGCCTCTATTTGCCTTTTGGCATTATTAAACCATACCAGCTTTTTTTGAACACCTCAAAAGTATGACAGCAGTTTTCCAACTGACTGACACAACAGATTCTGTGCTATCAGTCATGAGTTAATACACGAGTTACATCTATCTTCTGTTACCAACAGAGTGTACCATGTGATGCAGTTAGGACAAACCAGATTGCAATCTGTGCTCAGACAAAACAGCTGCTTTTTGTCTGGACCCCAGATGACAGCACGGGGACAGGCAAACCAGGTTTTCCAACAAATCTCTTGACAGGGCAAGAGCTTAGGATCAAATTTTCAAATGCTAAAATCCTATTTTCCATCTAAAGGCAGAAAACTGGATCTGGGAAGAATTGCGAGTATGTATTTCCAAGTGACTTGGTGTTAAGTTTTTAGAACCAAAAGCTTCTACTTTCATATTACAAGTTGAACAGAGTTTATTCAAAATGAAGGAAAACACACACATCATTTACCTGATGCTGGCTAAAGACAGGAGAAGCAACAGTATTCACCACAGCAGTAGTATGTTTTTCCCTGGCAAGTTTGACTGAACTCTGAACACAGCATTTTGGTGACACGATATTATTCTTTTAGGTGAAATGTGAAATGTTTGAACTTTAAAAAACCTTAATAATATACTATAAAGCTGTTACTGGTGTTTCTACTATCTGGAGAAGTAACTAGTTATACTACTATATTCTGATCTTTTCATATTTTAAAATAAATTTTTAAAATCACCATCATGTATTAAAGCACTGACTGTTATACTGTATTGCATGTCTGGAATACTATAGCCACATTCTCCAATTTCATATTGGTATGGTCCTAAAAATTTAGATTTGCACTTCAATAGATATAAATGCATATAGACAATTCGTGGGTTTTGTGAAAGGTTTTTATGCAGCTAGTCAAGTTCAAAAAGGTCTGAGAATTCTCCTAGAATAAAAAACAACAAACCTGGATTTGGATGCCAAAGCAGTAACACAATTAGAAGTCCCTGGTTTTTAACCTAAGGTCACAGTTTATCATTAAAATATAGTTGCTTTTTGAATAAATTATTTATCAACAAAAAAACACTTGATGATTCATGTGTCAGTTTATCACTATTAACTCAGCCTCAAACACTGCCAGCATCATAATTAGCATGTTAGCAGATCTGGTTTAGTCCTAGAAAATAAATTATATGTACTATTTTTTAAGTCTCATCCTTCTTCACTACGAAATATAGGAAATAGGGAAACCATGTAATTCTCTTTAAAAGCAGAATATGTATCACATACTCAGAACAGACGCCATGTCACAGCCACTTGCACGGTTCAAGGACAAAAGAAGCACAAAATATTACCCTATCTATGAGGTAAGAACAAGTAGTGCTTTAGCAGCTTTCTCATGTGCATCTGTGGAGTTGTGCTTGCAGACACACTTTGAGTTAAGGAAATCTGATCACTGTGGACAGCACAAAGTAAATTAAGGGATGGTCAACAAGAAGATGCTTTTCCACCATCACACAGACACAGCACTTAATGACTGACATCATAGTACTCTGAACATAAACGGTTGTATCAGTACTCTCCTCTTACCAGTTTCTTCTAGTGGCCTATTTAACTGTATGTTTTGGCTTTCGTGTATAGTTACACATGGTCTACCTTCTCATTTTACATAGTTTTAAAATCCAATAAATCAGTTCTAAATAAAATTTTTTTGTCATCTAACATTGTCATAAACTTTTTCAGAAAGTCAAAACCAGACAACTCCTAGAGTTATTTCTTAACTCATGAAGGATGAAACAATGAAGCAGTTTTCCGGAGATACTTATTATAAAGCATTACCATCAACCAGGACTTCACAGCAAGTTGTTTGTACCTTAGCTCTATCTGACCAGCCAAAGGACTGCACAGTAACATCCAAACGTTTGACTAACAGTTTTCTTCGGACTTCATATTCGTTGACTATGGCTTGATTAATTGCTTCAATTTTTTCCTGAAACAAAAATTTGAAAATATAACCTATAGATTACAAATAAAATGTTTCTGCTTAAAAAAATAAACAATGTGGATGGAATACAGTAAGAGACACAGAGATACTAAGCAGGGTTTAAGCCTGCAATTTTCTACCTTGTCAAATGGGTTCAATGGCAAGCTATGCCTGTTGACACTATTTTCCTGAAGGCTTCAAAGGGTCTGTTATCCTCATGTTCAGCCTTCTGCCATTTCTAACAGCACAGTTGTCTGTTTTTCAGAAGGGACATAAAAACCGCACACAGTGCTGAGGCGTTTCTCAACACCCACCAGGACAGAGAAGCAAAAGTACAAAAATACTACATGCAACAAGCTGAAGGAGACGCAAGGACATACATAAGTCCTAGGGACCAGGGTGGCCTTGCCTTCTTAAAAAGCAGTAAGCTTAAGGACAAAGATAGAGCAAAGACAGAGGACTAAAAGTAAGTAGAGTACTGTAAGAGGATCTTGATTAAAGCACAATCTGCATACAGACAAGACAATGAAGTGCCCTGCAGGGAAAAGCCATCACTAGAAACACCTGGTAGCAGACAGTGTCTAGGCAAGCAACAGTTGAGATACATAAATTATTTCCTCAATGGTGCGTAATGACTGAAGCATGGCTGGAGGTGGGTGGTGGGGCCCACTTTCAGCCTTAATACAAACACTGAAGGAAGCAGACTGTTGGGAGTAGATGAGCTTCAAACTTAAGCAAGAGACACAAGACAGACTTGCAGTCTTGCAGCAGTAGCCACAGCTTTGTGCCAGTGCAGGCACCATCCTTCTAGAACAGCAGGTGACAAAAACCAGCTGGACATGACTGTGGCTGTGCAGCCTGGGTACACAGCCTCTTCCAGCTTCCACCTGCACACTCACTGCTTCTTGGAGAAGAGGCTGTGAAGGAAGCTGACTACTCCAATAGGACAGAAAGAGCGGAGGAAATGCTGGGAAGACCCACAGGTTAGCTGGAAAGAAGCCACAGGAGGGGATGTGACACCATCTCAGCAAGGCTAGGTCACACAGACAGTGCTGGCAAAGGGCAGGAGAGGAAGGCTTAAGCTACTGCACAAGCCTACACATCAGCACCACCACTGTAAATATCCTTTGTGATGGAAAACTTTTGCCTGCATCTGGACATACAGTTTCACAAGCCTAAGATCTTCTTAACAGTTGCTGAACATTTACTGTACCAACAAATATGTAAAATACTGCAGGAAATTGTCTCCACATCTTCAGAAAGAGAGGAGAAAAATTGTTTTGCAGCATTACACACCGAATCAAGATCAATACTTTATATACCTGAAAAAGGGAAACGGGGTCCAATATCTGCAACTACTTACCCAGTGAGCAGGTCCCAGTTGTTTCTTCAGTAAAGGTTTTCCAACATGATTAGGTGGAACTTTTGCTAGGGTTTCCTTCAGCTGTTAGGAGACATATGAAAACATAAGCATTAGCCAAAAAAAAAAATTCACTTTTCAGGATTTAAATTACAGGAGAGGACACTTGGACAGTCATAGGCATGACAGAGCAACCTCCAATATCAAGTTGTTTTCTCTGGGACAGAGAACCAAGCACACTTCTTTTGGAAAGCAACTATTTTTATATTTGTGGTAGTCTCAGCTATAATTATTTAAAAGTTAAGAGAAAGGACTATAGATTGATCTACAGTTAAAACAGAAATATTCTATGAGATACAGCTCCCCTTGAAGACAGACTGATTATTCTACACATCATCTCTTTAATTCAGAAAAAAACACACTACACTTGTATCAAAAAGGTTGTATTAAGACTACGTGAAATATAACACAACCTAAAGAAGGACCCATCTCTGCACAATCAAAAGGAGAAAATTTTCAATATGAAAATTTAAATTTAACTTGCATTTTAAAAGTTTGGGCACAACTTAGGTTATCTTTCTCGTCTCAAAATTTCTGAGGACTTCAGGGGTAAGAAACAGAGTAACAGCGACAAAAACTTGGATCAAAGCAGATTGGAGTTATGAAACTTCACTTTTCCACTGCTGCAAACCATATTTTTCAATTTCCTTGGCTGTTTATTCCAGCAGTTGATTTAACATGTTCAGTGACCTGGTTTTCCAAAGGTGCTGAGCCCAATTTGTTTAACTTGAAGATTTTTAAAACCAAATGCTTTCAGAATAGCAGAGGTAGCAGTTCATTCAAGTATCAGCAGTTTCTTTTTTTTTTTATGTGGTGGATTGTTAACAGAGTCAATTATACAAAGATCCTACTCCAAACTGTACTATGTATATGTGAAGAAAAAGGTAGCTTGATTTTCACATGCTCCATCAGAATATTGCTATTCTAAGACTCACTTTTTAAAACCAAGAAAACTTTAGTGTGATCTCTTGTTATAAGCATCATCTTACAGTTACAAGTAAAATTTTCACATTTTGCTCAACTTTTGAGATGTATTTTCATTTAAAAGTGAAATATGTTTTTCAGTTATTAGTCAGCTTTACTTTTTCCTTCTCAAACTCTACCAACATCCAAAGTGTTCAGACTGTAAGCACCACAGCTATGATTTTTAAAAAAACTTTGTAATTAGAAATTCCCGATTTTATTTATTAATCTATAAGGATCATTCCTTTTTTTTTTTTTGTATGACCACCTATGGATATAAATTATTGAGATAACATTCATTTAACCTTGCAAGGCAATGTAAAAGAAAAGTCATTTAGTAAAACATAACAGAATTCCCAGATTAAAAAGATTTTGATCTACTTTGTATTCTGTATTTTTATAGCCTTTTTCACCAGCAAAGCTTGCTAGCATTGTTATGAATATTTTCTACCTTTTATAGAAAACAGAAGCACAGATTTCTAACATATCTAACTATTTAATGCCCATGACAATGCCAAAACCAGAAAACAAACTGCTTCCATTCTACACCTTAGACTTGTGCTGGAAAAAACATTCTCCTCCTCTTAGACAGGTCAATCCAAACTGATTTTGTGCAAAGAAATGAAGCACTATTTTCAGTTGCTTGGATTTGTTTAAGTGCAATGCAACTAAAAGGTTAGTCAACTTCTCTGAAAGTATTCTGGGGAGCTTTGTAATCGTATCTGTTCTTTAAAGTTCACAAAGGTTCTCTTCTGCTGTTCTGCTCTCCCCTATCCTGCAAGTTGAGTTATTTAATGCAAGTTAAAAACTCTGTCTCCAACCTTTGGCCTGTGCACTGGACAGTCCCTTCCACTCCATTTCTCTGCTTTATAAAAAAGTAAATTTATTTTTAAAACACCCACAACAACCTGAGGAACACGTACATGTAAAGGAACAAAAATAAATGAAATCAGAAGAACTGATGAAGCCTTAGGGAAAAGGCGTAAACTTAACTTCAGTTATATCATCTTTTAACCTAATCGTTTTTAAAACAGTAGGTTCCTGTAAAAATTCGTTTAGGTGTATTTCTTGGAACGCATTTCTCCTTAATGTTCTTCCTGAGGCCTAAGGTCAGCATTTTCTATGTCTTCTGCAACAGGTGTTGACATTATAACCTAGAGCAGAGTCAGAAATACCTCACCCCAGAAGGCAATGATAGCAGTAGTCCCGGACCTCATGCCTTGGCGTGGAAAAAGCCTTTAAATTCATTTTCAAAATCCTGACTCTTGGCATACTCAGTAAACCATTTTAACTCTCCTTCACAATTCAAACACTGGAGTTTCACAAGAGGCAAATCTCTCCCTGGTAGCAGAACTATTTTCCATCAAACAGTAACATCATAAATATTCTAGTTTTGTTCCTTTGGATCTTACTTTTTTTTCAATTCCACTGAAGAACTGGAACATCGTTATGTTGGCGGGAGGCTTGGACATCCCTAAAGCAATACATATGCCTTTTAGTTCCTGAAAGACTTCACTGCCACCTCCTTCCTGTGCTTTTTTAGGAGGGGCATTCACACACAGCATTCTGGCAGCTTCCAGTTCTGAGATGAGGTATGCTGGGGTAAGAAAAATTAGATTTCAGCATCAGATATAGCCGAGTTAAGTTATTTTAGAACCAGTGAGAACTCAAGTGCTTACAACCAACAAATGTGCAAATGGACTGTTTTAGAAAGTGGGGGCTATAATTTTGTTATCCACAGAACGCTGATCTCTGAGTCCAATGCTAAAAACACAACAAAGAGGGGAAAAGTTTAGTACCACCAATTAAAGCCTGGAAAAAATCTCTATGATTCCAACAGGTATTAATCACAGAGTTCAACAGAGCACACATCTCTTCCTTCAGGCTTTGCCCAGCAAAGACAGGAGACTAGGAACATAGAAATAAGCAGGATGAAGGGCTGGGATATGTGCTTTAAGCTAGACAAGCAAGCACTCCTTGAGGCTCTAGGAAACAAAGCAAGGAAATGAGTAGAGAGAAATGAAATGTTGGATAAACCTCCTCTACTTTCCCAGGCAAGATGCAGAGTGGAAAAATAACTCCGCTTTTTAAAGTACTACCGAGAACTCAGGTTTATAATAATTCCAGAAAGGAAGGCAGTAACTGATAAAATAGAAGCTAGAATGCCTGCGGTGCTCTTCAATATCAGAACTGCAAGAGCCTACCATCACATTACAACTCCTTTATCAAACAAAAAAACATTAAAATCACTATTTCTGAACATGGTATACACCCAAAATTTCAGAATTAGGTGTCAGTTACAGTGATATAAATTTAGCACACAGCCTTTGCTTGTGATTGTCCCAACTTTAAAGTTTGAATTGAAAAAAATGCATGGGTTTAACAATACTTTTATCATTTATCATGCTGGGTGATCCTAGCAGTAATGTAAATAATTATTTCTAAAAATAAGGATTGAAAAATAGATACGGCATTGATAGACAGACTTGTGAGCAGGGATGTAAACCCACGGCTACACAAAAGCAGCTTACTACCTATAAAATTGCGACAGATCAAAAGATTAAAAAAAGAACAAAGCGTTTTAATGATCTCTAGAATTACTTCTAGATTTCTAGAATGTCTTCTGCTAAAGACATGTAACACCTTATAAATTATAAAATTCTTGAAATATGTAAAAGCAGTGAAGAATCCTTTGCAAGTTCTTTCAACAGTACTTCATACAGATTTTTCTTATATTCAACTTTTAATTATTTATACCCTGTTAGGATCTCCTGAAAAAGAAATCAGCAGCAGAATTTTGTTTCAAGAATTCAAGCTACCTTCAACTTCCTCTGACAAATACTGAAAAGTCTATCACTGTGAGACATAAATGCTCTCCAGATAGTGATTCTTTTTGGCAGACCTTTTCTGAACCAACCTGAAACTCTTGGTACTTTTTATTTTTGCAGATGCCAGTACTTAATACTGTATTCTAGTGATGCTGCACATCAAGATAATCCTACCTACTTACACTCCAGCAATACTTCTACATCTTCCAATTGACATAAACTGTGCTGCATTGCATTAAAATGTAAAATAGCCTGGCATTCCATTAAAGACGGTTGTTCTGTTTCTCCTGAAAAAAATCTGGTTTTATGGTTCACATACTACAGGACACCTAATAGATTAGCTTAATACAGGTGAAGAAAGCTATGCAACTATCATGGCACACAAAAAAAGGAGTTTGGCATCTATTTCAGTTCCATATGTAACAGTAAACTCATTACTCCTGCCAGATAGGATACCAGAGTTCAGCTTCTGAACATGGCCTTGTATTACCAAAACGTACATCACAGAGGACTGCTGGGATAGGCTGTGTGTCACAGACAAGTCAAATTTATTGAATGGCTTGACTTACAGAGAATAAGTTGAAGAGCAGATAGATTGAGCTACAATATATTTTAAATGCAGTAATTACCTCACTTCATCTGGCATTTTTCAACATACTATCAAAACAAATTCAGATTAAGTCTTACTACTCATCTTTCTCCCACTCTTGAAACAAAGAACCTACTTGGTAATTAATTTCTTACATCTCAGCTGAGGGCAGAACTAAATTTCTGGTTTGAAAAGTTAAAGAATCAGCTGCAACTGAGGAAGCAAATAAAACATTAATTTGTGTTAAATACAAGATCAGATTAAAATTAGTATTACAATTTTTAACTCCGACACTTGTAAAAATTTATTTTTTTTTTTTAACATGAATCAACATCAAATACTTTCGCCAAATTTAAGTACTATTTCTTCTCCTTTAACATTTCCTAAGCAGGGATAAAACCAGTTTAGGTATTGAGATCTGCTGGGTGGAATAGTAAAGGGAAGACATCACTGTTGCTACCGCTAATTTCTTTTCAATCAGCAGAAAGCAACATTGAAGTTATTTACTAAGTGAGATGATCAGAAGAAGTGGGAGTTGGGATAAAACATTTTTTCTTTTTCACAACAATTCCAATTGTCAAGAGTGTAGGAAAATGCAAGTCTATTTGCACCTTGCAAGTAATCACAGTGGGGGCTCCAAAACGATGACGCATCTGATGTTAGTGGTCGTTTTTATAACCTTTCTAAACAAAGTTCAGTCGCTAAATCCTGGCAGAAGTCTTCAAACTATTCCCCCTTCGGAGTACCTTTTGAGAAGTAACAGGACAGGCTTTTTGCTAGTGAGTGTGAAAAAGGTTAATACTCAGAATATTTTCCATCATACACTGGCTACAGAGTGACCGGTAAGTTTACGAGACCCAAAAGTGTAATATTCTGACACTGTAAATTACAGGAAAAAATAATTCATAATTTTAGGTAACTGGTTTTATATGTTGTGGTAAACAAAACAGCACCTCATTAAGCGTAAGAAACAATACTATGACTCTTGCACAAAACGATAGTTTGCTTGCAAGCACCCTTTTAACTTACTAAGCAGCAAGAGACAGTTCTTTTGATTATGAAGGCGTTTTGTCACATCTCCTGATGTTAGTGATGTATATGGACAGTTCATTTCAGCCAGCAACCCACTCATTTCGAGTTGAAATTCTTCTGCTTCATTTGGACCTTAGAAGGAAACAAATAATAATTTGTTTACAGCTAATATATATATATATGGCTACAATTAGAATTGATTAGCTATTTACAAAAAAAAAGCACGATGCTTTGCTCCAGTTGTTATTTAACATTAAAGCCCTGCTCTTAACGGAAGCCAAATGTGTTCTTTGAGTTTCTCAAAAGACACAGCACAACCTATTTGGAGCCGTAATATTCCTCCTTATTGTAAAATTACATTTCACTGACAGCTTTTACCCAACTACAACAGACAGCCACTGGCAACCTCTTCAATGAAAAGTGACATTAAAAACATCACAAATTTTACAGCAGTATTTTAAGTATCAACTAACTCTTCTCACTACAAATGTATTAGTTCTGATAAAGTCCTGAATAATACAGTTTATGAGCTCTCATGTTTTTACTACTTCTCCCTGTAAGCTCACATTCGTCAACTGATCTTATTTCATACCAATATCCTTTAAAAATAATTGAGTCACATAAACCAAAGCCTAGACTGATATTTGTGTCAGAAATTAGTGAAACTAATCTGAATTTGTTAAGCCAAGTTACGCAAAATAATGAGAGGTAACAGTTTTTCTTCTTTTGAAAAGGGACTTCAATCCAAAACGTCTGTTATTTATAAACTCAAGTCACACAAAATGAAGGCAGGACTTGATGGTACTACAGATAAAATGTTCTTATCACTGTGTTTAGAGAATTTGAAATAGTTGTTACAACACTTCTGGATTGTATTTTTACACAAAATGTGTAGTAGGAACCTTATACTACCAGAATAGTTGAGATGCTGTACTGTTACAGAGAAATTGAGCCAAATGCACTCAAAGAAGAAAGGATGAACGTGTCAAAACCAGAAAGAAATAGGAAAAGAACAGATGTTGAGGTGAAAGACAATGATCTTTGACCATGGAGTAGATTGAAAATTAAGCTCATTAAGGCATTATAAGTTAATACATTAGACATTCAGAAGTACAGGTTATCATACCAATTTAACAATTTAATCTGTAGAATGTCGTGACTACTGACCAAAAATAATATTTTTGGAAAACTAAGGTTTGCTTTCGCCACCAAACCAATAAACAAATATTTCAGGGTCCTTCTCACAGTGTGTTTCATAAAGAGGGAAAAATACATAGTAAGCACAAAGTTAAGGTAACCAACAATAAAAAGAAAATATGCTACTGTAGTCAAGAGAATGTTTCCTTGAATAGTATGTACTATTTACACCAAAATTGCAAACAGAAGTGTTGAAATAAAAGTATTCTCATGATCTAATTAAAAAACCCACCATTAATGTTTCTTTAAACCCATCCAAGAACTTTAAAAAAAGTCTCTATGGTTGAACAATTAAAAGAAAAAAGCTAATTTCAGAAGAAAGACTGTTTGATCCTCGCTATCATTTGAACCTGTACTGGCTGTTCATCAGGCAAGTTTGAGGTGGAAAATATCCAAAATCTGACAGCATGCAGACAATACTCCCTGGTACAAAAGATTTAGCAATTGTCAGCCCAAATCTTTACAGCATGCAAAGAACACACATTAAGTGTACAACTGTGCTAGAGTTATGGCTACTTACTGTTAGTTGCCTGCACATTTTCCTCTAGTTTACAGAATAGCCGTAACTCAGATACCAACCAAGCACAGAGTTTGGTGAATTCAGGGGAACTGGCTCCACGAGAGACCGCCTGAGCCAGCGCTCCATCATCTAACAATGGACCTTTGTAACTGAAAAAACAAAAGCACAGTTTATTAACATTTGCTATGACTGATGTCCTGTGGTAGATTTATTTTATGCTGTATACATATTGAGAGATACACCCTCATCACATCTGCAACACTGAACATCAAAATGGGTAAGATTCCTGTACTGAACTGTAAGAAAAAGCATACTGAAAACATCTGAGTAAACTCAGCATTTCCGCGCACATTAGCATCCTGCCAAAGAGACTGTCACAAAATATCATCATCAAAGGTTTAAGCCTGGAAAATGTTATCACACACAGTAGCAACTTTTCTGCCTCTACCTCTTGAAGATGTTAGTTACAATATACCTATCCAGGCCAACTGCAGTTTCAAAAGTACCATTCTTGAGCACTGCTTTACAGTACGTTGAATAAGCACTACTGAGCTCCCAAATTTTCTGTCATTTCCTATCATGTATTAAAGAGTTGCCATACAAAACAAAGTCTTCCATGCAAATGTTACAAAAGTGACCTGCAAAACTCTTTTGAAAAATTACCTTCTTAACTGGGCGAAAAAAAATAAATAGAATTGGTTCTTTGCATAAACAAAATAAGCCAAAAATCAGGCCTAGTGTAAGAAAGCAGTCTTTCTTGTAGAAAGAAAGAGTCTACAGATCAGGTCTTAAAAGACAGTTTTCAGGACACCTACGTACTGATACTCTGTCTGGGGGAGGAGGAAGCGTAGGGAGAAGACTGCCTTATTAACCAGGTAGAAGCACAAAGTCAGAGCTTACCAGAGTATTTAAGAAAAAGCGCACAGTATTATTTTGATACACTGCACCCAAAACAGAAAGACAACCAAGAGTGAGCATAATCAACCAAAATCCCTCTTTCGAACTTCCAGGTAAAGTCAACCACTACGTCACAGCAACCCAGTGAGTCCAGTCAACTCCTGGCAAACTTCAGAAGATTTAAAAAAAAAAAAAAAAAAAATCTCTCAAAGAGCAAATTAAAATATTACTCTGCACGCTTTGCTCTTGTGCTTAACATCACATATACAGGATTTAGTTTTCACTGTAACAGCCTGTTACTTCATCCAACCAAAAAAGAAGCCACGCTCAAGAATAACTTTTACCTCACAGAGCAGGTCGATTAACGACACAGAGTTAATCTACTAGCAGCTGGCGGAAAGCTGTAATCCGATGTATTACAACCCTACTACATTTCCACGGTAGGCTAGAAAACTCCAACAGGCTAATTAGAGCAAGTTTAAATCCCATCCCACAGATGTTTCAGACCTACACATGTATAAGAACATCTGGGACTCACAATCGAAACATCCAGTTATACATCAAAGTAGAAGGGAAGTGATGACAAGCCTTTTGCATTGGCAGGATCTGGATTTAAGTCACTGGTCACGTCAGAGGCCCCTCTTCTAGAATTTTTCTTTGACAGACAGGACATCTTGATTGTATTATCTCTGATAATTATGACTTCAGCTACACATCTATTTGGCCAGTAATCCAACTTGCAGATTCCTGACTGCAAGCACCTTTTTCCTTCCACTCCTGCCAATGGCACGTGTTCTAGAGCTACACTCCTCTTTTGGTAACGTTATGCTGTCCAGTTTGTTTGCTTTTTCAATAGTTCAACAAACTGACTTACAAGGCAAGAGGCCATCATCTGAGCACCTTGAGCACAAATCCAAAAAGAAACAACTCTCTGATGTGCAATGCTATTAAAAAAATAAAATCAATATATTAGAAATATTTTTTCTAACCAGAACATGAAGACAAGTTGAACTGTGAAGGATCATGGAGCTACTGCCAAAGCTTAAAACCTCAAACACCACAGTCTTCCCAGAGACAAAGAAACAGAAATCATTTAGTGACATGCAGTAGTTTTCCCAGTTGTTACCAATACTGTTGAAGCTCCATGTCTTTCACCTTCCAAATTTTCTTCTCAACCACTGCTGCCAATCTTGGTTGATATGATTTTTTAATCTGCTTTCATTGTTCACTTTATTTATTTATGTCAAAAATCGACACCAGCCCTTTCTGTCTATAATTACACAGAGAAGGAGCACAAATCACAACTCCTTCAAGCCACTAATATCCTTTTAAACATATGGCAGAAAAAAGAAGCCGATCCTGGTACGCGCATCGTGGCAGAGACCTTTTCACATTTCAGCCAGAGAAATACCTCCCAAAACAGAAGCCTATTTATCAAGCTTTGAAACTATCACCACCAGCTTAGCCTGGAAATACAATCTTTGTTGGAGCATAATGACCCCAGCCACAAAGTGATTTATGGGAATGCGGCCAACGTGAGTAAATACAGCTGTTTGCTGAGAACCAGCAGCAGTAAAACCGTAACTGCCGCTGGTCTGGGCTCTCCAGTTCACAGGCACGCAGGCCGGCAGCGGGGCGCCTTCTCCTTGCTTTCCCTTTCATATTTATGTAACATTTAGTGACCGACAGAGTAACAGATTTAAACAACAAATGTTTCCTATGGTACATAATAATAATAAAAAAAAGTAAAGGTAGAAGTACTCTGTCATTTGCGATCTTTCTGGTGTTACTCGGTGCTAAACACGAGGCCTACAAGTTTTCTTCTCCTCTGAGGAGGTTTCCTTCTCCCCCCTGGGCCAGGCCCGCTCCGCCGCTCGGCGGGGCGGCCGGGCAGAGGCAGGGCCGGGACTCAGCCGGCCGGCAGGCACCGAGGAAGGGCTCGCAGAGGCCGCACAGCTACAGCACGGCCCGCC
>JAVJGI010000035.1:12566126-12584771 GCA_035590275.1 Ibycter americanus
CAAAATTCTCAGCTACTGGAAAGATAAATAGGGAGGGGGAAAGGTTAGTTGTTTTTTTTTTTTTTTTTAATTTAAAGTACATTTACTACACTGAAAACAGCAGTATCATAACCACCTGACCCAATGAATACAATTAATAAATGGAAATCGCGGCTTCCGCGGGCCTCGATTCCCCCGGGCGGGTTTGCACGAACCGGAGGGTGATGGCCTGTCCCGCCGCGGCGGCCTGTGCCCCGTGCCCCGGCGGTGATGTGGCCCTTGGGGAGGCCGGAGCAGGGCTGGCCTCGCCAGAGCCTGCCCGGCTTCGCGCTGGCAGTGAAACTCCTTGAGGCAATGCTCTGGCGGCTTTTTTTAAAAAATATTTTAACCTCTGGGGGCAGGGCAGGGGTGTAGCACGGTTCAGTTCCTTCGGCTGCCGTCATCTTCAGAGGGAAAGTGTGAATAACCTTCAGCTTTGCGCCAAAGGACCTGCCACCAGCCTGGAGCGGGCTTGCGAACTCGCCTGGAGCGGGTCACTGAGGTTGAAGAGACACACCCTGATGGTTTAAACCTCACTCCTATGGGAAACCAAAGACTACAACCTTAAGGCGGGCATTATTTCGTTACAGCCGAATTATTTTCACAGCGTGTATGCCACCCCACCTCAGGTCTTGCCCGTTTGCTCTGTGGTTGTCAAAAATGCCCATGACTGAGGCATCCTGAAATCTGCACTTGTGGAACAGCATGACACACTTGAGCATTACAAGGTACAGAGTGTGCCTGTTAAAGTGCTGCTCATCACTGTTGTACCAAAATCAAATGTTTTAGTAATTTATCTGAGGATGCTGCAGCTTTTCCAGAGTGCCCAGGCGCAGCAGAATCCAGCCGCTGTGTTACAGACACCCCACTGGCTGCCAGAAATGCCGCTGCATTCACCGGGTATCTAGGAACAGCATTTCCAGCTCAGATCACACGCTGGTTAGCTGAACAGCCTGTTGGCAGTATTAACTAAAACCAGATACCATGGGAAGATCAAGAGCAGGACAAACACGTATGACATTTCCCCCTAATACTCTTCCAGCCCCCCGCTACTTTCAGCTCTCCAGACTTTCTTCAGTCCTTACAGCTGTGCCATCAGGTCCTGCCTGAGAGGATCAGAGGCGGGAGGGCACCAGGGCCAGCTACAGGGTGGACTGCCTAAGGCCAGTTACTGAAGGGATCCACGGTCTGTGCGCACCTGTATTTGTGGGTACAAGGAAGTCTCAATACCAGCACATGAGTGGAGCAGTGGGCTTGGGGGCTTGTATGACCAGGTGCTGCAGCTGGAGCGAGCAAGGATCCAGGGCCAGCTACTGGAGAAATGAGCATCAAAGGCCTGTTACTGGAGGGACCCATGCTGTATGTTTGTCTGCATGTTCCACTAATGACCTTCATTCCAGAGAGGGGAACAGGACCATGCTGTTCATCCTGCTTCGATTTGCAGCAGTGCTGTTTTCTGGTTTTATGTGTGGTTTTTTGTGTGGCTGGCCACATGGATACACATACACGTATTTGTGTGTATGCATGCCTACTGGGAGTACAGACTCAGCCTTGCTACTGGCTGGACTGGGGGAGATGAAGCTGCAGGCATCTTCACCTCTGTCAGGTTACCAGATTTAGCAACTCCAACCGATTCTTCTCCCCTGCTGCAGGCAGGAAGTAATTTTTGCTAAAGAACGAGGTTAAAATGCTGCTGTGTGTCAATTAATTTTTTCACTAGCTGTACTGTGCCACATTCCTGAATACCTTATCAACACAAATACATGCTTATTTTCTTTTCTAGGGTAGCTGGATCTCTGCTACTCTGCTGTTTTGGTTACTGAAGAAAGTGATGAAAGTACAGGCAATCTCTTCTGGACAGGGTGTTCAAATCCATCCCTGGATTACACCTCTGCTAGCCACAGGATGTCAGTGCTATGGTAATTAGTTTACCAGTCAGCCTCTGCAGTAGCAAATTAAGGAAGGACAAAGGGAAAGCTGATCTATAATGCAACAGCAAGCTGGGAGCTGATAATTCAATACTTAAGATTATACAAATGGGTAAGACTTACCAGGCACTGCTGCTAGGAAACGCGTTCGCATTGTGCAGAGCTTGTATGGGGAAAAGAAATATTTCTAAAGTGCTCTCCTTCCCTGATCAGCAGCAACAAACTAGTTTATGGTTTTTAATCACATATAAAGTAGGATGAGCCTATCTACATACTGTAAAGCAACCTCTTCCACATTGTCTTCTAGAATAATCAACCGCTATGATAAAGCTATGCAAAAAAGTAGGCTGTTGTTTGTCTTTATTCTTTTACATGCTTGGTAGCTGCTGTCAGGACCGTTTTGTTGGTGAGACACTGCACCATCTCCCTCAGGTGAAATAATTGCAAAAAGAGTTAACAAGGGACTTCTGTGAACATATGACAAAAAGTTTGCATGAATTAATCAATGTAGTATTTGAGTTTAAAAATAGCTGGAAGATTCCAGATTAAGTCGAGAGACAGGAGTTTTAAAAAGCCTTTTTCACTACTTTAAGCAGCTCTTCCAAGAGATACAGAAATTACGTTACTGTAGGGCCATAGAGGCCCTATGAATCAAGAAGCTTCAGAATCTAGTGCCGTCTCTTGCCATTATTAATACCTTGAAGTAGCCTGCACGTTTAAAATCCTCTTTAGAGAATAATTTTTAAACAAACAGCACTCAGGATCCAGTGTTATTTCGTAAAAGTTTAATTATTTTTTTTAAATAATACTGTTTAATCAAGAGAACGAAAGCATCCACACATACACAGTTGTCTTGAATGCTGGCAAAATAATTTAAATTACAGACATAACCATGAATAGCATGTTTAACCATTAAGAATATAGGAAAACCCTCATTGAATAATCACATTAATAATAATGAAAAGAACGTGCCCTCATACCGAAGAGCAGAGAGAGAGATACCATTCCATTCATGCAAATCTGCACCCACCTTCTCAGAACAGGATTCCAGAAGTCCAGCAGTTCCAGATAACATTTTCTTAGTTCCTGTGGAAATTAACCAAAAGCCAGCAAAGAGAACGGGCTTGTTACAGCAAACTTGATGCTCATCCTAAAATCCTGCTTGCTGAGCATGTGGTGGATTTAACTGTTACTGTCCCGAATCTGAGGCCCTTTTGATTGTTTTCCCCTCTGCATCAAATGCTTTCAACACCAAAAGCTTTTGATGTAGTCCGGAAGAAATCTGGCAAGCTTAATACAGAATGGAGACAGCTGTAGTTGAACACACTGTGAATGTAGGTAGTGAACTAGGAGAAGAGATTTGGAAGAACTAGAATAACTGAAAGCTATGTATTTGATGCTTTGGTCTAGGATGCTAACCTTATAAAGCAGAGGTTTTCATCTTACAAACCCAAAATAAACTTTCAACCTGTAAGCCTTTCTTAAGTTCTGAAACACAAATTCAACTCTCCAAGAAATAATTACAGGTCATTTAGCATCTTGGAAGATTTCTCTTCTGTAGATATTGCAGCCAGCTTGAAGCAGGCTGTTCACACATGTATGTGCCAGATAGATCAAAATGTGAATTGTAAAGCATTGTAGCAAATGCAGATATGGGACTTTTTTTTCCCTGGCCTAACTGAATTAACTGCATGAATTCATTGCACTGAATACATGAAATACAAGTGCAAATTACGTTTGTAATCCTATCTTGGATGATATGGCTATAGACACAGTAAGTATACACTGGTTTTGAACGTCTCTCATAGGCTTGGTAAAGCAATGTAAGTTGTGAAACTAACTGGCAGAGGACAAAGTTTAAACAGTACCTGGAAAACACCATAATAAATGGGTTTAGTTGCATTAAGCCTTCAGTTCTTAGGAGAAAAAGCATTGACTGATACTCCTTTGCTAATGGACTTTGTTTTTTCCCCACTAATCAAGCATTTCTAAATACCCATCTTTCAGGTGCATACTGCATGAGACCTTCTCTCATCTAATTATTTGGCATTTACCTTTAATTTCTGTTTTTTCATATCTGACAGGAGATGATTACAGCCCAATGTGAGCACCCATGTGAGGACCATCCCTACCATTTATTTACCAGATAGCCGTTACAGGGCTTTTCATAGTCTTCACAGTTACCATCACTCCTAAACTGTTATTTTGTTTCTACATTCATCCCAAGTTTGTAAGTAAATGAAAGAGGGTGGTATCTATCGCACTGACTGATACTGTGTCAGTGTTGCTTAGGTTCTGGCTAAAGCTTCTCCACAAAAGCAGTTTCTCAAAGAAAAATTGTATTTGATTAAGAATTGAAAACATTACCTTGTATGTGTGCTTTCTTGTCTGTAAACTGAAGATAATTCAGTCAGCCTACTGGAAAAGGGAACGCTGTTTCCCTCGAAGCAGCTCCGACACAGGTTTTATTTCCTCTGCACTCCCAGTTGCTGTACAGCTTCATGGGAGTTGTTACAGCACCTTCACTCATTTTACCAGAGCCTAGAACTGCTAACATATGGTAATCAGCCTTCTCACTGCAAGCAACAAGACAGCCCAGGAAGAGGTGGGATCGCAAAACAATACCCAGAAACTAATACTGAATATGGAGCCTCAGGTTTTTGCTCCAAGACAGAATGTAATAGTCTGCAGCTGCGTTATTTTGTTCAAATTAGTTACAACCAGGAATACATCCATATTGGCTGGAAACAGCTAACAGAAAGGATGGTCTAGCAACCATAACCTGCACCTCTCTCTCCTTCTTCATGCTAGACAGAGGCAGAGGAGTCAAGTAAAATCAATTTTATGGCTGCTTTTTACTCCCACAGTGGTGGCACGTAGGCTGTTTGCACTTAACTCTGCAGCAGGCAGAAGAGGACTGAATTCTGTCTGAGAATGATTTTGCTCCCTTTACCTTTCTGTAATGTCCTGAGAAAGCAATAAACCAACACAGTATTACATCAAGTACCACATAAAAACCTGCCTCATGCACTGTCTCTTGCCCTTTACACTAAAGAAATATAGATTTATCATGCTTTGGGATGCACTAGTTTGGTGGATGGTTGTGGGTTTGTTTTTTACAGACTTCTGCTATCATCACTTACTTTAATTTGCTATTTCTGAAAACTGTTTGGGGTTTACCAGGCTAAAAAAATAATCTCTTTGCCTACTTTTCCTACTATCTGTTTCCACGGACAAAATCTAAGATCTTTGTGCAGCTTCCCTTAGCTATGAATCAGGCATTTGTTTCCACCCTTGGCAAGAATTAAGAACAGGCAGAGACCTTATATCTTAATCTACTACTTGTACTTTTTATCACAAAGACACAAATGTATTTGGAAAAAATTATTAACAGAATGCTGCCTGATACATTTCTTCCCTGCTCACATGCCACTTAAAAGTCTAAAACAAATAAACAATCCGGCCCCCTCCCTCCCCCAAGCCTATCTGCTTCTTAGTTAAAACTTAAAGACAAGAGTCCAGCAAGTCAGAAGCAAGATTTAGCTGCCCAAGAGACTACCCCAGGAAAAAAAATTTACTGTGTTTTATTTAAAACATTACTTTTGCATTTCAAGTTTTCTGCAAACTGTAAACATTTGAAGGCTGCTCCTCCTTTCCAAATGCAGCCAGAGATGTTAAAAGAAACTAGAGAAAGTATTAAAAAAACAGCTGGACTTACAATAGACTGACAGACCACCAGCAGCTTTTCCATGGCTCTTCTTCCACTGCTTCTTAATAAAGCTTGGTTTTGCAACAAACTTCATCCAGGAGAAAGGCCTTTCTGCCAGCCCCTATCATGGCAAACTACAGGTTGCAGCATCAAATGAAGGCTTAGAGTTAATCCACCGTCTTTTCAATTTACTAGGCATTTGTGCCTCGTTTGAAGTAGTGTAAAGAAAGAAAACATTCAAACTAGGCTTATTTCCTCCCTATCAGCAGCTTTCCAAAAACCAGGAGAAAGGTAACTTCTTATGCCTTATGCAGCTTTTAGAGAACCAGGTTGGGAAGGAGAGGTAACGCTGTATTGCACCATTCAAACACACAAGTAAATCCCTTCCATTAACTCACCCCTCCTCCTGAGGATCTGGAGTCAAGAGTCCAAGGCCAGCCTAGAACTTAAGGCTTCCCAGTCAGTGCACTATGCTACAGCTCTGCCAGCACAGGGGACCAGTACAGTGGATAAATCATTTACTGCATGCCTCTGGAAACCACAGCAAAAAAAAAAAAAAAAAAAAAAAAAAAAACACAAAAACAAAAAAAAAGAAAAAAAAAAGAATACATAAATAAAAATATATGCCATTTCATAAAATTGCAAGACAGTGTTAAAGCCTCTGTCTGCCAATCTGCCTAGAGGTCACCATCTACACCATCTGTTTTGTTCTTGTCCATTCCAGCGGTTCAAGGAGTACCTTTTACCTCAGAAAAGACCAAGTTAGTCTTCCTTCCAGTGTGGAACACAGTGCCCTCCTTCACTCAGGGATAGAACAACAATTATTTGAATAAAGGACATGAAGAGAGGAACTATTTAGTTTGTACCACAGGAAGGTTCAGCTTCTGGAAAGCTGAAGATAAATACGGGGTAACAATTCCCAGTTTCTCATCTGCAAAGCTCTTGTTTTCCGTTGATGCTAGCTGCTCTCCATTTGTGGCCAGCCAGCTTCAGCACTGACCACCACCACTCCGTAGGAGAGCAGAAAACAAGCATATTAGATTTATATTGATGTCCTTTCCCCAGAAATAAAGCTATTCAAGAGTATATCCAGCACAGGTAACACAGTATTGAATAAGGTTGTCTGAAGAAGACAATTCTCCCAATTACTCTGTTTGCCATTGCATGCACTGAGACCTTCATCAAAACCAATCTGCAAAAGGAAACTAACAAGAAAGCATGTCTGTATTCCAAAACAGCACCGTCTAAAATGCAGAACTGTGGGGAAAATTCAGCCTTCCCTTTAATATCTCCCCTCCCTGCACTGATACCCCTGAATACATGGCAGGCAAGAAAATCAGTTCCCCTTTTCCTCTGTGGATTTACGAGGGACCAGGCACTTCACTGAAGAAATTGGAGAGGAAAAGGGGGGGGGTGGTAAAATTTCACTGTCAAATGTAAAGAAATAAACTCAGATATATAATTAAAAAAAATTACAGAAGAAAACTAAGAAACGACTACAAAGAACTTTTCTATAAACCAGGATTTAAGCAATCTCTACTCATTACTCCACTCCATTTTAAATGTATCAAAGCATGTCAAACCCTGCTTTCTTTGGGTTTGACAGCAAATGGTTATTTGAAGAAAGTAGGGCAATGATACTAACAAAGACTTTTTATATTCAATGCAGTAACTGCTTAACATCATAAAAAGTTCAAATTACCTTTCTCAAAACCCTCTTCCCTTCTTAATTACCTTTGTTTGGCGACTTGACCATTAACACTAGATTTCCAAATTCAGCTTAGAAAGTTCTTACATTTCTAATATGAAAACCACCATAATGACTCTGAGAACTGTGTCATACCTTCTTCACACAGAGTGATGGAAACAGAAGAAAAATGGTGATTTCCTTCCCCCTCTGGAGGTCCACATGCTGGTAGTAATTACAGAAATACGAACTCTGCTTGGGTTCCCCCCCCCAGTGCCCCACCTCGAGCTTTACAGAGGGCTCAGGACTTCCAACAAACTTCCACGGATGATGTTGACGGTACTTCTTCCATTGACTTCAGCTGGGAATAAATCAGTTTTTTACTGAGCAGGGTAACTGTTGAATATCCTCATTGTCTACAGTTTCTCAAATTTATCAGCTACTACAGGAGTTCGAAACTGATTGAAATAAAACATTTTCCTTACGAAAAAAAATAAAATCAAGAAGAAAGTCTTGTTGAACATCATATGTTTATTTTTTAAACAATTTACAAATAAAAATGTTATATTTATCCAAGCAAACACATTTAATACTTTAGTCTTTAACAAGCTATACAAATGAGAACCATCACACTAGAGCTTTTGATAGGTCAAGGACCACTCAGGGTAGGCATGCATGTGTCTGTATCACATGAAGCGAGTCCAATTCCTGACACCAGGGTTCTGATCTTCTGCTTCTTCAGAGCTGGTCAGCTGCTAAATGATTTAACACAAATAGTTACTGGATCACAATACAACGAAAGAAAGCCCATTTCAAATCATGTAAGTGACCTCAATATGTCTGGTCCAGGTGTCAGGCCACAGAGCCTTACCGATTAGTCTTCTTCTCCAAAAGCCAGTCGGACAGATTTTCTCCCCTTGCTTAGTGATGTGGCATCCATACATGTGCTTATACAATACAATGAAACAGCTTAAGTACAGATGTAATACAACAGTAATTACAAATCACAGAGACAGATAAACAAACAAACAAAATCAACTCTAATCACATTCTTGCATTTCAAACAATGAAAGTAAACAAAACCATGCATTACAGTTTAAAGAAATTTTCAGTTTTAGCTCTTCTGCAAGTCTCCATTTCCTCAAGTTCTATATTGCTGTTCTTGAGCTTGTCCCAGTGGCTGGGCTACTCATGGTGCTACTGACACAAACTGGGTGAGCTGGAAATAATCCAAGAATGGCCAAGAATAAAAGCCCCCAAAATAAACAACAAAGACGCACACATTATAAATGAGAGATTCCATTTTAATAGCAGAGTGTAGAAAAGAAATTGGCAAAAAAATTCACATGAAAAAACATTTTACACAATTAATTATGTACAGAATAAAGTATGTGTCTGGTTTCCGATGATGTAAGTTTCACTTTAGTCAAGGCCTACCAAAGGATGCAAAATACACCCAAACCCCTCAACTGGAACAAAAAAAACCAAACAAAAAACCTATACATAATCCCAGCTCTGGCTCCTCAAATATTGGGACTGGCTGGGTTCACTTCAACCCACTGGGCTTTCTGCTAAGCTTTCAGCGATTCCTGAATTTGTTGTAGCTTCCAAACTACTGTCAGCAGTTTCTGTTTGCTCAGTCTTCTTGCTCTGGATGGTGCATGCTCCCTTGCCTCCTGAGCCACCCTCCTTTCCCCGTGTTTCATTGAGCCCAGGAAGGAAAGTTTCCACGCACCCAGAAGCCTGACTTTCTGTGCTGCCTCCGTCACAACTCAGTGACAGCATTTCAACAGCACCACCTTTTCTCTCCTCCACTTGCAGAAGGATCTCAGACATGGGAGAAATGCCCTGCATTTCTAGAACTGGCATGACTACTTCTGTAATGTCACTATTTGAGGGCTGCAATCCAAGCTGCGGCGTAGCAGTTTGAGAAATCCGCGTGCAAAATTTATCTTCCGAACTACCAGAAGTTAATGTAGCAAAATCAGTAATCTCTGTTTCCTCCACTGTTTTTCCAATGCCCAGCTTCTTAAGTTTACTGGACTCCAGCCTAATAGATGCAACAGTTTCTAGTTTTGAGACTTCTTCTGTATTCTCATTTAGAAGTCCTGCTGTAAGGATGCTGAAACATTCATGTTTCACCTTACTGTCTCCCAAACTGAAATCAGTGCTTTTGAACCCGAGCTCTGCTTTCTGGGAGGGAGTCTCTTTGTGTTTCACATCTTCTGATGTTGAAGAAACTTTCTTGCTATCCATACAAATATTTGCAGAGAGACTTTCAGATTGCTCAGTGTTCAATCCCGAGTGAGTGGTATTCAGATGAAAGTTATTGGCTGCTGAGGTTCTTATGACCTCATGCTTTGTTTCTGGGGAATGGACAGCTGCTTCTGAAAGATGCTCCCTATGGAAGTCTGCTGATAAAGCAGCTACTGACTCTTGGACAAGATCAGAGTGAGCCCTTGAAAAGCCTCCAGTCCCTACTTCTTTTGCTTCTCTCTTGATAAAAACATTACCTAATGTTGTATCAGACCCAGTGTGTCCTAATGACTTTTTTTCAACTTCAACTACTAATTCTACACTGGATCTGAGTTCAACAATGTTTGCAGTGCAGGCATTGACTAACCATGCAACTTCCTGCCTTTGGGTTTGGTTATCTAATACTGCACGGCCTGAAGGTTCAGGTCGAACTTTTTCTGGAGCTTCTAATATGCTACTTCTAGTTTCTGTGTTGGCAAGACATGTGTCTGGCCATACCTCTGTCAATTCTGAAGCACTAACTTCATTAGAACCAGTCTTTATTTCTACATTTGGAGTATTTGATAGATCCCAACCACTTTCAGAACAAGAATGGGTTGTGATGACCTGTTCTTCTCCATTACTAGTTCTGGAAGTATCTCCAGGACTTCTTGTCAATTCTGAAATCTTATTCTGGGTTTCTGAAATTCGGGGAACTTCGCCAAGGACTCCTGGCTGAGACAGTTCCAAAGCTACACTTTTCAGTTTTACATCTATGAAGGAGGCATCAATAGAATTCTGCTCTGTCCTTACTGCTATTAAAGCTTTTTCTTTTGAAGTGTTTTGAGAATCACAGATCATGTCTGGACTATCAGTTTCTGACTGAGTTCTACACTTATCAGTTAAGTTTTCCTCTACCAAACGGGAATTTCCCAAATGGTTAATTTTATTCTGTGTTTCAGGTAACAAAGTCTTTGGGTGTAAGCTAAGCTCAGGCTTTACTGCTTTCACTTCCCAGTCTTTCATCTCTGCACCTTTCTCCAAGGTACCAGTAGCAGTTGTTTTAGTAACCACAGTTTTATTTGCATCTTCCTGTCCAACTTCCTCTTGGACCTCTGTTTTCTGTAGATCACAGAATTCCTGACTGTCTACCCGCTCTCTACCTCCTATATCCGCAAGTCCAATTTCTGCAGGTATCTGGATACCAGAAGCAGTTTTTGTTTCTGGCAGTTCTGTGACCGACATTTCCAATAGCTGAGGCTGAAGTGGTTTCTTGTTCATTTCAGCCTGATTCTCACCAAGAACCCAACTCCCTGTTACCTGATTATTACCCTGTGAGGAATCTTCTTTCAATTTAGTCTGAATACCTGTTGAAAGAGAAGTCTGAAATTTTTGACCTACTTCTTTCTGAATACCATTTTCAATGTCAGGGCTCATCTCAGTATGAAGTATGAAAGTCTCCTGAATATCAGTTTTCTCCAGTTCTGAGCTTCTTTCAGCTGAGTGGACGTGGCTAACTTCAGTAGCCACATTCTGAGAATCCTCTTTCAAGGAGGACGAGCTGTTATTTGTTCTAGGATTTGCAGATAAGTCTGCAGGTTTTGTTAGGTTAGAGTTTTCTCCATTTGGAAGTGCAGAACTTGCAAGCTTGCTGTCAGCTGAACCCTTTCCACCACTACTGTAGAAAATATCATAGAGATCTTTAGCATTGGCTGTGGCCAAGCAAGAGTTTCGTTTCTCTACCTTTTTTGCCTGTTCACTGAAAGCAGTTGAAGGTGGTGGTGGTGGAGGGGGTCTCACAGGCATTGCCAGCATTGTCTGTTCACTTTCAGACACACCTGGAGCTACTTCATCTGCAGGGATGACAGCTGCCTGTTGGACTGCTGGTGGAGGAGGAGGTGGTGGTGGTATATCAGAAGTCTGAGAAGACTCACTTTTCTCTGCTCCTTTCAAATCCTCCTCTGCCCCTTTTAAAATTACTTCTTCTCCTCCAAAAGCTTTTGAGATGATATCCGGAGGCAGGAGAAGATCTGCATTGGTTTCCTTTACCACAGGCAGTGGTTTGGTGGTAGCACCAGAGGATTTTATGGATAAAAAGGTGTTCAAAGGTGCTGGTTTGCTAACTGTTGCAGTAGTAGACTTCCTGAAAATCATCGTGGGGACTGGTAGATTGGGTAGAATTTTTGCTGGTGTTGATGTGGAAACAACTGGTGTCCATGGGCTAGTGTGTGGAATAACAGTTTTCCCAGACAGTTTGATTTCAATGGGCTTGACATGGGGTTTCCCAGATTGAC
Organism: Ibycter americanus; assembly: GCA_035590275.1. Taxonomy (NCBI): domain Eukaryota; kingdom Metazoa; phylum Chordata; class Aves; order Falconiformes; family Falconidae; genus Ibycter; species Ibycter americanus. Next base: position 12,577,998 of record JAVJGI010000035.1, read on the forward strand.
ACTTGTTCTCCTCTTTGTTTCCTTCTGTGCTCTCTTCCTTTGCAATAGCTCCTCCTGGGTTTTTATCCTCTCTCTCAGTCTTTTTCCAGCTGAATTTCCCAAAGGAAGTCTGGCTTGGTGATTCCTTTTTAGACTCTTCTTTCTTTTCTTCTTTTTTCTCCTCCTTCTTCTCTTCCTTCTTCAGCTTAAGCTTGATACCCATTTTTCGCCCAGAAGAGTCTATTTTGCTTTGAGTTTCACTAGTCCCTTCTCCAAGCTCCGGGATGCTCTTTGCTTCCTCTTTCTTTATTATTTTTGGTTTCTTCTCATCCTTCTCTTCTTTCTGTTTCTCAACTAGTTTCCGTTTCAGCTCACTCTGCCGCCTGCGCTCTGTTTCCAGAACTACAGCCAATCCAGCTTGACGGTCTAGATTTCTCCTCTCTTCATAGAGTGGGTTTTCATCTATGTATTTCTGTGGAAATAAATGACACAATTTCAGTCACTGTTTCCACAAAAAATAAATAAATTCAGCTCTGTAACAGTTTTGACCTGTTCGGTAAGTGCCATCCCAACACTAAGAGAGCAGAGAACTACTTCCTTCCAAGAAACTGAGATGCTACAAATTCCGCGTTCTGTAATTTAATGTGAATTGAGTGGTGGCTTGCAGCAGTGCTGTCACTTTACAGAACAGTTTGAAAATCAACACTGGGACTTAAATACCGTTTTAACCTCATGCAGATGAAAGATTAATCTCTATGTAGTGGGAAGTTCTGCTTATTTAGTTCCACAGAATGTAGCGAAGATAACCACATAAATATACTCCAAGGAGTCAAATGTCATTCTTCAGGAAAGGAAGGCAGAACAAAGAGAAGCTAACACAAGGAATGACTCACTTCTGGTACACCAGTTACCAACCTTATATTTCTCATTGTGGGGATGACTTTTCACATGCTGCTCTGCTGAGATTTGATCTCCAAAAAATTCATGACAGAGCTGGCAATAATATCCAGTGATGGGAATGAGAAACTCAGAGCCTGAAAAGGCCAAAGAAAATGATCAGAGAAACAAAACTTAATAAATGCCAAGCTCTTAACAAAGCCAGATAAATGTATCAAAGAACAACTGCAAAACCTCCAGCAATGTTCCTTTTGGAACAGTTAATGCTGCTCTCCTTAAGCTTACAGTATGAGGACAACCACTATCAGGAACAAATATGTGAAGTGAAGAAGCTTGATTACTATGATTCAAAAAATTTAGTGTTCTCCGTCATATTAAGGCTATTCTCTATTCAAGTGGGTTAACGTTTCCTACAGTCTTAATCTATTTTCCATCTTTGTGGTATAGTCTGCTCAAATACTAAACATCTGGTTTATAAAAAGAACACAAGTATTTTCACTGAGTTCAGTAAGACTCGCATCCTTGTGCCTACAGAAACAGCTGCAGTTATCTAACACTGCAAATTCTCCTTTAGCAGGCACTATTAGAAGTATGCAACAGGTTAATAAATTGAGACTGATCACTGGCAGGCCTATTCAGACATTCAGATTTTAAATCTTGTATTAATTTTCAAATCACTCACAGGCCCCTCCATAAGACTTTCTCAGATTCTTTGTATCTGCTCTACCAAGTACGCATCAGTGATTTTTCAGGGACATCTCTACTAAAAATTATTGAAGAGACTGTTGCAAGACTGTGTGGAGTACTGCACAAGATATGCCCAAACACAGCAAGCTCTTGCAGTCATGTTCAGAATTCTAGTAAGTTAGCAAAAATCACTTCAGACTACACTGGAGAAAGGAAAAGTCACCTGGTATTCAAAATAAAAAACTAAATTCTAAAAAGAAGAGAAGAAACCATGCTATGTTTTCCTACACTCTTGCTTCATGACCTCTTCCACAAGAACCAGGAAATTAAACCATTTGCCTTTTACCTAATAATACAGTATCTATATGTACTCCTATAACATGGTTAAATTTTTGAAATTCCTTTCTCTGAGCAGCTGGAACCTGCTGGAGGGCGAAGGAAGATGATACCCAAGCTAAAAAAAACCTAACATACCTTTGGCAGGAACAGTTATCTTATCGATGCGTTTTATGGAGTCTTGTTTGGTCTCACTCTGGGTCTTCGAAGCCCAAGGTCTGTTGTAAGGATCCAGGGTCTATTTGCACAGTGACAGAGGTATACAGGCTCATATATTACACCAGCAAGGCAAGTACACTTGTCTTTTTCCTTTTTAACATCCTCTCAGAACACTGAACATTAAAATCAACGTGCAAATAATTACAGGAACTATGTTTTCCTCTCTTTCCCCTCCCATTTTGCAATTTATAATGAGAAAATAACCTGTGAAAAGGGTAAAATGTGAATGATAGCAAAGAACAGGTAAACATAAGAAACACAAATATCAAATGCTAGTTCCTGAGCGAACTGAACATAGGCCCCATTTACACTGGTCGGAACACACTGGTAGCTGTACAAACTGCTCAAGTCCAACATTAGGGAAAAAGAATTTGGTAAGCAACTTCTTGGGTTCATTATTACTTCAGGTTCTCTTGTAAAATGTTCTGTGATGTATGTTTTAGTGTTAATATTTATAGCAATGTGAAATGCACTTAGTGAAGGAAGCCTGCAACATACCTGTCTGTGTTTCTTATTATGCATGTGTGTGAAAAAGTCAAACATGGTCCCGCAGATGGTATTGCAGTCTTTGCACCAGTGGTTCCCTGCATCATAATATTCATAAATATTGGCCAACTGGAAAGGATGTTTGGAGGACTGTGAAGAGGATTCTGCTGGCTTCGGGCTTCTACCTCTGGATTTTTCATTAGCAGTTTTTGATTCCTAAATTAAACAAAAGGAAACACTTCTCTAAGACAAAGCAGGACAGACACAATGCTCTACAACTCAGAACCTGCCTCTAGCAGAAGCCACACACACTAAAAAAAAAATAATATATCACCTGCTTTTCAGCGCCCAGGCTAATTCCACTGTTTCAGAGAGCTGGTATTGCCGACTAAGATGCTGCGTGGCCGCAGTGAAGCGCTTCCAATAAGGCTCCCAGATGTAATGGCTGGATGGTTGCAGATAATCAAGGAACCAAATGAACAAATTCCCTATGGCATGCACCCTTCCCACTTTATGGGTTTCATATAAAGATCTGAATAGTTCCAGTTTACCATGCTAGCCAAATCATGCCCACAAGACCTAAAATGGTCCCTCTAGAATCATTTAGAAGTTACTGTAAAAGTAGCTTGGATGAAAGCAGAATGAAAAAGGAAGTAAGAATTAGTTGACTAAAAGTAATTTAACTCAATCAGCTTTATCAGATTATTTGAGAGTTCCTGAATTCTCCAGAAGACTCATTGCTTAGCAATAATAGGAAGATGGTGTTTTGTTAATTACCTAAGTATATCAGGTGAAGCATCTTGTGATTTAAGCATGTAATATTTGCATGTGCATTGATTTGTACAGAAAGACGCCATACAGTGATACACAGACATTTCAGGACTCTACCCAAATTTAATACTAAACACTGCAGAGTAGTAAAACAAATAATCCCTGAAACAGATCATGAACGAGGCCGGCTAATTTAGCTTATGATAATACTAGATGTATTTTGAGTTTTGAGTTACGTTTTCAATAGCTGAAAGCCCATTATGTTATCATTTCTAATCTGCATGGCAGTCCAGAAAGAAAAACATGTTAACTTAGCAGACCGGAGTTGGCTGCATAATTTCCAAGTTATTCACTATCAATGTTGAATAAATTTACTTAAGCAGATTCAAAATTGTTAAATAACATCTGCCTTACTTGAAATTCCTTTTGATAAACAAGGATAGATTCTCTCTTATTAACACCACCCCACACAACGTACACTGTAAATCAAACAATGAAGAGACACCCAGGCCCCTATGCACCCCACAGATACCCAAAACCCGATACAACCTAGTTCTTGGTAGCAGAGTAGGATGTGACCCAGTGAACATTTGCATATATTCTGTCTGCAAGAACACAGCAAAACTGACATCCTCTTAAGCAATGAAAAGATCAACTTATGATCTGCAGGAAGCGCATGAAAGGATGTTCACGATGTCTAAGAAGTGTCATTGTTTATGTTATTTACAGACATACACCCACCCAATATATCCTATAAAAATACTATCTCAACCAGAACTTTAAAAAGACAATGCTTGTCATATAGATAGGTGACAGCTAACTTAACCCCAGTTTGTGCTTAACCCCAGCTCAAAGATGCTTTTATAATTTGCTGCTATTTAGAGCCCAAAACGGGACGATCTGTCTGTTTAGTACAAGGCCAGTTTCATCTGTGCACTATGTAACTACAACACACAGACAGATTCAGCAGCAAGGGACCCCAAGGCAGCTTGCAAACAAGCAGAAAGGCATACATTTTTGCCCTTACGTTGGCAGAGTCAACCGATCTCAGTGTCAAAAGGCCTGCACCATCTTTCTTTTCATTAAAAAAAGTTAACAATCAGAATTACAAGGTGAATCTTAAGAGACTAAAGGCAGTGTCCTATGTGCCTAGAGATATCTGAAAATATTAAAATGTTCCTGGCCAGAACTCAGCATTTTCCATGTTAAAATAAGGAACTATGAAAAGAGGATCAAGTCATTATGGGTTCGGACAATACAAACAATGGAAGTTAAAATAACGAAAAATATATTCATACATGCCATATCTCAAGAAAAGGAAGCAATACAACTTAATGCAACGTAGGATCTAACAGACATTGTTGCCTACTTTAGTTTTACAATGTGCTAACTGAAGCAAATGATTTGTAAAAGTAAGTGGACACTAAACTTCAGTAATGTTTTGAAAAACAACCAAAACAAAACACAAAAGCAAGCCTTAAAATGAAAGACATCTGATGAATTCTCTGAACCAGACCAGGATGAAGCATAAGGAAAAGTTTACAGGATACACAGATTTGAGTGACTTTGTAGGAAACACCTCTTACCCTACTACACTTTTCTCTCTCAAAAAATATACAGTAAGGTCTACACAAAAAGCATCTACAACCTCCCATCAGCTATTTCTGTTAAGTATCTGAATAAACATCTGAAAAGCAGGATAATTAATCTCCTGATACCTGCATAATCTTTCAGATGTTACTATCATACACTACCTCCAAAATAAAAACTATCTTCTGGAACGTGATAAGCCTGTTTTGGTATATCCAGTGCACAGTAGTACAGACCACATTAGAGAGACCATACTGATGCATACTGACATTTCTTAAGAGAGAACACATAGTATGTACATAATAATCATGTTAAGCTGACAATCATATATAAGTCTTGTGATTTGTTAATACTATCACACAGTGAGAAGATCAACATGCTCCAAACTTGCAGATAGCCGCTACAAACATTCCTCCTTGACAGGCCATGCCAGAAACGTAGAGTAAAAAAGTCTGTCCTCCTGGTATTGAGACCAAACAGCTAGAAACACTCATGATACTGTTCAATCCAACCAATACCTCAGCAAAACCAAGATCAAAATCAGTAAGTGGTACTGAACTGCACAAACCCTGAGGGAACTTATAAACACTGATGCATTGACTCTCACCTGCACGTATCATCAAAACCAGCATATGAGATGTGGTAACAAATGACATCAAACGATCCTCTAGTAAATGCTGGGAGAGGCTGTCTCCCCAACGCCCTCTTCTCTCAGTGGGAAAATCATTAGCACACAAGCCAGAAGACTTTACCTTGTTGGAGGAAGATGTTTTCTCCAGACCTTTTGCATTTTCTGACTTGCTGTTCTTTTCCAAGGAATCTTTGGTTTCCACAGATGGTTTCCGCGGTTTTTCAAATATGTTAATCCCCAGGATTTGTGCTACTTTGTCAAGCTCAGACTGCTTCTTGTCAGCTGCATCAGATTCTTTATGCAGCTCTGAAATCTCCTTCATAATATTCTCTTGTAGTCTGTTCACCTCTACCAACAAGGGGTCTTTGTGTCCATCCTTCTCACGACGTTTTTTCCTCAACATCTCTCCTGAGCCAATCAAGGAAACAGAGTAGATGGAAATGCAACAGGAAAATTATCTTAAGATCTGTACAACTATTCCAGCAACAAGTAGAATACTAATACAAAATATAACAAATCTTGACTAGGAAGTTATAAGGATGGAACTGACGCTCAGGTACAGCATCATTAAATCTGCACAACCCACCTCTATAAGGATTGCCTTAACACACCCCCCTAACAGAGGCACTGTAATCCTCGAAAGAGGGAATCAATTTAATAACCACTATTTCCCTGTGTGACCAAACAAGCAAAAGTTAATCAATACATTCTAACCTGAAAGTATCATTTTCCAAAAGTGAGGGAAATTCGTATTTACTTGGACCAAAAAAAAGTTCTAAAAATAATAAAAGTTAGCTCTATCTAGAGAGGACTTCTCATTCAAGTAAGATTCAGGAAAAACTGAAAGGCACAATGACGTGTCTTCAGTTACTATTTCTTACTTCTTCTAAAGAAGCACTAAAATGCATAAAGTGCAATTCATTTAACTTATCAAGCTGCCAAAGACGCAAGAGCAACTGTTTGCTTCAGTGTAACAGCAAATTCTATATATAATTAACTTTAATATAGTAATTAGGTCACTGCTTTCTCAAGAGTTCTGCATTGCCTGGAGTATGAAAATATTAAACTAGAGACTATTATTCTTTTGGTCTTCAATTCTCCTAGAAGGCACTAGGACTTGTGACACATCCCAGTGGGGAAAAAAACTGGGGGGGGGGGGGGGGGGGGGGGGGGGGGCC
>JAVJGI010000035.1:12609072-12636645 GCA_035590275.1 Ibycter americanus
CCGGCTGGAGGTGGGACCGGCGGCTGCCAGCAGAAATGGCTGGGGAGCGAGGCCCTCCCGGGGTGCCCTCCGGGGGTGCCCCAGCCCGCAGGGCGGCACAGCGGCGCGGGGTCCTGCTGGATCCCCTGCCCTGGGGGGCTTGGAGGTCCCGCCGGCTTTTGTGGATGGACCCGAGCATCCTCGCCCGCCATCTGGAGGGTGTGTGATGTTACGCGCTGTGGGAATTGTTTTGAAGATGAAAATATAATCGATAAGTTATTGTTTAAGCAACGCAAAATATTTTTTAGAGCCATCAACAGAAAGGCAAATGCTTCCTGATGTTAGCTTCAAAGGATACACTTGGCCATGGGAAAAAAAAATCAGCTTGGAAATAAGCAGAAAGCTTCACATTCCCAGAGCATTGAGGTCCCAGGGTGACTTAAGGGGACAAACACCACAGTTTATTTTAAGCTGAAGCTTGATCATTTCGTAAAGTGGATGATATGATATCAAGTGCGCAATTAACACGGCCTGGACTGTGTGATCCAGGAAGTTGCTTCTAGCACTATGCTCATTTCTTACCAAAGTCTGCCTTGCACTGGGGCTGTGCTTTTTTTCCATTTTGTACCTTATGCTGGTTTTTCGTTTCTACACTAGGAGCTCCTGTCTCTCATATTGAATTCCCAGAAAAGGATGGAGAATATCTTGGCTGGGTTGTGTGGGACCAGCCCAGAAGATCCACTCCCTGTGTGGGTTCATGGCAGTGTTAGCCACTGCTTTGATCAGCTGGCATTAAATGTGATTCCTCATGTGATCCTTGCAGTGGTCAGTGCCTGCTTCCTTGGCACTCCAAGGTATGACAACTAACTTGTCTGGCTCTTGATTATTGTGTGGGACTGGAGGTGGGGTGGAAAGGCTGGAAATTAGATCTCCCTATAATGTGCTGAATATGTAATTAGAGAAGGACACAATGTTATAATGCTATTACATTTGTCAGCATCCATCCTAATTCAGGGTATAGTGTACAGCTCTGGCCCTCCATTGCAGAAAGGAACCCAGAAAGAATAGAGAGGGTAGTGAGCATAAAATCACAGAAAATAATTCAGAAGAATTTAAATGAATGGAGATTGTGAAAACCAGGAGTCTTCTGGGAGTAGATATAAATCTTAGGTGGCATGGAAGATGTATATAAGATAATAAGGGGTTCAGAGAAACCAAAAATTGTTTTTCTGTTTACCCTTTTCTGAAATTTGTAAACATGGCAACATTCACTGATATTGAAAGGCCACAAATGATAATGAATCAAATGATAGTGAAGTATTTTGCTGGGTGGTAGATTATGGACTTCACACACAGAGCATTGCTGACACCAACAGTGATAATCATAATGTTTCTAGACAAAAGACCAGAAAGACAAGAGAAATCAGGGATGAGAGATGTGACAAAGAGAACTTGATAATCCAGAATTTGTATTAAAGAGGTTAAATATACTTTTTTTGCTAATCCTCAAGGATTGGAGTCTGATTTGGCTACAAAATATCAGTTTGCAAACAAATTTCTGTAGAGAATGCTATTCTTTGGTAGCATCTGAGTCTCTGGTATCAATCAAATACTGGGCTATACTGACCTGATGTAGTTTAGCAATGCTTACCATCTGAAAAACTTAGAGGTCTAGGGAGGTGAATCCAGGAGGTTAAGTAAGAGTGAATAGATAAAGAGTGGAAGAGGAGAAAAAGAAAGGGAAGAGTGCTGGCTGAAAGGTGGTGGAATTTCAACTGTAAAGTTCTTCTCTGCTCTTTCCTCCTCTAGATCTGTCTCCGGGGTGCCTTGCAGGCCAGTCTGGGGATGCAGAATCGCTGCCTCCTTTGTACTTGCTGGCCTATTCCTTGCTGATACCATCCCAGCCACCGTTTCTCAGCAGGAGCTGGGCCCTGTGTACCTGGAAGTGTTGGCCAATGGCACTGCCACCCTGACATGGCTCACACACGGCCTCGCACTTCTCATGCTCTGCAGGTCCATTCATGGCTCTACCAGGGGCCCTGTAGTCCTGACTCTCCTCGCTCTCTTACCCCTACCTTCCTTCATCATCACACTGGTGTGGTACTGCCAAAGTGGGACAGCTTGGTCCCCTGCCCACCCTGCTGCCTCCTCCAGGTTCGCCATTCTGTGTCTGCAGCTGGCCTCTCTGCTTGTGTATGTTATTGGCTACCTCTTCCCCACTGCTGGCAGGCAAGACTTCCTCTCCATCAATCGCTCCTGGCAACAAGACCTGCTTGTCCCAGAGTCAGGGTTCCCAGTGCCTGATCAGCAGAGAGTGGCAGAAGATGGTGAGAGCTGGCTCTCTCGCTTCTTTTATGTTTGGATGAACCCTCTTATGAAATGTGGTTATCAGTGGAAGCTGAACCAGCCACAGGATGTCTATGTGCTTCCTCACCAACTCCAGGCTGCCAGGGTCTGTGATCGGTTCTACTCTTGCTGGCAGAAGAAGGCAGCTCTGCACCAAGTAGAGGAGGAGACAGTGTCTCTTACTAGCCCAATCATTGCTGGAGGTGATGGGACTGGCAATGCCCTGGACAGCTCACACCGTGCCCAGGAGGCTGTGCGACTCTTCTCAGTCCTTCATGCGGCCTTTGGGCTTCGTTTCTACTCCCTTGGACTTCTCAAGCTGGCCGGCAACCTGCTGGATTTCTCTGGTCCTCTGCTTCTGAACCTGCTCGTGAACTTTATGGAGTCACGGCAGGAGCCTCTGAGCCATGGGGTGCTCTATGCCCTCGGGCTCTTTGCTGGCTCCTTCCTCGGAGCTCTCTTGCGGAACCAGTTCAGCTATGAAGTGAACAAGGTGATGCTGATGGTGCGGGCTGCCGTCATCTCTGCCATCTACCGCAAGGCTCTGCGCGTCAGCAGCACCAGCCTTACCCGCTTCACCGTGGGGGAAATTGTCAACTTCATGAGCACAGACACCAGTAGATTGATCAACTTCTGCTACAGCTTCCATGAGGTGTGGAGCCTGCCTTTCCAGTTTTCCATTACTCTCTACCTCCTCTATCAGCAAGTGGGGGTAGCCTTTCTAGGGGGCTTGGCCCTGGCACTGCTGCTTGTGCCCATCAACAAGATCATAGCTAACTGCATCATGATGAACAACAAGGAGATGCTGAAACACAAGGACACACGGGTCAAGGTGAGGGGCAGCTGGTGGCTCTCTTGAGTTTGTTGCTGTATTTCCTCTCCATTTGTCCCTGGAATGTTGGCTTTTTGGCTCCTTGACATGATCCAAAGCAGGCTAATTGAATGACAGCTGTTGGGAAAAATGCTAGAGGGGGCACACACACACACACTCTCAGTTCAGAAGTGTTTCAGGGTGATGCAGTTTCATCATCAACAAGATAGTAGAACTTCTAATGCTTGTCTTTCCCCCTGGGCTAGTCCAGATTCCCTTGCAGGTAGGTTTCTTCTCTGTGTAGAGTAGTTCAGGTAGGACTCTCAATTGCTTCCTCTAGAGATGCTTCCATCCTGTTGCTCCAGTAATGCCATCAATGTAAGGTGGCCTGCAGTCTGGACAAAGGCAGTGATCACAGATGTAGTGGTTTTATATATTGCTCCAAGCTTGGACCCTCAGTCATGTTTTCCACTGCTTTTTGCCATCTCTCTCCTTGCCACATGTCAAACATTTGATTCCCACCTTTTAGCCTTTTATCTCTAATGTGAGGGGACAAGCACTTTCACTTGCCATTTCTGTCATGCTTTGGAAGCATGAGACATAAGTCAGCTCCACGTCAGAGCTGTTGGGAGCTTTAAAAATATTTCTTTTCCCAACAGAAGGTGCGTCTAGTTGTATGGGGTGTGCTGGACTTTCTCCAACTATTGTAGGACTGGTTTGCAAAGTGAACCCTCTCTTGCTAGGTTTCTTTCATGTCAGGGACAGACACATCTCAGCTTGCTCTGCACATGCTGACCTGAGAGCAGGAATGAGAGGGCAGCATGCTGCAAGCACACCTGACCTGCTGGATGTGAGCCAGCCAGGCTCTGTGTACAGACTAGCTGTGTTATGGTGGCACCAGGCCTGAGAGTCAGGTGTTATTATCTCAAGGTGCTGTCTGGTCAACGCAGGTAAATGGCATCCAGGCTGGAGGTAGTAATTCCACATATCCCTTCACCTGTGTTGCACATCCTTCAGTTGGGAAGTAGTGTAATAATTTCTTTTTCTGAGTCGTACACAGCACAGGTGGCTGAGGAAGATGGTGGAATGAGTGAGAGCAAAGTTCCCGGTAGCTGCCACTTGAATTTATGTCTTTGTTAGCAATAAATGGTTCCTGGTATCTCTGGCTTTTAGCAGGAGGCAACTGCAAACCTGGCCCCAGCCCAGATGCCTAGCTGGCCTTTGGTGCAGTACACAGGCACTGGTTGCTCTATGTGCTTTTCCTTTTTGCCTGCAGCTAATGACGGAGTTCCTATGTGGCATTCGTGTGATCAAGTTTTACGCTTGGGAGAAGCACTTCAGCACCAGGATAAATGCTTGCCGGGCTAAAGAGCTGCAGAAGTTACAAGCCATCAAGTACTTGGATGCTGTGTGTGTGTATCTGTGGGCAGCACTGCCTGTTGTTGTCTCCATTGCCATCTTCATCACCTATGTCCTGTTGGGTCACCAGCTCACTGCCACAAAGGTGAGTAGGTAGTTGGGAGAGCTCTGACCTTGTCTTGTGCAATCTACAGTGGGGCTGCAGTCCTGAGGCATCTTCTGTGGGAAATAAACCCAGCCTGTGTCTCCCCACAGCTCTTCAGGCTCTCACTGGTGAAGCTGTTTGGAGGATACAAGATGCAGGGGAGGTACTGCCTCAAACTCATTGCTTTTTCCTTACCTGTGCAGGTGTTCACAGCATTGGCCCTTGTCGGGATGCTTATTCTCCCCCTCAACAGCTTCCCGTGGGTGTTGAATGGGACCTTGGAAGCCAAAGTTTCCCTGGATCGAATCCAGCGTTTCCTTGAACTTGTGGACCAGGACCTGGAAGCTTATTATGCCCTAGGTAATGATGAAGGATGCTGCTGGGCTTGGAACCCTGGGCAGGGGGCATTTGGAGCAGAGCGCTGAGGTGTGAGGCCCAGGAGCAGTGCTGAAAGGCAGCTGGCTGTCACCCCCATGATTCAAGATGTTCAGTTGTCAGAGGCAGAGTGAAGGCACTTCATTTCTGTGAAGAATGGGAGATGAGGCTCTGACATTATTCTGCCAACCGCGTAGGCCATTGCTTGTCCCCACAAAGCCCTGCCATTAGTGTCCCTTTAGAATAAGCTGCTCCCTCCTCTGTCCAGAGCTCCTCTGACAATGAAGCCATCAACAACCTTGGCATTGCCTGGCAGAAAGGCTTGAGTGGGTGCCCCTTTCCTGAGCCATCCCAGCTTCCTTTCTCTCCTTCCTTGCCTTTTGCCAGCTCCCTGCCATTCTTTTATCTTCAACAATAGTAAACCCAGGTTATCCTTACAGTGTCTCCCTGACAGCCAGCAGGTCACCATGTGTGTCTGGTGGGAGCTGGAGAGAGGAGGGTTGAAGGGAGGTATAAGTTTAAGGGCAAGTCAGCAGGCAAGCGTCTTGTTCTGTGATTGGGTCAAGGGCATCATGGCGGTCCCCTGTCTTTGATCTCATCCATCTGGGAGCAAAGCTGATAGTATTTGTGATGCTAGGTGGCTTTAATTTTCCAGCCTTCTCATAGTAATACAATGTTGTGCTGCTTTTGTCTTGCAGATAGCCCTTCAGGTACTGCTACTGCCATGGAGATGCGATGTGCAGTCTTCTCATGGGTGCCAGCTGAGGAGGAAAGCACCAGGCAGCCCTTATCCACAGGCACTCTGCACCTGCACATTGAGAACCTCTCAGTGAGAAAGGTGAGCAAGGGTGCAGGAGGTAACAGAGAATGGCACTAGAGAAGCCAAATAATAGAGCAGGAGTGGCATGTTTTCATGTTTTCCTGATCTTACGAGCCTTGCATCAAAATCTTCTCTTGGTCAGAAGGCACAGGACATGTATGACATCTCTCAGAGCTAAAGGGTGCTGGAGGAGATCCAGGCATAGCTTGCTTTCAGCCAAAAGATGAACCAGCTCCCTCTGCTTTCTACCACTGCAGCAGCAGAGGACTGGGCAAGGAACACAGCTGGGCTCCAGAGTTAACACTCCTTTGCAGACTTGTGTCCTGCCGCATCAGGAGTCTGGTTTACCCAACAACTGTACCCAGCTCTGCTGCTGAACCTGTAAGGTAGTCCTAGTTTAAGACAGCAGTTAGCTTTCTTACAGTCTATGTGTGGCGCAAGAAATCTGGACAAGCTACCCTGTATTAGCACATCAGGTTGCTCCTTTTTGTTTCTGTTTGCAGGGGATGCTCCTGGGGGTTGTTGGGAAGGTTGGCTCTGGCAAAAGCTCTCTGCTTGCAGCCATCACTGGAGAACTCATTAAGTAAGTAGCCTAAAGACTTCTCCCTGCCTGGTCTCTCTGTGCCACAGCAGGCAGGGACTATCCAGTGCTATTCCTATTTGTAGGCCATTTTTATCTGCCAATAATTCTCCTTTGTTGCCCTTTCTACCCACTTTTGGTGTGCTTGCAGACAAGGTGGACAAGTGTATGTTTGTGACCTGGAGCAAGGATTTGGTCTGGCCACTCAGGAGCCTTGGATACAGTTCACCACTGTCCGTGAGAACATCCTTTTTGGGCGGGAATATGATGCCAGGCTGTACGAGGAGGTGGTGGAGGCCTGTGCCCTCTCTGAGGACCTGAACGTGAGTGCCTAAACTGTAGACCTGCCTGAATCTTCTTGGTCAGCTTTTGCATCCAGTCTGAGCCTCAGTGGGAGCAGTTCTCATTCTTTGAGGCTATAGACTGCTTTTCCAATGCCCCAATCACACAGCATTACTCTGATTACCAATTCCAGACTATACCTGTCCCCACAGTTCTTTAAGGTGTGAAGTCATTCTGGTAGCACTTTGAATGTTTTCTTCTGCTGCTGAGCCAAAAGCTCTTTCTTGATCCTGGGGAAGGGATTTGTTCTTGCAGAGCTGATGATTGCCAGGTTTTTCAGGCAGAACCTATCGGCAGCTGATGCTTTTTTGGATCAGAAGGAACTTCCCTGGCATCTGGAAGGGCTGAGTCTGTTGTCCTGCTGTCAGTAATACACATATTCTAGGTTTGAGGCTTATGGCTGTATTAGCCAGCAAACCTGGCTGTTATATGGTAGGAAGCTAGCCTTCTCCTCCCAGTTTATAACCTGATCTCTGATTTTCTGAAGTGCCAAGCACTAGGAGCTCGTGTTCGCTTTGGCAGGAGCTATGAATACTCTGTAAAGGCAAGATATTTATTTGAGAAGTAGTAGACTGTGCCTGTGCTACCAAATCAAGAGGAAACTGTTTCCAGCTACTGAAACTCTGCAGTTTTTACTGCTAAACTGTTTGGATGGACCCTGGCATGATTTTGGTGCAGACACAGCTCTTGCTCTCCCAGGAAAAAAATTCCCAGGTGCAACTTCAGAGTTATCTCAGACCAGAAGTTGCTGTCAATGGACAGTTCAGATGTGGCCGCCCTATTCTGGAGTGAGTTTAGTTGCATAAATGCCAAGCTTGCCAGTTGTCTGCAGAACCAGTGTATAGACTGTTGCATTGTTGAATTTTTGTAAGGTGTCACCCTAAGAAATTACGGCCAGAGGCAGAAAAGGGACACCAGTGTTCTTGTTGTGGGTCCCCAGTAGTTTCCTGTCATTTCTAAATGGATTTCCTTGAATGTTTCAGATTTTACCAGCAGGTGACCAGACAGAGGTGGGTGAAAATGGTGTGACACTCAGTGGAGGACAGAAGGCTCGAATAGCCCTTGCCAGAGCCGTTTACCAGGTAAATAGCAAAGGAGTCATGCTGTGGCAGATTGTGCCCTGTGCCAAGTCAGATGTAAAGAAGCTGGAGGCACACAGCTGTACAATATATTCTGGCAGCATGTCTTAAATCGCATCGTGCTGGCCTAAAGGTGCTGGCGATGTGCCATACAGAGGCACTTGTGCTTTTCTCAACAGCACTGCCTGGCAGGGCCAGTAACTGTATCCTTGTCTTTTGTCTCCCTCTCAGGAGAAAGAGCTTTACCTCCTTGATGATCCCCTGGCTGCTGTAGATGCAGATGTAGCCAACTATCTTATGCGGAAATGCATTCTTGGAGTTCTCAAACACAAGACCAGGATCCTTTGCACCCACAGGACGGAGTTTTTGGAGAAAGCCGATGCCTTGTTGTTAATAGACAATGGCAGGATAGTTAAGACAGGTACACTGGCTGTCTTCTCAGGCATCCATTTGTGCCTGTGTGCCAGTCTTGGAACTGATTGAGCAAAGATGGACATGAGGGAGTAGGATTAACTAGTGGGGAACCCACAATGATAAACAGCAAGAGGACATGCACTTGGGCAAAGACGGGGTGGAAGGGAATGTGCAGATACACAGATAAAACAGGACAGCCCTAGAGGTGGGGAGCTGATAAGGCAAAAGACCATAGCAGGTTCTATGGAGCAGGGCCTTCAAGGGTGCGGATGCTGTGAGACAAAATAGGGAATGTTATGTGAGAAAGAACCTGAGCCATTTCATAGCAAGAGGCAGTGAGTAGCTGGCATCTGTTCCTCACAGACTCTGAAGCATTTGCATGTCTCTCTGCAGGCACACCAGCTGATATCCTGCCACTCGTGGAAGCCTTCCCCAAGTTCAAGGATATGGACAAGAGGCAGAAGGATAAAGGTCTATATCTGGCAAGCTTGAAGGTGGCTGGGGCAGCACAGCTCAGCTGACCAACCAGACAGAACCTGTACCTGATGGCTGCTGGCCTTAGAGTAGAGCTCCCACCACCATGCTCTGCTGTGGCAGTGCTGATCTGTGGGTAGTGTGTGCACAGAGGAGGGAGAGGAGGCCCATGTATCATTGGGTATTGGTCTGGAGCAGTATTTGAATCTATTGTTCCACTTGTGGTCCAGCTTTGGATGAAGGTCTGCCAGGGTTGGTGCACCTGTCTTGAAAGAGGAGAGAAGAGGGAAGAGAAGTCTCTCTCATAGCCTAGACTTGGTCTGTGCACAGCAAGGAGCAGCTGCAGGAGGAACTTACATTACACTGACGTTTGCTTTTGCCTCCATTCCCACAGCCCCTGATGAACAGAGCCAAGAAGAGGCTGTAGAGACAGAGGCAGAAGAATCAACCCAAAACTATCATCTCATCCACAAGGAGGAAGAGAAGAAAGAAGGGGCAGTGGCTTTTCAGGTGTACAAGGCATACTGGCTGGCGGTGGGCAGCTGCTTGGCATTATCCATCCTCTTCTCGCTGCTCCTGATGCAAGGTGAGGCAGTGGCCCAGCAGCACATCTCTCTTTAGACATTCCTCTCCTTTCATTCCCTGGTTGCGGAGTCCAGGGAAGAAAAGAGGCCAGGGGTTACTGACTCTGTCTGCAGTAGGAAGACCCCTTTTCTCTTCCCCAAACTAAAGTAGCACAGTTTGGAGTGGGCACACGTGGGAACAGGATCTGGCCTCTCATGGCTGCAGTTGTATGTCTGCTCCTCTAGCAGTTCCCTGTCGCTGCTGCAGCGCAAGGCTGTTCCCTCGCTCCTGCTCTACTACTAACAGTGGAGAATGAAGGCAGGGGAAGACTAGACTGGGCAGTGACACAATAACAAAAGTTGCCCAGAAACTTTCCCTTCAGCTTTTCTGCTTCACGTTTGCCTATTTGAAGGTTGAATCCTTCTTTATGCAGTCTGTCTTTCTCTGTAGCATCCAGAAATATCTCAGATTGGTGGCTGTCACACTGGATCTCCAGCATGTCCCAGACAGCAAATTCCTCTGTGATGGTCTGCTCAGCTTCCTCACCTTCCCCAGAGCTTCTTCTCTTCTCCGTTGCTGGGCTTGTGTAAGTGAATCTGGTCAGGAGATGCCAAAGGAAGCTGGAAACACTAAGTGCATTTCCGGTGATGATCCTTGTTGAGAGCAGGGATAAACTGACCACCCTGCTGCAGGGAATGTGTGTGGCTGCTTTGACAAGGAGAATCAAAATCTCTGACCTGATGAGGTGTCCAAAGGGCTTCTGCCTGCGGCAGATGGAAGACTCCTAGCTGCACAGTAATCAAGAGTGTTTGTCCTGGCATGCCAAAGGGTTGAAGTATCCTGGCTTCTTCTTGAGTGTGCTCTTGGGTTCTCATGCCCTGATTGTGAGTTTACTGTCATGGTGACCTTGACAGATTCATAATCTTCCTCCCTCTGTGTTCCAGCTCCCCCATTCAAACTCTGGACATCACCCCAGTCCCTTCCAATGCCTCACTGGATGTGAATTTCTACTTGATAGTTTATGGGAGCATTGCAGGAGCCAACTCTCTCTTCACCATTCTTCGGGCCTTCCTCTTTGCTTATGGCACTGTCCGTGCTGCCACTGTCATTCACAACAGACTGCTCCAGAGAGCTTTAAAGGTAATGGTCAGAAAGTCCAGGGTAGGCTGAGGCTCCTGCAAGTCACTCTGCCTTGATGTTCTTCTCATAGTTGGGAGTAAGGGTTTGGGAGGTGGATTAGGGTTTCTGCTGATATTAGCTGATGAGGTCCTCGTAGGACTACATCCAAAAAGGGCTGCACCACAGCCAGCACAAGGGGCCTATGAGCTGGGGTTCAAAATGTGTCCTCTAAGGCTTGTTCCATTCCACGGAGGAGTGTTTTGTGGCTGCCACCTGCATCTCTTCACTCATTAGGCTTAGATATATAGCCAAGGTGAGAGCCAATTAAATCACATGTAGCTTTTGCCAGATCTTGAGCTCAGATTCAGATGAGATTGAAAGGAGTCATTAGGCAAGATTTAGGGGTGATGTTGGCAGTGCCAGTTAACTTTTTTTATGATTTGGGCTTCCTTGAGTCCTCACGCTAGAGTTAGGGTGAAAAGATTGTAAGATAGGATTAGAGGCTTGTCTCACTGGCTACTGGTGGGCCAGTATGGGATCTGAGCGACTGCTATCTTAGTAGCTGTCTGCCGTTTGCCACAGGAGGACTCCTTCCTTTTACCAAGCGAACAGCGTGAGTTGTTTGGCTGTGAGCGAATGCTGGCTTTGCAGTCTGAGATTTCTTCTCCAGCTGAGGAAAGGAAGGGGGCTTTGGTGGGCACCCCTTTGTGCCGTTATCTGCTCCCCTTGGTGCTGCTCTCCTAGGCACTGTTTATGGCTGGATCTCGCTGCAGCTGACTGGCTCTTACTTTCTGGTTCCCTTGTTGCCAGGCCACAGTCACCTTCTTTGACACTACACCAACGGGCCGGATCCTGAACCGCTTCTCCTCAGACCTGTACTGCGTGGATGACAGCCTACCATTTATCCTCAACATCTTCCTGGCCAACATGTATGGGCTCTTGGGCATGCTGGTGATAATCACCTATGGCCTCCCTTGGATTGGTCTGGTCTTACTCCCGCTGGCTGCCCTCTACTTCTCCATCCAGCGCTACTACCGGCGCACATCCCGGGAGCTCAAGCGCCTTTACAGTGTCACCCTGTCTCCCATTTACACTCACTTTTCAGAGACCCTCTCAGGACTGAGCAGCATCAGAGCCATGCGGGCAACCCGGAGGTGAGTGGAAGAGCACCCGAAGAGCCAGAGCTTTGGCTTTATAGACCAGGGCATTCCTGATGTGGGGCTAGTTATAGGGCGGCAGGAATGGAGATTGAGTGGTGCGAATCTCTATTGTGTGCCTGCCAGGTTTGAGTTGGAGAATGAGCTGCGCCTGGAGCAGAACCAGCGCTGCCTCTTTGCCAGCAACACAGCGATGCAGTGGCTGGACATCCGCTTGCAGATGATTGGGGTTGCTGTGGTTACTGCTATTGCAGGAATTGCCATCATCCAGCACCAGAAGCAACTGGGAAACCCAGGTAGGCTGCCAGGGGTTGTTCTATGCCAACTCCTAGACTGTGGCCCAGGGGTTCCTCTCCTAGCCCAGAGCTGCATATCTTCCTACCCAGATCTCAGTAAGATCCAGAGCTCCTGCTCCCTGTCCCTCTACAAGTCACCCACAGTGTAGTGTTCTAGCTCCTGTCCCTCCCCCTGTGTGTCCCCATCATCAAGTGGGATCCCAGACTCCAGAGTGCTGACTTCTCCCTTGTTTCTTTATCCTGCCACCAAGATCCCAGCTCTTTCTCTGCCAGTAACATTCTTGCTTATGCTTTTGTCCTCACAGGACTTGTGGGTCTGGCACTCTCATATGCCCTGTCTGTCACAAACCTCCTCTCAGGCCTCATTTCCAGCTTCACTCTGACAGAGACCATGATGGTGAGTGTGGAGCGGACAGAGGAGTACACCACAGATATCCCCATGGAGCCCCAGGATAAACTGGTCCAGGTAAAAGCTCAAGTGTGTTCTCAGGGACTGGCCCATCTTCTGGCTCTGTGTCCTGCACTTGCCTCCTGGGGAGATCACGGCATTCCAGTGAATGGGTGGAGGGCCCTCACCAACAGAAACCACCTTGACTGCTCATCCTTTACCAGTAAATCCCCTGGGGGGAAGAATCTCTGGCAGGAGTTGGTGAAGGCTGGAATGACGAGAAGGGGTAGGAGAGCACAACGGTTACTAGGTCAAAGCTGTGAGAGAAAAACAAGCCTAGGAGGGGGCTGTAGTTGGAGCTGGGCTGTGTGTTGGGTCTGCTTGGAAGCCAAGCAACCATCCAAAGGGATGAATGGGGCTTGGCCTGTGGGGAGGGGAGGCTGAAGGTGGCAGTGGTTCATAGTCATACCATGTCTCACACAGATATCCCTCTTAGGTTGCTGCTCACTGGCCAAGCCAGGGGCTTGTGGAGTTCCAGGAAGTGGTCTTGGCCTACCGAGAGGGCCTGCCTAATGCACTTGATGGTGTGAGCTTCACCATTTACCCCAGAGAGAAGGTGGGGATTGTGGGTCGCACAGGATCTGGAAAATCCACCCTTTTCTTGGCCCTCTTCCGCATGCTGGAGCTGAAATCTGGACGGATTCTCCTGGATGGTGTTGACAGCCAGCTGGTGGGCTTGGAGGAGCTGAGGTACAGAAGGCTGAGCAGGGTGGGGGGTAGCTGATGGGGCCTGGAGGCTGAGAGCTGTCAGTGGTTGGATGCCAAAGGGAAGAGTGAGGAGCAAAAGACTGTCATGGCACCCTCTTGTCTTATTGTGGCAGCTTCTTATGAGTTGCTTGGCTGTTTCTAAACAGCTGTGGTTAAGGAAACCAAGCTGAATATGTGACCCCTGTCTCTGTGCCTCTGAGGTACACAGCAAACCAAGACACCCCACCCTAGGCATAAAAAACAAAAACAGGCCTCTGCTTTTCTGCAGAACCCGCCCCATGAGCCCTCAGCTCTTGTTTGCTTGCAGATCTAGGCTGGCCATCATCCCCCAGGATCCATTTTTGTTCAGTGGCTCGATCCGAGAGAACCTGGACCCCCAGGGAAAACGGACAGATGCTGAGCTCTACGAGGTGCTAGAGCAGTGCCATCTGCGGGATGCTGTCACTCAGATGGGTGAGTCTGAACCCAGTGAGAAGCAGCTGGTTAGCCCTGGTACTGGGAGAGGGGAGAAGGCCTCAGCTCAGTCAGGGGAGCTGGGGAAAAGGGGCCAGCTGGATGCAGTAGTAAGGAATTGGTTAGGTGAGGCCACACTAGGACCAGGGTGGGAACAGGTCAGTGGGACCCAGTGGCATTCCCCGAGATTTAGTGGGAAAGGACTGGCAGGTGATGGATTGGGTGGCACGGTGTTGCTGATGAGACCAGGCCCCAGTGGATGTTAGAACAGAGCCTGAGAGATAAGCCAGCCCTTAGTTCTAGGGGATCATGGCATCTCTGTGCCGGAAGTTGCCTGTATCCAAGTGTAAAGGCTCCAGTTACCAAGGCTTGGTCCTGACCAGGTTTGGGATTTTGAGTGCTACTGGGAAAACCCCAGACTCGGGGAACGGTTTGGAGCTCTGTGCAGAGCCTGGTGGGCTGACTGCTGAGCTTGACCCCTGCAGGTGGCTTGGACAGCGAGCTGGGAGAGAGGGGAAAGAGTCTGTCCGTGGGCCAGAGGCAGCTGGTGTGTCTGGCAAGAGCCCTCCTGACACAGGCCAAGGTGAGTGCCCTGCCTCCATCGGAGCGAGGAGGGGGCGAGCTGCTGATGGCTGTGTGGTGACAGCAGAGCAGAGCGCTCCAGAGCTGGGGGTGTGATGGGAAGAGATGCCCTGCACTACCTTCTCAGGCTGTCTCTAGGCAGGGATTGGGGTCTTCCCTGTGGTGCTTGGGAGCTCCCTTCACTCTCTGTCCCTGGCAGGTGCTGTGCATCGATGAGGCCACAGCCAGTGTGGATCAGAAGACAGACCAGCTGCTGCAGCAGACCATCCGCCAGCGCTTCGCTGACAAAACTGTTTTGACGATTGCTCACAGGTATGGAGGAAGCAGCACTCTGCACCTACATTCATCCTACCACTCGCAGGGAGTGGTGGCTGCATCTGCCATGCCTGGGCCTTGAGCTCAGCAGGGAGGTCTCCGGGATGAGGCATTCCAAGTGCAAAAGGCTGGACCTTACCGTTTGCCTTTTCTGCTTTATTAGTCCCTGGGTGCTGGGAACAACTGGATGGGAAAACGCTGTACCCAGAAACTGGGGGACGGCAAAAGGCAAAACGCCGCATCGTACGTCAGATGGCCCTTCCCGAGCACTGCCTGCAGGCACGGGGGAGTGAATCAGACCTTGTGGTTCCCCCAGGTTAGGGCGAGTAGCAATGGAGAGCCATCCTGCAGAACGGGGCAGCGTGGAGAGCGGGGAGGAGCAGGTGTCTGTGGCTCAGTAGAGGGCAGTGCAGGACAGGCGGCAGCGAAGGGCTGCAGCCGGCTTCCTGGCCAGCGGAGGCAGAACGCGGTGTAGTTCGTATTCCAAAACCCTTGAGTTTTGGTTCCAGCCTGCCCCCAGTGCCAGCAATCTAGATGCTGCCCAGGCAGGATGGGGCAACGGTGCTTGCCCCACAGCTGAGATTTAGTGTAAAAGTAGGGGCAATAGATGGTTGCAGGTGGAGGGAGGAGAGCAAAACATGAATACCGTGGATACTGAGAAGGAATGGGTGGGTCAGCGTTAGGTAGTGCTCTCTGCCCAAGGTGCTCTTACTCTTGCCCAGTGGGGGAGAATTGGGAGGAGGGTTATACAGTTGTACGGAGGGTGTTTTCAAAACACAAAGGTCACCACAAAAATAAAAATGAAATGAGCAGGTGGCAGGGACTGGTGTCCTGCTGCACAGAAGTGGGAGTGATGGATGGCAGGCAGGGTGGGCTGGGCCTGGCAAGTGAATTGAGTGAATCTTGTTAAATACATCAGATAAGAGGGAGGCAGGAGGGGTGTGAAGGGAATGCCGTTCCTACACTAGGGATATTATGCATAAATAGAGTGGAAAGGTAAGGGCATTGTGGGCTGAGGTGTGTGTTTGGGTTGGGTAGCGGGAGACCACCTCTGAAGGAGGAGTAATTAGAGAGGAGAACCAGTAGAGGAAGGAGTGGCAGAAGGCAAGGCAGCAAGACTGGGTTGAAGATGGCCTCAGCCCCTGTTCCACTGGGATGAAGGGAGATGCGAGAGAGCAGTAAGGAGGGAGAGGTGGTGATGGGTTTGTTTTGTACCATGGTTCTTCTATGCCATTCAGCTTTGGGTGAACGTTTAATTGGATGGGTGAAATCTAGGACAGCAAGTGACTCAGTACTTGTCCCTTGGCCCTCCAGGTCACTTGCAGTGCTGCAGCCTGGCACTCTTGGGGATGAATGTGTAACCACAGTCCTGAACTCCATAACACTTTCTACCTGCTCAAATCCTCTGCAGTTTCTGCCCTGTGACTTGCAGCTTTGTAGGGCTGTGGTTTCACACTGAACTGTGCACAACTGTGCAAAGGCACTCTTGCTGCCCTGTCTTCCCTCCCCAGGGCCAGAGGTTGCTGCCCTGCTAGCAGTCTGGGAAGAACTGGGCATATATGTGTGCTGCGGATGCTGTGGTTGGCAGTCTGGCAACTACAAATCCACTGGTGGTGGCAGCGTAAGCAAAGATGACTGACTGCCAGGGAAGGGCAGCTGATGCACAAGTCCATTTCTGCTGCCCTCAGGAGGTGGCAGGTGAGGAAATGTAGGGGCAAGCAGAAGCAACTCAGTAACTGTCCTGTGGGAATGGAGACATCCTGTGCAACCCCAGAATCAGGCGTGCTCTTGAGCTCTCCCTCCACTGAGCTTCCCTCTGTGCTCCTGGTGCCCTGCCATGCCCAGCAACTGGAAGGCATTGCTGTGCTCTCCTAAGAGGTGGTGCATTTCAGCGGTGTGCAGAGGCTTTCTGGGGAGCTGGACTGCAGTGTGTCCCTAAGTGCACAGGGAGATGCTCCACAGATCCTGATGCTGGGCATGTCTTGGGCCACCCCTTGACAGCAGGGGAAGTAGTATCCAGCGTTTCACCTCAGATCCATCAACATGTGTCCTGGCATTTGCTGTCCACAGGTTGAACACCATCTTGGACTCAGACCGTGTACTGGTGATGCAAGCTGGGAGAGTGGCAGAGCTGGATTCACCTACCCACTTAAGCCAGAAAGATGGCTCCTTGTTCCAGTGCCTCCTGCACAGCGGGCAGCTGTGACCTCCCTCCTGGGCTGAGCCCAGGCAGCCCTCCTGGCTTTGTGCCTGGCTTTTCTCTCACCTCAGCCACGAGCCCTGTCCCTGCAGGGCCAGGAGCTGCTGAGGTGGGGAAAGGAGTTATTCCTGCCTGCAGACAGCGATTGTTTGTCCTCGGGGATGGAGGCATGGCACTGTGGCCTTTCCTTTAGTAGGGAAGATGGGACCTGGTGTTCAGGGCCATGCAAGCCTGGCTGGTGGGATACTGCTCCCCTCCAAGGCTCCCCTTTGAGATTACAGAGGGATTTTCTGCTCACTGAAGAATCAGTGACTCCTAATCTGAGACTTAGTCTCACGTGCAGTTTAAAATAAAGTGGAAACATCCTTGTGAAGCTCCATTTATTCAGGTCCCTGTCCCCTTTTCCCCCCCCCGACTTCCTTCCTTGTGAGATACAAGAGTGGAGCCCTCTGCACAAAGACAACCCTACCTGTTCCCTTACTACTTTCAGTGGGCACTGACCTTTCCAAGCCCAGAAAGTCAGACCCAAGGACCTTGCTGCTTTTCCTCCAGTTTACAGTGGAGAAGGCCTTCCCCTGAAGGGCCAGAATGTGATTACAGTAAAGGCCTCTAAAGCTAGTTTACTTCAAGACCAGTTTTCCAAGAGAAACTCCCTCCTGCTCCCAGCTGCACAAACCCACAGCTGCTTTCAGTTTTAGGATCAGATTGCTCTTCCCATTGGCACCCTTGGACTCAGTCTTGGGTTTTCCCCTTCTCCCCAAACTCTAAGGCAACATCTAGCGGGTACACACCTTTGCTACGCTGTCCTGAGGCAGGTCCCGCTCCTTCCCCTGACGCTGTGGGAGCCATCTCTGCAGCCAGAGCATGGGGCAGGACAACTCCTACGCCACAATCTGGATTTGCATTCGTGAGGGAAGTAATGGAGCTTCATCCAGAACAAGTGGCTGAGCAGCCTAATCTAACTGGATCTGCTGAGAGCAGGAGGTTGGTGTCCAGAGGTCCCTTGCAAACTAAATTATTTTATGATTCTCTGATACACTGTTTCTGCACTTGTATTTGTTTTATTTGATAAAGGTACATCATCCATCAATGTATTAAAAAAATAATCTTTCTGATGAAGCCCCAGGCCCCTTTCCCAGGTCTCCCTCCTGGCTGAATGCTCATTCCTCTGCTGTCTTCACACCATCTTGAACCCAGCTCTGCAACCCTACAGGAGTAGGGTTTGGGTTGTGGGGTTTTCTACCCCACTGCTTAGCCCTCTGTGCCCACGAGGAGGCACAGAAACCCCTGTACCTGGCAGAGAGACGTGGATTGCTGCACACCACACCGGCACAGGCAGGAGCAGACCTAGTACAAAGGCTGAGTGACGTGGCCATCTAACGCCTCTTAGCTGTGCTTTAGCAATGGTGGAGAAGGTAGCATTGTATCTGCTTCCTATGGTCATCCCAGGCTCAGCAGCCTGTCCTTAAATCCACTGTGGGGAGCTTAGCCTTTGTTCTATCAAAAAATGCTACAATGGCTGATGTGGGGTTAGTACCAGCTGCCTGCCTTGGAGTGACTGGGAGAGGAAACGAGGATCTGGATCTTGTATTGCTCCTGAACCAGCCACAGCACATCTCCAGCCTTGTCCGCCTCGTTTCAGCTGTGAGGGCGTATGAGAAGGACCAGCTCAGGCCCAGAGGGGAGCAGACCACACTCCTCCTTGTCAGCAAACAGTGAGGCAGATGTGCCCACTGGAGAGGGGAAGGAGCTTGGCCAGTTGTGGCTAGGCCAGAAAGGACGGCTCGGTAAGTGGGGTGAGAAGACCATCAGGAGGAAAGTACAGCATGTGTTTGTAACCCCAAATCTGACAGCAAGAGGAGGGGGCATCACCCAGGGCAGAAGAAGGGCACAAGGAGACCCCAAATGATCTCCATAGTCTCTTTGAACTGGCCCACAGAACCACAAGGCCAGGGAGTAAGGGCGTTGGTTTGCTCTCTCCCTAGGGACATAGCATCTGAACTGACAGCCTCCAGCAACAGCCGGGAGCCACCCCATGCCGTAGCGGGGCGGGGAGGCCTGTGTGGCCACGACCGTCCCAAAGACCCCAGAAGAAACACTCCAACACCAGTGGAAATGAGGACAAAGGCCCTTCCAACAGTCACAGAGAGGAGTTACAAAGGGCCCGGCAGAACGTGGGCTTGCAAGAAGGCTGTGCCCTCCCCGGCACTGCCTGTCCTGTTTCTGAGAGCTCGTGTCAGACGATTCCAGCGCTGCGTGGCGTGGGCTGCGCGGGCGGCACATCACCGCTCCCCCGCAGGGCTGCCCCAGCGCAGCCCTGCGCTCAGGTGCCCGTGGGTGCCGGCTGGGTGGGAGGCAGCTCAGACCCAGGCAGGGCCATCACACCAGTGCTTGATGCCCAGGGGTTTTGTTGACGCAATCGCTGCCCTGGGAGCCCTTCCCCGCTGCATAGCTGGTGCCGGTGCGGCTCCACAGGGTGCAGTTCGAGGGGTTTGCCAGCATGATGACCTGCCAGGGCCTGGCTCAGAGTCCTCGCAGCTCACAGCTCCGTCGTCTTCCTGGGCTCGATCAGGATGGTGTTGAGCATGCCCACCTGACACTCCTGGTCTTGGAGCTTCCTTGCAGCCTGAGAAGGGCTTTGGCACCAGTTCGACCTCTGACGGCCCCTCTGCCAGTTCCTCAACATTAGCAGGACAGTGATGAGGACCAGCACCGCCGTCAGCACTCCGAACACCAGCACTGTCACTAGCTGGGCTTCGCTCAGCCCTGAGTCCCTTTGGGTCACCACCTCCTTCACAGAGATTTTCAACAACCCTCCCCCCTCTTTCTCGCTGTGGTTGGCCACGCGCCGCCCCGTGACCACGGTCCTGACAGGCTCTGGCTGCGTCACCCCCAGCATCTCGCTGGTGGTGCTTTTCACGCCCCCACCATTCTCATGGTTCACAGGGTGGTAGGGGGGAGCCCAGGTGGGCTCGGGGACGGAGATCTCGCAGGTTTTGCCAGTGAAACGGTCGGGACACAAGCAGTCATAGTCATTGATGCGGTCGTAGCACTTTCCCCCGTTTTTGCAAGGCTGGCTGGCACAGTCGTTGATGTTGATGGTGCAGAAACGCCCTTCAAAGCCCACCTGGCACTGACAGGAGAAACGGTTGATCCCGTCATGGCAGGTGGCACCATTGGCACAGGGACGCATGAGGCAGTCATCCACGTCATTCTCACAGAAAGCCCCCACAAAGCCAGCAAGGCACCGGCAGGTGAAATTGCTGGCAAAGCCGTTTTCATCTTGACACTGCCCTCCGTTCTTGCATGGAGACCTGCGTGGAGAGAGCAAGGATGGGTCATGGCCCTGGAGAGCAAGCAGCTTCCCCCACACCAGGGAAACACACACAACTGCTTGCATGGACGGTGGGTCCGGCACTGGCTCTCTCCACGGGGGCAGCTATCTCAAGAAGACCAGGCAGGACTTTCTGCACCCCCAAGTGAGAGGCTATGGGACCTCCGCAAAGGCTGTGGCTGTGCAGGGCCCGCCACCCACCAGGGAGGGTCTTCAGCCAAATGATCTGAAGTGGAAACGCGCCCTCCTGATGCTCCCCAAAGGCATGACGGGTGTCAGCTCATCACACCTACAGCAGTGAGGGACAGGAATCTGTTCAGATCGCAGAAGAGACCTTACCCGGTGGGACTGTGCAATGCATGCAGCTAAACCATGGCCAAAGATGGTTTTTGCTTAACTCTATTAGCACATGGAAATCCACAGATAATGAGCCAAGTTGGGCCACCACTTGGCAGTGCGTGACCCAAAGCTAATGCTGTCTGTAATCTCGCTGCCCTTGCTGCTGTGTCTCACCCTGCCTTCTCACATGGCCCCGTCTTCATCTCACAGTCCTTCCCGTGGAAGCCTTCTAGACACAGGCAGGAATATTCCCCATCTCGATCGTAGATGCATTGAGCTCCGTTTTGGCATGGGGACTGATGTTCGCAGATATGTATGTCTGAGAGGAAAGAAAAAAGTGGGAATTGGTGAGAAAAGAGGGGCAATGTGGCCAATTCAGTTCTAATACAGCCTGTCACACCCAGTGGGGATGGAGAACTGGCAGGAGCTTCTCCCTCTTCCCCTCCAGTGGGCACCTGCAGCAACAGAAGTGCAGTGCCTACGTGGTGCCTCCCAGCTACAGTCCACAACAAGCACAGGCTTAGGGGTGCAGAGAAAGCACATTGTCCTGCAAATCGACATGACATGAAGATGCTGTGCATGCCATCTGGCCGGCCAGTGCAGACCCCGTAGCACAGGGAAGCCTCTGAGGCCAGAGGAGGGGAGTCCACCGGCTACCTGCTGAAGGCAGGAAGCCCTGGGGGAAGCAGGAGGTGCTGCCCAGAGCCCAGCTGTGGCGTGGGAAAGGCAATGAGTTCATCTGCTCCATTTCCTGAGGCTGGCCAGTGTCGTGGCAGCTCTTGCCGTGCAGCCAGGGAGCAGGTGGTGGCAGCCTCACCTCTTCTGCAGGAAGGGGATGGTCCCAGCCGTGGCAGCCGAGCAACATCCCATCTCCCAGGCAGCCCAAGCAGCATCACCTGGGCGGCTTCTCGCTATGCTGGCTCACCCATGGCACACCATGCAGGGTGTGCTGGGGCTCTGCCCTCAGCAGCGGAGGCTGGGATGTCCAGCCCATGACTCACCTTTGTCACAGAACTTGCCGGCCCAGCCGGTGTGACAGATGCACTGCCAAGGCTGGTGGCACGTCCCATGGAGACACCCCGGCATACGCACGCACTCCTCACAGTACTCGCCCTCCCAGCCTGGATCACACCTGCAGGAGGACAGCACATGGCAGTGTGATAAAACCCAAGCAGGGGCTGCAGAAAAGCTGGCTGCTTGCCATGCAGGGTTCCCACAGATATGTTGGCACTGGAAAAACTTCCCAAAGCCCCCCATGAACCTGCTGGCTCCCTCCTCCAGAGGAGGTCAGTACTGGCATCTCATCTTTCCAAGGAAGCAAGTGGACAGAGCAGGAACAGGCTCACCCTCTGCAGCCAGGGAGGGTGAGGGGGCAGAAACAGAGCTCAGCAGCTTCACTTTCAGTGCCCACATCCCACTGCTCTCCTCCAGCCAACCACTCTGTATACGCCACTGCATTAGCTCAGCAATTCCTGCGCCTCCCTCATCGCGCAGCCAGTCTGACGGGCAGAGAAAAGCCCCATGCCTAACCCTGAACTCCCTGAGGGAAAGGGACAAGAGGCCCCTGAGGCCCATGTGTGTCATTGTGCCCCCCTGCATTATAACGTGTGTCATTTTTCTTCTGAAGTGCACCAGAATCCAGCAGCAAAACCTTGCTTCCCGTGGCTGGCATATGGAATAGACTTATCAGCCAGCTCACAAGGGCAGTATGATAGGAAACCCCACAGCACACAACGAGCCTTATGGCCCCAGAAGAGCCGGGCAGTGGCGATGGCTAAGTAAATCCAAGCTATGTTGCTCCAGTGGCTTCCCTCAGACCTGCCAGCTCCAAGGAGGAAAGCAAGTGATAACAAGATGAGAACTGAGTGGAGGTGGCACCAGCTGTGACAAAAGCTGTACTCAAAACAGCACCCAATTAAACCTAACAAAAACAACGCAGTCTCTAGAGTAAGTAAGTCTCTAGAGTAAGCATTTTCATGGCTGGGGCTCATTTCAGCATGACGTGACATGACTGCAGCTTTGCCAGGCTGGTCCAAGGCTGCACTTTCACACGTGGACTAGCTATTGTCACTGCAGGTTGTTCCGGAGCAATGAGGAAAATGGTTAAAAAAATAAATATGTATGTTAATTGGAGGGTTTCTGATGGGAATGGAGGTGATATCATGTGCCTGACAGAGTTTGGGGAAGTGCATTCACACCTGGACAGCCACGAGCTCACAGAGGGCTGTGGGCACCCCTAGCCCCAGTACCTGCAGGGAGCAGGCGCCATCAACTCTCCCCCTTCTCTAAAAGGGAGATGGCCAACCTAAAAATTGCCGAGGCAAGAAGGGGGCCAGGTAAGCGGCCAAGTCTCCCTGAGTTTGGGGAGATTTCAATGGGGTACTACCAAGCTGCTGAAGGGTTCAGCAAATGCTCTGGAGGCCTGAAATCTGGTGCAGTGACTCATGCGTGCCTCCACCAGAAAGATCTGCAGCTGGGCCACCCACCACATGGAGAAGTGCAGCATCTCTGGCCAGGGCTGCAGAGCACCGAGCTCCCCTGACCAGCCACAGCCACCAAAAAGGCTCAGAGAGGGCTCTTTAAGGACTCTGTAGGAGAGCTCTGCAGCTACAACTGAGGGCCCAGCAAAACTAGAGCTGGATGCTCCCTGATGCAGCAGTCAGTGTGACTATGGTCACTATGGCCACGTCTGCTCCATCAGGCAAGAACAAGTGGCCCAGGTGTGGTGTGACGCTGGGGGCTGTGCTGCAAAAAGGGGCCAAGCATGCCCCAGCGAGGAGATCGGGAAGGGGGGGCAGTCTGTCCCCTTGCAGCACAGGTGTTTGGGCCAGCCCGAAGCAGCCTGCTCCTCCTGGGGCTGCCCTGCAGGATGGGCTCTGGGTGGCCCTAGAGCGGGACAAGAGGCAGTGTCCAGGGCCGTGGCAGCCCAAGGCAGCCACCTGGTTGCTTCCAGGCTGAAGTGCAGGGTCAGGCTCTGAGCTTTGCCCTGGCAGGATCTGGGCACCAGCTGGGGCTGGGATGCCAGGGATCACATATGCACTTCTGCTGCAATAGCCCTCAGCTTGCTTGACAGCCCTCTACAAAAATGCTCAGAGATACCCACCACAGCCCAGGTTTCTGAGAGGTGACCCCTGCTGCCCCGAGGCATTTATGTGCATGCTGGCAGCTCTTCTCTTCCACACCCCCAGGGAGAGCATCCCCATCTCAGCCAGTGAGGAGGCCAGCTAAGCTGGCCGACCCCCAAGCCTGCCCTGCTGCCTGATGACTTTCCCCATCATATCCAAGCCTGAAGACTGCCTCCCATCACCCAGGCATAGCCAGGCTGTCCTAAGCTCCAGCCTAGACAAAAAGGGCTCAGCAGAACGCCATTGGTCAGCGTGCGGCAGGAGAGCCCTGGAAGAACTGAAGCAAAGGCTGGAGGGGACCAGCAAGAAGTTGAGGGATCAAAATCTCCCACTCCAGAAGGTGTCAGGTGAAAACAGAGCAGAGTCATCGGTTCCAGGTGTGGGTGAACCGAGGAGGAGGCGTCTCTTCAACGTGGGGCAGGGGTGAGGGCACTGAGGACACAGCATCAAGGGAGGGAGAGCAGTTACGGTCAGGGGCATCAGGAGCAGGGAGCCAAGGACAAGCCTTACCTGCACTTCCCATCCTGGTCACAGCAGCCGTGGGCGAGATTACAGCGCTCGCTACAGTCATCACCTACGAGGCAGGAGATGGGTAGAGCTGAGTTAAGCAGAGACCATAGATGGCTCTGGATCTGCCTGTGGCCCTGCTGGCTCACAGCTTTTTTTTCTTTCCTAAGCGCTGCCCTTCCCCAGAACTGTAAGGCAGGGGACCTTCCTTTCAGTGGCTGGATGCCACAGGAGAGATGAGCATTTTGCAGTGATCCAAGCAGCGATAACACTGCCTTTATTAAGAAATGGGACCCTGCTTCAAAACTACCTGGTCTCTGATCATCTTCTCCACCCTCTCTCTGCTGCCTCCTTTAGACTTGGGGCCCTTCTGGGCAAGAGCTGGGGTCACCCGTGCATTAAGGCAGCCTGTGTAATAGGGCCTGACCCACCTGGGACCTTGCTCCCACAGTTGTGCAGTAAGTGTGGTGGGAAAGGTCAGGGCCAGGTACTGTGAGGGGCACAAAGGGAACAAGGATGGAAATGGAAGGAATGGCTCCTCTTTATCTCCCAGCATGTCCCCATCCCCAGGGACAGCTATTGGCACAGAGCGGTCTGGCTGGGGTTCCTGCCCTCCACCAGGACCCAGCTGCCAGCACTCCCCCTCCAGTGCAGGGAGGCAGGACTGGGCATCACATGGGGCCAGGTATCCAGTTCTGTTTATTTATTTAGAAGCCACAGAAGCTGTAACTGAGCCATGGCCTCGCCATGCCGCTTCTCGTCTTCCACTTGGTGCTGGCCTGCTTTCTCCAGCCAGGTGTCCCCTTTCATCTCCACCTTCCCCTCTCCCCCATCACTTGCTTGCATCTTAGCCCCACAGGGAGCTGGATCACTCAGGCTCCGTGGGCAGTAGAGGCAGAGCAAATGTCACAAGGCAGGGGGTTTCTCCAGGAGCCCAGCATAATCCCAGGAGATGAACACCCTTACCTGACTGAGACCCTCCATCCCGGCCCAGGGTAGGTTAAAGCCCCCACACCAAGAGGTGTGCTCAGGCTTTCCCCAAGCTGTCTAGGAAGCAAGCAGCGGGAGAAATCCCCCATGCATGCATTTTTGCTGCAGTAAGGCAGCAGGTCCCACTGCTCGGGATAACAGCCTCCCAAAACAAGCCACCATGGAGTTGGAGCAGCATCCTGGGATTGCTCAGCGCAAGCCTGGGTATCGTCACCTTTCCTTTTTGTAACCATCTCTCCTGGCAGATGGCTTTGGGAATTCACTGCTTATCCAGAGCTAAGGGAGCACAAACTAATCTTTGGGAAGGGATTTTGTCTCATGGGATCCAGGATTAGCTGTTCAGTTTTGGGATCTTCTTTCCCTCGTGCCCTGCCTTTCTGAACAGGCTCATCGGTTCAGGGACCCATTCACCCTGACTGAGAGAGACAGAGCAGCGGGACCTCTCACTGCCCACCTGCTTAGGCACTGCCACCCCCATGGGCACCACAGCAAGGGTCTCTACCATTGCTACCAGTCACACCCCAGGTGCTGGATGGCTGAGCAGCATTTTCTTGTCTTCCAGATCAGGCCAGCTCTACTTTGCATGGAAAACTGAGGAGACTTCAGCAATGCCAAGGACAGGATTGGAAAGATGGATATGAAACAGAAGGACACATGTCTACAGAGACTCACCTTGGGCAAGCTGGTGATGGGCCAAGAGTATCCAAACCAAGGACATGAGCTGGAGACAGAAGCTCCTGAGCATGGTCAGCGTGGCCCCACCGAGATGAACACCTACAGAGAGAAAAAGAGCAAGCTCAGAAAAAAAACCTGGCTCACACCGCAGCTTCACTTCACACATCTCTTCCTCTCTGCTACCTGGGAGTTTTGAGTTGAAACATCCAGTTTTGTACAGACTTGTCACCGCACTCCTCTCTGTCCTTCCAGACTCCTTCCTCTAAGGCAACGTTGGAGCACTAAGAATCAAAAAGCCTTTTAAAATGCATATACAGGAGAACCAAGTGTGCACACTCAATCCTGAGCGTGCAATAGCTCAGGCTGTTACACCACGTCTTGGAGTCCCTGCCCCTGCTAGCTGCCATCAAGGGAGCAGAAGCCTCCAGAAGTACCAGCCCAGCTGTGGGGACCTTCATCTTCCTTCCCTAAGCCTGGGGGGCTTCAGCTTTGTGTTAGACAAGGTCCCTCCTGTGCACATTTGAATGAATAGATGGGTTGAGTCTTTCTGCAGCACCCAGGCTGCTTTTCACGCCCTTCACGAGGGCAGGGAATCAAGTAGATCTAGCCAACGAGCGGGCAGTCAACAGCAGCCCTATTTCATTTTCCAAGCAAGGGAGCGAAGCGATAGGCACTAGACCTGGGCTGCAGCCTGGCCAGGAAAGGCAAACGCAGCTCTCACGAGGTGCAGTCCTTTCCCTCGGCTGTCCTGCAGAGAGCCCTGTCAGCCCAGGGTTCCTGCACCCATCTATTTTCCAACCGCCTCCTGCCCTCGTGAAGTAGCATTACTTTCCAAAAACACTTAATTCCCTCCCAGCCTTCTGGGGTTGTTAAGGGCAGGAAATTCGAGGGTGATATCATAAATATATTACTATAATGAGATGGGAGGGGTTAAACAGTTCTGCTAGGAGAGTGGTGAAGGTATGGAGCAGGCTCCATCCAGCTGCGTGGGTGTGATGGACAGGGGCCATGCCACTTTCAGCTTGACTCTTCATCTTGGGAAGGTTGTGTGGGGTTGAGAGTTGCGTGAAAGACTTCTCAGATGGAGAGAGAAGTCCTCACACTCACCCGCACAAACACACCCATTGCAGGAAGAGGTTTTAGGGTCCCTGCTAAGGGCTTCACCCGCCTGGACCAGACAAAATAGCCCACAAAAGCAATGATGTTGCTTGAAGCATCTCTCCAGCAAACGATCACCAATGAGGGATGCAGCATTTTTTGAGGCTACAGGACGTTAGTGTCACTGCCCCAGCGTGGCCCACCGCATCCTCCCTCCCCAAGGTCCCCTTGTCACCATGCCTGCAGGACCCTCCTTCGCCTCCTGCCCCACAACGCTGGGCAGTGGCGAACAGCTGCTGCATTTCAGGGGAGGGTGAAGCAATTCCTGTGAAACTTATAAAATAATTTAGGGCTGAACAGTTGGTATCCTGTTCCTTCGGGGTTGTGAGAAGCTCAACCCCCCCCCCATGTCATTGCAGAGGTCGTTTGCCCCGTGGCTCCCCACAGCCGCCCCACCAGCGCTGCTCCCAGCTCCCAGCTCCCCCCCAGGGCTGCCCGCCCCCCGGCAAGGCGCCGGAGGCATCTCGGGGGGCAGCCGGTGCCCGGGGGAGCCTGAGCAGCAGCCGGGCAGGCCTGGCTTTGGGTCGCAGGGACACAGCGGGGGGGGAGCTGCCCCCGTCCCGCTCCGCTACCGCCCGGCCGGGCTGGGGGCTACCTGCCCCCCCGGAGCTGCGGGCTGTTAGGGACGCCCCCGTGGGCTATTAACCTGCACCTCGGCGGTATTAGGGACCTCCGTACGGTTGGGGGCTACCAGGGACAGCCCCAGGAGGGGGCTATCAGGGTGCCCCCCGGGCTGGGGGTCCGGGGTGGGAGGGAACCTGGAGGATGCCGCGCCGCTGCGGCTCGCCGCTCCCGCCTCCCCCTCCCCACCCCCCCGCGGCTTCGGGACCACCCCAAGCCCTCAGTGCCCCCCGGAGGGGCACGGCCGCGGGGGTGCCC
>JAVJGI010000035.1:12636745-12688189 GCA_035590275.1 Ibycter americanus
GGGCCGGGGGCGGCAGGGCGGGAGGGCCACAACCTCGGCCTCGGGGAAGGGACCGTTGCCGTGGGGGAGGGTGGTAGTGCCAGCGCCTTGTCCATCAGTGCGTTGGGGAACTCTCCCTCCCGGTGGGAGACCTGGGGCGGGGGAGCAGAGCAGGCAGGGAAGCGGCAGGCCGAGCCAGGTCCGCGCAGGGTGTAGCCGTGTCTGGGTGATGGAGGGGTAGGTAGCCTGGGGGACAGGAAAGCAGTATCTGCGCAGGGGGCATTGCTGTAGTAGGAACTGCAAAGTGGAACAAGTCTGGGCCAGCATGTGTGTTAAAGAACCGGAGTATAACTGACAAGAGGCAGAGTTGGAAGGGAAGGAGCGGTGCTCCCCTGGTGCCAAACCTGTCAGGGGGGAACGGGAAATTCTCTCCCAGCCTGGACACCCTTTGTAGCGTAAGGAATGCTGCCTACTATGGAATTAGTGAGCAGCCCCTGGGAACACGGGAAGAGTTTAAAAGAAAAACAGGTGAACAATAAATACAGAACTGCATCTGGCTCTGGACTTCAGCACACTGCGTGTAGCAGAGTAAATGACTGAGTGCTAATAAATGGATTTTTAGATGGGTAGGAGATTGCATTGGTAGGCATCAGGGTGTGCAAATGATATGCAAGTCTGGCAAGGCTGAGAATGAGCTAGATCTGAGACATGCCAGGTGGATGTTGTCCGCTGAAAAGAATCATCCATCAAACATAGGTAGTTCTGTGCCAATGAAAGCTTTTCAGAGGTACGCATCTCTGTTTTACAGATTCAGAGAAGGAACTGGGATAAAGGGCCTACGTAAGAGGAAGGAATGAATCCTTGTTGAAGCATCAGGCAGCAGGTAAGAAAGACAGAAATGAGCTGATGCTGAGTCAGGCCATGTTCTTTTTGGTCCCACTACTTGAATTTTTGAGAATATGTGAACCACACATCTGAAAAACTGTCCCTCTCTGTGGTGTTTTCTGCATCGTAGTAGGCCTGCATTGCCTGAATTGAGAGACCGGGGGCGTGAATGAAATGAGTGACCCTGAAAACTTCAGTAAGAGCTCCTGGGAAGAAAAGTTCAATCAAAGATGTAAGCCAGTGCTCTTTACGTGCCATCCAGAGAAACAGTCTAAAGTCTGTTCTGTCAGTGCTGAAGTAGCTGTGTTCTCTGTAATCACAAGAGGTCTACCCAGCCAGAATCCCAGTGAAATCGTTTCTGATGATCCTGCACTTGCAATAATTGTGATGTCAAAGTTAGGCAACTCTAATGATTCTCTGTTCTGTTAGGTTATTTATTCCACCATGTTATTTTTTTACCCATATTTTAACCGATCCCCTGATGGGTGATGCAGGTGTTCTGCTGGCCTTTCTATCCTCTCCTGAGCTCACTGTTGAGATCCAGTTTAGAGGGGCAGCTGTGTGGTACCCAGCAGCCAGTCCTTTGATTATACCTCTCATTTACTTGTTAAATCACTTTTAGTACAACTCCTTTCTCTTTTATTCACTTATTAGTGAATCACTGCAGAAAGTATATGTATCCCAACAGTGCATTGCATACAGTGTGTTTCAGCTTCTGGATGTTACATCAGCATTTAAGCTAGCAGGTCTTAGCTGTGCTTTCAGGAACTTTTGGCTTTTCATTCCTTCCCAGGCACCCAGTGCTCTTGAAATCAGGGGAATGTATTTCAGCAGCGCCAACGGAGTTCCAAAGTGCAGCCCATGGCTATCTTCTTCAATATTAACAAGGCATTGGGTCAGGAGGGGATGAGTTATGTGCCAAGACCTGTTGCCTCCTCAAACCAGCTTTCTGAATCAAAGATGACCTTGCATTCTTTTCCAGTCTGTTTGAAGTAATTTGCTGCTAAGTCACTTGCTTTGCAGCTTTCAAACCCTGAATTTTTATCTCTGCCGTCCACTCTAAATAGAATCATGTGGCATAGTATGTAGGGGAAATAGACTATAGCTTTGGAAGAGGTATAATCCTCTCCAGGTCTGTCCCCTTTTTGTCCCATAGCAGTACAAATAAAGTCAGATCAGATGAGTGATTTTTGGTCAACGTGCTGGTGTGAATGGTACCAGAGCTGGCTTGGAGGAGGGATTTGTGGCAGCTGGTGTGGCATATAAAGTGCTTTAAAAAAGATAAAGAAAGCTAAGGTGTTTGAACAATAGCAAAATAAACGAGTTTCAGTAAAATGTGACTGTATATTTCAGTGGTAGTTTGAAGTAGACTTGGTGTTTGTTCATCCTGGAGGCTGATTTTTCTGAAGGTGAGCTCCCTAACCTGTTCAAATGTCAGCTGTGTTTTATGGAGGATCCACTGAAAACTGGACTTTGTGAGATTTCTGTGTGTTGCCACATGTACAGCGTAGTCCCGAGAAACAGTTCTGGGGGTTAGATCATAATGGATTAAACGTGCTGCGTACTCGTTAGCAAGGGCTTTTACAGTACAGTATGACAAGAATAATGTAGTAGTGGCTAATAACCCTCTGCCTTTCCTGTTGCTGGGAGAAATACAACATGTAGGGGTCTCAAATGAGTTGCATGTGATACAGACTGAGGGTAGGATTCCTCCACTAAGAAATGAGGGTCTGGCTTGACACCTTTTTGACTCATCTGCTCTTTTGACTGAGGTTGTCAGGAATTGGCATTGTCATAATCCAACAGATTTTCTTGGCTGTTCAACTTGGTTGATGCTTTGGGAGTAGATTTAAGGTCCTGAAGCTGGGTACATTTATCTCCTTGCTTGAAGGCTTCGGTTGGGAAGATGCCCCCTTTTTATACGACGCCTTGAGCTGTGGATGGGAGTGAGTGCTTGTGGCATTTGTGCTAGCTCTGCGTATTTCAAGTCAGTAGTAATTGGGTAAATATGATCCTCTCTGGAACTCATTTTACACAGGACTGCAAAGGAACTACATGCGTAATCTATGCAAACAGAGCTAATGCCTTAGGGCATGAAATCGTCCATCCTGTTTCCCTGCCAGTTCCCCTACCTGAGGGCTTTTCCTTAGATCTAGATTGGCTGGTTATGTATCTGTAGTAGCAGGAATGTTACTTTTTAAAATGGAAGTACCTTTACAGCTGGTTGGAGGGGAAGGATGACCCTGCAGTCAGAATTCTGAACTGCAGTGTAGGCTACCTAATTTATACCACAGATTTATTGTGTGAATGCGTGCACATCATTACTGTTTCTTGCTCTTCATTCTTTCCTTACAAAATATGATTAATGCCCATCTTAATGGGGGTTTGAGGAGGAGTCCATAAGTGTCTGTGAGATGCTTGGATACTGTGGTGTTGAATGCTTTAGTAAAGCTTGGTGGAGGAGAGATGAAAAGGCTATTCAAAGTCATGACTTCAGAATGAAGCAGACCCTTGTGTGATCCACTGTCCTGTGTATTCTTGTAGTGTGGTGAAATTGCTATAGAGGGCAAGTCAGGCCCTACCTTGTTTAAGGCAAGTGGGTGCTCTGAGACCCTCTGCTTTTTTCCCTTCCCAGGAGCTGTTTGTTTGTTTCCCCAGCTTGCAATGCCTTATCTGGCTGAATCTTTTTTACTTAAATTAATCTTTTCTCTTTTTTGCCCCTTTGTTTGTTCCAGACTCGGAAGTTGTTCTCGTCATTGTCAGGACGTTCATGTATGATCTTATTGCTAGTATGCTGAGAGAGGGCCAACAGCAGCAGCTTGCAGGCTGTGTCATATTTGGAATGATATGAGCCACCCTCTCTGGAGTGTCCTCCTGGGAGTTGTGCTTAGGAAGGAAATGGCATGGAAGGCTGTGTAGGAGTGTGAGAATAGCATTGCAATGGTTGGAATGCAGGATAAGCATCACTTGGGTGGGCTCAGTTTTCCTCTGCTTTTCAACAATGCTGGGTGCCAAGCCTGAGGAAGACTGCTGTGCAGAGGTGAAGGAGCTGGAATGTATTCTTCGGTTGAGGTGAGCGCAATTCAGTGAAACTGATAGACATCAAACTGAATAATGATTTTAAAGTATTTTCACATGATGTCTAATCTGTGGAAATTCACTACCACATAATAGCACTGAGGCTGAGCTGAGCGGGATTCAGAAAAGATCAAGCACTTATGAATGGAAATGTTCAGACTTGCTTTAGCTAAAGAACTCATTTTAGAAGGTGTATTTTTCAGACATAACCCGATCTCTTAAAAGGTAAAGGTTGGAAGAAAGGGCAGTTTGTTCCATAATTGTCCACTGAGGTTTCTTGCTCCATCTTCTAAACCACTTTGTATTGGCCTGTGTCAGAGGCAAGGTATTCAATCACACTTACTTGCTATGTTAGATTGCCCACTAACCTTTTTGTGATAACTGGATTAGGACCCCCCGCCCCCCCCCCCAACCAAAAAACCACGAACCCACAAAACACTCCAGCTGCTCTGATTAGGCCTAGTAGTTAAGGATTTTAAGCTGCTGGAGAGCAGGGGCCTTGGAAAGATGGTGCAGTCTGTGTGAGGACTATCTTATTCATTAATGTGGAGACATGTAGGTATTGTCTCTTCATGCAGAGTGGTCAGGCAAAGCACTTTGTGCTTCTTGCCTATGCTTGTAAGAGGGAAAAGAAAGTGTGGAGTTTGGCCTTTCCACATTTCAGTCTCGTAGTGGACTTTAGTCTGAAAGGCGTCTGAAAGAAAGGGCTTTAAGGCTTTTCAAGTGAGATCCAGTATGTTGTGGCATGAGCCTCAATGTACTAGTGTCCAGGAAGACACAGTCTGTGTTCTGTGCTCATGTCCAATTTGTGTTGAAGATCAAGAGAATCATCAGTGCTGCTTGGTCAAGTAAGCATAAATTCAGTTTGATGGATAGGCTAATAAAGGTAAGTGGCAGTGGTATGGAGCTATGTATGAAATGGTGTTTGGTGTGTGTTTGTAATATTTGTCTGAACACAAGGGGAACTCCTGAAGGAAAGTGTGTGTGTGTGTGTGTGTGTGTGTGTATTTTCAGAGCTAGGAGCAGGTCCTGCAAACCTTGAGATCCCTGTATGGATACCCTCCCTATGGGCTGTTATGGGAACAACAGGTGCTTTAGGGCACAACCTAACCCTTTTGTGGCAGGCATCATGGCTGTGAGTAAAGGATTACTGACTTTCACAGAAGTTTTGTGATGCTGAGAAAGTGAAATGGGTCAGGATTGGAAAGTAAGGTTCTCTGCAAGGATTGGGCTGGTTTTTAGGCACAGAGGAGCTGACCTGTTGCTAGAGGCAAGAGAGAATTGGTTTAAATTTCTGATTTCTAGGGGTCAGCAAATTCAGAGCTGAAAGTTCCACAGAGGCTGCTGTGTCTTCGGTTGAGTTCTATATTTGTATTTTGGCTCTGTGATAAAGCTGACTTTAGCAATGTTGTAGGACACGTAACTGGATTTTCTTACTCTTGTGTTTAAAGTCTCAGTTGTCCAGCAGCATTAATGTAACACTTACATGTGAATGGTTCTGAAGTCAAGACACAGATGAGGTAGTTTCTCTAGCTGTTGGGGAGTTAGGCTCATAAAAAGCCTTAGACGAGTTTTACTTTATAGCATTTGTTTCAAAAGAATATAAGGTATTTTTCTGAGATAATAATTAGGTAATCGTTGTGCGTTAAGGTTTTTGACCATTATGTTACCATATGCTACTGCTTGTAGACCTGGATATGTCTTGCTGCACAAGTTCTATACAATTCCCAAAGATGCATTGCTTCATTGTCTGCTAAATCAAATTTCATTCTGCAGCTTTGGTGCTCATTAGCAAGGTCTCTACTGCTGCGCGATGGGAAGTTAAAAATATTCTAGGGAGATGCCTTGAAATCTGGTCCATCTCACATAACTGAAAAGTGATTGCAGTTAATTCTACTCTTCTGTTTTTTCTTGTGTGTTTTTATTATTGTTTCATTACTGAGAACTCTTCCCCCTTTCCTTTTATCTGTGGGAGATCTGTACCCTGTGTATTGTGTGCACAGCCCTTTCAAATGGTGGAAAAGAAAATAATGGAAACTGACAGGGTATTTGTTTAAAATTAGGGTTGGTTTAAGTAATCTTTCTTGAGAATGGACTTTAAGTGGTTTCATTTTTCTGAGCAGAAAGTGTCCCATGCATTAAAGTATGCAAAATATATTTATTGACCTTTTAGGATTGAATTACTAAGCATTGCTTGTGCTATGGTTATATAAATACTAGGAAATGAAAACTTTGCTCAGAAGGATTTTCTCACGTAACTGCATTTTGCTAGTGATACACTCTGTTAGTAGATGTCTGTGTAGGCACTCTATCCAATTTCTTCTAGGGCTAGTACGGAGTGTCATTTTTGGGAAGCTTCTCATACCAGGTTGGATTGATTCCTGAAAGCAAATCACCCTTGCTGGGCTGCAGAATTTCTGTAGAGTCAACTTATAAGTGTATCCATTTTTTCTTGATTAGATGATGCCTTTGTAAATAGGTCTCCAGGTGTCTCTGAAATGGCTATAACAGAATTCAATGTCATCAAGGCTCCAGCTGGATGGGGAGAGCTGTATTACTATGCAGCTCTAGAGATGATTTACAACCCAACTGACAACTTGCAATATAAACATTAGTCCAAGCATGATCTTGTCCCAAAACCCTGCCTACGCAGGGAGCCAGGAGTCTTCCTGCCACGCGCCATAAATCGTTTATGGTTTGCTCATGCCCGCACATTTGAAAAACAGCTGTGTATTGGGGATTAGCAGTTTGCAGAAGGCCCGTGCGGGGCTAAATTAGGGTCTCTTGCCCCGGTGGTGAATACCAGTATTGGAATAGCGGGAGTGCTTCTTTGCAGTGGAAGGCAATTTACTCTGGGAATGGGGGGTGGGTGCAGGGTATCTGTGAGGGTACAGCAGCCAGGGGAGAGCGTTGGACTGCAGTGCTCCAATTTGAGCTCAGATGCCTGATTGATAGCTGCCCAGCATGGTGGGGGATTGAACATTTAATTGCTAGTTGTGTGTTTTTAAAATATTGTTTATATATTTATTATTTCTGTGTAATTTACATGTGTGTATATATATGCACACAAAATGCAAGCAGACTACTTCTATCTCCTAGGAGCTGAAGGATGATAGGGTTTTTGGGTCTGTCTTTTTTTTTTTTTTTTTTTTTTGTTACAGTGTGAAGAGTGGCTTCCCGTTTGCTGGCCCATGTTAGCGGAATCAAATTATATACAAGGCCATCTGGGGCTTCACAACTCATTTTCAGCTTTTATAAAAAGTTTTACTGTGTCACTTGGATTTATTACAGCTTTGCAACTTCAGCTCCCAAAGTAAAACTATTTTTGAGCTGGCTGTGATCTTTTAAATTACCTCCTGGAGCTTCTAATGACTAACTTGTGTTTATGATGAAAACTCCCATTTGTCCGAACACTGGAAGCACAATCTGTTTGATAACTCTAAATGTATTGATGCTTTTACATCAGTGCCGAGTACCTCAGGGCCTAAAGTCAGTTGGTGCCTCCAGGTCTTTCTGTAATAAAAAGAATATGCAGATTTTGCTGTACAAATGAGACTAAACAGTACAGTTCAGATACCTCCTATGTGCTGGATGAAAAGCAGATATAAAATATATATAGATCATTTTTAGCTGGGTTGGTGTCTCCATCAATAAATCCTTTCTTGGGTGGGTTGGGTAAGAGTCTGGGTGGAATGTGTCAGCAAGGTGCCCCCTTCTAGATGCATCAGCTGAACACAAGTGCTTCTAGATTGTACCATGGGCATCCATGGGGCCAAGGACAAAGCCAGGGGGCTCTGGGTAAAGCAGGTGACTTGTTTCCTACTATTTTGTTGAAGCTGCTGCACAGGCGTCCCTCTGAAATAAGACCATTTTCCGGGAGCTTCCTTCTCTGCTCTACTCTGTCATATATTTGGGGAGTGTAGCTGGAAGGGATTATACTAGACTTGTTTGAGCTTAGGAGTTGCCTCCGTTTTTCTTATTCCTTTTGGTGAAAGGCTGTGCAGTTTGTTTGATTCTTTGTGCTTTGCTGAGATGGAGGCCAGATAGCACCAGATATATTTGTGGCTGTTTGTGTGGGCATTTGAGATTTGGAAGGCACCTGCTAATGAGTTGTAGGTCATTTCATGTCAGATTGGCTAAGTTTCCATCAGGCTGGTTCTTTGTTGCGGCAGTGCACATGGACTGTGTATGTTTGGGGATCCCTATTAACTATCTCAGATGGAAAGGGCTTTCCTCCTGTTTGCTGCCTCCTCTCTCCCCACAAGAAAAAAAGAATCACCTGATTCTGTTGAGCTGTTAAACTCCAGATTGAATTAGATGTTTTGCTGTTACTTATATAGATT
This sequence comes from Ibycter americanus, assembly GCA_035590275.1. NCBI lineage: Eukaryota > Metazoa > Chordata > Aves > Falconiformes > Falconidae > Ibycter > Ibycter americanus. Next base: position 12,645,031 of record JAVJGI010000035.1, read on the forward strand.
TCCCAGATATATATACAGAGGTTAGAGAGGGGCGTGGGTATGTGATCATATTTCGAGCTTTCCCTCCTTCTCCTTTTATTGATGCTGCTGTTGGAATTCACCCTTCCCTTTTCCTGGGAACTGGTGTGAAGGAATTGCTGTCACCCAGAGCAAAGCTCAATCTGCTTGCCTCGAGGCCTTACCTCTCCAGGTTAGGACTTTGCCCGACTTCCACAGGCAGCAGTTTGTTTATGAGCTTACATTACCTGAATCTTCTGGGGTATGTCTGAAGGGAACAATTCAGGACAGTGGCAATCTCAACTCAGACAGGCAGGGATAGGGAGGGAAGGAAAAGAACAGAGTTAGCAGTACAGTTAACTCTCCCCCCTCCACACACCCTCCTTTTTTCCCTGTTTCCTCACCTGCCCAGCTGTGTAGTAGGTTAGCAGTACGTGTCTGTTCTTATTCTTATGAAAGTAGACTTTGTTCTCTGAAGACTGCTAATCATGCCCCATGGGGGTGTAATCAGTTATAAGGTATTTAATACAGTGCAGGCGGGAACAGGCTGCCTGGCCGGGCTGGCAGATTGCAACACTACAATTATAAAGGGCCCCTTTCCCCCGCTCACCCGCCCACCGGTGGCAGGATGAGGGTTGTACCTTGAAACAGTATTAAGTCTATGAAAAAATAAAGATGTAGTGGGGGAAGGGAGAGGAGAGGCTGAAGAGGCAGCTCCTATTCCAGGAAATGGGCAGACCTACGTTCTGCAAGAGCTGTAGCCATTGCAGGTTGCACTGTTGAGACTTGTGGGAGTTTGGGTGCTGTCACCATCAAAGTGGATTGTACAGGGATGGCCCTTGGTCACCTGTAGAGCAGCAGGGGCTTCCGTCCTCTCTGAAATGGGTTTTCTTGTGGTAGCTGGGGTTGGAGAGGTATGGAGCAGTTATAAGTGGAGAAGCCCTTTCTCCTGCATGTGGTGATTTAGACACCTAATCTGTTTGGGTGCTTCTGTAGATCCTGCCAGGCTTCTATTTATATCTTTGGATATAAATCTATTGGTAAATCTGGCCTTTCATGCCTCTTTCTTTCAGGTACTGGAGCTACTGCAGCAGCTTACCTTACTGACTTAGAAGGAAATACGTAGCTTGAGGTCTTGAATTGTAACGGTCATGGGAAAGTCTACTGGATCTCAGCTGGTCTGTTCTTGTTACCTAATACCAGACCATTCCCCTCAGTGAGGGCCTTCAAATGCACGTGTTGAGTGTGGACCAGCTGGACCACAGCCTTACGAACCATCCCTGCTTCGGCAACTTGCTAGATGCATTGGCATGTTTCTGGAGCTGGTGGTGACTACACTGACCTTTCCCCTTCCAGGTTCTCCAGAGATTAGAGCATTTTGGCCCTTCATTGGTGCTCTCTGAATTTGCTGACACTGTTTTGAGGGCTCCCTCTGTGTGTGTGCTCTTTGCTTCTTGGAAAGTAGAAGAGAGTATGTGTTTTACTATGTCTGTGTTAAATGGTTTCTGTCATTTTTGCTATATGAAATCCTGCTCCTTTGTGACATTCCTGTGCTTTGGTGAAGTTCAGAACCTATTCTGCGAAGCACAGCAGATAGAAGGTCTTTTTTTGGTAGCCTTTGGGATATTGATGTAGATTCAAGTGGGATATATTCTTGCTATAGTGCACGTGACAGTGTTGGCTTTCCTGCTTGGCACTGAGAGAACACTGGCTATTAAGTCTCATAGTTGGCCCTTAGCACTGGGCAGTGCGTTTTTAGGAGTGGGTTGATATTTAGTTGTATTACACAAAGTAAGTGCAGATTCAGAACGTGGCAGGGTCACAATACAGTCTTCCTTTCACGGACTTGAGAACGCTGCTGACAGCTTCACCTCCTGATGCATCCTCATCTTTTCACCTTCAGAATAGCTCCATGTTTGGGGACCATGAAATTTTTTGAAAGCTTTGGGATTTGCAGAAAGGAGGTGGCATGAAGGAGGCATAGTGTTTATTTCTGTCTATAGCATAAAGCCTGTGACTAAAATAGTGAGGTTCTGAGGTGAGAGATTGCCTGATGTCTTGGGGTTTTGTACATTAAGTCTCTCTTCTTGATCATGTAAGTGATCAGGTGTTAGTGCTGTAGGGGGAGAATATTACATACAAGGAAGATCAGGTATGTTTCTGTGGGCAGTGGGGGCAGTGTTTACAAAAGGATTTTTGGGTAATGAGGAAGTGCCTGTAGAGTGGTTTCCTGGAGATGGAAAAAGGCCTGGATCTTTCCAAGCACCCCTGATACCCAAAGTCTGCTTCTTATTCAGCTCTGCCCCCTCAGCTCAACAAGTCTCTGTTATGTTTACCTCTCATCTTATAGGAAAAGTCAAGGAAATTCCTTTCCCAGGCTGCTGCACAGAGCTGTTCCTGTCCTGGAAAGTGGTTACTTCCTAGCCCTGGTGGTGGCTCTTCTCCCCGTGGCTTGCATGCCCAGTTGATAACCTTCCTGCCTTGCTCAGTTTCTCTTGCCCCATGGCTCGAGAAGTTGCCTGGAGAACTCAAGGACTCCCCCATAAATGAGTTTGAAGCTGAAGCTGTTGTTGGGGTCCTGGCAGTGGCAGAGCTGGCACACATGGGGAGTGTGGAGGGTGTCAGTGTGGTGGGTGTGTGGGCTTGCTGCTTGTTTTTGTTCCCTGCCTGGTGAGGAATGCAACGTGTTTGCCTTCCTTGGCCTGTGGTTGCAGCCACATTCCTGCACTGGGAGTCAGCACGGCGGCGGGCGGCGTGCTGTTCATGCCCCCTGGCTACATGCTTTCAGCTCCACATCAAAGGTGTGTTTAGTGTGTAGCTTGTGCCATTCCTGGCCACACCTGGTGGCCTGCAGGCATGCAGGAGGTGGAGTCTGGCAGTATTTGCAGATGGCATTCAGGGTTCAGACTTTTTGCTTGTGGAAAGGCTGGAGCTGAGTCCATGCTAAACAACCCCAGGAATGCAGCGGGAGAGCTGAGCAGCACAGTCACTCCAGGGGCATGTCCTAGCAGCAATGTCTCCTTTATAGCTGCAGCAAAATAACTCATGCCTGCTCCTCCAAAGGAACTAGCTGTTTGCTTGGGTGTGTTGCAGAGTTTAATTTACACCGATAAGGCCAATTAAGGTTGGCTCATCCCCTCTGCAGCCTATGTGCTCTTGGCAATCAGTAGATGATGGAGTGGCTCATGCCATCAAGCTCTGCGCAGTACCAACCCTGCATGAGAAGTCTGCCTGAAGATGGAGTGGCTCCGGGATTTAACCCGGGCAGGAGTGCTTCCCCCAGTCAGTGGGTGAATGTCCTTACACTTGTGGAAAAGCTTCCTTTTTGTGGCTGGTACCTCAAGAGATGGGAATGAGAAGCTTGGTGAAGGGGTCCGATCAGGATGCAGATGGATTATTTGGGGATCCTTGACGCGATGTCTGTGAGAAATGGTTGCTAGTTTTGTATGCCCCTATCATGCAGGCCATCCTTGTCCTCTTTATGTAAGTCTTTCGTTTTCCTGGCACAGGGAAATGTGGTCCCTTTTGACAGAGTCAGTATGGGCAGGCCATAGACCAGTCTTGTGGAAAGAACCGCAGAGCATTTTCGGTGTCCTGGGTAAGCCCTGGGCTGTTCACTTCATTATCCAGTTTGCTTTGATCTTTGGGACTTGCCGTTCCCCTTCTGGCAATTTCTAGTAGCCTGAAATTCTGTGACCTGCCAGTCATTTCCATACTAAAGTTAGTCCTCTGCAGAAGACATCCCTGCTGCCTTCCTTAGACAGTAGCAGGCATGCAAGAATTGGCTCTCAAAGTGCTCTGGCTTTATGGCATAGTTTTTGCTTTTTAGCTGTTGCCACAGTCTCTGAGTCAGTAACTGCAGAGCCACTGTTACTATACTGGTCCACGCCACCCTCTCTGGAGAAGGATGTATCACTTTTCAAAGCAGGATCTCAATGATAGGTGATTAGGGGAATGTTACTTCTTGCAGAAGACTCTTAACTTTGTAAAATGGTTGGAAATTATTGCCATTGGGCTCTCTTGATTTCATGTAAACTGTACGTTTTATTTCAAACCGGTTGTCACTGACTCCATACCTGATTTTAGAGCTTGTGTCTTGACTAGAAAGTGTTTTACCTGAATCTTCATTTTTCTTTCTCTGTTCTGCAGTGCCAAACTGAATAATACGTCCTGTGGCAACACGAGGTGTAGCAAAATATAAGTCTAAAAATGGGTTATATGGAATGTTATTGATAGAACATATTGATATTGATATTTTGATATCAATAGAATTTTGATTGAATATTGATAGAAAGTGTGTATTGAGCATTTCAGCTTTGTCATGCAATTTAGGCTATGACTTCAAAAATGAAGGTCTTGCTTAGGGTTAAATACTGCTTCTGCTGTCATTTTCTGATTGCCAGATAGGCAGTAAGGGAATGGGAATGAAACTGATGTGACATTGGCTAAGGAGGAAGGAGGGCTGATTCTTGACCTTTTTCTTTCCTGTCAGTGAGTTTTAATACCTTGTGGAGAGAAAGTGACTAGTTTCTTGTTTTGGCTTCCCTGCTGGCCTAGGAATCCAGATCTCTGTGCTTCTGTGTCCAGTCCCAAACACTTCTGCTGGGAAGATGTGCTCCTCTGGCTAAAGCAGTAACCCTCACCAAGTAGCTAGATCTCCCCCTGGTGGGACAGGGAGCAGAAAGCAGGGCTATGGACAGTAAAATTGGGAACTGGTCTCATCCTGGGGCACCTTGAGCCAGCAGCAGATGTGGTGTTTCTCCAGTTGAGACATTCCTTAGTCCAGAGTCACAGACTCTGTAGAGCTGAGCTCATGCAGCTGCATGAAGCTGAAAACATGAACAGTTTGCTGTCGGCACTGAACAAACACCTTATCTTTGTAACATCTGCCTGGCTATACACTGGCATTCGACCATGGTCTTTGCTCTTAGATGAGTGGCAAGCTGCTAGCTTTTTGAGTGGTTTAGTCAGACACTTGACCAACACCACCCCCCACCCCACCCAAAAAAAATCATAACACAAAACCAAACCAAAAACAAACCCTGGAACATGATGGCTTATTTTCTTTAGAATATCTGGGGCTGATCATCCTCTGCTCTCAGTTAGAGCCCCTTTGTGGATAGGTGACTTCACTTGTGGCTTGACTGTCTCTCATTCCTAGCTTGCTCTCAGAAGATCTGCATAGAGCTTACTTACAGGGGGGTCTATGGGGAGGAGCCCTGTAGAGGTGAAGAGCTTGTCTTCACTGCTAAAACAGAGATGTTTTTCCTTAACCTCAAAATAATTAACAGGCTTATGCTATCCCAAAGGATAACGGTGGTAAAGACCAGGCATTTCAGTTTTACAAGAGCAATGATGGGCAAGGGATGTAATGGTAGTCTGGACAAGCTGACCTTGTGGTGAAACTAAAGTGCTGGGTCTTTGCTGCAATTGCCCCTTGAGACTATTTATGCTCGTTATTAGCTCCAGCTGAAGAACAACACTGATGCTAGCAGTGATGACAAATGTGGAAAGAGATGGTTGATCAAGAGCTCTGACTCTGCCCCAAGCAGGGGTTGTGTCTGAGGGAAGAGCTGAAGCAACCCTGCTGATCTCAGGTGGGGCATCTGTGGTAATCCACCCCAAGGGAGGAAGGTGAACCTAGGAGGTACAGTACAACATACACAGAAGGGTAAGCAGTGCAGCCTGTGACTGCTGGTGACAGGCAGCCTCCTCATGTGCAGCCTGTAGGGCAGGGGGTGGAGGTGTGGGTTCTGTCTGCTGTGGTTAGTATCCTGCTGTTAAAAGGACTGACTGGAGCCCTGGTGAATGGGGAGAGAAGAGCCATAGCCAGTTGCGTGCTTTATACAGGTCACCACTGAAAGACGGGTGGGTGGATCTGTTTGTTTTTCCTAAGCTGGATTAAACAGTGTTGTATTTCTGTGACTGAACTCTCAGAATAAAATCTCTCAGTGGTTCAATGATGCTGAAGACTAAGATAATAGTTAAAAAAAAAACAACCAAAACCAAACCAACAAATGAGGCAAACTGAGACAGATTAACTACAGGGTGACACCACAAAAAAGAGAGAAGATGCTTCAGGGTTACATTCTGCTTCATGAACCATGCCGCTCTATTGTTTACAGAGTTGAGACAAGTTTTGTGCCTGTTCCTGCCCTTGGCTCAAGCTGTGAATCTGCTGGGCCCAAAGCATGTTTTTGGAAGCTGTCTGCTTTTGTGGCCTGTTGAGACGGCTACTGCCAGTGTGTAGGTGTGCACCCAGTCCCAGAGTGTGGAGGCTGCGTGGAAGTCAATGGGGGGGAATACTTGATGTGGTCTCCAGAGCAGGCAGTGGCTGTGACTTGGGTTAGTGGGGGGCGTCTGTGGCTGGTAGAAATCCTGCTTTGCAAAGAAGACAGTAGCAACATCACTCATAATCTCTGGGAAGGGAAAGCAGCAGGATGTAATCAGCTTTGGGAAAAGGCTGTGAACCCCTTTCTCTTTTCTCCCTTTGGCCGGATAGGTTTATTCCTTTAATACCACTTCTGTTTCTCTTAGTGTTGCCCTGCTTTTCCCTGCCAGCTGATAACAAGCTATTGCACGTTGTAGATGAAGCAAGGATCAGGTGGCTTGGTTGAAGAATGACCCGCTGCTATCGTCACACAATGCTGGAGTCTGTAATTTTACTTAATTATACTGACTGCTGTCTGTATTCAGTGCTGTAGAGATCAAAAAATATTTCTGTGCTAGATCTTCTCTGATGAATAGCACAGAGGATGGCTCAAGTTTCCATGGCAATGCTTCTGAATGTGCTTCTGTCACCAAAGAAAGAGGGACTTTCAGTTGATTAAGGTTTGAAGGTTTTGTCTGAGAAAGGGGATGGTGATGAGACTGCATGTTAGTTGTTTGCCTGCCTTTGGGTATTGCCTCTGATCTGGAGAAAGAGGAAGCTGACATTTGGCTAATGGCAGAGACGGACTGTGTCGTGCAAACTACAGCTGGACTCCTGGACATGCTTAACTGTTCAGCTACAGATGCAGCTGCACAATCACCCAACAGTTAAGCCTGTACCATTCTCTGCCTCTCACATCTGACCATCTGCTAGGGAAAAGCTAATTAAACCAAAACGATTCTTGCTGGGATTAAACCCCAGCAGCAGAGAGACTCGAGTATAGTACAAATATTGTTCTCCTACTACTGGATCAGGGTTGCTGCTTTATTTGTACTTACAAAGAATTGCAGGCTATTCAACTCAGTTGGTGTCAGGTAGGTGTTTAGCTCATGCACACTTTCCTTCTCTTTTCTATCCCAGATCACTCTTGTGTTAGGTGCAAGAAATAAGGCTGTGTCTTGCTGAATTTTCCTGCAGTTCCTTTCTTATGACAGCTGAGGCTGTTTAACATGGAATTTCATGCAAAAGCAGTGTGCAAAGCTGTTTCTTCTCCTAGTGCCTCAATTTCTTATGGAATGGAAGTTGTTCCTGCCTTCCTCATTGCATGTATTTATAGTGAGCATGAATCCTAGAGCTGGTGTGGGGCCGCATAACCTTATAATTGCTAGAAGCTGCCAGTGTGAATCTGAGACTCAAGACCAAACAGTTTATTGTGAAAATGTGCCTGCAGCCCTTTCAGAGTTGAAATTTAAATCTTGTAAAATAGAAAATGTGAAAGTGTGGTTCCCTTAGCAACTGAACTCTTGTGTATACCTACAGTCCATGTTGCCATGTGATCAGGACTTCAAAATAGCTCTTTTGAAAAAATAATAAATTAAATGGACTTACAACTCTGGTTGATTTCATGGCTGCTGCTGGTACTTGGCAGAAGTGACAGCTCACCATGTAGTTTGGAGTTGTGGCACAATTTAGTTTCTGAAGGCCAATGAGGGATTTAGTTTTCTGCAGGGGGCTCTGAGAAAATTCTCACTATTGTCTTTCTGTGCTGAACACAGAAAACTTGTACTGAAGAGGACATTAGTTCTGTATATGGTAGCTCAGCGCTGGCAGTAGAAGGTGGCAGTGAGGAGAAGGTGACGGTTGCATTGCTGGAGTGGATGTGGGAAAGGCTGGAGTGAGCTCAAAGAGACCCAGTTGAAGAAGCAGGTAGAGATGAAAGTAAGAGTACCAAAAGAATGAAGATAAATGAAGTCTTCATATTCAGAGGAACAGTTCAGATAGGTTTAAATGAGGAATGGGAAAAAACCCAGTAATTTTGGAATTGCTGGAATTAAATTTTGATAAATACATTTCAAGGGGAAATGCTCTGGGAACTGAGAAGATGAGCGATGATTTTAAAGTGTGGATTTATAGTATGTTAGGTCTGTGACCTCAGACTTGTTTGTGTATGTGCTTACCCCACAGTTAGCAAGAGAACTTCATATTTTGGTGGAAGAGGGGCAGTAGTAAGACCATCCCTGGGGGCAGTTAGATAACGTGCTCTAACTCCACACTCCAGTTTGATCAGATAAGCTGATCAAGGTGAGCTGTACCCTTAGGAATGAGCAACTGGGGGACTTTGCCTTCCTGGTGTCTGAACTGCTCCAGGTATGTTGGACATCAGCAAGCAAAAGCTGCGTGGGTGTATGAAAAGCAGGGCACAGCACAAGTATTTGTGATCACCCTTCCCCTCTTGCTTGGGAAGGGTAGAGAAAATGTTATGCCACCCTGGTCTGAGCATTATTGTGATGTTTAGTTGGCATAGGAGTAGTAAAACTTTCAAGTCATGTAAGTGTAAATACCTTTAAGACCTTAATACACCTTGCATGGTGTGGTTAGCTTATATTGATTCTGAGAGAGAGATGTCACTGTGGGGTTTTTTTGAGAAAAAACAAACACAAACCCCAGCAAAACAGTCTTTGGAAGTAGAAAAGGGCAAAAAAGGGTTAACTTCAATATTGGTAAAGGTTTTGCCATTGCAGGGAAGTTGTACTGGTTTAACTTAATCAGATTAGAAACAGCTGTGATTATATTAGTGCAGCATTCTTGTATAGGCATCCTTAATTTAGTTTGTGTCTTGTATCTATCTATTTAACTTAAGTTGACTCAATGTAAAGTGCTCTTAAACTGAATTAAGAACATTTACCCAGGAGCATTATACTGCTTTATGTTATTTTCGAAGTCAATTTAATTTAGTACAGTGTATATACATAGACAAGACCTTGGGGAAAAAGCTGATCCTTTTTATTGCTTGCTGAACAGTATGTCATGTTTGGCTGCAGCCATGTGATTGTGGAATGAAAGAGCCTGTTGTGGAGCATGTTGGTGGAGGATGGGCAAACTGATCATTGCAAGCCTTTGTACAACTTGGTCGTTCTTAGCCATAGTGTTCAATTATGGTAGATTGCTCCTTCTTATAAATTAACCTTTTTGTTGTCTTAGAACAGATGTGAGACCCCTGAAATATAATTTTAAGTTTCCTCAGTCTGCCAATAAAAGTGCCTGCAGACCTGGTTAGCGTGCTGTGTATGCAGCAAAAGCAACATTTCAAAACTTTCATAAATGTTTCGAAAGATCCATGTGGCTGAGCAGGTTTGAGCTAGACTTTTCTATAGCTAGGCAGAGCTTGAAAGAAATTTCACCCAATTTTGATACTGTTTCCCGGTCAGCATCTCCCCCCAGTATGTGCCTCAGTATGTATGGTGACTTAAGCATGTACAAAACTCATGGTCAAGGAAGAAGCTACTACATAAGTACTGCAGATGTCAGTTCTCTTTCTTGTTGAAAAGGATAAATCTAGTCATTACATCTTGTGTTTTCTGCTTGCAGGTGAAGGCTCTATGGGAACAAAACTGACATGTGAATTGCTCTGCAAGCAGAGTGTTGTAGTTGTAGTGATAGTTGTCAGAATAAAGCTGGTTGCTGTAAACAGCCATTTCATTTCTTGCTACTTGCTTTTGCCAGCACCTGCAAGCATCGGGACAGGACTTAACATCTCAACATTGCAGATGTTCTGTAGACTGGGTCACTGTAACAACTTGTCCATCTGTCCTCTGTAAATAATGCAAATAACATGCTCTGCTCCATTGTCCGTCTGTGTAGATACTACATAGTGTGTTAGCCATCTGTGCACCACTGCAAGTCAGAGACAGAGGGGATGTTTTGGAGAGCGTATTGAGGCAAGTATGTAGATTGCAGTAATAGAGCATTCTCTAGCATTGCTATATTCTCAGCTAGAGGGATGGCTCAGTGAAATTCAGTCCCTGGCACTGAGGAGCTGGAGACTGTAGTTTGCCCAGAATTTTTGAAACCAAAGGCTGTAACGAGGACTGCTGATAATAATTGCTGGAGGTTGTATGAGACTTAGGGAATACTTACAGGGGCTGAGAGTGGTAGAAGAATTTAAGCTGTTCCTACTTTGTCCTAATTAAATGCTTTTTGATTTTATGTTCTAGGAAGGTAATGTATGATTATTTCCGCCTCCCCCCTTTTTCTTTCCCTCCTGCACAGCACAGGGACTGACAGAGGCCTGGGAAGGGAATTCCAACATGTTGATTTTCTACAGAAATCTGTCCACATCTCTTCAAATGTTTGCTTGCTGTAGCCATTCCCTAGCTTGTGTTTGAGAAAGTTTAAGGCCATGGCTCCCAAATTTCTCTCATGATCTACCAACTTTTTGCCAGTACATGTTGTTGAAGTATCAAGATTTGTTTTTTCTGGCAGGGCCCAAACAATTATTTTTCAGAAACTTCTCAGAGTTCTGATCTCCATGAGTTGTTTTCTAACAGCCTGGTATACATCTCTTTAAATATCTGAGAAACATGCTCCAAAAGTCTTCCCATGGAAGATCTTAAAAGAACAAAGGTAAGAAGACAGAGTGGGGAAGGACGTAAAACCCAAGGTGCAAGGACTACAAGGTTCTGGAATTTTGTAGCCTAAGCTATCTTGTGAGAGTTGAAAGGATCACTGAACAAACTAAAGAGACCAAGCTAACAATCACAGAACAAACTAAACAGGCTTCTGGTATGTCAGCATTTCTGGATGAGAAGCCGTCATTAGCCCCCAATGTAGCTGTCAGTGCTAAAGGTAACTTGGCAAATGATCTTTTTGCCAAGCTGGTTCTTGTGCAATTTCAGATGTAGCCATTAAAGGTGGTTCTATGCTTTTATAGGCATTAGAAACGTAGCATTAATTTCTTGGTCAACATCTCCCCTGGGTATTTTTATTCTCCATTAACATTCCTTCTGGGGATTGGGTTTGGGTCCTTTGCTTCCTGTCCTGTTCCTGTTCAGATGTTAATCAGCTGTTGTGTTCTATTCCAGTTACATGTTAGCTATGTTAGTGTTTCTTGGGCAATGCTGATCTGTTCTGGCTCTTACAAAAGGGCTGGGGAAGCTAAGCTACTGTTAACACAGCAAGGAGAGTAGAGAATAAAATGCATACTTAAGGATATGGAGTACGTCTGAATTAGGGGGACTGGTATCTTTGTTTTGTGGAAGGAGGGAGTCAGACTAAGGAAAGTGTGATTCTGATTACTTTTAAGAGACTTCTGCAGGGTGCAGTGGGTATGACAGACACATGATATGCCCAGTGGTATTTACATTCAACAAGAACTATGTAAGACTGTAGAGTCTAGGGATTTAATTTTCTTTGGAAATGTGTTAGGTGTTAAGTAGGGCTTGTTACATGGACTGCTGTTCAACAGCTAGCCTGATCCCTTTTTCTTGATAGCTCTTGGAATTGTTCCCATGTAGGGAACAGGGGTTTCTGCTTAACAGTCAAGGTTAATTGGTATGGAAAAGCAGGAATGAGCAATAATCCTCCTGAAACTCAATTTTAATCCAAGAGTCACTATAATGCTATTACTCAGATCTGAATCGTGACCATTAACGTACAAGCAGAACTGAGATGCAAGTTGGAGCTGTCATCCTTTTATTTTAAAATGAGCTTCAAAGTAGCCAGCAGCAGAATGGATCTGAATATTCTTTTAATTGAGATGCCTTGTCTGGATGAAAAGATCTCATTAAATGTTAAAGTGTCCTTTAATAACCTTGCGGTCCTTTTCCATCATACTTGGCACCAGCAGTCTACAGGTGCTGCTTTTAACTTCATATAGCTTGTTTGTCTGTCCTGGACAAGACCTCCTGATGAAGTTATTACATTATCCGTCTTGCTGATTAGTTGTCTTGATCAGGCTTACTGCAGCAGCTTGTCATGTAGTCTGGATTGAGGCATGTGGAGGCTAAGGTTGCCTCTATCCATAAGCACTGGAAGGCAACTGGACAGATCTCTCTTGCTTTTGCTTCTCGTGATGCTAGTGAAGAGGTGTTGCCTCCTAAAGCAGGATGTGCCAGTGTCCTGTGTTGGGTATGCATTCAGAGTATAGGTTGGGCCACACAGAGTGAGAATTCCGAGTCATCTGTTGTGATCAGATACGTGGCACAAGACAGTAATAGCATTTTTTTTTCCATGTGGGTATTGTATTTGGAGTTTTTTGGAGTACGCTATGTGATATGATAGCCAATGAATCTTTATGTAGTGTTGCATTAGAAACAAATGTGACTGTGATTGTGTTATGGGATGTATTTTCTCTGTCATGCAAGTTTATCTTTCTGAATAAAAAGCAAGGTTAAAGAAATGCTACTTTTAAGAGGAAAAAGCTGGAAAGATGACACAGTGCCTGAAATAAGAAACATTCTCTGCAACGTAATCACCATGTTTCTATTGAGGGAGACCTTTGACTCTAAACACTGGTAAGCAGGCTGCTTTAGAAGGTCAGAAAAGGCAACACAAGAGAAGGCGGTGATGAGGCAAACCCTGCAAGTCCTTTGCCTCTTTGCAGGGAATGTTCAGCTGCTGCAACAGCGAATAGGCAGAAGCTGTGTGCACCCTAGAACCAAAGCTGAGTATTAGCTATCTCAGGCCTCAAGGGACTTGCAAAGTATCAGGAATACAGTTAGGTGCCTACGAGTGTTGCTTTTTTTGCTTTTGTGCTGTTCCTTTTTGGACCTTTTTTTGTATGCTGCAGACCTCTTTCTTGTTACTGGAGACAAAGTGGTGCTAACGGGTAGTGTTGTGGTTTTGCATGCATGCCAAGTGGCTGTTAGTTCTTTGGGCCCTGTACAGCGTAGTCTTAAGCCATTCTGTGCTAGATCACATCTGTTCCTAGCGTGTGGTAAGGGTTTTGCCTTTCTCAGAGAACACAGAGGACATAGCTACCATGCAAGTGGATTTTAGAAAGATACTCTCTGGTAAAAACAGCTAGAGTCAAGCTTGTATGCTGCCTGTGCAGCTGCATTCAGTCAGTGTCGCTGCACTCCCTCACTGTGAAGAGCAAAGAGGTTATGCCCGTTTTCATATTTGTGAAGGGATGGAGGGATACAATTACAAGGATGTAATGTAAATAAAACGCTCTGTTTTGCGTTAGCAAATTACAAGGTTTCCACTGTAGCCTTCTGATCCTTTGTGTGTTCATGTCTGCCTGGAAGATGTGACTATTGCTGATGCTGATCAATATGAGCTCAAGCCATGTAGCCCTCAGTGAGCCATTCCAGTAAAGCTGTAACTGTCAGTGAGCTTAGAAATGAGGCTGGAACTACAGTGGGTAATAGCTAGAAGACAGTAGAATTGGAGCTACTGCAGATGATAGCCTGCTAGGAAGAGGACCGTAAATGTTAAGGAACATTGCTGGTGAGAGATGGAAAGGGCAGATAAAAGGAACCAGGAGGTTAAGTTTCCTCTTGTATTACAGTGCTAATTAGAATAGCTGAAGAGCTACCTCCAGCTGTAGCTCCAAGCTAAAGATGAGCTTCTCCAGGGTAGTCAGAATGTGGACTTGACAGCAGGCTCCTTCAGAGACAGGCTTGTGAATAGTGTGGTGAGCAGAATTAGTGCCACCTTCTATTTCTGGATATTAACTATTTCTCTTTCTGCTTTGGAGCACAAGGTCCATCTATTCTGCAGAGACCATCCGTTACTCTGAACGGAAGTGTGGTGAATTGAGCCACCTTGGGATTCTCTCTCTGTGGTAGCAAAGGATGCTCAGGTATTGTAGGCAAAGAGGGCTTAACTTTGCTGTTCAGTGCAGGGAAGTATGCAGAACAAAATTTTGTTGGTGTGATAGTGTGGTTGGAGCAGAATGACGGGGGCTGGATTCCTAGTGTTGGACAGATGGGGAAGCAATAACCCCTGGACCCATCTAGAAAAAACAGTTGCCTTTCAGAGGTCAGCTACTGGTCTGCACAGGCATCCTGCTCAGTGGAGAGATGGATAAAAGACCTTCATTTTCTGGGACACAGTGAAGACGAGGAGTTTATTTCACTGGAGGGTCCTGGCATTAGATAGTAGCCTGATGGTGCAGCAGTTTGCTGCTGACTGCTGCCCTGGCACCTGGCTGTGGGTTGCTCTGCGCGTGCCTGGCTCTTTCCATGTGTTGTGCTGATAGGTGACTGACACAGAGTTTCCTTTCTCATGTTTCAGGAGCTCTTGGCCAGATGCTGCTGGATGCTGACAGGAGAAAGCTAGTTCAGAGACAAACGGCCAGAAATGTTTGGACACGTCGCCACTTCGCAATGTAAGTCCTTGTTTGAGGGAAACTTGCCTGGAGGCACTGTGAGTTTTTAAGTGTCTCTGGAAATTCTCAGATCATGAGGATAGGTTTCAAATCCTGATATCTTTTCCAGGTAGGTGGGGGTGACATGGCAGGTAGCATAGCTGCTGGCTCTGGGGTAGGAAGCAGGACAGTCCTGTTTGAGCCTGAGGAACTGTGGTGCTGAGAGACAGGGAGGCCTTTGGCATGTTTGTTCTGAGCACCTATGCAGTGGAAACATGCGTGGACCTATGGGTGCAGCTGTTCCTGGAAGCCTCTGCTTGTCTGCCAGCTCATGTGGCTGGTGGTTTTGCCTTGATGCTGAACCAGCTCCTGCTGGGAGTTGGTGGAAACCATTTTCAAACTGCTGGTCTGGTCCTTCCTGGAGGTGCACGTTCTCCTTCTCTCTCTCTTTTCCCATACTTTACAGTTTGTCCCATAGAGCAGTTACGCTGTTGTGAAGCTGTTTTTTCGTGTACTAGTCGAGATCCAGCTAAAGCATTGTAGTAAGGAAAGGGGCCAGACGGTTTGTTGGGGCAGGGCCAGCACTAGGGCACCTCTTCAGTTTGTTTTGGCAAAGCTTGCGTTTGCATGGTTCTGGTTGCCTGCCTGTTCCATTCACCTCCAGTCTCGCCCTCCCCGTGCATGTAAAACTGCTCCACACCCTGCGCTCCTGTCCCACCTCCCAGGGCTTGGTGCCATTGACAGGGAAAAAGCAGCACAGCAGCAGAAGTACATCAGGGAAGGGAAGGCTGCACTGCAGTTTCTCGTGTGCTAGTGACAGAATGATGGCCACAGAGCTAAGCTCTTATAGGTGGCTCTCAGATCAACCGAATTCTCTTCTTGTAGTGATGGGTACCCTGGGTTTTGAACAGAGAGGAAGATTGTTTCTGAACTTGTGTTGTATCCCTGGTGGGCTGGACACTATTTCATGGAAGCCTGTTAGCAGCAAGGTAGAGCATGGCATGCTGCTTGCTGGAAGTCAGAGAGTAGCTTGCCTTCCTTTCTCCTGAAGGTGTGGATTATCACAGCTGTAGGTACAAGGATGTAATGTTTTGGCTCAAGCAAGAGCCTGATAATTGCCAGCTCATTTGTAGGTGAGAAGCACTGGCTTAAAAGGACAGGTGAGGTAATTGTTAGCATTACCAAGCTTCTGTACCAAAGACTTCACAGTTAGCATCCATCTGAAGTAGTGGGAAAGACTGGCTGGGGTGGTCCTATTTCACAGGAGGTTTGTTTGGTCCTTTCTGGAACCAAGGTTCCCTTGAAGCTATTGCTTTGTGAATTTTGAGTTTGTGTGGTCTCAGTTGCCTGAGTGCCTTGGACATGTCCTTGCCATGTGGCTTTCCAGCTCTTGCTGAGCTATGTGGCCCAACTATCCTAAGCTAATTTCATTTACTTTCAGAAGAATTGACGTGGGTTGGGGCAGGTACCTGGAGTGAGATGACCATCCAATTGTCCTTGGCTATAAACATTCCCTATTCCCTACATATTTATGGGGTGAGATTTCAAACTGGCTGTTTTGATAGATGGTAAGCTATTTCTTTCTCTTCTTCAGGGCATCTGAGTGAGTGTCCCTGCTTCATGAGGCTTCAAATTTGAACCCAGGCTGGTAAGTGCTTGGGTGCTTGTGTGCTGGATTGTGATTTCAGCTTGGGATATCTCCATGCATATCTCCTGTCCTTAGCCTGGCAGGAATTGACAGAATTCCCTAGATCACCTGTTTGGTGGTGGGGTATTGACAAACCTGCTTCTGGTCAGGATTTCATAATTCCTTTTTGAAGAAGAGAAATGTCTTCCCAGCAAGTCAGACCCATCTGTTTTGTTTGGGGATGCAGTGGAATGTGCATTTGATATGCTGGATATGATTTTTCTAAAGTATTGGAAATCTCTTCACCTACTTGAGTCTTTAGGAGAAGAAGCCTTGAGGGAATGACTACAGTAAGGGGGAGTTTCCAGCATTCTGATGGTGGAGATTTACAGGTTAGTCCTAGGAAGTTATTCATGTCTGTGGAAAGGCGTGAGAAACTTCTGTGAGCTTCTGTATTTAGCAGAGTGGCAGGTAGTTTGCAGATGTCCCTGTGAGGTGTAAAGCTTGCTGTGGCTTGGAGCTGCTTTGTGCTTGGTGCAGGCACCTCACACTTGCCAGTCTTTTCAGAGGACTCAGTCTAAGTGTCAAGAAGACACAGCTAGGCAAGAGTGGATAAGAACTGGAGACAATTCTTGGGGCTCCATTTAGACAACATGTAGAACTCCACTGGCCAAAGCAAGTGAAGTCTGTGAGGTCACTGGCCCAGTGGTATCCATTGACTGCCTTGAAGGCATGTGAATGGGAGTCAAATGGCCTCTCTGTAGAAGAGGGGAGACGGTGATCTGAGTTGAGGCATGTCCTGCACTTTGAACTGCTGCAGGTCAGGTGCTGAGGATTGCAGAGACGCTAGGCTTGATCAGCGTTAGAATCTGGGAAAGGAAAGGGGAATGAGAAGTGGGCACCTGATCCCAAATACAGGGGAACTATGAACAGTGCATATGTTGTCATTGGAGGGAAGCCTGATATCAGGCTCTGCAGGGACTCCTTGGCATCTTGGGGACTTCTTGTCTTGTGTATGATGGGGTGATTGAAATCCTGGCTGCTTGCAGGGAAGTCTTCCTGCCCTCCACTGCAGTCCCAAAATGGTGGAAAGGAAGGATTTTCTTCCATGTGTACAAGATAGCTGCTTTCCTTCTACCTAATTTTTTGCTCTTGTACTGCTCCTGCTCCTGCTCCTGCAGCAGGAAGAATCTGGCCTAGCACAGTGGGGGTAAAGGGACTAATCTGGTCTTCCCACTAGTGGTACTGCTGCATGGTGCAAGATCTGACCTTAGGTACCAATGTCAATGGCATTGCTCCCTAATTTGGTGCCACTTGTGACTTGGGGGGGTGGTCTGACAGAGCGAGCAGTTGCGATGGTATGGTACCTCCTTCTGACAAGCCACTTGTGGTCTGCTCCGTTGGGGTTCCAGTGTCAGCCAAAAACTTATGGGTTTTGGCTCTTTAATGGTTGGAGTCTCCTCCCACATAGTCCCTGCTGACAGTGACAGCACATGATCAATAACTCCTGCTCCAGCTGTCACTGCTGCCTGTAAGGCTTGCAGTTTCCATATTGGAAAAGGCCTTTCCTAAAGAGCCTAATCAATATGCTGCTGTGAGGTCTGTTCTCATTTGCTATATATAATCCGGACACACACAAACTACGTGAGTGAGCGGGTGTAGAGGGGGGAGAGGATGTGCCAGCCCTCTGCTCTCTCTGGCTGGAGGAAGGACACAGCTACCTCTTACTTTTCTCCCTCTCCTGCAGCAGCTGCTCAAGGCTTGTGGCCACATCCTTTCCCTGCTCTATTAGCACTCTGCATGGGGGCCTGCTCTGGGACTCCAGGGGAGCTGAATTCCTGCTGGGTCACTTCAAGGGTTCAATGGAGCGCCTGTGACTCTCTCTTCTTTGCACTTTCTGCTGTTGGTAGGCAACCCGCTTTCGGAGCCACGCAGGTGGGAGGATGTCGAGCACAGCTCCATCAAAGAAGCCTTACCGCAAGGCGCCCCCGCAGCATCGCGAAATCCGCCATGAAGTACCCATCATTCGTGATGACCAGGATGGAGTGATCTTGGCTGAGCAGAGTCAGGTAACAGCTTGCCGGGTGGCAAAGGGCTTAACACCGTTGCACCAGCAAACAGGGTTTAGTTACACTGAGGCAGGCCAGCTCAAGCAGGCAGAGGGGTTTGAGGTTTGCAACCTGAACTTCTCATCGTGGTCCTTGGAGTCCAGCAGTGAGAAGGAAGTGACAGGGTGCGGAGCAGAGTTGAACATCAAAAGCCAGACTGTCTCGCCAGCACTTCCACGTGGTGGGAAGATGGGACAGCGAAGTGGGAAGCGGTGCCCAAACCGCAGTTGTGGGCACCTCAGCAAATTTGTGAGCCGTAGCATGGAGACAGTTGTTGTATCTGGAGATGAAAGACACCATCCCACTTGTTCTTTCAAGAGCAGAAGCCTGGAACGCTCGCTTATGTTTAAAGAGCCTCCCGAAGTCCTGACACCAAGGAAGTTTCAGGTCTCCTCTACACATGTGCCTCTCAAAGGGATCCTGAAGCAGACTAACATGACAGGTCCATGTCCTGAGAGCTTACGCAAGTCCCGTTCAGTAGAGACTCTTTCCCGTGGGCGTGGCTCATGCAAGGACAGTGATCCTCAGCTCTGCCTCAGCTGTAGGGAGAAGCGGTCACTGGAGCACAGCAGCAGCAGTGCCGCTGACTCTG
Source organism: Ibycter americanus (assembly GCA_035590275.1). NCBI lineage: Eukaryota > Metazoa > Chordata > Aves > Falconiformes > Falconidae > Ibycter > Ibycter americanus. The sequence goes on from JAVJGI010000035.1 coordinate 12,663,817, forward strand.
TCAAGCGCAGGGAGAAGATCACAGAGGAAAAACTGCAGTTCTCCAAATTCCTGGATGAGATTACCCAGCGAGTGCTGAGTCCCATGCGCTTGCGCTCGTTGGGAGAGGCCAGGGGAGCAGAACAAGACCAGAACTCTCCCCTTTTCCCCAGAAGCTCTGTGCCAGAAGGCCAAGGAGAAGGTCATCTGCAGGGGGTCAAAACCAAGCATGCAACTGAAAGATCTCCCTGCCCAAGCAGAAGAAAAGCAGAAAAGAAATGTGAGGGGATGGGAGTGGCTTCGTGCCAGAGAAAGTGTCCTGAGGAGGCTGAGAGAGCTTCCAGACTAAGAAAGAAACCTGTTCTTGGGAGTAAGGACAGTAAGGGAAAACTCCATTCCTTGGAGAGAAGGGTAGTAGATCTGTGTCAGTATGAGCTGCAGCAGCTGGCAGACCTGGGGCTGGCAGGGACATCCTCTGGTCATCAGCACTCACTGTCTTCATGGAAAAGCAGTGCAGAGGGCAGAAGGGATGAAAGCAGTCCCTGTTCACGGCTATTACAGCCACACCATCTGTGTGCTAAACTTGGGCAGAAGCATGCAGTGGAGCCGAACTACCCAGAGAAAGGATCCTTCTCCACTCCAACACGCTGGAGTCGGGAGGAGGGGCCTACCCCATCTAGATCCTCCCCTTCCTTCAGCCTGGCACTAAACAAGGTAGGTGCCAGGGCCACTGGCTCACAAGACAGAGGTCTCACAAAGGCCAAAGCCCCCACCTGGATCTCATGTAGTCTGTAGTGCCAATGGGGAGAGTGAGAGCAGGCCCCCAGACCTCATGTTGGTGGGTGTTTAATCACCAGAAACTGCTCTCTTGTGGGTGCCACTCATGGCTGTGTTCCAGGTTGGGTATATCTTCCTGGGAGGAACCAGCTTCCCTTTGGCCCCAGGAGTTAGGAAGGCAGGAGCTGGTGCGGTTCTCCCCGCTACAGGCTTCCCAGGTGTTTGCAGGTTGGAGGCTCTCCACGCTGCGGGGCAGGAGGTGTGTGCAGGAGGTGTGTGCAGGAGGCAGGCAGCCGTAGTGTCAGGAGGTGTTGGGATGCTCCTGGTGCTTTTGTGTGTGCCTGGTGCCGAGCTGTCTTGGGGTACTGAATCTTTGCGTGACAGCTGTTTCAGGTCTTTGTAAGCCTTCTCCTCTTTTCTCCAGCCTGCTTTGGGGCCATTGCCTTGTTTTAGTAGGAATCACATTATCCCCTTTGCCTGGTCACTAGCGTCTGCTCTGTGTGTATTTGTGGGTGTAGGGGAGGCAGTTTTTAGATTAGTCTGCATTAATTAAGCGATTGCAGTGTGGGATCAGGATGTAAGAAAAGAATGGATTAATGCTTTGCCATTAGGGATGGGAGGATGTATGCAGGTGGTAAGGACCATTCTTTTAAAGTGTGAATTGATGAAGGAAGCAGCCCCATGGTGTCGTAGGGCCAGGACTGGGGTGGTTTGCTCTCTGTAATACTACTAGCAGCTCAACAACCTCACCCATAACTGTCTGTGGCATGGCCTCTCAGCCCAGAGCTGGCTGTGACACTTAATGGACAACCTGAAGTGTGGCTGCCCTTTGGATTTGTGCAGTGCTATTGGTACCAAGCACCAAAAATAATCCATGGGCAGCTTGGACTTTGTGAGAACGGTTGCAGTCTTGGGCTTTCACAGAAAATGTAGTTGCTTCTAGTGCTAATTAAATCTCTCCCATCAGTGCTGGCAGGAAGCAGCCATTTCATGGGCTGAGACAGAGAGTGCAAGGGAAGTGAGAATAGCTGAGCCGTGTGCTCTTGTCACTGCACTGTGTCTCCTTGTTCTGCAAGTCCCTGCTCCAGCTATCTCTGGGGTTCTTGCCTACAACCCTTTTCACAGCGCATTCTGGGTGGTGTAAATGGTAGACGCATTTTTTCAGCTCCCAAATGATTCTATCTCATTTTTTTTGTGGGGCTTCAAGGTTGTTGTGATTGCTGTGGTGACAATTTAATCCTCAGTGTATGGTGGCCTACGAGATTCCAGCTACCCACTAACTGTGGTTATGGAGGAAACTGAAACACCAGCTAAGGTGATGATGTTACAAGAGATGCTGAGATTGCACCATGGGACAGTAAAGTTACCTAACTTGTGTGGTGGTTTCTAGTCTAGCTCTTCTACCCTGAACCAGAACACACAGTTTGTCTTAGTATCAGACAGTGGAGCAGTGTGTACAGGTCCTAGCAGCTCTAAGCTTGCCTAGCATGACCTGTCAGAGCAGGTGAGGAAGAGTCACAGGTATGGTCTAGCAACCAAGACCCTGCCCTTTAGGAGTGTGTGAGAGATCAACTCCTCCTCTGAAAGAATCTCACAGCTGTTTTCTTCCCTGTGCAGGAACCCTTGACGGATGCAGAAAGGATGAAGTAAGTGTCCTGGTCCTCCTTTATCCAGGTCCTATGCCTGTTATACTGCAACTGTGTGGGTGCTGATTCCTCACATCCTGCCTGTGCCACCTGCACAGTGAAGCTGACTGGCCCCACAGGCTCTCTCAGATCTTCAATCTTCCTGGGGCCATGTGGGCAGAGCTTTAGTCTGTGTTTTGCCAGCCTCTGCCTTGCATGTCTCTCTGCCTGGAGGGGGAGGGAACATAGACCCCTGGTGCAGGTGCAGGCAGAGGAGGGGGTGGGTGTGAAAAAAAAGTAGGAGATGAAGCCTTTAAGCTTTGTTGTTGTGGCTGTTTGGTGTAAGCCACCAGCAGCAGTATGCTGGTCTGCTGCTGGCTGAGGGAGAGAGCTGAGCCCTTTGCTGGTGGCGATGTGGGGCACAGACAGCTGCTAGCACTGAACTCCCAGCCATAGTGAGGAGAAAGCTTGTGCTGCCAGAGAGAAGCCATGCTTCTGGGCTTCTCTGGGCAACTGAGCACAAAGGAATCAAAAACAACAGGAAATCCTCCTGACCACCAGGCATGTCCTGGCTGGGGAGGAATGGAGCAGTTTGTGTTGGAATGGGGTTGACTGGGAGCTGTGATCACGTCTGTAAATGCACCCCACCACCTCTGCTTCTGGGCTTAAGGCTCTACGGAGTCATCTTTCCACCATGTATTAAAGGTGTGAGGGCTTTTCGACAATTTCAGGGGAAGAGAAGATGATTTTACTCTTTTTGCCTTCAACTCTTCTAATCTGGACTGGGATAAATTATTGAGTGGGTTTCATTCACCAGTGAGGGACACTGGAGCTGCACAGCTCACCTGGCTAGTGGGCTTTGTCCAAGCACTGTAACCTGAGAGGGAGCTGGGAGGCACGGCTGGCCAGCTGGCATGTGCTGCTTTGCCCCCGCTCCAAGGGAGTGAGTCTCCCTCTCCTGACAGATGCACCTCTCGATGCGTGTGCTGGAGTCTCCTGCCACCTCAGTTCCTGACTTCCTGGGGCCTCTGTGTGGGGTCTGGGGCCCTAGAGCAGGGCAGCGGGGTGGTGTGGGTGGTGTGGAGTACCCCTTGTACACCCAGTGACACCTTGTTTCTGTGTCCCCCAGGCTACTGCAGCATGAGAATGAGGAGCTGCGCCGGCGGCTGACATATGTGACTAACAAAATGGAGGCGATGGAGAGGGAGCTGGAGTCAGGTCAGGACTACCTGGAGATGGAGCTGGGCCAGAACCGTGAGGAGCTGGAGAAATTCAAGGACAAATTCCGTAGGTATGAAAAAGAAAACAAGAGAGGGGTACAGTTAGAGAGATCCCTCCCACAAAGGACTCCCTCACCTGGTGTGAGCAGGCAATGCCCTGTTGTTAAATCAAAGGCATGCTGCATCCTCAGAAAGGCGCACACTCAGATGGTAGGGGAGTTAAAGGCTCTGTAGCCATTACTTTCTCTATGCCGTGTAGAAATGCTGCCAGCACAAGTGGTTGACAGCAACAGGGAATTCTTCATCTATTGGATGTAAGGCAGGATCCAGCTTGGATGGTTACCCCACATGTGCAAAAGGAGCCACTGGTGACTGCAAGAAAATACATTACCACTTTACCTGAAAAGTACCTCAGTGAAAAATCAATGCCAATCACTGCTCACGTGCTTATATGTGACATAACTTGGAGGAGTCCTCCAAAGTCATTCACACACTCCCCTGCAAGATCCTTTTACCTTGCCAACCTCATCTTGCCTCCTATAAGTTGGGGTCTGAAGGCCATTATGTGGCAGAGGTGAGGCATAGTTAAATGTGCCTGGCTGTCTTAGTACCAGTCTTTCTGGAGTTGTGGAGTTGGTGGTTTGGCAGCTATGAAGGAGACTTGAGTAGATGCCTGAGATCCATTCCCATGCATACAGTCTTCTTTCTGTAGGTTGCAGAACAGCTACACTGCTTCCCAGAGAACCAACCAAGACCTGGAGGAGAAGCTGCATGCCCTGGTAAGTGCCCTGTTAAGTCACTACAGAGAGGAGGTGGAAAAGACCTGTGTGTTAGGAGCAGATGGGGGAAGGGGCCCTGGCTTTACCTAGCAGATCTGGCAGTGGGTGAGGAGTGAGATTCTGGCCATGACCATCTACTCCCCATTCCAGCTGGTGTCATGAACTGTTTTCTTGATTTACTGAGCCCCTATTTGGTCATGCACGTGAGCTTTGGTTCCCCACAACATAATGCATGGTATTCCGTCATGTTGCTTCAGTCCCTTCCGAAATGCCAGGGATGTGTCAGCCAGTCTTGGGGTGGTCATTGTGGGAGGACGGGGGCAGTCAGAGCAGAGCCAATGTGCGTGTATGTCTGTTGTGTGCATTCATAACACTCATGGCTGTTTCTTTTCTCTCCCTCCCTCTCTCTCTCTCCTCCCCACGCTGCCGCTGGCACACGCTGGGCGCACTCACCTCTCAGGCCTCTCTCAGCCAAAGCTGGATTTTTGCAGTTGCGTCTTTTCGTTTGTGTGTTTTTTCTTTTTCCTCTTTACGTGTCTCAGCCTGTTGGCTTCATTGTCAGTCCCACATACCCCATCCCAGATGGAGGGGCCCCAGCCCTCGTCCAGCCAAGGGCTCACCTGGTATCCAGCAGCTGCCCGCAGATGCAGCAGGTCTTAGCTTGCAGTGCTCCATCTTAAGAGCATTTGACTCTCAGCCAGCTGGAGCATGGTGTGTTGGGAAGTGGTGCCCATAAGCTGTGGCACTGCACAAGATGTGGATGGCTGTGAGCCTCACTTGCTCCCTGCCCCTTCAGGCTGTGAGCAGGCAGGTCAAACAGCTGAGATGCTGATTGCCTCCATGTAGCTCACACAGAGATTTCTTTGGTTCTAGCACTTGAATTTCTTGGGTTAATATTCGTTGTGCTGGTGCCTGAAGAGACTGCATATATGGGAAGCATTGTCTTCCCCTACCTCCTTGTGTGTCGCTGTGCTGTACCCCTGACACACAGCTGGGCCCTGGTGGTCACAGTCTCAGAGCACCCTTGTGCAGCATTGGAAGAACTTCTTGAGAAGGGGAATGGCTTGGTTGTTCTGAGCTGTTGCTCCTCTCTGCTGTTACATCTGGGTCTCTGTCAGCCCCGTACCTGAATTGTTAGGGAATCTAAAGAGGCAAAATTGCCTGCTTTAAGGAGGGCATTAACTAAGCTCCAGATTAAGCTACACAGGTCCTTTTTCTTACTAGAGCAAGGCTTAAAGTCTTTCAAGATAGTGCCCCCTCCCCACCAAAAAACCCTTTTGTCCGTTCAGCATTGACTGCTGGATCTTTATGGGTAGTATTCTCTTTCTGTTGCCCCAGAGAACAGGGCTGGGTATCATAAGCTCAGAGGTCTTTGCTGCCAGTGGCAGGATGGGACTGATTGCTCAAACCCACTAGCTTTCCACCAGGCACCGTGTGAACCAGGGAAGAGAGGAAAAGTGGTTGTGCTGCAAGAAGAGATACTGCATTAAGGAGGTTCAAACTCAACCTGTTGTCTCTAGCTAGCAGAGTGGCTGGCTCCATTTGGCCTTTGGAGTCCCTCCCTTGGTGAAGAGCCAGGCTGTCCCCCTTCTCTGTCTGTCTGGAAGTTTTTGTATCCTAGCTGACCCTGTCATTGTGTTATGCTTGGGCTGAGGTGGGTGGTGAGGCCAAGTTCTTCTGTGCTGGGGAGATTTACACCTGGTGTTCTTGCATCCCAGATTAAAAAGGCAGAGATGGACCGCAAGACACTGGACTGGGAGATTGTAGAGCTCACTAATAAATTGCTTGATGCCAAAACCACCATCAATAAGCTGGAGGAACTCAATGTAAGTGCAAGTCTGCAAATGGCTGTGGAAGTGTATGAGGTGTGGGCTTTTATTCTTGTTCAAAGTCATTAATGTAAAGGAGCGTGTGAATGACTTCGGTGCATATGAAAGTGTGGGAGCTGTACACAACAGTAGGAACAGACAAACAGAAAAGGATCTGAGGGGTTGAGCAAGGAAAAACTGATTTTCGTTTAATGTATTTGCTCTTTTGAGCTTAGGTCTTGACGTGATATCAGGCTGTACCAACAGAGGGGTCATTTATTCTAGAGCTGGGAGGGAGCTGATGCCTTTTCTACACTGCTAATATAGAAGCTCCTGGATCCAGTGCTTGTTTCTGATAACTACTCTCAACTCCCACCAGTCTGTCTGTCTGCAAGATGCCTGACATCAGGCAGTGTCTTTCAGGCATGACTGAGAGCTCTGGGATGGGATAGCAAATCTGGTGGGACTTTTAGATTATTAAAATCCCCAGAGGGGGAGGGGGTTGATACCCTGACAGAGTATATGCGTGGAGCAAGGACTGGAGTTGAAAGGGACACTGTGGCTGAATTGTAATAAAATACACAGGGGTGTGGAGAGGAGGGAATCGCAGGTGCCCTTGTGAGCAATTAATCAGATGCCTCCTGCTTCTGTTCAAGCAGCATCTGGTCAGGTGGTGCCTTTTTGGGTAAGAGATTGGACCAGTCTGACACTGTTGCACGTCTGTGCCCTTTCTTGCAGGAACGCTATCGACAGGACTGTAATCTTGCAGTACAGCTGCTCAAGTGTAACAAGTCCCACTTCAGGAACCACAAGTTTGCTGATGTGAGTAGCTGTCCTGCTGAGGTAGGGAAGAAGGGTTCACGGTCTCTGCCTGCATCTTGCTTTCTCTGCAGGGCTGTTGGCCTCTCATCCTTCAGCCTCAGATAGAGGTGGGGGGAGCTCCTGTTCTCACTCCCACTGAGAAAGCAGCACAGAACCTCTGCCAGCTCCTCTTTCGTGCCAGCTCCATTTCACAGCTCAGCAAGGAGCTGTTATAAAAAGCACAATAACCTTGAATTTGATAGCCTTCTGGGTGCCTGATGGGAGCTGGCAGGAGGACAAACCTCTCTCTTACCCCGCTCTATCCGCTTCCCTTCCTCACCTGGCCACATGGAAGAGCCACACTGCCTGATAAGGAGTTCAAGCAGCAGTAGTCTGGCCTGGCTTCACTTCTTACTCTGAGCAGAAATGTGGAAAGCAGTACTCAGGGTGCCTTTTAGGCCTCCTGAATGGGAGAAGTTGATACAAACTCATACTCCCCCTTGTGTGTGGTCTGTTCAGCTTATCCTGCCCTCAAGATGAGCAAAGATGGAGCTTAGGCCTTTCACATTAGTAGCATCACTTCTTCGGCTGGAAGTATCATTCAGGCCCTTATGCCAGCTCTGTCTTTGCCGTACCCCTAGTCTCCATCATTTCTTATGTTCCTTTCAGCAAAACTGTGTGCTTGTCTTTTTTAACTTAGCAGGTGACCAATATGTCACCCTCCCCCATTGTGTCTCAAATTAGCACTCTTGAGGTCAGTGTATCAGTTACTGCTGGGGTAACCTTGATGTCTCTCCCAGCTGTCTCCCCTCTCTGGAGCTTTGAATTCTGCCCCCCAGAGCGCTACATCCCACATGGCTGCCACTGGAGGGGGGCTGGTGCTGAGCAGCTGTGCAGACAGTCTACCTCACAGCCAGCTGTTGTCATGCATTGTGCCCTGCATCCCCAGCTTTGGATGTAGTTTCCTTCTGGCTGTGATGGGACAAACCTTGCTGTTTGCTGTGCCACTGAGTGGCTTGTGGAGCTCTGCTCTCCCCTTTATGCTGTGCATGGGTGTGGTGACCAAGGTGAGTGCAGCTTGGCAGAGTGATGGGGAGAGCAGTAGTGCTCATTTGCAGGACAAGGAGCAGTGCTTACCCCCTGTTGAGACCCCAGTTCTGCAGCTTTGGTAATAAACCCCATGTTTGCTTCTCTGAAATGGAAAGTGACGAAGTGGGATGAGGTGGTGGAGTTGGCGGGAGCAAGGAAAGGCATTGATTATGGTCTGCGGGCAAGCTGCCAAGGCAGCATGGCTGAAATGACCGCATTTGGGGAGCACTGTGGATCCCAACAGCACTAGGGGCTGTTGAGTCACTTCAATGCAACCACTGGCTGATTTTCCACAGATCAATAGACCCCTTCCTAGCATGCACTGGCTGGGCCTTGTCTCTCTGCTCACAGGCATGGGGGTCTGAGCCCGTGTGCCATCTTTTCTTGTTCTCTTTGCAAAACGGGGCCTGTGAACCTTGGCCTAGAAACATGACTGGTGTGACAGCTAGAGAGCCTTGTTGGTCCCTCATGGGGCAGGTTTGCTTTGGAAAGAGATACCTTTCTCAAGGCAAGGTAGGTGAACGTTAGGGTCAAGATAAAGAGTGCAAAGTACACATGAAGGTTAGCTGGAAAAGGCAGATTATTTAGAACCAAATGGCTTGTGTGGCAGTCCCCTTCTAATGTCCTTTTCCTTCTGCCTAGCTTCCCTATGAGCTGCAGGACATGGTCAATAAGCATTTGCACAGCACTCGGGAGTCTTCAGGCCCTGGTCAAGAGGCAACCCACACCTTGGCTCCATCTGATGTTGTGCCCACCTCAGTCATTGCCAGAGTCTTGGAGAAACCAGAATCTCTGGTTCTAAATTCAGCTAAGTCTAGCAGTGGCAGCTGTCCCATGGCTGAGGATGTCTTTGTGCATGTGGACATGAGTGGAGCCCCTCCTGATGCCTGCAACAGTGCGGGGCAGATGGGGAAGGAGGGGGGAGATGTGGGGAAACAGCAGAATGGTGGCTGCAAGCCTCAGAGCAGTGTGGAAAGTGTGCCAGAGGAGGTGCCTGCCTTTGAGAAGCTAAGCCCATATCCTACACCCTCACCCCCCCATCCTATGTACCCTGGACGCAAAGTGATTGAGTTCTCTGAGGACAAGGTAAGGATCCCAAAGAACAGTCCCCTGCCCAACTGTACCTATGCTACGCGCCAGGCCATCTCCCTCAGCCTGGTACAGGGCGAAGATGAGAGCTGTGACAGGCACCGGACACTCCCCAACAGCCCTGCTTCAGAAGGGCGCCGTTCAGCCTCCAGCTGTTCCTGTCAGCAGTCCCCCAAAGCAGCCAGGGCTCACGGCTCTTCCCAGAGCAGCCCATTCAGCAGCCCTCCCCAAATCCCGAGCGCCTTTGCCAGCTCCGCCAGCTCCGAGGAGGACCTGCTGGCCAACTGGCAGCGTATGTTTGTGGACAAGGCACCCCCCACCTCAGAGCGGGTGCTGATGAACCGCACGGCTTTCAGTTGTGACACAGCCCCCGAGCTCCAGAAGAGGTTCAGCCGCTCTATGCAGGAGCTGGGTAGGGCAGCCTCAGCTTACTCTGATGGTGAGGAGTCTGCACAGAGCTGCAGCTGGACGGTGAGCCGGGACTCAAGCGTGGACACAGACAGCACCGAGTCCAGAGCCCGCAGGAGCCATTTCTCCTCAGACTATGGTACAGATTTCTCCCAGGATGAAGCCCAGAAGCTGTTGCAGGAAAGTGGTGGAGGCACTACCGAGCCTGGAAGCCCCTCACCAGGGAAGCACAAGGACTATGTGGACCTTGGCTTGCCTGAGAGCCCAGCTGAGGAGAGAGAAATGTTGCTCCAGGGAAGCAAGGAGAGCAACCAAGGAGGTGCCCAAGAGGAAAGTGGAGAAGGCAGGGTCAAGCCTCCCTTCAGTCGGCCGCACCGCAGTCCCAAAAGGATGGGGGTCCACCACTTACATCGCAAGGACAGTCTGACGCAAGCCCAGGAGCAGGGCAACCTTCTCAGCTGAGGCAGGACAGAAGCAGCCACATGCTGCAGAGCTGTGGGGTGCCACCATCTGTCCACCTGAGGGAGAAGCCTCACTTAGTAACCTCCTCCTTGTGGGGGGCTCTGCTCTGAAATTTTATATTTATTCTCTTTTGCTACCTGGAAGAGCTGGGGTCCCCCTTCCCTGGCACCTCAGACCCACAGTACTAGCACACACAGTGTGCAGAAGCACACCCACTGCCCCGGCACACTCACAGCTCTCTTCACAGCCTCACACTGGTGCCTGTACCGGAGCTCGTTCTTGGTACCCCTCGTCCTGGTGCCTGTGCCTCTTTATGCTTGCATCTTCCTTCCCCCTTCCCACTCAGGTACCTGAGGCCCTGGGTGCTCTCATGCTGGTTGCCCACAGCTGCTCTGCTCTCTTTTAACTTGTGCCAACAGGGCAGAGTGCCTGTGTGGTGGTGTCTGATTCCCTGGGAGCCCCCAGGGGCCATGAGTGGGGCACGAGGACTCTCCCAGCGGATGGCTGTGTGCCTCTGGGGATGTGCTGGGATTACTGGTGTCTCATTTTCCTGCTGGGTTTTGTTTTCCCCAGCTGCCCTCTGGGGTGGTTCTCCAGAATCTGCTTCTGCAGGTCCCCATTGCTTGGCTCCTGTGTTGGGCTTGGCCCGTGGCCCCCACTGAGGCAACGCACAGATGCTGGTGCTGTGGCACGGGGCACGGGTGCTGTTTGCTGGGGTGGTTTGGGGAGGCACAGCCTGCTAGGTGCTGGGGTTTGCGTGTCTCTTCCCTCACACCTCTTCCCCCGCTCTCTGTGCTGTTGTTTTGTTTGAATGGTGCTGATGCTTTGCTCTTGGGTGGGCTTCTTTCTTCTTTCCAAGCCTTTGGTTTTGGGGTGTATTGTTTTTTCTTTCTCCCCACCCTGCATAAACAGACACAGCCGTTGGCAGCTGGTCCGATGCCTGCGCTGAGGGTGTGTTGAGGAGGTTCAGCTCTGAGCTGCGCTTCCCTCTGATCCTGGCCTTCAGCCTGCAGAAACCCCTCCAGACTCAAGAACAAGGTCTCGCCCCGGGCAAGCAAGGCGCGAAGGATGCTGCTGGGCTTTTCTGGGCAGGGCTTGGTGCAGGGCCAGCAGGGATGCGAGGGCAGCGTGCTGAGGAGCTGCTCCCTGCAGACGCACTACCTCACGGCTGGGCGGCAGCCCTTCGCCAGGGTCTCCTCACACGCCCCCTTCTCTGGGGGGCTCCAGGCTGGCTCTGGCGCCTGTCTGGGGCCTCTCCTTCTGGGCAGGGCCTCTCTGCGTGTTTTTCCTAGTGTAGTGTGATATTGTGTGACTTCTCAGTCTTGTGTGCTCGGTGTCGTCTTGTGGGGGGAGGGAAGGGGAGAGGACTGTAGATGTAGGTATTTTTTTGAGGGCTTACAAAGCCCAGGCATTCTGCTTTAATTTTTGTCCTGTGCCCTTGTCTGTCTGGTGTTTCTTGGCTCCCCCGGGGGTGTGAGGCAGAGAATGGCCTGGTTCCCTGTGCCATGCCCCCACAAACCCCACTGGCTGTCCTCAGCCAGCTGTCTGGGTTTTGAGTTGGGTTTGTGTTGTCCTCCCACCCTATTCAGTGAGGGCTCTTCACTGGGCTGTAGGAGAGCAGCCCTCTCTCCAGGAGGGAGCTTCCATTCGCGTGCTTACAGCAAGATGTGCAGCCAAGAGCTGCCTGGGGATCCTGCTCCCCTCCCCAAACCCCTGTCTCTACACAGGGCCTGCAGCTTGCAGCTGGGGCCAGCCAGGGCTTCAGCTCCAGCCTGGAGGCTCTGGGGCCTGTGAAAGGGAGCTGCCGGCCTCTCCAGCGGCTGCGTAGGTTGCTTTATATGCCCCGGCAAGAGCTGCTGCCTACATGCTCGCCTTGTTTCCCACCTTGAACAGTTGTGGAGCTGGATGCCACCCTCTGGCGGGGAGGTGGGACTCAGTATTTCACTACAGTATTTCGCTTGATACCTGTGCAAACAGGCTGGTGCTGAGAGTGGGGGCCGCGTCTGAGCCCGCAGGGTGTTCATCTCCCCTGGCCTGAACATGGTGGTGGTGTCCTTGCTTTTGCTTTCATCAGCCACTCCACAGCTGCATTTCTTCTATTCCTCTGCAGCGTTGCTGAGGGCTTGCACCTGCAGCAGCTGCCAGCTCCTGCCTCACGGACATCACCTGGGGTTGGATGCTCACTGAGTGAGCTCCTCTGGCTCTGAGGCCGCTGGTGGCCTGCCTGTAGGACAGCACAGCCACTTAGGCAGTGGGGGAGGCATTGCCCCTCAGGGCTTAACCCCATCTCCTCTGAATCCTGGCATGCTGGTCAGGGGACAAAACCCACTCTTGCTGAGCAGCTGGTGCTGATGGTGTGGGGCAGAGCCAGCCTCCCCCTGCTTTTGGTCAAGGTAGACTGAAAAGCAGACCAGACTGGTGGAGAAATGGAGGGGTGGCAAAGGGGTGCCCAAAGCCTCACTGGATGCTTCTGCTTCGCAGCATTAGGCTGCTGGCAGAGGTTGAGGGGGAGCAGTGGCCTGAAGAGGAACAGAGCCCTCTCCGAGTGGGCACAGTGCCTGCCCTCTGCACTCCTGCTCACCTCCAGCAGTATTGGCTCTGGGGCCTTGAGCTGACCCCACTTTCAGTGGCCCAACTCCAGACTGTTAATCTGTAACTAATGTGGTTTTTTTCTGAAATTTTCAAACTGATGTATATTTTAAGACCAGAAATAAACTATTTTAAAAGTAGGTGGCAATGGCTGTAGCATTCTCTCTGTTGGTTGAGACCTGGACTGGACGGATCCTGAGCATGTGAGGGAGTGGAGCCTCTTGTGGTGCTGTGTCCCAAGTTTGCTGAGCTGTGTGTGCCACCTCGTAGCTCTCCCAGGGAGTGATCCTGTGACCTGTAAGCTTTCCAGGAGGCTGTGAATTCAGTGGTCATCCTGAGTGCCCACTTTAGCAGCAGCCTGGTTCAGAATGCTTGTGCATATCAAGTCATCTGTGCTGGAGAAGAGGCGCAGTCCCAGGCAAGGAGTGATGTGTGGTTTGAGCAGTGTTTTACTTCTGTAATCATAGCGAAGCTGTGGAAACTGCTGTCTGGCTCTGAATGTGGACTGTCAGCTTCAAGATCAGACTGAGCCTGCAGACCAGAACCCATTGTTCACAGCAGCACTCGTGTCACTTTTGACTTGGAAGCTGACAGCAGCTTAAAAAAAGGGCAGATTATTTAACCAGGCAACTTTGAGAAACACTAAAAAAGCAGTGTGAGCAATTTTAATGTTACTTAAAGGCTGTAAAGGCCAGGCTTGTCAAAACCTCTGCAACGAGGCTTGTGCTGTAAGCAGCCTCAGTGTTACTCATAAAATTCTACCCTACCCGATTTCAAGTATTTTGCTGGCTGCCCTTCTGTCTGATCTGTGTCTTGGCAAAGACCTCCATGTGCTGATCTAGAGTAGGATGAAGTATAGCTAATCTTTTTTATATTTTTTGGTTTTCTTGTAGCTCTGGCTCTCACAGTTGTCTGTTTCAGAAACTGAGTTACGTGGGACCATGTAACATACTCCCTCCCTGGAGTTCATACGAGTTTTATAATGCTAGTGTCAGTATTTTATGTTTTGTGGGGAGGGAGGATTGGGGTTGATTGGACATACCCCAGGTAGGAAGCCCTCTGAACATGAGAGCGGGAGTTCCTGTAGAATGCTGGTATGGACGTTGGAAGCATTTTTCATGTTGCATCGTGCTGCAGGGGTCGGAGGGCTGTGATGATATTTCCTCCATCTCCCAAGTTATGCTGCCTGTGCCCTTTTGACCTAGGTGTATGCAAAGCGTAACCCAGGAAGAGTTTCTTCTTTCTTTGACCCCGTAATTAATGATTTTATCCTGTGTCCCTTTGAGTAGCAGCTGCTGCCACAATTTAATCTCCCAGCCTAATCTGAGCCTGGAAACGCGATCTTCCTTGCGCAGCTCCAGCACGGGGCATCGGCCCAGCAGCGAAACCCGCAGTGCCGGTGCGGGCTGATGCCTTCACCCGCGGGCGCGCGGCTTGGCCAAGCTCCCTGCGGATGGGCTCAGCCTCCCGGGCGGAGGGAAGGGCTGGGGGGCCGCGAACCGGGCTGCGGCCGCCCCCGTGCGGGGCGGGGGGACGGGGGGTGAGGGCGGCCTTGCTCCTGTGAGGAGACTCAGCGCCTGGGCTTGCCCTACCTGAGGAAAATGGCAGCGGCGCTGAGAGCTGGTCGACGTAAAGGCAGGCTGAGGCGGCCGTGCTGTAGGAGTGCGTTAATTTACACCGCACAGCTCATTTCTGAGGGGCCAGGCATCGCCTGTCTGCGCCTTCCAACCATGCATCCAACCATTTCCTGTATCCTAAAGCCCTCGCAAAAGCTTAAAGCTACCACGGGCCCTGCGGCGTGTGCTCTGGCTGCTGTCACGTTTAATGCAAGAGCCATTTACTACAAGGCTAAATGCGTAGGTACCCTCAGGGTGTAGTATCCTTTCTCTCAAACAGAAACGAACGTCTCGGGCGGCAAAAAAGCCCCATCTCCTCACTGGCCCGAGAGAGCAGTGGTTCAGAGTGAAGAAAGGAGCTCGTAAATACAGTGAGGATAGAAATAATAACTGCACCATGGTAACCCATGCTTTCAAGACTGGGTCACCTGTGTCTCATGATCAGAGAGGTAGATCAGCTGTGGTGGGAGCCAACTGGTGGGACAAGTGCTAAAAATCTAATTCAAATTAGCTCAATTTCACCCATTTTCATCAAAGTGTATCATCGTGCTGGTTCAGCTGCGTTTTGCCTTCACCGGTGTTTTTTAAAGGGGGGAATATTGCTGTCTGGGCTTTCAAGATCACAGAGCCCTGCCACAAGCCACATTTCACAAAGTTTGCGAGAACACTATTATTTCAAATCCTCACAAAATTACAGGCTCTCAAAACCAAGATCTTACTCAGTTCCTGAGCAAAGAAAAAACTCTGTTTGTAGGCAAGCATGCATGTGCCCACATACTACAATAAAAGACTTTGAGTCAATGGTGAGGTTTTAATTCCATCAGGGTTAGGAAATGTTAAGTTTTTCTGAATAATCTTCATCTCTGCATTATAAGTGAATGTGAGCTCTGCTACAGGTAAGGTCAGTCACCACTTGTTCACAAGTTATTCAAACTGAAATGCACAGCCTTGCTTAGATGGTACCGACATTTCTGGTTTGAAATAGCTGTGTCATGAAAGCACCTTAGCATGAGTTTGTGGGAATGGGCTCTAGAAGCACCTCAGGGTGTGGATGGAGAGACAGTTATCCAAAACCAGACTGAAGAGAGGAAAAGCACATGCCAAAAGGCAGCACATGAAAGTCTCCCAAGAATTAATCCCCACAGGCTAGCAGTCCTGCTGAATCTGCCAGTAATAAACTCAGGACTCCAAGAGTTTGCTGCATTTGTGCAAGGCTCTCAGCATCAGCAATGAGTTGTCTGACTCCAACTGCATCCACAAAGGCGGTGGCTGTGCTATGCTGACAGAGACAAAATGATTATCTATACACCCAAAAAGCCAAGGCAGCCTTTGAGGGACTTGGCAAACACCCACCTAAAAGCATTGGCACGTCAGTATGAGCCTCTATGTCTGGGTAAATAGCTGGGGTTGGCCTTCCAACTATCTCTGCAGCTGGAACACAGGGAGAGCATGTGTATGTGACTGAAGTGTGTGATCAGTTATCTACTATTAATAGTAACAGCTGGACTCTATTAATAGTAAGAGCTTAATAAATAAAAAGTGTTCTAATTAATATTGTTTGTGATACGTGTCTCCCTGTGACTTGATCCCCTAGCGGGGAAAAGTGAGTTTATAACAGATGTTGGCTAGTGTAATGAAGATCTGGGATCACTTGAGAAAGAGATTCCTAATGTAGCACTTAATCCCACTCCTAACAACCAGCTCCTTTCCCCTACCAGTCTTCCTCTTCTTCTTTCCCCACAATAACCACATCTGTGAAATCAGCTGCTCTTCAGGCATTGTCAGTGCATGCCCAGGTGTGTAACTGTGGCCCTGATCATGTCCCCAAGAGATCTGTCACAGAGTGTTTATATCAGCTAAGTGCACAGAACTCATTTCTTCTTCAGGGAAGCAAAATGAATATTGAAAAAGCGATTAACTGGTGAGTTGGATCTAGACATTTGCTATTTGCAAGACAGGCAAGTCAAAGAGTCTGAGTGCATACGTGCAGGAGGACAAGAACACTAATGAAGCAAGAGGATTTCAAAGTAGGCTGTCGTGACACTGATGTGCTCTGTTGCCACTGAACCCAAACTACCTGAGCTGTGAGCCACTGTAGTAGTTCATAGATGCTGTGTTTTTCAGGTACTCTGCAGCAGTGCTGTTTGTCCCACATCCATACTTTCTATTTAAGATCTGTGAAGGTGGAGGAGTGTGGGAGAGTTGGATGATGAGTGAGAGTGATGTCAGACACCAAAAGCTGTCGCTGCCACCATCTGCTCTGTCACCTGAGCAAACCTCTGCACTAGCCCACTGTTGGACTAGCAGCTCTGCATAACTGCTTTCTCCTCAGCTCCTGTCACAGCCTTGTCACCTCCCCCCCTTCTGGTCTCCCTAAAGACACCTGGGTCACAACCTGGGGTCAAGAGTGCAGAGCTAAGATGAGAAGGTCCATGTGTGTGCGGAGCAGGAGTGCAGGCTGGAGGAGCTGAAGCAAATGGGCATCCTGGAAGGGCTCCATATATCTGGAGGACACATGAGGAATCCAAGCAGTGTAGAGGGAATGCAAGAAAGGTGTGAAGGGGAAATTTGCACTAATAAAGTCAGGGGAGACTCTTCACAAAACCCTTGCGTCCCTCAAAAGCCCTTATATCTCTCCTTCAGGTACTATCCCACAACTCAAGTCCATGCACTCTCCGTACGACTCATCACCAGCTTCCCATCCTGTCAACTACCTCTCCTTGGAGAGGAAGACTGAGGATCAGGAACAAGGCTGTAGTGGTGATGTGAGATGCAGAAGCAGTGATGGGACCAGCACACAACCAGTGGATTCTGGAGGAGGAGGAATCATTGCCAAGGCAGCAGTGGAGGATGCCAACACATGAACAAATAAACAAAAGCCTGTAGCAATTAAACATTCTGATACAGAGTTCAAATTGCCTTGCGATTTTGTGTGGGTTTATGTTTTTAATGTTTTTGTAATTTTTATGGTTAGTATTTTATGCCCTTCCAGAATATGGAAATGCAGCTGAACTTTAAAGCATATGCAAACAACGATGCCCAAAAATATGTTTAAATGTCATTCTCACAACAGAACCTTAACTCTGCCATGGTTGAGCAATACCCCAGTGTACCAAGAATATGTGCTCAGTTAGAATTACACCTGACAGAGCTGGGACTTATATTCAAGGAAGTTTTCTCTATTTGGGCTTTCTGTCAGGGCAACAATCCCAGAATTCCACAAGTTTTCCTGGGGAGATAGCAACTGGACACAAGAGGAAAATTTTTCACAATGAGAACAATCAGCCATTGGAATGATCTCCCTAGGGAGGTGGTGGATACCCCAGCACTGGACACTGTTACGACTTAGCTGGACAAGGTGCTGGGCCATCTTGTCTGGACCATGCTTTTGCCAAGAAAAGTTGGACCAGATGATCCTTGAGGTCCTTTCCAATCTGGCATTCTATGATTCTATGGTAAGTGACTAACTGGAGTGCTGTCTGCCATCACTGTCCAAGGACAGCAGGAGGAAAGTTGTGCAGTTTCTGTGCCTGGTGAGAATATGCTCTCACTGGCATGTGAATTTTCATGCTTTTAAATTCTGTAAAATGCTCCCAAATATCTCTGTGATAGGGGTCTTATAAAGACTAATATAAGATACTTGATTTTGTTGCTCTTGAAATACTTAAGGTCTAAAAATTGGAGTAAAGGTTTAGATATTATGTGATTAAAGTACAATGTTTTCATCATCTGTTTTCATCCCCAAATCTTACCTGTTTGTGATATCTTACTGTGCCATAATTACATGTTTTCAGCACTGTGCTTATGTTTTAAATTAAATGTTTTATGTAAAAATAATTACTTAGATATGTTTTACAAAAATACTTGAAATACACAGCCCGTGGCTTCCTCCTAAATGTATTAATGCTGGGTTAGGAAAGATCAGAGTTTACTGCAAATCACATCACCATCTTTATAGTCCATTGGAAATCTTTTCTTAAATGACATTAATCAATCACAGTTAACATGAGTTCTGAAATGCAACCTGCAGCTTAGAAGTGGCTTAATTTAATGGATGGTCTTTCCAGAGCCTAGAATTTATTGATAATAGAAGCCAGAGACTTAGAAGTGTGCCAGGGTTTCATAACAAAATCCATCCATGCTGTGCTGGTTTAATCAAGGAAGCTGCTTGCATAATGGGAAATGTGCTCACGCTCTCCCGAATATGCAACTGTTGAAGAAACAGATGGTAATGTTAACCTGTAAGAATCAGACTATGAATACATTCAAGGTAACAATATAAATGAAGATAATTATTCACAGTCTAAGGAGATGGTAGGACAATTAAGCCAGCTAGTAAGCAGAAGGTTGAGGGGAGTAAGAAGCAGGATCTCCCTAATACAATAAAAAATTGTTCCCTGAATGCAGCCAGTTCCTGCAACTCTTGGGAGCAGTGGTATCCTCTGACAAGCAAGGAAGAGGTCACACAAGTATATAGAAATACAAGAAATAACAGTAGCCCATTGAAATCAGTGAAGACTCTGATTTATATAGAATGTGTAGGACAGTTCCTTTTGGCTAATGCAGTCCTTTCCTTTTTTCCTTTCTTTTTTCAAGACCCTGTTGGTATTCAAGCCACTGGCAGCGAAAACTCTTTTCAAATCTCATGCAGACATGCTACTGTAACAGAGCAGCACTGTGCACTCATCTGCAAGGAGTGGTGGTGAAAGCAATGCTGGGGCCTCGAGGTGGCAGCTACAGAACTATCCTGGAGGGTTAAAAAGGAACATTTTTCATAAAGAAAATTACTTTTCTGTACGAGTCCTGAAATACGGCAGCTCTCAGTTGAATTAAACCCCACAGTGCACTTGCAAACATTGGAAACATAAAAGAATGTGTCCTGCAGCATAAACACTGCAGGCCCGAATGGGTACAGCAGCGAGGCATCATGCCCAGCTAATATTCTGTTCCCTTTAATGCTGAAATGCCTATCTGGACCCCTGCAGAGACTCAGATTTCAGCTGAACCCTATGCATATTTCAACAGCAAAACATTATTTTCTCTTGGTCATAAAATAAACAGTCTTTTGTGTCCTTACATTGGATGGCTTAGTCTGTGTACTCACTTTTAAGCCTCCTTAATCCCTATATACATGCTAACTGAGGCTCCTACCCATTTTTTCTCACAAAATCAGGTACTTGCATACTTAGGGCCAGCTTTAGGCATAATAAAAGAGCAATTGCTCAGAGATCTGTTGTAGCTTCTGGAGCTCACGGTGTCTCCTCACCTTTTTCCAGCACATGGATTCAAGGGGATATACTTTCTGGCTTTCCAAAAGGAGAAAGAGGAAGAAATCCCATAGTCTTTCTACTGCTTGAGGTTCTGTTAACAGCTGGACCTGGTGTCTGCTGTACAATTTCAGCTTAATTGTTTTGAATATTTCCAAAGCAAAAATGTGTATTTGCTCATAACCATCCAAAAAGTTGTCCGTACTGTCCTAAAAATAGCCCCAAAGGGCAATAATGAGAACACTGGTGGTGTCTGGATAGAGAGCATCGCTGTTTCACACTAAAACACAGTCTGCCTCCCACCCAGACATCCTGATACCCTGTGTTAGCCACGGCAAAGACCCCGTTCACCCCTGTGGTGGAGGGATTCAGAGCCTTGCCGCTAGTTTAGTAAAGGGCTATACTGTGAGTGATAGAGTGGCAGTGCTCAAACTGCACTTCTTTAAAACCTGGATTCAGGGATTTGGTTTAACCTCAAGTTTTGAGAAGCAAATGAAAGCTGAAGTTTTCCAAGTCCCTCTGGGTATTATCTGAACAACTATATTTAAGATGATGGAGAAGCTGAGGGTTTAATGTCAGAACAGTGCTTAGGGTTAGCTTGCTTTGGGGTGGTGTGTCAAGTGCTTTTTTTATTGTCAGCCTAATTTTGTAGTGGAGTATGTAGGACAGGGGGAAAAAATACCCAGGCGCTACAGGGAATTGACAGATGGTTCACGTTTTAGCTGAGACTTCAATATGTACGGGGATGGCTTCCTCAGCACTTTATTACTGGGAAAATTGTAATATGTGGTGTACTTTGATGCTAACTGCATTGATTTTGTTAAAGGATATGAAGAAGAGTGAAGGCTGTACCGTGATTCAGTTATGGAGGTGAGCATTGGTCCTCCTGGGCTGTATTCCCAGAACAACTGCAACTGATTCCCATGACCTTGGAGCAGTCAGCAAAAGCCTGGTTCTACTCTGAAAAGTGACTGTGTAAAAATGGCACTTTCCTACTCAGCAGATCTGGTTGCTGTGCACTTTCCAAGTCATATTTGCTGACTTCAGTGACAAAAATAAGTTTTTACAGCTTCTCTGCTCTGTGAGCCCTGCAGAATCACAAGAACTGGCGAAGCAGAAGCTGGATCCTGTGCCTCCTTTTAGGACTAATTACTATAAATCACAGCCAGCAGTGGGGCTGCGCTGGCATCACTTGGCCTTGCAGAGCTTTTCTGTTAATGCCACCTTTTTCTGTTAGGTGAGGAACATGGAACAAAGGAATTCAAGCTGATTCCAGGTTGAGTTTTAATTGCAGATGGCATTTATCACGTTTGCAGTTGGAGGAAAAAGAAATCTGTTCATCTGTAACATGATTACATTTGAAATAATTCATTTGCTATAAACTTACTGATACCTTTTTCAGAGTGGGCTTGTTTTAAACATACTTCCCTCTCTGTAACAGGGGATGCTGTTCTCACTTTCCCTGAATTAGACTCATTGCTACACCATTCCAATGATTGCTGTTTAATGGGAAAAGCAGGTTCCCTTAAAACAAATGCTACCAGCTGATGTAAAGGTGAATTGTGTGATGGAGATGTGCACTGAGTTATGTGCTGGATGTCCCCAATATTCAATTTGGGAAAGTTATTCAGCAGCGAAATTAATGGTAACTATTTTAAAATTACCTTTACCTTCTGTGGCATGTCCTGACATACTTAGGATAGCTGATAACATCGCAGATGCCAGGAGTAGCATCACAAGAATCAGTATTCTTATGTCAGAACAATGATTTTTTAGTTAATTTTATGCATACAAAATGTGTTTTCATGTAAATTTTTAACTGACCCAGCCTCTTAATTAGGACATGTTATTTGTACTTTTTGGTTTGTGCCATGAGGCTGCAATGGGCATATCACCTTTTAAAGAAATCCACTGTATTGTATTACTACTTTATACAACAGAGTTTGCTGTTATAATAATACACAGATCTTATAAGGGACTCTTACAAAAATTAGGTATTATTATTTCCATTTTACAGAAGGGGAAATGAAGGCAGAAAGTGGTGAAGTTCAGTTTTGAAAGTCATCTAACAAGTTAGAGCTGGGAATGGGACATGAGTCCCATGTTCTTTATCAGCTATGCTACCCGCATGGAAGAATAAACCATCTTATATCTGAATTTAATTTCTGAATTTCACCTGAGGGGTGAGAAGTCTTTGAAGAACGAGACCAATAGAGGACTACACTAAAATGTCTCAAGCCAGAATGTTGGTAAGAAGGGAAAGGAACGATGTTTCTCAACTTGCTGTGGAAGTGGGGCCAGTTTTGCTTGTTAATGCAAAGTATATGCTCTGTGGCACACTGAACCAAGTTAAAAATCAGTATTTCCAATTGATAAATCATAGAAATGAATAACAAAACAGTGCACTCTGCTGATTGCTGATTTCTGCCTCTTTCATCATGCCTCCTTCTTACAGTCTGCAGATTTTTTTTGTTGATAATGCAGGAGCCCGTGATTTTGGCAGGTTATGCAGGGTAGAGAAACTTGCAGTGTATGGGGAATTTGCAACTTCAGACAGGGAAAAAAACATAAATAACTATTTTGGTTACAGTGATGATCAGTGAAATGTTTGACCTTGAGAGTATACAGTGCCAATCTGGGTTCAGAGTCAGTCAATGACAAGGGGGAAGTGAAAACCTCTCCAATCTATTAAGTGCTCTGCATGCCTTAGAGAACACTAGAGCAGCAGTTACACATGCTTTGCATTTTAAATAACTTTCCTGATAATTTTAAAGGTTACACAGAAACAGAGTTGAAAACAATATCCCTCATTCCGAATCCCAGGTCAACCATTAGGTGTGAATTTTGTAGCTACTACAGCCAGGCCTCTGGCTCAAGCCTGGTGGACTCATCACTGATGGCTCTGATTTCTGGCGGCGGAGGGTCTTTTTTCCTGCCCCTCTCCCCACACACGGATGACTGAACACTTTGGGAATCAATCCCTGATCCACCACAATGTGCAGCGCTGCATTGGAAAATAAGCCCGCATTGATTTCGGTTTGCTGTAAAATCTGGCTACACCATTAATTTCAGAGGTGGCACCTACTCCACGGCTGAGCCATCCCCTCTTCTCAGTCAGAGCCCTCCACTGGAATGAAATGGGCGTAACAGAAGATGAACTTGCAGAGAGTTTTGGGTCCCTAATGTGGGAGCTAAAGGTCTTTAAAATGGCCACAAAAATACAGCTCTTATCTCTTCCCCGCCCCTGCCATCTCCCTTAGAGGAGAGACTACACATCCTTTCTTTTCACATATTTGTTGGTTGGGTTTTTTTTAGAAAGATGCTGCAGCACTAGAAATATAGATTCATGAATAATTTCTTAGATTTCACAATTCATAGATACAAAGCCAGAAGGGATTATTCCTATTGTTTTGTCTGACCATTTGCTCTACCAAGCCTAGCTGAAGTTCTTTCTGATGTCTTTTCCCAATGACTCTTTTTATTGCTGATATGGGTGTTTTTACAGTTTATTTTCAACTTATGCAGAGGTTAGCAATATTACCCTGAAAGAAATTGCCCTGACCTACAACAAATCTGTCTTTTTTAATATTGGGTGCAGGAGGCTACCAAAAATGAATTGGGTTGGTTCCAGTTTGGTTGAAATCCAGTCAGAAACACTCAATTCTCTAAAATCTGACAGGTAAAACATTGGAGTGAGTATAGCAAAAAGAACAAACCAGTAATATAAATGTTATTTCCAGTAGCACAACAAAGAGAAAAAAATTATGAACCATTTCGTGACAAGGAATATTTCTGTTTTATTCAATCAGTTATGTTGTTTATGTAAAGAGCTGTTTGACACATACCAGCAGGTTAAATCTCACTTTGTCTGAGGATTAAAAAAAAAAAAAAAAGCTTCATTTTATAGATTGTTATTATAACTGGAAGTACAGAGAGATTCAACGATGTGATTTCACTTCATGTGGTAGAACACACTCATAGCAAAGATTTTGACTCTCGTCTCCTATATCATCCCTCTATTCTCCCCTAGCAATTCCTCCCTAAATCTCTCTGCCCCAGCCATTCCCTCCTTTGAAAGAGCATTATTTTTTATCTCTTTTCACCTGCCTCTGCCCACCGTGAATGCTTTGCACCTGCTGCAGCACCGCTCTGAGTAAGTCATTGCCTGAGACAGCATACAAGATGCGTGCAGCTGAGACAGGGTGGTGACATCAGGCTGAATGGGGATGGATGCACAAAGGTGGGCTTTGGTGGTAAGGTATGGGCTTCCGAGCGGCTGTTTGAGACAGTGAGTTGATGCGTACGCTGGGACCTGATGGTGTACAGGTTTTCTATTCCTGTTGTTAGGCTAGCTATGGGGTTCCTGGGGCGGCGGGGGGGAGGTAGGAGAAGAAAACCAAGAGTGAAACTGTTTATCTTGCTTTCTTCTGGACTGAATCAGTGCTTAAAACAAAGCAAAAAAAAAAAACAAAACCCACACCAAAAACCAAAAACCAAACAGAGAAATAAGCTCTCCTAATAAGTGTGTAGGATACTATTTAAGAAGCTCTCCCTTGCAGTCAGAGTACTGGGGAAGGTGACGTCTACAGCCAAAAATACCGGAGGAGAATCTGTAATAGCTGGAAAGCTAACGGAGCTGTAGGCCTTGCTCCCGCATCTTATAAGCGAAGAGAGGGAGCCCGGTGGGCTGTAGGCTCTGATCCCGGCTTGTGAGGAAGAGCTGGGCGCGACGGCTGCGGCTCTGACTTGGATGCTGGAACTTCCTTTTGGAGAAGGAGTAAATGAAACACCCCGCAGCGGGCGGCCTCCCCCCGCCGGTACGGGTGCTGGCGAGCGCAGAGCCCACTACGGGAAGGCGGGAGCCG
>JAVJGI010000035.1:12705552-12742320 GCA_035590275.1 Ibycter americanus
ACGGCCGCGGCGGGGGGCGCCGGCCGGGGGGCGGGGGGGGCCTGCCTCGGAGCGGGGGGGCCCCGCCTTACCTCAGCCCTTGCGGGCGGCTGCTGGGTTGGGAGGAGGGGCGCAGACTCGTTCGGCCCCTGTGCCCCCAGCCCGGAGAGTCAGGGCGTCGGCAGCAGCGCTTGTTGCTCCTGAGGGTGCTGTTGGTAGTGTCCGTGGATCGACCTGCCCTTCACCTTTGTGATCGTTTGTTTAAGAACAAAAAATGGGGAAGGGGGTATATCAGGTGTAAGGGTATATCGGGGAGCCTGGTTTGGCAGAAACACCGCTGAAGATAGTCTGCAGGGCAATTATTTATGGGAGAGAACGGACGCTCTGGAGGGATATTCTGTTGGCACGTATTTCAGCTGTCATGCTGACTTGATCTCTGGTCTCCCTGAGGTACCAACCATGGCTGTAGAGAAAGTCTTTGTGTACAACAACACATCCATTGTGCAGGATGAAATTCTGGCTCATCGCCTGGGCCTCATCCCTATCCGAGCTGACCCTCGACTCTTCGAATATAGAAACCAAGGTGAGAATCTTGGATCAAATAGAAATATTGCAGTTTTCCCCACAAAGCAGGAAATCGGGGCCACATAAACTGAGCAGGTGTGAATCCATAGAGGCTCATGCTGTTCTTCCCTTCCCAGGAGATGAAGAAGGCACAGAAATTGACACTCTGCAGTTCCAGCTGAAAATAAAATGCAGCCGAAACCCTCAGGCAGCCAAGGAATCATCTGATCCTAATGAACTATATTTCAATCACAAAGGTGAGATCTCTCCTAAAAATAGGTGCTGTCTTTTTCTTTCTGGTCTTGGGAGACAGGATTTGGTTTGTTGTCTCAGCCCTGTGAGCTGAGTGAGCTGGTGCCCATTCTGCTAAGCTTACTTTTTGCCATCTCTAGTCCTGTACAGGTCAGCGACCTGTTTTGAGACAGTAGCTGCCTGATACTTGTGGCTTCTCTTCACAGTGTACAGTAAACATATGACGTGGGTGCCCTTGGGGAATCAGACAGACCTTTTTCCAGATGCTGACTTCCGACCTGTTCACGATGACATCCTCATTGCACTGTTGCGACCTGGCCAGGAAATAGATGTGCTTATGCACTGTGTCAAGGGTATAGGTGAGTTGTGGGTCCTGGGGGCAGCGGGAGGAGGAATGTGAGTGCTTGAACTAGGGCACAGCTGTGTGAGGGAAGGGTGGAGAACTGGCTTTGCCCCTGGACCTTCAGGCCCTGGCATTCTTGCACTCTCACTCCCTGAGGCCTGCACTCATCCTTGACTCTTAACTTTTCATGCAGGAAAAGATCATGCCAAGTTTTCTCCTGTGGCCACAGCTAGTTACCGACTGCTTCCTGACATTACTCTCCTGCAGCCTGTTGAGGATGAGGCAGCTGAGATGTTGCAGAAGTGCTTTTCCCCTGGAGTCATTGAGATCCAGAATATCAAGGGTACTTTTTGCTGCTCTAAGTGCCTTATTTCTAACAAGCCTTAGCAGAGCCTGATTAGAGACTACAGCCAAAGCCCGTAGAGACAAAACCACATTTTGTGGAGACAAAACCACGTTGTGATGTTGCCTTGCTGATAACCAACCGTTCATGTTATTCTGAGCCTGGTTTTATGGGTGAGTGGCTGTCACGTGCAGATGCATTGGGTGATGAACTGGGATGTCCCTGAAATGCTGAGGCATTGGGTGCCTGACCGCAGGGCTTTGCAGCTGCTGACTGCAGCTTCCAGCGCTGTTTAGTTGTCTGTAAGACTGGGTAGTGAGTTTGCTCTTTCCAGAAGCTGAGCATGCAGAGTACTTCATGTGCCCTGCCCAGGGGTACATACAAGCTTTGAGTTTGGGTTGTTCAAGAAGACCAGTACTGCCAGGTTAGAGTTTTGTGTTGGGGATGTGCTAATTCTTTATTGGTGGCTTCACTGCCTTTGCTGCTGGGGGAGTGCATGTTTGAGGGGTAAGCACCTGCTGCGACCACAAGGCACCCATGTGCTGCAGGCGCCCATCTCATTTAATTTTTTCCCCTTTAGGAAAAAAGGTGGCAAGAGTAGCCAATGCACGGTTGGACACATTCAGCAGAGAAGTTTTCCGTCATGAGAGTCTGAAAAACCTTGTGCGCCTGGCAAGAGTACGAAACCATTACATCTGTAAGTGCCCCATTTTCCACAGAATGTAGAGCCCTTCTGTGGTTTGTGCAAACAAGCAGAGACTGGCCAGTGTGTACAGCTGGTGTCCGCCTCCCCCTTCCCCCCCACATCATCAGCATTGATACATTCATATTCCAGTGGGTAACTACTGAGGCTGTGGTTTAGTGTTGCTTTGGGATTGAATGTGTTTGTCCTTCCTGCCAGCAGATGGTTACATTCTTCTCCTCTGGCTGTGAAGATCTGCCTTGTCGGAAGTGCGGTGTAAGGGAAGATGAGGGACAGAAATGCTGGAGCCAGGGGTAGGCTGAGGCTGCCTAGTGGCTGTACTGACTTATGTCTCTGTGCAGTTTCAGTGGAGTCGACGGGTATCCTGCCTCCAGATGTGCTGGTGAGTGAAGCCATCAAGATCCTGATGGGAAAGTGTCAGCGCTTCCTGAATGAGCTGGACTCTGTGCCTATGGAGTGACTAGGCTGTAGCTGGGAAGCGTGTCCTTGCGCTGCTGTGCTGGGCTTCCTGCACCTGCCAGCAGGGGTGATTACCTTCCATAGGCAAGAGGTTTGAGATGGGCTTGTTAAGAGTCCTAGGATGATCTCTTTGGATTTGGTTTCTGTTGGTAATGAGCCTCAGTGAGATGCACTAAAATAAAGGGTTTTTTTAAAGCTGTCTCCTTCTCTGCTCTTCGCAACTGTGAGACTGTAATACACAGAGAAGAAGGTGGCAGCAGGTGTAAAGATGAATAATACCATTTATCTTAGATTGCATGCAGTATGTGGACTGATGCAGCAGTGTAGTAAAGCGCTCACAGCAAGTCAGTGAGATTTAGCAAGTCAGTATCAGCGCAGGACTTTTGCAGGTGTCTCAAACCAGCTCAGGAGTAGTCAGTGTGATAGCTGGAAGGGTGTACTGTTAGAAGGCTGGGACACCTCTCCTGTGAAGAAAGGCTGAGAGCTGGGGTTGTTCAGCCTGGAGAAGAGAAGGCTCTGGGAAGACCTTATTGTGGCCTTTCAATATGTAAAAAACACGGAGGTAGGGCCTGTAGTGACGGGACAAGGGGCAGTGGTTTTAAACTGGTAGAAGGTAGACTGAGATTGGACAGAAGACCCTGATCTAGTGAAAGATGACCCTGCCCACAGCAGGGGGGTTGGACTAGGTGGTATTCGATGGTCCCTTCCAGCCCAAACAATCTACGGTAACAGTATTGGGCTTCTCTGTGCAGAGGTGGTGTTTGAAAACATGCTCTCTAAGGACTTGACCATCCCTTTTTAAGTATTTCAAGGTAAGGCGTTTCTCCCCAGGTGTTAGATTTGATTGCTCTGTTTTTCCTTTTGGTGACTGAATGTACTTTGGGCTGACTTTGAAGCAGAACTGGATGGTGGAGGGCAGGTGACGGTCACGGGCCTATGTCTACCCAGGGAAGCCTGGGAGGACTTGCAAGTTAGTCTCGGTGGTGAGCACTGTTAGCCAGCAGCAGGTAGGTCTTGGCTTATGAAAGTCTTTCGACAAGCTGATGAAGGAACTGGAACTTCAGGGAAGGGCTGGGAATACTGGTGCATCCCAGCTGCTTGAGTCAATCCTCGCTACAATGCTAGAATTTAGCATAGCAATCATACCTTTTCTCTACTTACTTCACTGAGATACAGTTACTTGTGCTGTAAACATACTTACAGGTGTTAAGGTGGATATGCTGTAGGGAAGAGGCACACTTGGTGTCCTGGCTGCAATCCCAACCTGTCCCATGGCACTATACTGTGTTGCGGACCCATGCCCTGCTTCCAGGTATTTTTCCAGAGAGCTGGTAATTGGTTGCTGGGGAAACTGGCTGCTTCCCTGTGAGGGCTGTTCTGGGAGCTGTCGGTGTTTCACAGCTGTGCTTGCTGACTCTTGCACCACATCCTCTTTCAGCAGGCTCGCAGGGCCCTTGCTGCTGAACCCATCCCGCAGGGTCTCATTCATCCCTTACCCTTAGAAGGGAGTGTTGGGAACCTACGAGCTAGGCCTGTGGCCTGTACCTCTTGGTTTAGAGCTCCTGACAGCCTTCACCAAGATGCCTCCCCCCAGGGCTTTTTCCATGCTGAAAACTTAGCTCAGCTGTGCAGTACCTGCCTCGCATGTATGAGGAACACGGTGTGTAGTCCCAGTGCCAGCTTAAAGCATAGAAAAGTTTCTCTCCATCTGGACTGCGGCTAGTTCCTAACCAACACCATTTAGGTGTTAATCCCATTGGAAAAACACTGATTTCTGTCTTGATCCTTCCAGTTTAAAGAAGCTAAAGCAGGTTCCACGCTGAGCAGGGTTACAGTTGGGGCCCTGGAAAAAGGTTTTATAACAAAAACTTAAACGGACATTACTCAGGCCCACCTCTTTGACAGCTTCTACTTTTGCTGTAAGAGAGACCTTTCATGCAACCTTCATCAGGCGAGGGGAGAGACCAGAGGCAATAGCTACATCACCATCCTGTTGTAGCTGTGTTACTGAAAGGGTCAGCTGAGAGTGTTACAGCTGAACTGCAGTACTACCACAAGACATTGCTTCTGCCAGCAGTAGCTGGGGTTGGGCTTGGAGGCTACTTTAGTAGCATATGCACCTTTCTGTGCATATTTGCCATACTGCTTATGGACATAGCCTGGAATAGGCATGCCAAAGGGTTTCACTTTGGCAACATACCCTTCAAGCTATAAGCTGGGACCTAGCAGCTGTTGTGGAATTAATATAAACCAGCTGTGAGTGACATAAATACTTTAAAATGCAATTTTCCCCTTGCCTTCTAATTTAATTAGGTAGTCTGGAATGGTTCATCCCCTCCCTCATAATGTATGTTGACTACCAGCAAAGGTGCTGCTCCCTTTTTGGTAGCTGGAATAAGGAGTGATGGCTGAACAATGCTTAGGAAGGCAATCTGGGCAAAGCAGAGGTCTCAGATCTTGCCGAAACAGATAAAAGAATAAAAATGAAGCATGACACCATGTGTATGAAACTGGAATAGCTTTACTGACGTTCAGAGGTGTAACACAACCAGTTCAGAGACAGCTTTGGATTTAAACATTCCTACAAAAAAGGTTCTAAAAACCATTTAAAAAAAACCCCTTGTGTCTAGCATGAAGTCACAGAATGTTAAAAATATCACAACACAATAAATACACCCAGCCTTTGCTAAAGCCAGGAGCCACGTTAGCTCAGAGGTTAAAAAAGTTTTGAGGCCAGGAGGAAAGTGGAGGGTGCTGGTGGAACAGCAGGGGCAGGAGGGTGAGTGGATTCCTAAGGGCGGCTCTTCCTTTCTGCCTTCCCACCCCTCCCAACCCCGGCTATTCTATCCAGTCTGTCCAAGTGGAGACACCACCTTCTCTGCCCACCAGTTTATTCCTTCTTCTGTCTTCTGGATGGCAAAACTGCCATCCAGCTCTGGACAGACCCTCCCAGCTCCTGTGCTAACGCTAGGATAGATCGACTGAACCATTTGTCCTGTAAGAACCAGCTTTGCAGACTGGAGTGGCTTGATAGAGTCCCACCTCATCCAAAACCCAGTTTCTGACCTGGCTCCCCCCTGTAAACTGCAGTATAAACCCCACCCCTCCTGCCCCACCATGCAATTCTTCAAGAAGTACCAGGCTGGTTAAAAAACACAGGCTACCGTCACCTCCACAGCAACAGGGTGAGGAAATCCCTTTTGGTTTGCAGGTGCTTCAGATATTGGTCCAGATTTTGTGTACCCTGCACTGGCCATGCTCTAGTCTACAGGGCATGGTAAAAAGAAAAAGATAATAAAAAAAAAAAATCTGTCCTGCTCCCCCTGAGAGATGTCCAAGAAAGGCTGGCACAAAGTAAAAGCCTTCCATTTGGCTCTGGGTAGAACAAGCTGTATGATCATATATACATACATATATATGCATATATCTGTATGACAGTGTCTGCCTCTTTCTAGAGAGCAGCTGCACCTTAGAAAAGGCTGATCTCGAGGGAGATCCTAGAGCACTGCTAGGCTGTCTGGCACGCAGCCCTCAGCCCAAGGCTCAGCATCCCAGAGGGAAACAGATTCATCAGAGTACGAGCCCGCAAGGGACAAGAGCTGATAGGCATGACCGGAGTGTCTTGATGCATTCCCTACAAAGCCCGGCTACTAGCACCCAGAGGAAGATTAGGGTAGCCCCTTTTCAATGGTGCACTACTCTGCCTTTTGCATTAATCCTATACCCCAAGGGATGAAGAGGTGGAACGAGAGTGACCCAAGGCTACAGGATGACCAGGCTTTACCTAATGGAGCCTATGGGCTCAGCTCCCACCTTGCAGAGAAGCAAAGGTCTAAAGATGCTCATCCAATGGAGGGGAAGGAATCAGGGAAAGCTTAATACACTGGTTCAAATGCCACCACAGGCCCCATCCCAATGTAGGGAGGAGAATGGGACAGGACCCGTAAGGGGCTTTATTCAGACAAACGCTTGTGGAGGCGATGACAAAGAGAATCTAACGTGCTTACTATGTGGAGAGACAGAATACAAGGTAGGGGTGGAGATGGTTGCAGCATCCCAGGCTCAGGGCTCGAAGAGTGCAGTGAGACCCTCTCCATCCTCATTTTCTAGCACATCTGTCTCCAATGATGGCTTCACCTTTTTGAAGAGAGATGGGAGGTTCCGGATATGAACCTCCTTGCGGAACTGCTCCCCAAGAGGCTTCTGCGGAGGACAGACAAGGCAGGCATCAGTCACTACTGCTTTCATACGCCCCCTCAGCTCAGAGGCAGACCCCAGATTCTGAGCAATCCCTAGGCCTGGACCTTGCGTTTGCATGTTAGGGACTCTCAGGCCTGGTCCTTCCCAAGGGCCAGGGCACAGAGGTAACCACCAGTGCACCCGCTCCCCAGCTTCTAATCCAGTGCCATCAGGCTCCCAACATCACCCTCCTCACAAAAGCCCAGCACCCACCTAACAGTATCCCTCAAACATTTTAACACCCTGTTCCCCTGGGCACCCTTGTGCAGGGTACCCTCTGCCTCTCAGTGAGAAGTCGTTGCTGGAGGGGCTGCTCTCCCCACTGCACCTCCAAGTTGAAGACAGACAGAACAAACACAGAATAGACTGCAACACCCTCCTGGGTGGGAAGAGGCACAGCTGGGGAGAGGAGGCAGGCTGGCTTTCTGCAGCGTATGGGCATGAAATGAAACAGGTTAGTTTTCCTCATGGATATCACTTACTCCAATGCAACCTGTGATGAGGCGCTTGAAATGATCCTTCCGGCGCTTGTCTGCCACCTTCTGCAGTGTTGGGTTGAGAAGCTTTGAATCAAACTGCTCCAAAGAGTCCCGCTGGATGTCTGGGATCTGCTCCATCACTGCCTTCAGCTCAGCGTAGCGAGGGCGCTGCAGGGAGAAGTACGGTTAACACAGCTCTGCTAGAGAAGCAGCCCTGCCCTCCCTGGGGGGCCATTAGCTCCTCCACCCCTACCCAAGTGGGCATGGGATTAGTTTTTCACCACTCCCCAGCCAACCTTGCATCTGGATAACAAGTGGAATTTCTCACCAAGGCCTCATAGATCTGGAAAGCCAGGTGGACCAGAGCTGCCATGCAGCCATCGTGCTGCCCGTGTGTCTGTAAGCCCTTCAGCACGCTTGTGAAAAACCAGGACACAGCATCGGGGAGGAGGTTTCCTGGAAGCACCTGGGGAAGAGGCAATTATCAGCACGGAAGCAGGACACTGATACATGACTGCTTTTCTGCAGCAGCTCAGTATTCCTGAGGGAGAAGGTGCCCAGGGGTGAAGCAGCCACTCTTCTCACTACATTCAGAGCTTCATCTCCCAACCCTGCCAGAAGTAATCCCTTCTTCCTCCCAGAGGTACCTGTTTGAGCAGCGGCCAGCAAAGCTGTGTTGTGGTTCTTTGGCAGGACAAAGTGTCCTTCCAGGAGAGGGATGCGTAGGCAGTGATGAGCAGCGCAGTGCAGACATCCTGAAAAGGAGCCAGAGAGGGAAACCAGTCAGAGGACCCATTTCCCACCTCCAGGGTTCAAACCTGAAGGGAGCCAAGAAGCAATCCAGGGACTCTGCAGGAGCTCCTTGGGGCTGTCTTCTGAGAATCTGGCATGCTGCTGCTCCAGCTGAAGCGTTCAAAGGCACCCAGTGTGCACCACCATAGCCATGAAGAATCAAGGTCAAGCAAACCTGCTCCCTTCATCTCCACTCCCATCAGCTGCCACTCTCAAGTCACTGCAAAAGCTTCTACAACAGCTTCTGAGGCATCCACAGCAGAGGAGGAATACAGAGGTATCGGGATGAGGGCACTCTGCACAGTGGATTATGTTAACACTGTGGCTCCTATGCTGGCTCTGGCAGATTTTACAGAAAAAGAGCTCCTGGGTGAAGTTGTTCCTCATGAAGGCCAGAGCCCAGGACAGAGGCAGAGCCAGGAAGCACTCCGGGGGCAGTATGCCTAGGGCCTCACCTGCAGAAGGGCTGAAACTCTGTAGCTGCATGTTATACTGGATCCCAATCCCCATTTGCTTTGTGGCTTCTGCAGCCATTAACAAGGCCCTTCAAAAAATATATATGGTCCCAAGAGAAGATTCTCACACTGAGGAATGCTCCAGCAGCCTAGATCTCTGTAGCAGCACCTGGCTGCACCACAGACAAGTGTGACAGAGTACAGAGAAAGGATGGTGAAAGTCAAAGCTCGCGCTCTTACCTCTTGCTTCATCAGACACTTGCCAAGCTCGGTGAGCTCTGCGCTGGCAGGGGGAGTCACCTCTGTGGCCATCGCCTCATCATCTGCAGAGCAGAGCAAAGAGCACTGTGAACATGGCCTCCCGAGGACTGAGGGAGACACAGGGAGGCACAGTGAGAACTCGGCTGGGAGCCAGGACACAGCACACAGAATCAGTATGCTGGCACAGCCTGCCAGAACATCTCTCTCCAAGCAGAAAGCACCCACACCCTTTGTGGAGCAGGAAGGGCACCCAGCTAGCTACCTCCAGCTCTCTGGGAGACTGTGCACATCCCCTCTTCTCGGTACCTTTAGAATAAGCTGCTCCAACATGCTACCTGTGAACACTACAGCACATTTGTTCCTAGGTTAGATCAGGTTTTTCTGTGGCCCCCAGACATGCTGGGCAGGACGGAGCTGAAGGCTTCTTACCAAACCTATACCACACCCCTCGCACAGAACTTCCAGCAACAGGTCAGCCTCTCCCTCAAGAAATGCATGAAGAAATGGGAAAAGGTCTCGTATACACCAAGGGCAGGAAAGGCAAAGGTAGGCATTTACTCACCATCTCCATCTACAGCAGCAGTAGTGTTATGCTCAACACCTTTCTTAGAAACACAGCAAACGGCTGCAAAAACAGTTGCAGGTCAGAGGAGCAGAAAAGGGAATATGCTACTTCAGAACATGCAGAGATTATCCTACAGACTCTGATGAGCTCACAGCTGCCGCAAGCTCCCCCAGCTCTTATACAGCATCTGAAGAATCTGCAAACCCAGTATAAAAGCCAAATACTGCACTACCCAGCAGGCTGAAACACCCCACCACACCATCCTCCCACAGTGGAACCTGCTGTACATTGGCTGCTTCAAACTACTGAGAACCAGGAACGTGCAAAACCATTTGAAGCCTACAACCCAAGAAGAACACCATCTTAAGGCAACAAGGCCAATCAAGAAAGGAGATAGAAGGCTGAGTATCTGTAATCTCTATGTGGAGTCAATTTTCCTGGCCTCTATGCTCAAAGCCATGCTGACAAAAACACAATGTTGGAGAGAAAAGGAACACAAAGAAAGGAGATTGCTTTGGGGGAGGGACTCCTCCCTTCTGTCTAGCTAGAAACATGGTGATTGTCAGCAACAAAACTGCTCTGTGCTCAGGTTACCCACAAACTGATGTCCTGTACTGGGCTCCAGGGCAGAGGAAGGGAAAACCCAGATTCCAAAGGAGGACTGGACTCCTAACAAGGACAGTGCCAAAACCATGGAGCCCTAAATGCTAACCTAACAGAAGGAAGCACCTCTTCTGAAGGTTTTGAATTGATCTCTTACTAGGTTTTAGCTAAGATTTTGGCAGGGTTACCTGTCTCACACCTGGCTTCTAAGGATTATGTTAAATAATACTGGCCATTACAGTTAAGTTTTACTGCACATTGGAAATTCCTGTTGTTCTCTCCAGGGCAAACTTCTCAAATATCCCAGGGGACCTAGCTTGATTTCACTTACTGATGAGATCCATGACTTCTCGGGTCAGCAGCCTGACCAGCTGTTCCTCAAGCATCTCCTGAGACTCGGGGTTGTCATCTGCAGCATCATCCTCACTGAGGACAAGAGGTTTTAGTGTGAAGGGAGCCAATGTCTTAAAGTATCCCCTCTGCCCAAGCACAGGGAATGAATCACCATCAGTGTAAACACAGTGTGTTCCAGCTCTCTGCTGTCAGGGCTGTTCCCTGGGCAAAGGGCCACATATAAGACCAAAGCTCCATCCCACTCCCCATTTCCCCCTCGTATCAAGGGGTGGAAGCTTACCAGAGCATGCTTCGCTGGTTGATCACCTGCCATTTCTGAGACAACCTCTGTTCAAGACAAAAGGGAAGATTCAATACCTTCCTAAGGAGCCATGCCGGACACAATGCAAAGAGGCTACACAGACAGCTGCTGATAACAGCTCAAGAGCTTTCAACACAGCTCTCATGCCAAGTCCCATTTTGAATGGGACAAGAACTGCTACCAGCTGTGCTGAAGATGCTGTGGCTATGCTGACTGCAGGAATCTGAGTGAGCTGTCAGGAAAAGGAGAGGACACAGGCAAAAAAACCCAAACAACAAAAACCCACAAAAATTCTCTGGGCTGAAGGCTGAGGAGCAAATATCCAGAGGTTTGAATTCACAGCAAGGGGTGCTGTGCAACAGGCAGAGTTCAATGCGCCGGAAAAGCCCTCCCCAAACAGCATCAAAATCATTAAGCATTGAGGCTCTGCCCTTGTGTCTGCTAGCTTTGGAGAGACAGATGTCCTCACATGTTGCTGCCACCTGCTACAGGGAGTCTGGTCTGCCAAGGAGGAGGCATCGAACAAGCTGTTTTCTTACCATGTGCAGATAGGTAAAGAGTGGTCCCAGCATGGGGCATACAAGGGTTTCGTAGTATTCTGAAGGGCAGGAGAGTACCAAGGGCTTCACAAACACACCTGCACAGACCAGTTAAGGAAGAGATCCAGCACACATGGACAGTTGCTAGGGAGACTGCAGCACCCTGCCCAAACCAGCCCATTCCTGCTGACAGTTCAGCTGAGAAAGCTGAGGGTACTTAGCACCCTTTCCCTAGCTGCGAGACTGAATGTCCAGCCCTGGAAAGTGGGCTGGGAACTCCAGATGGCCTCCCACACAAGCACAAAGTCTAGTCAGACATCCTACTGCCAAGCTGCTACATTATCCAAGCCTCCTTGTCCTCCAGAAGGGACTACCCGCCTCCCATGTTGCCTCCAGGAACACATAAATCCTTTGCATTTACTCTCTGACCCCACTGCACTGCTGTTTCTGCTCATGCCCACCTAGGCTCGTATCTCATCCATACCAGGCACATCCCTGTTTGTTTACCTCCTCCATCACCCTTCTTTGGCTTTACCACACTGAAAATGATGCAGGTTTTCAATTTATGTGTCAAAGCCTCCCTAGCTGGCCGGAGGCAGTGATGGAAGGATACGGAGCATGGGACGCAGTCTGTAATCAGGAATGTTGTTGAGGTTGATGAAAGCTGAGCTGAGCAGCTGGGTGGCAAGCCCCTCAACAGTGTAGAAATCCTGTTGCATGGAGGGGCCTGCATTTCCCAGGATGTGGAAACTTCAACAAAAAACAAGTCAGTTGCAAGTCTGCTAGATAACAGGTACTATGCCTCTGGTCTGCAAGGCTACAAGTACTGTCATCCTGATATTAGATAGTTGCCATATTCTTAAACAAATACTATAGAGGAATTTTAGCACAGTTTCTCTTTTTTTCTGGAGTACCGGCAGAGGGACAATGAATTAAGCATTTAAGCACTAAAATGTACTTTCAAGTGCTGCTGTATCCCAACACATGATTAAAAGTGGCAGAGTGTCAAACTAGGTCCGGGTATCAGATAAGTGCTCCAATCCGACTACCTAACTGCAGAAGAGCTAAAAGCAGATCCACATTTTGAGGTACTTTCTCCAGTGACTGCGTTCCATGTATATCCGGTAGGTTACAACCACTGAGTACAGTTCACAACTGCAGCTTGTACTTGGATATTATAGGATACAGCTCACATGGAAAGTCTTAACTCTAGAAGAAGTCAGCACCCAGCAATAGCCTACTGCTTCAGCTGTGCAATGGTGAATGGGGATATCTGGTGCTCTTACCAGTTGTCGTAGAGGGTACAGAAGAAGCCCTGCATCCTTTCTAACACTGTTTTGTAAACAGGAGAGTCGTAAAGCTCCAGCAGAGGCTGAGGGAGACCTGTGGGAAAGAATAAGCTTCAGCTACATTGACAGAGCACAGTGCACCTTCAGAACATGCTGGGGAGGCCTCAGCCAGCTTGTCAGCAGCGAGGTAAACACTTGGCAAGATCAACATGCAGTCAAATGGGAAGAGGTGCAGCAACCCTGGGGCAGAACCTCCCTTCAGAGGTCAGCCAAGTGCAGGTTGGCTGTACCCAGAGCAGAGGTGTTCCCACTAAGCTTGTTATAGCCCCCTCATTTCTGCAAACCAAAACTTACTGGAGCTATAAGAACCCAGTCAGGAGCAAAGCTGACAGTTGTGCAGCTCCTCTAATAGCTCATCTCTGCAGGTTTGTATTCATCTCTGTCAGGACACAGGCTACTGCTGAACTGTCATATTAAAAAGTTTAGAGCAGATATCAAGGCCCTGCTGCTTTACGTGCAGTGGTTCACCAACAGAGAGTTTGTTAAGTCACAGAAAACAGGAAAAGGAAGCATCTCCTCATTTTACAGACAGGAAATGGGGATAAGAAAGACGAAGCAACTTCCCCAAAATATTTCACTGTCTGTCAGAACCTGAAATTTCCAGAGTCACGGTTTACACTTTATCCACAAAGCCACCCACTTCTGCTTGGCTGGAAAGGCTTGTGTTCACAAGCTCAAACCTGTTTTAAGACAGTTCCAGAAGCCTCTTTCTAATACACCGTCTGGAAAAACGGGACAGAACCATACTGCAGGACTTGGTCTTACCCTCCAGGACAGGTCTCTGCACTCACGGATCCCACTGAGAACTAATTCTGCTCAAAGGCAGACAACTACAGCAACACCAGTCTCTCCAGCCTGAAATGCCATGTTGCAGAGACCACCACCCAGCTGGGATAAGCAGTTTGGTAGGGCACCTGTCATTTCATGCAGAAGAAACCCATTTGTCCAAGACCAGTAACTTAGTTAACTTCTTCATTTCAGCAGGTTTAAATCAGAGCTGAGCTGCAAATACTATGAAGAAGCTGGCTCTCCAGCCCTCTTCGCTTCCACTGCTATTGATGGATCACTACCTCAAACACCTCTGAGAATCTGCCCACACACTCCTCCCAAGGAGAGGCCCCTTACCTAGGATGGCATTCTTCTCCACCTCCAGCATATCTAAGGCCTTTGCAAACGTTTCCCCCAGCCTAGCCACCATCTCTGGCACGTAGAGATTGTTGTGAGTCCTGAAACAGAAGAGCACTTGGTTTATACTCATGTGGGTCAACCCCTTTTGCCCTTGACAGTGGGATCCTCTCCTTCAGCTTGTGAACCGCTCTTCTGAGGCAGATGATGAGGAAGGTGAGACCAAGCACGTGTGCATGGGATCCCCCTTCCCCACCTGCAAAAATGTTGGGGAAGCTGACCCGACAGAGACATGGAGTGACTCCACCTCATGTCCCAAATCTCCTGGCTGCCCCTTCCACTTACTTCAGTTCACCCCACCCCTTGCAAGCACTGGCAGTAAAAACTCCCAACAATCATCCAGTTGATGCTGGCAACAGCTTATTAGCTTGGCCAAAGGGATCAGAGAATGTATTTTAAAAACTGACAAGACACAGGTTCTGTAATCTCAAAAAGATCTTCCGCACCTAAGGCCCCTGCAGAGGGAGGGGCTGTATCAGCTCCAAAATACACACACTGCCCCCCAGGAATGGGTCACAGTCCCCAGAATGGCAGGTGGCATTGGAGGGACTTTAGGGAGAACATCAGTCCGATCAGATGTTACTCGTGGCAGACACATGTGCCCCCTGGACAACACATCCAGCTGGGAACAATTCCGCATCATCAGGAGGCGGCCACGGTCAGCTCTCCATGAGGGACACCAATTCAACCACGGGTGGCTGGTTCTTGCCATCCAGGCCAAAATGGGTCCCCTCTTAGCCAGGGTACTGACACTCAGAGCTGGACTCGGCAGGGGGTGTCTCTCTCACCTACCTCTCTCCTTTGAGACCTCAGACCTCCACTCTGGGTGTCGCCAGCTGCACACAGCACAAATCCTGCAGCCTCCTCCAAAACTGCAATGCCATTGTACCTGCTGCTAGAGGTGATCAAGGGCAACTCAGTATCTCCCCCTAGAGCAGCGTTTCCCAAAGCAGGGGGGTACATGGGAATGGCTGGGGGAAGGGAGCGTGGACAGACCTCAGTATGTTCTCCAGAGTCTCAGCTTTCACTCATGTCTTAATGATTTAATTATTATTTTTTTTTGAAGGTCTATGTTCACAATCCTGGCAACCCCGATGCAGTGACGTCTGCCTAAGTTTGCAGAGAGCCTGAGTTAGCTCCGAAATGGCAGCTATCCCATTTCTCTCTGCAAGTGTTAAATACTTCCCTGCTCACTGCACGTGAGAAAGGCAAGTATGTAAGTTTCTTTCAGAAAGAGCTACACAAACGACTTCTTAATGACTCATACTCTCATTCTGGGCTGGATCTAACACCATGCAACAGGCCTCAAAGCTGGGACAAGCTGGTGTTACTTTCCCAAGAGGGGCCAGGGAGCAGCCCAGCCTCCACAAAAATTTGGATAATGTTGTTCCACTGACTCAAAAACCTGTGCATTTCTGCTTGAGGCTATCCTGAAACCTAGCTACTAAAGTAATTCCCTCTTGTATGTCTCCTGCCTGCTCCATGCCAGTGTTGGCTTTGCCTCATACTGGGCAGAAGGGCAGTGGGGCGAACCCAAGGACTGTGGAATTGTAGTGGCGAACCTTGAAATCCCACTGCTCTAACCCCAGCAGGATGGGCCAGACAGTCATATCCTGAAGCTGTGGTCGCAGTCCTTAGTTGTTTCAGAGTCCTTGAAGCATTTTCTCAAGTTTGACAGTTGGGAGGGCAGATGTTTGCTCACAAGCTGATCTCCCTTAATTAATACTTTAGCAAGGTCCCAGCAGTAACAGAGAGGAAATGGCTAATCAGCTGCTCCCCACAGGAGTCAAAAAAGCATCCTGCAGCCCTCATACATGAAGATGTAGCCCGTAGGCATGTTCATGTTCTCAGCAGTGAGCATCACTCCTGGGCAATCCCACACATGGGAGAACATGGAAAAACAAAATTCAAGAGACATTTATGCTTTAGAAAAGACAAGCAAAGGATATGGCAGGACCTGGGGGATTTTCAGCGATGGTCACAGCTCTGCTGGAAAGAGGGTCTGATGCCTAGAGAGATAAGCTTGAAGGCCAGAAGATGAGTCCTTTAGGACAGTTCATGCCTGAAGAATCTTTATTCAAAGCAGGAGCGTCTACAATGAAAATGCCTACAGCATCCATGTCTATCCAACAATTCTTTCACCAGAATTAATGCCTTGGTAATGTCAGCATCTCATCAAGCAGAGTTCTAAAATAGCCTTTGTCCATGCAAAGCATTTGCTGAGCCTAACCAGTCCATTTGTAACAGAACATGAGCAAATCCCAGCACAATAAAGGTGCTGCATCTATCAGTTCATGCAGCTACTGACTCCAGAAATGTGCCTTTACCTAAAGGTGGCTGGAGATCATTATTTCAGTCTAAATTCAGGAGAGAACAATTAAGCCAGAAGCTAGAAAGCACCTGGATGAAATGAGGTACCACAGAAGACAGGAGAATCATCGCTCAAAAAGCTGCAAGCAGTGATTAACAAAGCAACCTCAAAGTAATTCGGTAACTACAGCTACCAAGACAGAGACAAATATGGGTAGGCACAAAAGGATGGCACTCAAAACTACCTTGTTTTTCTCTTGATACTTGGACTCCCTCTCATTCCTCTTGGCTATTTGGTCTCATCCATGACCTACCTTCAAGCTACTTACCCTGGCAAAGACCCAATGGCTTAACAACTTTCACTGATTCTGGTCTGCAAACACAGCAGAATGCCATATGATATTCAGAGAGCAACAGACCCGACTGCTCACCCTGCAGAACACCCTTTTTTTTGCATGCTGGTGCCTGACTTGGTGCTCAATTCAGCTGCTCAGCAGGATCTGTGCTGCTGCTACTTGCAGTTCTGCTCACACAGTAACCAACACAACCTGTGAGGACTTCCACATCTGATTCCTGCATAAGCACGTCAGCAACACTGGACCTTGCTCATCCCCCAGAAAAGTTGCCTAATGGCACAGAACTAAGAGAAGCATCCATCCCCAAGCAGTAATGCAACCACATTCCTGAAGGCATCCTCAACACAGGCAGTTTTCCTGCCAGCCAGCCTTCCTCATATCCCTGTACCTCCTGCCTGCTGACAGGCTGCTACAGATTCCGTATGCTCCTATGTAATATTAAAGAGGGTTTGAGGAAACAGTACATGGAAAAAGCACTCAAAGCCAGCAGAAAACACACCAGAAGCTCTAGCTTCTCCAGAATGACATAAGCATCATCAACATTTGCACTGAACAACTGTGAGCTTGCAGTTGTCACACATAGAGGCCTCTACACCCAGCAGCAGCCAGGAAAGGTATGAGGTGGAGAATCTACTGCTCTTAACGCGTCATTCATTGGTTCCTGTTGGAGTATCCAGCCTTAAAAAAAGCTTCGATACCTCTGAGTGAAGAACAGGCCATTCCATGTATGTCACTACCATGCACTCAGAAAATATTTTGGACTGCAGGGAAGATGCTCAAACAATGCAGATGCATTACCTCAAAAACATCCAGGGAGCCTCTTCCTTTACATAGATGGGGAAGCACTTGGCAATAGAACATAGCTCATGCATTTTCCTGAAGGTGGCAAACAAGCAGGCACAGAAATTCTGCTTTTTTACAGGGAGTGATAAGAATTTGACAATAAGTTTTCCTAAGCTTGCTGTAACAGCGATCGTAAGTGGTTTTAATAATGCATAAGTTCTGGCAAGAACAGTGATTGCACAAGCAAAAAGTCTGTCTATTTCAGCCTGTTCAGACCTTGGGCACTGGTTTAGTTGGTCTCCCACAACACAGAGCATGTTCCAGGCTCTGGAAGAAATGGCAGGAGGCTACCTCTACTCAGGCAACTCTACGCAACCTCTCTCAAAAGCTCATCGATAAGATCTTCAGCCTTCCAGGATAAAAAACAAAACTACTTCAAGCACAACTCTGCAGCCATAACAAGATGGTTCAACCCTGCTCACTGGCCAAAGTACCACCTGCTGTGCTACACAGGGCTTTGCAATGAGAAGCGCTGCTAGGGCAGGCCAAGACAACACATGCTTGTCCTACCAGCCCAGCATGTTGCTTCTCACTGGAAGCAGTGGTCCTGAGCTGAGTGACTACCAAACATACCCGACTAGACAGAGCTCAAGTAATAGGGCCCCTTTCCTCAGAGACCTGGGAGCTGAAACATCTAAGTGGATCTGAAAATGCTTCTTCCCAGCAGGCTCCTGCCAAGGACAGAGCCTCAAGTTTTAAAGTACGTAACATGTAGCATTATCTCACAAAATTGCCCCATAAGCCTGGCAATATCCCAGTGTCAGCAGTTACCCTGAGACAGATTCCTCCTTTATAATTCCAGGAACTGTATTATTCAGGATTCCCCTTTTCTGCCTTCTCCTGCTCCCTCCTCTGGCTGCCCCAGATGTACACACCACCAGTGACATGCAGAGAGGCACTGCAAGGTAGCAACAGCCTGAGAGTATGCATCCGCTGATTTCAATAGCAGACAGTGCTTCAGGAGGCTGGTGTTCATGTTCAGCAAAACCAGCTTAATTTAACACTGAAGAGAGAACAACACAAACAGGATGCGATGAGAGCTGGGACTGCCCTGGTGGTGACTGGAGAGGTGGCCTTGTAGGGACTGAGGGCAGAGCAGAGATGTTAGTCTGGAAATGATTAACTGGGTGGCAGATTTATAGCAGTGGAGGTGGGGGAGGCAACCCCAGCCCAAGCTCCCATTGGCTTTGATGGACTCTTGTAGGCCAGGCCTATCAACATTCAGAAGGCTCCAGTTTCCCCAGTGCCATTCCCCACTGTGAACAGTCAGGAACAGTACTTGGGCACCTGCACCAGCCTGTGTTCCCGCTGGCTTCACTAGGAGAACATGCTCTGAGCATTCCATGTATTTATCACAGTTTGGCTTTCAGAGATTCTTAAGTCAACATAAACGATTTCAAGTCAACTTGACCCACCTTATAAGAGCCAGTAAATTGTCAAGAAGCTTCAGGACCTGCTCAGTGCAGGGATTACGGTAGATTGGACTTCCACTGGGCATGTATCCCACCAAGAATCCTCCAGCTTTCGCCTCTTCAGTAGCAGCAGGCCAACGAGCTCGTTTCACAACTCCCAGAATGGTGTACACACAAAAGCTTATCTGCAGCAAGAAATGTGGAGAGTTTCTTAGCCACAGCACAACCTGAATAAATAGGTTTTCAGAGAAACCCAACATCATCCCACCTCAAAGGGAACACTCTGCAGTGCGCCTAATCGGGTGATAGGAACAAACTCTGGTGGGTTTGCTGCCAAGAAAACGCAGCAAACAATCATGCTATGTTCCATCACCTTCAGTGACCCTCAGCCATGGCAGGGCAGCCTAGGAAAACTCACTATCACACAAAGCATCAACACCTACAGTCTCATGAGTATGCAAGCAACCACGTAGGTCATCCTCTAAAAGGAAGGGTCTACACTATCAGTGCCTCATCTCCTTCATGGGCTGGGACAGATGTAGAGATCTGTGATGACAGTGGTCAAACTGCGCTAGCCCCAGGTCACAAGCACAGCTCTGTGGACTGCATTTCAGTGTCTTCTACAGACGTAAAAGATAGCAATTCCATTTGCGGTCTGTCCATGAAGTGAAGACATTTCAGTAACAACTCCAACAACACGAATCTCCTTGGATGAATTTTAATTCTATTCCATGCTGCAGTCTCTGCATGGCACCTTCCACACTGCCTGGCTCAAAAAGCACAATTCACTACACCATATTTCCAAAAATCATATAAACCAATTGCTTCTCCAAAACCAAACACTGCTACATAAAAAGTAGGAAATAGCATGCTTCACTCTGCTGAATAATCTGGTTTTGCATGGCCTACATGCTCATTATTGCAGCTTAAAGAGGCAAAAGCCAGCCTGTTCTGCAATGAGAAAGACTTACTAATCGACACCCTAAAGAAGTAGATGATCAGGAGAGATCTTGTGTGTAACCACAGCAGAAACAGGGGATAGAAGGAGGCAAGGTTCATCTTGTTAAGGATTACACCTCTCCTGGTAATGATACTCACTCTAGAGCGGTTCAGGCCACTAGGATCTTCCAAGACTGGATCAGCAATTTTGTTGTCTGCACCCACATAGGAGATAAAGGCTTCAGGATCCGAGAGGACTCTGGCAGCAGCAAAAGACAGCAATGGGGATTTGAATGGGGTTTTGAACCAGGGAATTTAAGCAGAGCTTTGCACTGGCAATAAACATCTAAACAAATACAGAGCAGGCTAGAGAGAGTAGCTAGTGCTCCACAATGGACATGGGAACATGATAAAAAGCACCAGACGTGCACTCTCCAGATGTCTCCAGTGCTCTTGGGCCATGGGGAGCTAAAACCTTTGAATGTCTCATGAGGATAGCCCTGCTGGGAAAACTTCTGTGCATGCCCAGATGCCAAGGGCTGCAGGACACCTCAGCTTTCAAAAGGAAAGCTCAGCTTCCTAGCTTCTCCTCGAGATGGACAAAGACATCTTTTATTTCTCATTTTCTGCAAATGCTAGGAAGCATGCTGGGAAGTGCTCCTCTATCACCTTCAAGAATTCTTACCTAGCAATTTTTAACAAACAGCACTTAGACTCAGTTGGCAGTTTCCGAACTGTGGGAGAGCTATTACCACAATGACCACCCAGAGCATAGGAGATCATGAGGCACCCCACCACCCTCACCTGGTTTGTGCATTCCCTTATTGGGTATGACATTACCTCTGCAACACCTCCAGCTCAAAGCTCAGAAAAATGACCCCATACCTCTGCATTTCTGGGGAGAGCCATAAGCCAGCAACAGGAGCCATGAGCTCCTCCAGGAAAGCTTTCTGCCGCTCATAGTCCTTGAACTGGTTGCTGA
Organism: Ibycter americanus; assembly: GCA_035590275.1. Taxonomy (NCBI): domain Eukaryota; kingdom Metazoa; phylum Chordata; class Aves; order Falconiformes; family Falconidae; genus Ibycter; species Ibycter americanus. The sequence continues at coordinate 12,726,160 of JAVJGI010000035.1, forward strand.
TGAGGACGAGGGCCTCCATAAGAGCACACTTCTCCATCTGCGTCAGAAGTAGCTCATTGGAGAGCAGCTGCTTCACATGGTTGTACAACATCTCAAAGTTTGGCTAGAAAACACATCCAAGTGGAAGAACGTCATGCATTTGGTGTGGAGGGTGACCACTGAGAGAGGCAGAGCTGGGGGGTACTGTACTATGCAGAACAGCTGGAGGAGCATGTGCAAAGTTACCTTTTCTCTACATAGTCATCTCCTTCTCAGTCTCAAGTTTTTCTGAATGCTCAGTCTAAAAGAACCTTTTTTCTTCCCTACCCCTCTATCACCATCCTGCATCCAGTTTACTTTAGTCTCTAGAATGACTGAAATAAGCAGAGGAAACCTCTCTTTTCTAGGCAGTTATATCCCTTAAAGAAGCGTCACACCTCAAAATAGTTCTGGTTTTATTTGCCCACAGAAAGTACCTCGCTCCTTTGGCTCTCAAGTGCCAGACTGAGGACTCTTCCATCTCTTTGCTCACAGCTAGGTTAATAATTATTCATATGGTTATCACCATCTCCACAGGAATAGTTGAGTTTCTTCCCTACCTATTCTAGATGCAACCATGTCTTTCAGTAACTTTGCATAAGCACTAGCAATCACCCCCTTCAGCGAAGTCATCTGAAAGTATCTTGGGACAGCTCTGAGCCCTTGGGTCTTCCAGTGAGGATGTTTGGCTGCCCATGGGAAAGAGAGCTGTAGTTCAACAGCTAGTAGAACGGGACCAAAGACAAACTCCCTAGTTCTTAGCAGCTATTGCAGAATGTAGACTGGAACCCCTAACTTACCATCCTCAAAAAGGTCTTTGTTTAAACTAGCTATGACCTATGGCGCTCCCATAATCCTAGAATCACCCTACACATAAACACCACTAAAGAAAGCAGTTCAGAGCTATGCATATCGCATGCAGGCTGTTTAGGTCAGCAACATCAAAGAGAACACTGGCTCACAGATTTTAAATGTGTTTGATTTTTCTAGTCTCCTCAAGCTAATCCAGAAAAATCCTTTTGCTCCTACATTCTGCTAAGTAACAGAAGAAAGTCTGGAGATTCATCACTGCTGGCATCTTCAGCTAAGGAATCAATTGAGACCACCACAAGAGATAAAATGGAAATTCAGCAAGCATTCTCATAAAATGAATCTAGTGCTGCTTGTATCCTCCTCATCATCACTCCTTTTTCATTTAACTCACTACCTTTTCCTTTAACTTAACACTTCACAATCCAACTCTTCTGGCCAAAACTTTTTCAGGGCCCGGGGGGAAGAAGGGACTTGCAGGGAATAAAATACTTTTCCATTTGCACAGCAGGAATATTTCTTGGAAGAGAACCTGATGCTGTAGCCATGGAAGCTGAAGATCCCACAAAATCCAGCTGAAATAGAGGCAAGACTCTTCACGATAAGAGTTGCATTTACATACCAGGACAAGCTGAGGGTAATCTCGACACATCTTTATGATTGAGGAGCATGCATGCCTTCTCACATTCTTCACTGCTCGAGTTCTAGGAGCCTGGACAGACATAACAAACTTCAATGCAACAAAACAAAAGTTCAGACAAATGCAGGGTATCTTCAAGAGACAAATGCATTACATACAGTTTTCTGCACTGTTGAGTACTGATCAAAAAAAGTATTTCCACACCCCCCACCCCAAACAAGCATGCAACAACCAAATTTCCTCTGGAGCAGTAGCTAACTCAAGAAGCCTATGTTCAAACAAGCTGTACTCCAGGAGCAAGAATGCCATGGATCTTAGTATTTCAAGACTCAAAGCACTCCCTAGCTAGCTGGCAGCTTTATAGCCATCCTTTACAGCCACATATACCAACTACTGAAGAATACCTGCAGCTAATGAAAGGATTTCACTCTAAGGCAGGCCAGCATAACACACCAGGGGACTAAGTGCACTGGCCTTAGGCCATGCCTGTGGCCTTCCAAGTTTGTGAGCCAAGGCTTATTAGGCTATGTCAACGAAGAAGAGATCCGTTACATCTAGACTTCTCAGCCCTTTCCAGGAGCAGAACTACACTTGAGAAGCCTACTACAGCAGTCTTCAGACTCAGCATGCTCTCAAATAGAGTATGATTTGACCCAACTTCTATAGCTCATTAGTAGATAATAATTCAGACGTACCTTACTTTCTTCTATGACTTCAAAGGTAACTGAAGCAAACAGCTGTGAGAAAAGGGAGGAAAAATCCAAAAACTCACATCATTTGTTAATATCTAGCACTCACATGTGTTTTGAGCTCAAGGAATAGATCATAAGACTTTAGTGCAATTTTGTTGAAGTCAGTAAAGTCGAAAGATGAATCATCAGCACAGCAAGGCCTTGAAATAAAACATGTTTACTAGCCAGAGTGTGCACTTAATGTTAAGGCTAGGAACTGCAAAATTTGTGTTATTTGACATTGTTTCTTGTTGAACGAGAATCAGTCTCAGTTTTTCCCATCTTTAACACGAAGGATAATCCTTCCTTGACAGTAACACCATGAGGATCAACTCCTGCAGTTTAGTACAAGGGCCTTGCACCAGAAAAAGCCTACCTGATTTTTGCACAGTCTGCAAGTACCTACCTTGGAAAGTACTTGCGGCAGGTATTCTGGTCGGTAAGTGACAAATGGGAAGAGAGCAGAGACATTGGTGAGCACACAGGACAAGATGAGAGGATCCTTTGTTTCAAAGTTAAGGACCAGCTGCAGCAGATCTATGCCATCATTCACTGGGATTTCCTACAAAGGCAGCAAAGGGAAAGAAGGAGGAAAGAATAAAGGAGGCAACACTCAGTAATTCAGTCTGTAGCACATCCAACAACTCCTAGTGCTAGGCCACGGAGCTGCTGCTATCATATCATGCTTCTCAGCTGAACACATCTGTTCTCAGAGCAGAAAGAAAAGCAGTAAAAACCTCAGTTTAACTGTGCACTTGCATGTGCACTTGCTGAGGGGAAAAAGGACTGCAGCATTGCCATTGCTGGCAGGGCAGTTGTGAGATGTCAGTCTGAAGTCCCCACACTATTGCTTGAACCTCTGGGAAAGGCAAATTTCCTCTCTCAGTTTGACTCCCAATTCTCCTCTTGACTCTGTCCAACAGATTCCATGCTTAACCAACTTCATCAACCCATATAATTACTTTACTATGATCAGAATGATGAACTAAAGTGCATGAGCAGCCTAATAAGAAAATCAAGCCAGTCTACATCAGGCTAAGAAAACAAATGCTTTCCTTCTGATTTGCCTGCTGTTGAACAAAAAGCCGAGAGAAATTGCTTCTGATCTCCTACTCCCTGAGCATGAGTTTCTCTCATTTAAAGTTGTTTTTTTTTTAAAAAAAAATGTAATCAGGGGATAATTAAAAAGAATAAATTAGGAAATTTCTGCTTAAGCAGTTGTCCTGGTTTTGGCTGAGATAAATTTTCTTTTCAGTGGCTGGTAGAAGTAGCTTTCAGTATAGCTGCCTTGAAAATGGAGGAACCTTGCCTGGTCTCTCAGATGACCCTTCTGTTGTGGGGCTGCTGAAGACTGAAGAACAACAGGTGCTGATCGCTAGCACAATGATGCACTGGCAGCAATATCATACCAACTGAGACTCCCCAATTCCCATCCATAACCTGATTCATCAACTGGAGAGCCAAGGAGTGATCAACGGGACCTGCTCACCCTTTCATAGCCCCACATGGCCAGTGCAATAGTCTAACGGAGTGGAGACTAACAGTAGATTATCATGGCCCAAATGAAGTCACGCTGCCGAGGAGTGCCGCTGTGCCAGGCATGCTGGAACTGCAATATGAACTGGAGTCAAAGGCAGCCAAGTGGTGTGGCACTATCGATACTGCAAATGCATTTTTCTCAATCTCTTTGGCAGCAGAGTGCAGACCATAGTTCACTTTCACCTGCAAGGATGTCCAATACACCTGGAATTGACTGTCACAGTGGTGGAAACACAGCCCTACCATCTGCCATGGACTGACCCAGGCTGTGCTGGAAAAGGGTGAAGCCCTGGAACACATGCAATATATTGATGTCATCATTGTATGGGGCAATACAGCAGAAAAAGTTTTGAGAAAGGGAAAAAAATAGTCCAAATCCTTCTGAAAGCTGGTTTTGCCATAAAACAAAGTAAGGTCAAGGGACCTGCACAGGAGATCGTTTTTGGGAATAAAATGGCAAGATGGACATCATGAGATCCCAATGGATGTGATCAACAAAATAACAGCTACGTCTCCACCAACTAACATGAAAGAAACAGGCTTTCTTAGGCACTGTGTGTTTTTGGAGAATGCACATTCCAAACTACAGTCTGACTGCAAGCCTTCTCTATCAAATGACCCACAAGAATGATTGCAGATGGGGCCCTGAGCAATAACAAGCCTTTGAACAAATTAAATGGGAGACAGATAGTTCAAGCAGTAGCCCTTGGACCAGTCTGGACAGGGCAAGATGTAAAAAACGTACTCTACACTGCAGCTGGGGAGAATGGCCCTACCTGGAGCCTCTGGCAGAAGGCACCAGCAGAGACTCAAGGTTGACCCTTAGGCTTTTGGGGTTAGGGATACAGAGGATCCGAGGCTCACTATACTCCAACTGAAAAAGAGATGCTGGCCATTTATTAAGGGGTTTAAGCTGCTTCAGAAGTGACTGGTGCTGAAGCACAGCTCCTTCTGGCATCCCCGTTGCCAGTGCTGGGCCGGATGTTCAAAGGGAGGGTCTCCTCTACACATCACACAACTGATGCCACACAGCCTGGACAGCTGACCTGAAGTGATATTCCATACCATGGAATGTGATGCTGAGTAATATATATCAACTGGGCGTTGGCTGGGGCCTAGCGACTGCTGCTCAGGGACTGGCTGCGCACTGGTCAGCGGCTGGTGAGCAACTGTATTGTGCATCACTACTTGGGTTTTTTTCCTTTTGGATTTTATTCCTCTCTCCCCATTTCATTGTAATTGTTATTATCGTATTTCCTTTTATTTCACTTATTAAATTGTTCTTATCTCAACGCACGAGTTTTACCTTTTTCCCCTGATTCTCCTTCCCACCCCACCAGGGGAGTGGGAGGAGTGAGTGAGCAGCTGTGTGGTGCTTAGTTGCTGGCTGGGGTTAAACCACGACAGCAGTGCTCTCCTCCTCTAGCAAGGCACTATGTCAAAGCATGCCACCTAAGCACTCTCCTGTGACTTCTCATGGCATAGTGTCCAGAACCAAGACATGCCTGAGAGTAAGCTAGTATGAGTTTGGTCCCATCTAAAGAAGGGTCATTACCCCTCATGAGAATCACTCACCAAACAATCTGTGGTTTTGCATGGAGGTAACCAGTTACTACAAACTTTTCAAGGACAACACAGCTGAAAAAAACCAGTCATGTCAACCCAGAACAAGCTAGGAGAGCAAGCGAGACCATTTGATACACATACGTCTTTATCCAGGGTTCGAAACATCTGGCTGATGACACTCTCTGAGAAGAAGGTCATGGCATCCCACTGCACAAATGATGGTGAGAAGATGGAGCAGAGACCTTCGCCTGTCTTAGCTGAAAGGAAGAGAACACTGGAGGTCTCACCATGCTCCTCCCTGCATGCACAACAGCAGGCTAATAAGCTGCCACACTGCAACATCTTAGCACTCACAAGTATTTCGGTCACACAGCTCTCCCTGCAGATGCCTAGCAGAGATGCACTGGGAGCAGTTATGGTACCTGCATGTGATTTGCCTCATTCAGACGAGGGCTCCCAAGACATGTCTGACCTTTGAGATACCATAGGGAACACCACCAACAAGTCACAGAAGGGAAAAGAAAAGGAGGGAGACCACATGCCCAGACTCAGCTCTGCATACAAGACTGCCCTCGGTGTGACTTTGCAGAGCACTAAGTGGCCTTCCTTCACAGGCCACAGCTGTCCTTCACAGCAAGGTGACTGACAGAGGGATTTGCCAGGCAGGCAGAATTTCCCTGACAAAAATAATCAATACGTTACAGAGATAACAGGACCCAAAAAATAATAAAATTGTATCAGAAGGATAGCTGCATCTGTTTTGCAGAGAAACTTGGGGGAAGGAAACGAGGAGCCAGGGGCTTTACATCAGCTATTCCATAGATAAGACTGTAAAGAGTTAAATTTGGGGAGGCGTGGGTTTGATTTGATTTTGCTTTTAACTTGCAAAAACCTTAAAAGCCTGAGAATCTAGTGTTGAGTCTCAGCTCCCCTTTGAAAAAAGAAGAAAAGAAAAAGGCAAAGATGTTTCTTCTTGGCTCGAATTAAAAAACAAATCCCATATCCCTACTTTTTTTTCAGGTCACTTACAGTTCATGGGTCCCGTATCAACAGGAGCTGTGAGTTGGTACTTCAGCCATTCACCAGCCATTTGGAAGCCAGTTCGAGGGTCCAGACGACAAGCCATCCTCATCACCTCCCCTTGCTGAGCTCGGAAAGCTGCAGTGAAAAAAATCAGACACCATGCAACAAGCTAATGCTGCAAACACTCCCTTCCCCAAAGCTCACCTGCAGCTTTGCAGACCTGGAACATTAGGGACTCTTGCAATAGCTGTGTAGTAAGCTCAGATATACAGTGAGTAATCTAGGTGTAACAGGATGGGCAATTTTTGAAGAGATTTAAATGGACTAAAAAATGATGGATTAACATAATAAGTGCAATCAAAATGCAATATAAATTATGAAAATCTATGCTAAACCCAGATTTACTACAATTAACCCTATATTTTTAATTTAAAAAATTCTTCAAACTATGTTTTCTGCTTACAAAGCACCTTGAGATACTGAGAAAAACAGCATTAGACAACCACCTCTCCTTCATCTAAACACACTTTTTCTAGATTATTCAATTTTATCCATTTATTATTAATTCAACTTATTCAGATTCTAGTCTGACAAACTAATATGAACTCAAAAAACCCCAAAGTAGCCTTGTTTTTAATTTCAAAGACATTAAAAGCAAAGTACAGAACAGGAATTTCATGTGTTCCAAAATATTCCAATACACGACCACACAAAAGAATTAGCTCTGCTGACTACAGATGCAAATTGCATGGTTTAAAAAAGCTGGTTTATCAACTAATTGTGTGTTTCAAATCAGTTTTATTTTCTTATATATGCAATACCTTCAATATAATTTAACTCCCTAAAACTATTTCAAATTCTGGTTTTGTGTATTTAGCTACTTTTTGATTTCCAACCAAACATTTATTACAATAAGTAAAAAATAAACTACCTAATAAGCAATAATAAAAAAAAAGCAACAGAGTCTTCAAACAGAAACATGAAAAGTAAGCATTTAAGTATCCTCCCAGGCACTAGGTGAGTACCAACCTCAGTTTTGGGAAGTAAAATACAAAGCAAAAATAAAATTATTAATATCCAGGGCTTCCTATTTGCTGGTTTAAGGTCAAGATTAAATTTGGCTATTTTAATTGCTTGACTCTAGCTATTCGTACTGAACTAGAAGCTTCTTAGCAGGGCCAAGACAGATTTTCTTTCTGGAATGATATTTAAAGTTATTTGTAAGCTGCCTTCCCCTCCTAACCTAAGCACGACTCGAGGCTGTTTCATTTCGTTCTCTAGGTGACCAAGAGGCACACTTTCTCTGACACTAGGTAGCAAATGCTACTAGGCCACCTACCTGGCCAGCAAACAAAATAATAAATAGTAAATAAACAGTAAAAACTAAGTAAAATTAAACACCTGAGCTGCCACAAATTATTTCACTCCAAGATTCAGGCTGAAAGCCTGAAATGGAAGCTGCCAAGTCAAAATGGTAGGCTCCAAGCTCAGCCAGCAACTGAAACTAAGACGAAAGTCACAAACAACAGCATCCACACAGGGTGAAGGCAACTTACAGTTGAAGAAGGCATTGAAGTCCTCATCACTGTCAAAATCAAAGCGGGAGTATTCACAGCTGGGGCTGTCTGTTTTAGAGGGAAAGCCCACCTGGAGACAGAGCAGACAAGGTCAGGAAGGAAGAGAAGTCACCCATCACAGCTAACACCAGGTTCAAGGAGATGAAGACTAAAGGCAAGGAGCAGACATTAAAATGCTGATAGAGCCGTTTGCTCAGCAGCCTGGAGATCATGTCTCTGGCAGACACAATAAAAATGTAGTGTCTCCCCCAGGATCCACAGGCCATGTTAACCTAGCCACCTTCTCATACTTGTCTGGCTGCAGTTCCCACATACCTTCACTAGGTTGGTCATGGATGCACGGAGATACTTAGGAATCATAGCCAGCAACAAGGGGTCACGAGACAGCACTTCATGCCGGAAGAGGGCTCCCCATGTGATCTGGGTTGAAGAGCGCAGAAACTGGAGGGAGAAGAGAGAAAAGAAGGGAACAGAAAAGGATTTCAGTGCTAGAATCTTTACTGCTAACATTAAGTGTTGCTATCAGAAGGCAAAAGCAAATTACAGTTGCCATTTGGTTGAGGCCAAGACACCTTGCAGGCACAACCCAAACTTCCGGAACACCAGAAGTAAATACTAGGGCTGACTGCAAATTCTGCACTTTCTACTCAGGACCTGTGCGTCACACACTGTTGCTAATTCAGTGGTAACAGAGGAGAAACCACTCTGCCTTCTGCCTTCCAGGTCTTCAGCTGAAATGGAGAGCCTGGAAAGCAGTATTTGGCAGCTGAAGTTCTGCCATTTTCTATAGGTTTCACTCAGTTACACATTCATGCATTCTTACATAGATACACCTAAGACTTTCAGCCCTTTACATACCTGACTGGGATGGGTTGTGAAGGCTAAAAACGAGTCAAGGTATTTTCCAAAGTTGACTGGTGTTTCCACATCAGAATCTGAGCCCTATTAGGAAGACACACAATTTCAGACAAAATACTAATTCTCAGTCATGCTGGGTTCACAAGTGTGTAGCGGCACCATATCCAAGGCCATAGACTGTACAGAGCAGAGACAAACCACAGAACAACTGATTTTTTTCTGAAACCAGCATAGCCTGAGTAACAGCAAGTTCTGCTGACCAGCCTGGGGGTGCTGAAGACAGCACTACCCTCATTCAAGAGGGAAGGGTGACTTCTCAGATAGTGGAGTTCCATAGAAACCACATTCATAACTGCTGCTGCCATGAGTCACAACATTACTCCTACTGGGTCAAGCCCACCCAGCAGTACCAGAGCGGAACTTGCAACTGCGGAACTTCACAAGCAAATACACCCAGATATGTCACTCTCCAAATGTTTCCTGCATTTAACGTATGGACACCTCTTACCAGTGACTGTCTGGGAAGTTTGTCAGGAAAGCAAGTTTTGCACAGAGCCATAAATTCAAGGCTTTGCTAACCTTGCTAACCATATGACCTGGTGTCCTCAAGATCCCCGTTCTGGAGTGGTACAGCTCAGCGCTGCCTCTCCCAAGTGAATCTCCACAAGAGAACTCAAATCCCCATCTCATTACTTCATTACAGACTAAAAGCTCCCACTGCCTAACAGCAAGTGAGGTACTGAAAGTAGTAACGCTCTTTGTCTGCTGTCCATTCCTTTTAGGGATAAATTCTCAAACGTGGGTTGGCTTTTTTTCTTTCCCTCCCTGTGAGAATTTACTTTGCTCTATCACTCGCACAGGCTGGCTGCCTCAGTCTCCCTATGAACAGCATCTCTCAAAAAGCCTGCCTTCTTTACTGTAGAAGCACTGTGCTGAATAGAGGCAGTGGGAATTCAGCAACCAGCGTAGCACGCGAAGTATCACTGTGCAACTTCATCTCAACATTGACACAAAGCATCGGAAAGAGGAACAGCAGGAACAAAACCTGTTTCTTCCTTCAGCTTGAGAGAATCTTAGTAGAATAACAGGTATACTCTCTGAGTTATTTTTAATACGGAAATGTAAAAGTTTTCCAATACAACAGTAATTTCCTGGAGTAGCTTTTCCTGTGGCAGTAGACAGCAAGAAACTTAGCCAATTTTCAGCGAAGCCTCAGCATTTTACAGAGGTTATAGGAGATGATTCTTGAAGACAACAGAGACGTGGAATCGGTCAGGGTCCTTCACTCTACATTCCTGTGACTTGGCAGGATACAGTTATCCCACTTACAAGCAGAGCCATTTCTGCCTTTTCCAAACATGTGGAGAGCACCCTGCGGCCAATGTGCAGAGAGAAATCTGGTGCTACCTTACATCAGGGCCACCTCACCCCCAGCCCTAAAAGCCAGCCTTGCCAGGCCTGCTGCTTGTATTAGTAGAAACTTACTAGCAACGCACATAGCTGGCTGCCCAGTGCGCACAGAACTTGGCAAAGTCTCTTCAAGAACACATAGTGCTTCTCCACCAGGCCTTCTCCATCTGCTGTCCTAGGAATGAGGGGAGGGGGAAAAACAGGATCACAGTTACTCACGCTGCAGGTAACAGCACACTGCTATGCAACTTGTAGATAAAAAGAGGACTAGAGCATTTTGATTTTATTGCAGTGGGATTTTATTTGCTACAATCAAGAAGTACTGTTTTATTGGCTTCTAGAAACTCTGAAATTGTCTCTCTGAAAGAGTCCCTCCTGATCAGTTCCAGGCTAAAAGAGAAAGCTGGGAAAGCTGTGATATTTACACCACTTTGTCATTCAATTATGGGACTTGAAAAAAATTGCAGTTTTTCAGGTTTTGGAAAAGAAACGGTGGTTTTGTTTTCTCCTAACCCAGTACCAGCTTCCTGCAGTTAAGCAGCAATCTGTTTTGCAAATCACATCTACAAAGGCATTTGTATGCAGTTTTGTGTGAAATTACAGCAGCAGGATGGTACTCACTGGGCAGCAGAGAGAATGTAGTGCATGGCAACGTCTCCAAACAAGACCATCAGAGGCTTCCGATCCTCCAGCTTACCCTATGTGTAAAATATGCCAAATGCCTCAATTAGAACACAACTACTCCCATCTGCAAGTGAAATTAGGAGATCCCCAGTTGTCCTTGCATCTGGGGAGGGGCTTACAGTCCACAAATGACTTCAGTAAAAACTTGCCAAAAAATCTAAGGTATTTCTGATCCCCAAGCAATCCCACCACAGGAACTTTAAATCAAAAAACTGACCCTGAGACATGAACTCTTCTTCACAGCACACTGGCTAGTTACTTAGAGGCAGCCGATAAACACTCAGCCTTGACACTAAGCTGCTTGTGAATGTATGGATCAAATCACCTGTTTAAATCCTGCTGCCATTTATCTGAGCTGCCACATGACACAGCTGGTGACAATATTTCCCACTTCACAGCTGTGGGAAGTTGCGGGGGAAGAAGGTCAATGGGTATCTCCAACTTCAAAACTGTGCGGAGAGGTGAGCACAGAAGTTGGAGTGGGTTCCAACAGCTGATGTATGTATTCTGCTGCCATGACATTGAGACTAAATATCATTAACACAAGCAGCCAAATTTGAATTTTGTTTCTTAAATAAAAGGGCAAAGATATCATTGCTCAATCTGAAGAATTATACAGGAGAATAGGAGGAAAACAAAGGGGATCAAGAGGAGCTGAGGAGGAAGAACTCACTTTCCTGCTGACAGCAATTAGAAGACACTCTGCTGCTCCTATTTGGAGCTCAGGTTCATTTAGGAGCAGACATAACATCTCCAAGAGCTTGCAGTTGTCTGCTGTGATGTGGCTCAGGGCCACCCAGTCAATGTAGCCAGCCAAGGTGTTGAGTGCTGCTATTCCCACACGGCAATTTGCCTGGGCCTGTGAAGGGAGAGGAGGCAAGAGGTCAGAGCCAGAGAGAAACACCAGTTCCCATCTAAAGCTGTCCACTCCCTGGAAGAACTGTACCAGGAACCACCCTGAGAGAGTGAGAGACTTGGACCCTTCTGCTGCCACCCCTCACTTCTCTCTTCTTAAGCAGTTTGTATTATGGGTGAACAAATCCATCTGTAAATGAGAACTGCAGGTAATATACTCCAGAGCCTGGGAAAAGCCTAGTTCTAAGAAATCTTGGTCTTAAGAATGACTAATGCACTAACTCCCATATAGCTCCACTCACCTTTGGCTCCTGAGCAAGATCAGTCTTCTGAAAAAGAAAACAAGAGATGGTAAGCGAGCAGCTACAACACATACTTCCACTCAGCCACAGCTGGACAGGCTTATTCTCGAGAATGCAGCCGGAAGCAGCTTCATAGAGCAGCTGCCTAGTGAAAGAGGCTGCAACATAGTCTCCCACTCAGGACATTGCTGCAGCCATCATAACCACCTCCACAGCCCCCTGGCAGGTAAGGCAACAGGACTTTGAATTGCAAGTTAAGCCACAATTTCCTTCTCATCCAAAAGATGACACTCCAATCAGCAGGCACCAGGGAGACACAGAGGACAAGAAGGAAAGGCATTGAAATGCTTCCTGGAAGCTTCCAGGAAAGAAACTTTTGACCTTTTAGAGCATCTTGCATCCAAAAGCCAGACTCTAAAAGATGCTGGTGGCTTTTATGTACTGTGACTGACGACTGAAAAGGCTAAGTGATTTGTCCATGGTCAGAAAAGCAGCTGGAGAGAGAGCTGGGGCAAAAGCTTACAGCCTGACTCCCAGTTCCAAACACTTAACAACAGCAACACACTGTTTGCACCACCTTTTTGGCTAATGCAAACAAGTCCCTCAGACACTCAGGTTCCATTTGTTTGCCAGTTGCAAAGACACCACAAGCATTTCTTTCCACTGCAAGGTTTTGGTTTGGAAATTCTGTCCATCAATGTATTCAGCATAGCGACTTTAAGTTAATCTGGTTGTGTCCCAAACATTTAACAACTGAGCCACCATACCAGAACTGCATACTTATAAGCACTGCAGATAATTATGGTCTTGGGGAACTGTCCCTCATCTCCCCCACTCTCAGTGTGCAGACAGGTAACTGAACACCCAACCCTCAGAATTTACCCTGTGCACAAACATCCCAAAGATCTGCTAACCTGTGGAGTGGTGAGGGCTTCTTGTTCCTGGGGTGCTCCAACCTTGCCAATCAGAAAGATTCCACCGTTAGCAGAAGCAGGCACACTTCAGAGCCTCAAACACTGAAATTCAAACCTTACCTGGAAATGCATTTCAACCAGACTACAAAATGCACCAGGGTCTCCCACCCACCACCATGAACTGCACAGAGAACTGTCTGCTCTACAGGTGGGTTTGTTCAGCCGGTCAGTGCATCAGGAAAATGAACAGAAGTCACGTAGGAGAGGGTTTTTCATTGCCTCCCAGTTTCACATTTAGTGTAACTCTGGGTTTTAATTTGCAAAGGAAAAAAAAAAAAAAAAAAAAAAAAGAACGGAACGAGAGATACAGCTAAGCAACTTATTTCTAGATTGGTTTCTCAATTGTGTTTCACTTCCAAATCCACTTCCTTCTCACAGGAACAGACTGGGGTAGAGACTTGCCTTCACCATCCATCTTGACCAACCTGCACAACTCTGACTCTAGGTAAGAGTTCAAGGAAGACTCTTTACACAAAAAGGAAGACCATTCCTCACCATCACTTGGCAAAAAATGGGCTTCCTGACCCAAGCTCTTGGTGAAAAGGACCAGAGAGGCCCAGATGCAATGCTGAGGTATCAAGAACTCATGCATTTTGGTGCATCACCACAAAGACACCACTGCCACATAAGAGAGCAGATGTGAGCCCAGGACAGCACCTCTTTACCACTGTGTGTTACATAAACTCCCCTAACCTAGCCATTTCTGCCACAACCACACCTTTGTTTTGCTAAGCCGTACACCCCCTAGTGTCAGCAGAACATTCCAAGAGTATGGATGAGGCATGCATCTACTCAAGCCATTTACACTAGCAAATGCAAAATATCAACACTAACCCTGTCAACCTTGTGTGTTCAGTCCCTCTGATCAGCACTGGCTTCCCAGGCCACAGCAGATCCCTACCTCACAGCAACAGCAACAGATTTCAGACAGTTTCTGCACTTGCTTCCCCAACAACTTGTGAGTTGTATCCCAATGCCTAAACACCTCCAGCACTGACTGAATCCAAGGAAAGGAGACTCTTACCATGCGTCTGTACTTGTTGACGTTCTGCTGCAGGGTAGTTAGCAAGAAGCTGAAGATCTTCTCCATATTCTGGGTGAGGGTTTGCTGGATATCTCGTCGCCGCTGGGTAGGCAGAGTTTGAAAAGTCACCACATCCTCTGCCAAACGTAGGAGGATGAACATCACCAGTTCCGTCTGAGTTTCCTGATGCCCCAAAATGAAATACTCTCTATCAGTACAGTTCAAACATTAAAATCTCTGGAGCCTACCTCAAAGATGCAGAGAGAAAGTGAGTATGCACGAAGACACAAGTCATGCCTTCGGAAAACAAGACAGCAAGATGGCCCTCTCTCTGCTAAAATCACCTCCTAGAATAACTTAATCTTACAGGGACTTTTTTGAGTGCATCATCAGCCTGTCTCATCTGATTATGAGTGAGTTAGGCTGTCCTCAAGATTATGGAAGATTGAAACCCATACTATGAGCAAGCAGAAGAAAACAGACAGGTGTATTTCATACCCCTTGCTTGGAGAGGGTATCCAGCTCCTTTAGCATGTCAGGCCAGTGCTGAGGCCACTCACGCTTGATCATCTCCACCACAATGCGAGACAGAACATCCTTAATGTGACTTTCCTCTTCCAGAATACTTTGAGTCCCCTATGATAGAAAAGGGGCAGAGTTATGCAAAACAGCAAACATCACACATTTCTAATTCTGACCTGGGAAGCACAGTTATTGCCAATATTCTAAACCACACAAAATAAAACCAACAAAACACAACACTGGGACATTGGGTTGCTCTTCATACCAACAACCCTCCCAAGCACCCATACCTAGTGAACTCTGGGAACCAAAAGGATTTTCCTCAGAACGTCACTTGGTCATGAGAGCAATGACAGTAAATAGAGAAAACATGACTAAGATAATGCTGTCATTATCTTGCAAAGGATAAGAACATCCATATTTACTGAATTCCTTCCTAAGAAAAAGTACCTTATATATATGTAATACAAGCCTCACAACTTCCTGCTGTGTGAGGTGACACGGTTATTGACCTGACTGAAAACTGGAGACAAGCACCGGAAAAAACAGGGATGCACAGCAAGAAAGTAACGAAATGCAGAACTGAATTCAGGTCCTCTGTGCTAATTAATTGGAGTCTTTTTTCCTTTCGTTCCCACTTCCTATCTCCAAGTGAGAGAATCATGTTTCAGAGGACAGTCTGGTGTAGAAGGTACTTACACTGGATATGAGGCCCATGACATTGTTTTTTAGATACACTTTTTCTAGGCGAGGCATATTGTTCCAGCGGAACCTGTTTGAATGAGTTGGAGGGGGGGGAAAAAAAAAGAAACAAAGAGGACACTAAGTCAAAACGTTTATAAAGATCTCTGACTTGACTCTTAATGAGCCTTCACTTCTCCACCTAAACCAGAGAGAGACACTACAGCTCACTGACTCTGCCAGCACCCAATCCCTTAATGAAAAGGCTGAGTAAAAACGGCTGCTGGAAAATGGGCGTGCACTACTGAGGTCAACAGACATGAGAAGCAGCAGCAAAAGCACAAAGCATCAGGTCTGTAGAGGCGGCAGAGAGAATCTCAGAACTGAACTAATACAAAGCCTCTTTGTTAGCATGAGGCTAATGACACAGAACACTGCAAAGACCTGCTGATAACACTGCGCGCTTATTTACACCTTGCAATGTTAATGTGTCTTAGAACTCGCTGAATTAACCTTCCCAATCTGCCTGAAAGCAGGTTTCTCCTCTCCTTTTATACAGGAGGAAAGAAATAGAGCAGGACAGCAACTGTCCTCTGCTGCAGAACCGACTCTCTGTGTCCTGAAAGTGCCTCCCTGGAGCGGGAGGTGCCGAAGGGGAGCGGCTGCGGCAGCGGGCCGGCACCCCTCCCCAGGGCCGGGCAGCGGGCAGCGGGCCGAGCTGCCGTACTTGACCACATGCTCCAGGATCTGCAGGCCGAAGTGCCGGACGATGGCTGTCTGCGTCTTCTCCGCCAGCTTCAGCCCGCAGGGCACGCAGATGGGACACTTCTCCTTGAACTCCTCGCAGAACTGGGAAAGGACCGGGGAGACGCAGTTAAAACACAGGAGGGGGCGGCCAAGGGGCAGCCGTTAACGGGGGGTGGGTGAGGGGCAGCCCCAGCCCCTCA